>OX638076.1:2400000-3042045 GCA_951804385.1 Trifolium dubium | reverse complement strand
TTTCAATATTTAAATTTTCTTTTGTTTCATAAAACATTTTTGTTGAATTTTCGGAAGTCCTTCAATTGGATATCGTGTTTTAAAAATAACTAGGAAAGAAAAGGCTAACATGCCACATAAAATGAGTACAAAATTCCTTTTATTTGGCAGAATCTCGGTAGGTTGTTAGTTTGGAGGCTGGAGATGCAATAAGACAATCAAGGAAACTTACTTGGAGCATTCATATCCATGCAATTCCTTTCTTTCTTTTTTTGTCAATTAGTCTAGCGGCTAGAAAATCCACTTTTAAAGTGGAGAAGTGGGATGACCAGGGTTCGAACCCGCCCCCTACACATATAATGTGATGTCCAACCAATTGAGTTATTTAAATGAAATCCGCTTAATTTTATTTTATATTATTTTACATTTTTAAATTTTCTAAACAACTTAATTACTTTTTTAAAATATCAATACCACTAATCACAAAATTTAAACTGAGATCCACTAACCCCCACAATACAAAATAATTTTCAATGTGAATTACAAAAGTACAACGATTAAATTGTTATAAAAGAATAAAAAATGGACACAACTTCACTAATTCTACGATGTTGTAGATGAAAAGGGTGCTAGCCTGTTAGGTAAAGTCACTCAATTCCATTGGAATATCAGCGGTTAATCTGACAGATATTCTACATTTTTATAATACTACCATCGATATTTATGTTCGTAGATGCTTCTTACATTCACACAATCAATTTGTATCAAATAAATATATCTATTTGATCAAAATCTAACGGTATAGATTCTAATATCTCAAAATTTTAGTAATAAAAAAATCAGTTTGAAATGTACAAAGGATATAGTAATTGACTAAGCAAATGCGTGAAATAAGTCTTAAAGTAAGAATTGAGGAGATCCAACTCCAAATGAAGTTTGATCCAGCAAGCAAGTTACTACATATTTGACGGTTGTAGATTTAGCAGAGGTCAAGAGCATGACTCCTGTCCTCTACCTGCTTGCCAAGATTGCTGGAGAGACGGCAAGCAATACCATCACAACTCATCAACCTCACCTCCAATCACAATTTGCCACCTCACCCATGCATCATTTTCACTCACTGTTACCGTGCTCTGACCATCCATCTACACACACCAATATTCTCTACCTACTTTCCTATACATACATGCACTGTTTCATTACACACCAAAACTATAGTCGTCTATATTCATTCATTTAAATTCACATTTCTATTTCCCTATATATAACACAACAATAGTTTTAAGTTATAACTTATAACTATTTTCTAGTTGAACTTATAACTATTAAATGAGATCAACCAGTTGCTGCCTTGGTCTCTACCCTACAACAACTTCAAAGGCTTCTCTCATCCCCACAAATCCACCTCAACTTAACTCCTTGTAAGTCTTTTTAATTATTTTCATGCATTCTTCTATATATAATTACATCACCATGTCAATTACATAAACTAATAATTACGAATTGCTGGTGTAAATATAAAGGGAGAAAAACAGAAGTGGAAGCTGGAGAACACCTTGCGGCGGGGTTGTGATAGGAGTGGCATCATGCTTCACTATAATTGGATTACAATTCAACAATTCAATTGAATTAAAACATCAAATTGTACCTAAGGAAGATACTGTCACGTTGGTGGCCATGTCAAATTCAATGGATGATCATCATGATGACCATGTGGTTTTCGTTGGTGGTGTGGCGCCTAAATGGAGCCAGAAACGGATGTGTCCGTCTTGGCAAGGAAATAATCCACTCGAAACCATTGTGCCAGAGAATCTTCCGCGGCCAGCAGCACGCCGGAGATATGAGGCTGTTCGCTCCAATTCCATGACTGCGCCTCGGCTATCAATGTCCGTCAAACTTAAAACCAATAGGGACAGTTGTTTCTCCATGTAACAAATTCAATCAACTATAATTGTACATAATTATTAATTAATCACTTGTGATTGTATATTCATAGACCATAGTCAAATCAAATGTAACATTTGTTGTTTTTTCAGCGTTGGAAACTCAGAAATAATAGGTAGTACTCGGTTGGATTTATGTACGTTGATCATTGTAGTACATATATTGTAAGTAGTACACATTTCGATTGCTTTCACGTTTTACTCTCCAATCCAATAATGCATTATTGTACTACATGCTTTATTTATTTGTATTTCTTTTTTGTCCTTATTTTCTCAATTTTCCTAAGTTGATCCAATTTTAATTGGGCCCTTATTCTATATTATATTGTGGGCTGGCCCAGACTTTAGGGCCCATTAGCTAAGCTGCCAGCAGTGCTCAATCTCAAGTCCAATAATGCTCCTCCAAATAAAATTATGTAGTTGACCAGTAAATATAAGTAGTTGACAAAAAAATGGACATTTTTTTGGATATGTAAATGAAGTGATAAAAATCACTTAAAAGTTAAAACCACACAATTGTGAATTTGTGATATCTCTAATTTGAATTCAAATAAAAATTTAGTCTACAACTTAACAATATCAAAATACTAAGCATAAATTTAGTCTGTATCACCATGGATGGATCATGTTGTTGACAATGTGGGTCTTGAGGTGACTTTCACTAACTTATGAAAAAAAAATAAGAATTAGTAAAAGTTAATATATAAATTAAATTAAATTAAATTATAAAATAATAATGTATATTTGAGAATGACCCTCACAAATAAAATATATATTATATGTGGTTTACACTGCTTAAAATTTTTAAGTCCGTCACACTATATGCTTTTACACCGACACCAACTAGTGTTAAATGTTTAACTTCCCTTCTTTAATTTGCATTGGTGTATTTGCACATGACAAATAATGAATAGCTAGATTGGATGAGTAATGCATGCAGCATTGCAGGGTACGAAATATTCTTTGCTACTACAGCATGAATAATGAATCATTTATTAACAATTTAACATCATTCATCTGCCTCTCGAACCATTCCATCATGCAATCCAATGATGTAAATTTGCAATTGTGTTATGTTATGCATGCATGTTAAAATCTCACGGGGCCTACGTGTACATATATAACACACCCTTTAGCTAGCTTTTTCAACATAATCTGTAAGGTTTATATGTACAATATTTTTGTAGTGTATATGACAAATTATTAAAGCATATATACGTACCGTACGTGTATTTTGTAAGTTTGGGAAGTGATGAGGTGGTGATAATAATGTATAAGGTCATACTTTAGGGTCCCCTCCTAATTTCTACTAACACGGTTCTCTTAGCTTAATTACTAACCCACGTCTATGCCATATATTCTTTCAGTCCTAAATTATAAAAGAAAATAAAAAAATTATACTATTAAGAAAACCAAAATATGAAAATTTGATACACGATTTTATGTGATTTTTCTTAAAATATGCTATATAGGAAGATGTAAAAATATTTTTTATTGGTTGTTGTTTATTGATAAAAGGAGAGTGAAGGAAGATTAAATGCAATTTGTATTTAATTTTATTTTATGAGAATAAGTAAAATTAATATTTGGGAAAGATAAATATTAAATTTTTTTCCCTTATATTTTTGGGACAAAAAAAATATGTTTTTTCCCTTATATTTTGGGACGGAAGGAGTATTAATTGTATTGTTCTCCCTCCGTTTCAAAATGAGTGTCGTTTTAGCTTAAAAAAATTATTTTAAAATGAGTGTCGTTTTTCAATTTTCAATGCAACATTTTACAATTTATCATCTAATTACTACTACTTTATACATTATTTTCAAAAAAACAAAGGAAAAAGTAGACTTAATTTAGTAAAAGTACTATAATTTTTAACATAATGATCGTGTTCTTTAATATGTGTGAAAACATAAAAAATAACACTCATTTGAAACGGATAGAGTATTATGTTATAGGCGAGTCTCTTAAAACTACTACTCTGATCCCTCTGTTTCAAAACTATTGTCCTTTTAGTTTTTTAATTTATCTCAAAACTATTGTTTTTTTTCCAGAAATTAATGTTAGTATCCTTACAAAAGTTTAAATATTAATTAAATATATTTTCTCTTTCTTAATATAGTAAGAATAAAAAAGACTTAACTTATTAGTCTTTATTGATTCTTAATCTACGTACTAATATAACTCTATAATAATAACAGTTTTGAGACGGAGAGAGTAATAAATAACTATAATCGGTCCACAAATTTTAGTTCATTAATAGATTAATTTTAAAATAATACACTTTTCCATACTACTTACCTAATTTATTTGGGATCATCATTGACCAATAATGTTAACTGCCGTAACAAAAAATATTTTTTAGATTTTGCTTTTATCCTCTAATTTTTAAGAGAAAAAGACCATAGTAATTTAGAGTTTAAGATAAATTCTGACTTCAAGTTATTTCAATCTTCTAATTTAATTTATAAATCAAGTTTAACAAATTAACTACTACAACATACATTGAACATAGGCTCATTGGTTTGAAGTTAATTCGGTTCAACGTGGCCACCCTATATCCGAGCTTACATTCCTCCATTATCATCCTAACCTCACATTTAAAGGAAGAATATATAGTCAGCTCAACATGCAGATCCATAAGCTTGCTAATGTAGCTACTCTTTTTTGACAATTGCTAAGGTGGCTCGATCTATTATTATGGCCTCATGACCCATCCCATATTTTGTAACCGTATACTATGTGATGTGATTATTATTATTAAAAAAATAAATTGTGTTTTACAATGTTCACAATATTTTAAGACAAATACAGTATTGGTTTAATACCACTATTTTAGACAAATTAAACTTACAAAATAAAAAGTCGTTAATTAAGTGCAGTATAACAAAATTGTCATCTTCAATTGTTTTTTTATTACAATGGAATCGATAATCAAATTCATGATTTTTAATATACATCTAAACTCTTCACCACTAAATTAAATTTGACTGTTTAATCCATATTTTATTTATCTTAGACGAAATGATAATTCATTAAAAATAAATACACATAATTGGGAGATTTTAAATTTGAATCTGAACCACCATTTAATCTGAGTCACAATGTTAAAACTAACAATTTCTGCATTTATCATTTGAATTAGGATTTCTAAACTAATCTATGTCGTAGAAGTTAATCTTTCTTCTATGAAAAAAAAATTCTATATTTACACATTGAGGCAGCTGTCAAGTGTCCAAATACAGTAACCTAAATAAATTTATTATTAATGGAATAAATAAATGAAGGATTTTGTTGTAATAAATAAATAATAAATGAAGGAATAAATAAATAAATCCTCTCTTATATCTAAGTTGCTTCTGTTCATCCCTCAGATTTTCTTCTTCTCCTTCATACACCTCATTTCCCTCTCTCTCTCTCTCTCTCTCTCTCTCTCTCTATAACAAGAAAATCATACTCTTCAGCCACTTCTACAACACCACAACTCATTCAACCACCTTCTATTCGCTCACCTTTTTGTTTCACAACCATGTCTCAGACTAACTGGGAAGCTGATAAGATGCAAGTTTCAACCTTTCCTTTCTTATTCATCATTTTACCAACATGGGTTTTCTGTTTCATGCTCTATTGTCTTCTTTTTTTGTTTTATTTATTTTGCTTCTGGGTTTTTCTTAGTTTTTTGTTTTGCACTTGTATTTTCTATGTTTATTATGAATGTACCCATTTTTTTTTTTCATTTTTGGGTTTCTTAGGGTTTATATTTCTCTGTAAGTTTTGTTGGGTTTCATAAGAAATTGCTAATTTTGACTACTGAGCTTCATATTTGTGGTAAAGTTTCAATCTTTTTTATGATTCAAGTTGTAACTCGTTGCATTGTGAAATTTCAGGTTAGATGTTTACATCCATGATTACTTAGTTAAGAGGGATTTGAAGGCTTCTGCTCAAGCTTTTCAAGCTGAGGGAAAAGTATCCTCTGACCCTGTTGGTAAGATTCATGAAAACTGTGCTTTTATGGAAGAAAAAGACTTAAAGGTTGCATTTTTCTTTGTGTTTTTTACTTCCATTTTATTGATTTAGTTGCTTTATTTGTGTGTTTGTGTGTGGTTGTTGGCAACATGGTTTGCAGCTATTGATGCCCCTGGAGGTTTTCTGTTTGAATGGTGGTCGGTTTTCTGGGACATTTTTATTGCCAGGACTAATGAGAAGCACTCCGAGGTGGCTGCATCGTATATAGAGGTTGGTTGAAAAGAAATCATGGCTTTTATACTATGTTATGCTATCTTCTTTCATGCTAAATTTGAGCATGTGATTATTTCTGTACTTAAATTTGTGGGTTAGTTTGCTATCACATGCCAAGTGGTCCAAAGGTGGCGCACAATCTTGACTACCATGGATATTACAGACTATTGTTTTAGATGAGTGATAAAGCGATTACAGTTTAGACAGCTGCTTTTTTGTTTTTATAAGTAATCATACATTATCTTTGGTACCCTTGTTAAATTGATGGTATACTTGGAGCTACATTTACACAATTAGAAGAGGAGATATTCAGTTATTATCGCTTTAAATTTATGGTCCGTGGAATTTCGTATGCAGACTCAATTAACTAAGGCAAGGGAACAACAGCAGCAGCAGCCGCCTCAATCTCAGCAGTCACAGCATGCACAGCAGCAGCAACAGATGCAGATGCAACAAATTATGTTGCAGAGGCAAGCACAGCAACAACAGCAGCAGCAGCAGCAGCAACAGCAACAGTCACAAACGCAGCAGCAGCAACAACCACAGCAACAGCAAAATAGGGATAGGGCTCATCTCTTAAATGGTAGTGCAAATGGGTTAGTTGGAAACCCGGGAACTGCAAATGCAATAGCAACAAAGATGTACGAGGAAAGGTTAAAAGTTCCCCCACAGAGGGATTCCTTGGACGATGCGGCAATGAAGGTAGAGAAATGTTTTGATTATCATACTATAAGAAGAACGTTGTTTTTGTGATACATATTTTCATTGCTTTTTTTGGTATGCTATACAGCAAAGATTTGGTGAGAACATGGGTCAACTCTTGGACCCAAACCATGCCTCAATATTGAAGTCAGCTGCAGCTAGTGGTCAGCCTTCAGGGTGAGGTTTTTAAAACTTCACTTTTATTGCTTATTATACTTGATTAGTCCGTGGTTTACTGGCTTTGTTAATTGAAGTTTCATTTGAAATACTATGAGTTGAAGATCACTTTTTTAATGCAAAACAAAAGACATTCTTTTCATTTTATACTCTTTTGGACGGTCTACTCCTGTTTTTGAAAAATTAATGATCACATGTTGGTCACTTTAAAAAACATTTATTTGGCTTTCAATTCTCTTAACATTCTGCATTCTCTACATCTGTGTGTGTTTACTTTGCTAGCACCAAATTTCTTGATTTCAGGCAAGTTTTGCACGGCACTGCTGGTGGGATGTCTCCACAAGTTCAAGCTCGTAGTCAGCAATTATCAGGGTCTACACCGGTACAGCTCTGTTCCCAGAGTTATCTTGTTAGTTTCTATATTCCATATCAGCTGCTTTTCCCTGACTTACCACTTGGAATCAGGATGTAAAGAGTGAGATAAATCCTGTTTTAAATCCCAGAGCTGCGGGACCTGAAGGATCACTGTTAGGAATTTCCGGTATTTTTCCATAAGGATTTGTGTTTTAATGCAACGTTAGTTGTGGTCTTTTATTTTTTATTTGTACCCGTAATTGTAGTAAACAATGTATTTTTGCTTTTCTCGTGCTAGGATCAAATCAAGGGAACAGCAATTTGACTTTGAAAGGGTGGCCACTCACAGTATGTGATAGTTTTATTTCTATTAATATCACTTCTCGCAAATATATACCGCTGTCTTAAAGATAGCACTTCAAACGCATCCTTCAAAAATGTTTTCCTTAATTGTTGCAAAAGCACTTCAGTTGTGAACTTTCATTATTAAGCCTTTCTCATCTTTTATTAGGGTTTAGAACAACTTCGCTCTGGTTTACTTCAGCAGCAAAAGCCTTATATGCAGGCTCCTCAGCCATTTCATCAACTACAAATGTTGACACCGCAGCATCAGCAACAGCTTATGCTTGCACAACAGAGTTTGGCATCACCATCTGTCAGTGAAGAAAGTAGAAGGCTGAGAATGCTTCTGAATAATAGGAATATTGGCCTAAATAAGGATGTTCTTTCGAACCCTGGGGGTGATATGTTATCAAATGTTGGATCACCTCTTCATGGTGGTGGCCCTCCTTTTCCTCGTGGAGATACTGATATGCTAGTGAAGGTTCTCTTTTCATTAATTACCTTTTATCTTAATTTTTGTTGTTAAACAATTTTATATACAAGTCTCTTATATTGCCAAAAGATTCACGACTTGCATCATCTGAAAGTGTTTTTTTGTATGCGTAGTTGAAACTGGCTCAGTTACAGCAGCAGCAACAACAACAGCAACATCAACAACAGTCGACTATCAATGCACAACACCAACTTCAACAGCATGTTCTTTCAAATCAGCAATCGCAGAGTTCAAATCATAGCATGCACCAGCAAGATAAGGTAGGGGGAGGTGGTGGTAGTGTCACCATGGATGGTAGCATGTCAAACTCATATAGAGGAAATGATCAGGTCAGTCCTTTTACAGTTGTCAATACCTCGTGTGTTTGAGCAACACTTCACTTATTGATGTCCTTTTTCCAAAACGATGGCCAATAGTTCCTAACATTGTTCTTTTAATGCACTTAAAGGTTTCAAAAAACCATATGGGAAGAAAGAGAAAGCAACCTGTATCTTCTTCGGGTCCTGCCAATAGTTCAGGAACAGCAAATACGGCAGGCCCATCACCAAGTTCAGCACCCTCAACTCCCTCAACTCATACTCCTGGGGATGCAATTTCAATGCCTGCCTTGCCCCATAACAGTAGTTCTTCAAAGTCTCTAATGATGTTTGGCACTGATGGTACCGGAACTCTTACATCACCTTCGAACCAGTTGGTGAGTTGCTTTTATACGCCGTTTAATTGACGGAAGGAGTGATTTCTTTCCTTGCATGTAGCTCATTGCAATTCCATTTTGGCAGTGGGATGATAAGGATCTTGAATTGCAGGCTGATGTGGATCGCTTTGTGGAGGATGGATCTTTAGATGAAAATGTAGAGTCTTTTTTATCGCAAGATGATACGGACCCTAGAGATCCTGTTGGTCATTGTATGGATGTAAGCAAAGGTGCAGTAAACACCACTTTATATTGATCATAAAATATTCTGACTTCACCCTAGCAAAGAGTTTCTCGTGTGTATGTCTAATTTTCTCTTACTCCAATGCAAAAGTTTGCATTCTTTTCTTTTAGAATATGAAAGATATATGCACCATGACTGTCAATTAGTTTACACTGCTATCCAATAAAAAATCATTATCTTGCTACATCACTCCATTCTTGTAACTACATCTTAAAAATGGTGATATGACATGGCAAAATAGAGGACTATATTTAGATGTCTGTGTAAAATGACTTTACACTGGCAGTGTGTGCCCATGAAACTCTTCTTTTAGTGCGTAACTCGTTGCTGTAATGGTGGATTACAATGAAGTGCGGATCACAAACAGCAATCAAGATGATTTTAATAAATTTCAAAGTCTCTTTTATCGTTTTGCCCCAAATATGCTTTAGAATGTTCATTTTGAAAACATTTACAATTTGTTTTTATTATAAATATAGTATGTTGTTGGTTATATAATCAAGAAAGCGTGTTCTTCTTTATCTTTTATATGTGTTCTTCTTTATCTTTTATATGCGAAACACCATAGTGCATAGTTACCCTTAAATTCCTTGACATGAGGCAATGACAGGGATTCAGAAACTACGTGACTGATTTTTTTTCAGGCTTTGCATTTTCTGATGTAAATTCTGTACGTGCTAGCTCAAGCAAAATTTCTTGTTGCCATTTCTCATCTGATGGTAAATTACTTGCAAGTGGTGGCCATGACAAAAAGGTTAGGGGAAACAATTAATCTTCACACTTTCTTTGTTCAACTAACTTTCTGATATTAGCTGTGATCTTGTGCAATTGTCCTTCTTGAAGGAAATTATAAAAACAAAGTTTATTTCTTTATTCCGTTTAGATATAGAATGATGTTTTATTTTCTTCCTGATATTCTTGTAATGCAGGCTGTTATATGGTACACGGATTCACTAAAACAAAAAGCTGTGCTTGAAGAGCACTCATCTTTGATAACTGATGTCCGTTTCAGTCCAAGCATGCCACGTCTAGCAACATCTTCATTCGACAAAACTGTCAGGGTTTGGGATGTTGACAATGTTAGTAGATTTCTTGTGTTATTCTTCTATATAGAAGATGAATTTGTGGTTCTGTAATGGGTATTTTGCTTTAACTGTTTATATAATTTCTATGCAGCCTGGGTATTCTCTCCGTACTTTTACGGGACATTCTACATCTGTTATGTCAGTAGATTTTCACCCAAATAAAGATGATCTTATCTGTTCTTGTGATGGTGATGGTGAGATACGGTATTGGAGCATAAACAATGGCAGTTGTGTAAGAGTAACTAAGGTAGAATCTTCATCAATCTCACTTATTTTCTAAGCTTATCCCTGTGCACTAGATTCAAGACTAAGAAAGGGAATACTATCGTGTCTTGTGTATTGAAATGACAATATATTCATTTCAATATGCTGACAATTTTCTTGTTGATTAGGGTGGCACTACCCAGATGAGATTTCAACCTCGTCTAGGGAGGTACCTTGCTGCAGCTGCTGAGAACATCGTGTCTATACTTGATGTGGAGACACAAGCATGCCGATATACATTAAAGGTTGGTTTGCATCATTTTTATACATATTTTTTCATTGGAGGTAAAACAATTGCTTTCAATGAGAGGTTTGCAATTCTACTTGAGTCAGGGTTGCCGAGTCATGTGTTTCTTATCTTATTATCATCATCATGAGTTTTAGAAGTGAACTTAAAATAATTAACTAATCAATTGTTTTTTATTGTCGTACTACGATTGAAGGGTCATTCAAAAACGGTCGATTCTGTATGCTGGGATCCATCTGGAGAGTTGATGGCATCAGTGAGTGAGGACTCTGTTAGGATTTGGACTCTTGGAATAGGAAGTGAAGGAGAATGTGTTCATGAGCTTAACTGTAATGGCAGTAAGTTTCACTCATGTGTTTTTCATCCAACATTTCCTTCACTGCTCTTCATTGGCTGTTACCAGGCAAGTCTACTTTTCCCCCCCTCTTTGTTATTGGCGAATTTGGTTTTGTCATTTCTCCTACTGTAATATGCAGTTAAGAAACACATGGTTAATCAGAATAGAAATGATTTTTGTACAACCAAATTTAGATAACATTTGCGACAACTTTTTAATCGGTTAACACAATTCAAATAGTCGGATAATTACGTTTAGCAGATGATAAATGGATATATCGAGTGTCGAAACTCATTAACCACCAAGGATTTGACTGTGGTTAACCAAAATTTTCTAGTGTTTAACTACACGTAGATTGATCATCTGAAAATTATGGTCAATCACGTTTAATACTGTGATTATTGAACTTATGCTGATGCCTAATATGTTTTCACATATGGTATATTCATTAACCATTCACTGTACATAATTAACCACATATTTGAACCGTGTTAACCACTTCAAAAGTTTGTTGCAGAAATTGTCAAATTTTAGTTGTTCAGATAACACAACTTTTATAAGAGAGTGGACTCTTATTCTTGCTTATTGTTGTTGTGCAGTCATTGGAGCTATGGAACATGGCTGAGAACAAGACAATGACTTTGTCTGCTCATGATGGTTTAATTACATCCTTAGCGGTTTCAACTGTAAATGGTTTGATTGCTTCTGCCAGTCATGACAAGTTCATCAAGCTATGGAAGTAACTAACATGAGGTAATTGTGACTCCGATTGACAATACTTGCGATACACTTAGGTTTTTGTTAGTGTCTGATCACCACATTTTGTAGTTATTCCTCGTTTTTTTGGACTTAACCGACCAACTGCCTATACTCTTTTGGGTGGTTTTTTATTTTGTTATGTCCTTAGGCTCTAGTTACTAACCTATGTAATGTAATGCAATGTTGAAAGATTGTCTGACAAGTAACAACTAATCCGAACTGAGCCGGGTAAACTTATATAAGGAGACAGTTATCGCAGTTTCTATTTTTCCCATTTACAGTATTCGAACTCGAGGCTTTGCTGAAGAAGAATTAAGTTAATGCCAATTAGACAGACGTGTGTTTTGCATCTTCGAATTTTCTATACAAATTTTTAACATAATTAGTGTTTTTGCGACTATCCGAAAAAGCATGGGAAAGAAACTGTGATGAGATTTATCAAAACATTGTGTCCACTTGTTATATAATTTAGTTAGTGAATCATGACACTGATACATGTAATATTCTGTAAAAAAAGGTGGTTTTGTTTTAAGACAGCAATGTTAATAATTAGCTGTTGAAATCAAATGATAATATTTTTATTTGTTTTATGAAGCACTTTAGAGAATAAAGTGAGTAATAAGGACCATTGATTAACAAATCAAATATAGATATTGCAAATATATTATAAAATTGACAAATCATGAGTTTGTTGCAAGGATTTAATTTGTATGCACCTACACTGTCAACGAATAAGAACCGTGTATTCCGCCACGTCATTCCACTTTATCCCACTTTCTTCATATGACATGGAAGATTAAAAGTTTCTTATTGGACGATCGTGTAAAATTATGTTACACTGTCGGTGCATATCAATTAAACTCTGGTTGCAATGACAACTCTTAATTTTCTTATTACTTTACTAACTTTTATAGAGACTAATTCATCAAAGTGGCATTGAAGCTTCAATTCAAAGCTCCATCTCTATATATTAGTATGATGCAACATGAAACAATTTTATCTCTAAAGTTGAAACAAAGAATCATTTCTTCTGGTATAAGATTACTAAAATTGAAGAAATCTTGTCTCACAAGTCTGCACCTTGATTGTTTAATTTCAATCACAGCTTATATGAATCCTCTGTAATATATGCTTCAATATCTAAAGCCCTTATGTCTAATGGAAGATCTCAAATGACACCATTTAAGAAGCACTTCAAGCAAGAAATATAACCAAAAGAATTTCAACAAATAAAAAAAAGTGTTCAAATGTGGAGAGCACATGGTGAAGAAAATCTTTGACTATGATGGTGAAATTCTCATCACTTGGCAATGGTAAAAATTGTGGGAGGCAAAACAGATCAATTACACAAACAATAAAATTCTAAATTTACTATGCTGTAACGACAAATTAACTAATGCTCCACAAAATGAATAACTTTGTTAAGGAGATAAAACAGACAATATTAAATGTTCATCTACGTTCGAATATGTCAGAATCACTTGATACCATAATTGATCCTCAAATTATATTAAATTGATTTTTCATATAGACTAATTAGAATCTGTCGTCGTGACAATTTTCATTTCATGTGGTTTTTCTTTATTAATTTTACGTTGACGATCAAAAAAATGATTCAAATTTTCATGTCATATTAATAAAATGGGGTGGCATAGCGGAAAATACATTTGTGATTGGTTGACAGTATAAAATTAATTTACATTGCATATATTATTTTTTTTGTAAGATACTTTGTATATTATTTATTTATCCTCTATTAAAAATTATTTAAGTAAAAATAAAAAATTAACTAATGAATTAAAGGGTTACTCTTAACTCCCCGGTGAAAATAAAGAATAAGTTTACTCTTAACGGGTGCCAGACTGGTAGAAGCCACGCAGAAGAAACCCAAAACTCCTTCGCGTGTTATCGACCGCGCTCTTTCGCTCATTCGTGTAGCTCTTGCTTCATCACTTGCCTCTACCTCTGCATCTGCATTCTGTTGCTGGTAACTCTTCTTCTTCTTCTTCCATTTCCCCACTGGCACAGTTTTCAGTTCCACTATTTTGGGCGAAATTGCCTTTAATTTTTGTTGCTTACAATATGTTCGATGAAATGTCCCCTTCAACTTATTGATTTAATTTCGTCAAATTGCTTTATTATTTGTTACACTTCATCTAAATTTAAATTGGTAGTTCTAAATTCACTTGCTTTCCAATTGAATTGTAGATTGCTTGTTCAGTTATGGCTGCTTTGATCTCCAAAAGGCTATTACGTTCTTATGAATCATTGCATTCACTAGGACGACGCTGCTTTGATTCACCTAATGCTGGGTTTCATTCTTTTCATAAATCACATGGTAACTCTTTTTTATAGTCCTAACAGTGTCTTTTGCTTTAAAAGCTGTGTTATTGTTAATAATTTCAGTTTTTAAATATCTGTTTTTTTTTTTGTTGCTTATGCAGATATATACAGCAGCAGGTTACATGGGGAAAGTGGGATTTCTGCACAACGTCTCTTGGTACATTGCCATCACTTATTTAAGAATGAAAATTGAACTGTTGTTTAGTGATTATTATTATTGTCTAATAAGGCGGTATGTTGTATTTAAATGTAGACTGGATCAATGATCCAACGGTTTTCTACTTCTACTTTAACTCCGGAAGCAGATGAAGGTGCATTTCCATCTGACTTATTGTCCAAAACGCCTCTGGCAAAATCTGAACGTGATATAGGTATGAAGGGTAGTCAGAACCATTTTGTAGTACATGAATATGTCGGTGCTCCATCAGTCCATTGTGCTTCATGTCATTCAAAACTCTCTTTAATGATCACCGATAATGCATTCTTTGTACATATGTCATTAACTTACTGTATGATTTTTTCTAAGAAACATTTTACGCCTAAATTTTGTCATGACTTATGCATTGTGTCCTGTAACATTAATTATCTGCTTCTGCCCTGAGATTGAAGGAATTTGTGGCCAGGGTTTAACTTTATGTCCTCCACTACAGTTATATTAATATATATTGGATTTTTTCTTTTAAATCTTTAGTATCCCGTGTTTGTTAGGAAGTGTTTTCTGTAGTTCTTGCTGAGTGTAGTAGTGCTCCAACCTTTTTTTAGATAATGCATCTGTCCTTTTCAAGAACAAGAACAAATCAGCCATAAATATAACTCAAAGCTTTTTTTCACTACCTATCATCTATCATGGCAACTCATCTAGTCTTGATTATGGGATAAATTGATTACTGTTTCGAGAAGATCTAAGTATATTATTAATGTGGTTCATTATGCTGTAGGGCTCTGTCAGGATCTTTTAATTCCAGTTACCAACTTTCATAACGAAGACAAGGGCTGTATGGTTTTAGCTGGAGATGTTTTTGATTTGCCTATTCGAAAGGATATAATTCATCGTGTTGTTTTGTGGCAGCGTGCAAAACGCCAACAGGTATTGGTCGCATTATGTTTTGGAACCATTGGACTGGGACATTTAATTCAGAGGAAATGCTATAAATTGTTACTAATCCATATATGCCCAACAAATTCGGGTGTATTCAATTGTTGAGCGGTGGAAATAAATACTCAATCATTTTTCCTTTTTATCATTTTGAATTGCACTGGTGTTTGTTTGAGAGGAGGGAGTGGAGTAGGGTGTTGGGATAGCGGACAAACATTTAGATTTTAGACAATAAATATCAAAGGTTTGGCATGCCTGATCTGATGTCTAAGGATGAAATGTTTTGATTGATGTTTTACCATATATTGCGCGAAATCTCTTAACAATATTTATGTTTTCTTGCAATTTACATATGATAGGGATTTAGTTTCACCTAATAGACAAATGGAAGATTTGTTCCTCACATTAGAATAGAATTCTGGAATACTTGGACAACAAGCATGTGTATTAGTGAAAAACTGCATGATAGAGAGACTCTAGCCCCACCCAATGCCTCTCTACACAATTCTACCTACCTTGCACATTTTCTGCCCTATGCTTTTGACATTGTCTTTAAATTAATCTGCACATCATCACTCTTGTCTCCCTTGCTGGCACATATCAAGGATGTTATTACAACAAAATACTAGATACATATTCAATTTTCCCTCTATCTCATGTCTCTTGCTCACTTGAGTCATTATCCACTTTCTTTTCCCTTTATATATCCTATCAATAATAGAATCTAATAATAAGGGGCGTGATCAACACATAATGGCATTGGATATATAATTTCTCTTTTAGTATGGATCTAAATTGTTAGCTATGAAATTTTCCCATCGGAATATTACTTCTTTGCTCATTGATTTTGCCAACAGGGAACTCACTCAACAAAAACTATCAGTGAAGTCAGTGGGACTGGGAGAAAGCCTTGGAACCAAAAGGGAACTGGTCGAGCAAGGCATGGTTCATTGCGTGGGTGTCAGGTACAGGACATTCTAATGAAATCCACCCTATCTTCATTCCTCCTCCCTTTCAGCAGTGGAATTTAATAAATTTAATGAATGGCAACAGTTCAGGGGTGGTGAAACGAAGCATGGTCCTAAGCCCCGAAGTCACGCTTTCAAACTTAATAAGAAGGTTCGGCGACTGGGACTAAAGATTGCTCTGTCAGCTCGTGCAGCAGAAGGAAAGGCAAGTCTCTTCCTCTGTCCCTGTCCTCGCCTTCTTTCTAAAAAATTAAACCACATCTCTAAATTATTATTATGTCTGCTTTATGGCTGTTGTTTATTTCATATTTATAATTATAAAAATAGCCAATGCAGGCTGTTCTTCTAAAGGAGCACCTCATTTCTGGAGACAAAATAGACTGCAATGTCTTCACAGAATTGTTGTTGAGTAGGTAGAATTGAAGTAGGAACAAAATAATTGGATGTTAGAGTATATCTCATGAAAGCTGATTTTGTAGTCTTAGAACCATTTATACTAGTTTAACTGTACTATACTAATCCCTACACAGAGTACATGCCCCCTCTAGATGCACGGTCAAAGCTCTAAAGTATGATCAATAGAGGGAGGCATGCTAATCACATAACTATTTGATACTGTAAAACCATCTGTCCTTTGTTGGCTTTCTTTTTGAGTTAAGTGATAATTATGGGTATCTATAGTTTGCATTACCAAAATAATGCCTTATTGCAATTCTGGTGCAGTATGAAGTGTTCTTTTGATATCTTTCATCCTATAATTACCCCTTTTATACTTTTACGATTCTTTTTTTATGTATTCTTCTTGCATTACATGTTAAATAAAAGTTTGTGTTTGTCTTGTGTGCACTGATCTCTAGTGAATTGATTTATACAGCTTATTGTGTTTGATGATTTGGAGGTTCCCACACATAAAACCAAGAACTTTTTGAATTATTTCAAACAACTGGAGGACACCAAGAAACTTCTGATTGTAGATGACGGCCCCATAAATGAAAAGCTAAAGTTAGCCACACAAAATCTGCATTATGTTAATTTACTTCCATCCATTGTAAGTATCAGTTTTACACATGCTGCTTCTATAATATTTCTGAAGGAAGTTGAAAATTATAATTCTACTAGTAGATATCTTTTAGGGATGTTTGGATGAAGGGTTTTGGAGGGGAGGGGAGGACTTACTTTTCTTTTCTAAATTACAGACACTATAGAGTGTTCATAAAAATAAATTAAGCGTGATTGAAGTAAATATCAAATATATTTCAAAATATAGACTTAGCCCTCTTCTCTAAAATAGACCCTTAGAGTTTGTAGTGTGTTTCCAAGAGTCAATACATTTCCAACAATAACCGGAAGTCTTATACTAGTTGGTATCAACGTCAACGTCATTGAGCTCCAATCCATCAAGAAACCAGTTTTTTAGTAAAACCATTTGGAACGAGGTCTTTTAAGCGATTTTTCATAGTTTTTTTCTTAATCAAACTATGTTCCAGCTGATCCACTTTTCTCACTAGAGCCTCCGTTGTTCTTCTCACACTAACCAAATTATTTAGGAGAGTTTTCTTATTGTCTCCTCAAAGGCTGTTGCTTCAACTTTCTTCCAGATATTTGCATTCATAATATTTTACATCACTCGTCTACTACAATATTTTTATCATAGCTATGCTTATTTATTTTGGCTCCTATCACCACTTCACTGCCATTAAATATCATTGATCTTATAATTATCTAATAGAATCTTCTTTCTGAGTTTGGTAGTGTAAATTGTGACTAGAAATTATGATTGAAGCATCTCTCCAGTTGTTTGCGTGACATCTCCATCCTTTTGTAAGATGGATCTAAAATGAGTTAACTGTAGAACTTGCGTTATGGTGTAATAATCCCACTTTTTCACCTTAGAAACATCCCTAACTCATGTCTTACTATACTTATATGATTACTGTTTCTTGCTCCAACTCAAATTACTCAATTGAAAACCTGTTAATTCAAAAGCTCCTTGATAAAATTGTTTATTATGATTATTATTATTATTTAGCAAACTTCACTAGCACAAACCTGATATTGTATAAACTGCCTTTCCTCATACAGATTTTATTTAAATGTTTCTGTAGGGCTTAAATGTCTACAGTATTTTGTTGCATGACACTTTGGTGATGTCCAAGGATGCTGTGAACAGAATTGTTGAACGTATGCACACTCCAATCTCCCGTGATTCCAAACCCCAATCTCCCGTAATTTGACACCCCAATAAATGGTTTAGGCAATAACTGTTTCTGTACTTCACTTCATTTGCTCGGAATTAGGAATAGTATCCCGTGACTCCATTTCTGTAACATGGTGATCTAATGAGAATATTTTGCATGAGGTTTTTGATAAAGTTATGCAAGCAAAGCAAGTTGTAATTTTTATGGTGTTCAAGATTAGAAATTAGAAGTTGGATGGTGGAATTTTAATATGCTCAAGTGGTTAAGTTTGTTATGATTTCCAATACTATCTCATTCTTCAGCAAATGCATGGGATTTGTTTTACTTTTACCTGCTCATCTATTCATGAATTTAACCAATTCTAGGAGACGGGTTGCCAGGTGAAATTTTAGTTGGTTTTATTTATTTGAAATTTTGAATATCAACCTGTTAATGATTTTGTCTTATGTTTCAGAGGTCCATAATTGAAGTTTTAAAGTAAATAAGAAAGGACAACTTTGTTACTATTTAGGAGGTCCAAACGGACAATCTTGTTATGAAAATAGTTTACAATAAAAACATAATTATATAATTGTAAATTTAAGTGTAAACTATGGAATTGGATCCTCTCATGCACTTTGTGTTCGACCCTCTCTCCTTTTTTTAATCTAATGATTAATTGTTCTACAAAAATAAGCACAATGGAGAAGAAAGAAAACAAGGAATAAATGGCTAAAATTGGGCAGGATGAAGAATGAGAGAAAGAGCTAGAGAGGATCCAAATTTGTAAACTATGGAGTAAATAGACTCGTTACTCATTAATTTTGTACCATCGATCAACTTAGTTTTAAAATATTTAAAAATAGCTAAATAGTCCCTCATTTTGCTTAATATCTATCAAATAAGTCCCTTGATTGAAAATTTTCATTGCAATAAAAAATCAAAGTTAGGAAAAAACATTCAAACCGAAAAACCATTCATCTTCTCGTTGTCATCTTCTTCTCAAATCCAACATCATACCCACTTTCTGAAGCAGTGAAAGCTAATGTGCTCATTGTATTGTTGAAATAAAATAACTTTGGGGTTTTAGTTTCTTATCTTCATTGAAAATTGGAAGACTTAATTATTATTTTTATCCCTTAACTTATTTATTAGTTTTATTTTGGTCCATTAATTTATTTTTTAGTTTTGTTCTAGTCTTTTAATTGTTAAAAGTTTTATTTTCGTCTCTTAACTCTTTGGTCATTTTTTTTTTTGGTCAGATAACCTAGCGGTTAGAAACTCTTTGATCATTTCTATTAGATGAAAATATTAAGAGTTAATGGAATAAAATAAAACCAAAATAAATTAAGAGACCAAAATGAAATCAACAAATAAATGTCTTAACTTATTTTTGATTCATTAATTTATTTTTCTAATTTTATTTTAGTCCTTTAACTTTTCCTTCGTCCTCTCTGTTAAAATCAACATATAAATTTTATTTTGACGGGAAGTCATAAGTAGTTAAGAAACAACATTGTAAATGTCATTTAGTAGCTTATTGAGTTCAGAACAATTTCACAGTCAGCATGGAGGAGGTGATGAATTGAATTGAACTCAATTATTCAATTTTCAACTTCCATTTCTCAGAATAGTGTGATTGAATTGTCTTATTTGTTTCATCCAGTGCTGATTTTTCATATCCCATGAAACCCTAGGTTAATCACCATGAAAATACTATTGAATTTGGAGATGAAGAAAAAGAAGAAGAGCTTAAAACTACTTCGATTAACACTTTGAATGACAATTTGGATGAACTGGTCCGTAAGATCGATTAGATTACATGTTTTTGCAATTATCATCATTTCTACATTGATTTATTTCGCTTTTCTATTTATATTTCTACTTATTTTGCTGTATTATAGAATCACCGGAAGATGAATCTTGTGGAGCAATTAGATGCGGTAAAAGCGAGAATCAATAAGGAAGGTGCTGATTCTGCAGTGCAGAAGTTGTACCCTTTAATCATTTCTTTGAAGGTGATTTATAATTCAATTTTTCAAACCAGTTGTAAAATGCAGACAATTGAATATCATGTGTGTTGCTTATGCTATTCACTTTTAGTTTAGGATTTGGAAAAGAAGGAAAGTTACTTTCTGTTAAACCGCGAGTCTAAGCATTCAGAAATTGAGTCTGAGATTAATGAATTGGAGAGGAAAATGGAAAATGATTGTGATAGCAAGAGTCTTACTGATGGGCTTCATCGTTCTTTTAATGAATCGCTTGAAAGAGTCGATTTGATGAAAAAGGTAAATTGCCCTAAATTGGTGGTTTTAAATTGTGGTTGCGGTCGGACTGCAATTGCCCAAAATGCAGATAAATACAATTGCACAAATCTTTCAAACTGCAATGTTGCAGTCACAATTGGGATTTGAAATCTCAATTTAAAACCATGAGCTTCCTTTGAATAGTTTTCGATCCTTACTTATTCCGTTGTTTCAATTACTATAAGCTTCCTGATTTCCCCCTTTCTGTTAGGAACTTGCTGCTAGACTCAGGGATGTAGTGGCAGTAAGACGAGGGATTGATGACCTACCGTGCCAATCAGAAATCGTCCAGTATGTTTGCTTCTTTCACATTTCACTTATTTATGATTTCCATTGTCTTTATATACTCTGTAAAACTCTTTCCTGAATGAGATTCACTTTTTTTTTTACCTGGTTCAAATTAGGTGCAACTAAAACACATCCACAGTATTTTATTTCAAATTTCATTTGCACATGTTTTTAACGCCCTTGCACTTAATGCACTATGTTGAATGGGGTTGAGATGTTGAATACATGCAGTACCTGATTTCAATTTTGTGCTATTAACACTCACTTTCAACTTGAAGTGGAGATATAACAACTAAGTGACTATGTGTATGAATCACTTTTCATAATAATATATATTCTTAATTGATAATTCCCACCATATTAATGTATCTCAACTATCTGGGACGATTTGATTATTGGATAGAAAGAGACCCATTATGATTAAAATTGGTTCGAAATTTAATACAAAGAAAGCATGTCCCTGATCAATCTTATATTTCATTTAGAAGATAGAAAATGTAGACGATTACTTTTATCTGTCCCTACTTCCTACACGTCTCTAAAATATTTTTATTCACTTTGGAGATAACTTCCTGACACAAATGTATCCATGGATTTGATGAAATAGAATATGTACAACGATTTGGTGAAATTGAATATGTTCAAGGAATTTGTTCTTTAAGAATAATTTAAGTGATGGCACATGGATTTGATCGAATTGTTGATTTCCCTTGACAATTCCTTCCATGGAATGAACAAGTTTTATACGATCATCAGTGCTACTAAAGGCCTCTTGAAAGTGTGCTATAAGGCAGAAATTTTTTTATTGACAACGGCTAAAACTTGTTCAGAAAATACAATTATTTTCTTGGCAAATAAGATGATGAAATGTTAGGTCAAACAGTTTTGGTTCTCTACCACTATGCTTTAAGTTTAAGAAACATTACGCGCACATAATCTGTAGAAGAATCTTATCTACATTAAAAGACGCAATAAAATTGATGTCTTGACCCAACAACTCCAATTTCTGATATTTTTTATTCTTGACATGACTTATTTGCCTCCTTGAACAGTTCAGTATGGTCTTCTATATTTCTCAAAAGATATGAAGGGTTCCATTACTATAGTTTTGGGTGTATAAAACCATATTTATGGGATATTTTTCATTCATGCTTGTGCAGGTATGAACACCGGCTTTCAGAACTGTATGCTCAAATCCAGGTTCATAAAATCTCTTGATAGAAAGTTTTTATATGGGAGAGAAAAGTGAAAAAGTTTTGTTAGGAGCATGATAATGTTGTTTACTGTAAAATTTATTCAACCATATTCGTTCTTGTTCTAGCTATTATTGAATGCCCTTGGTATTTGCCACTGTACAGGGAAAACATCGACAGACTCGCAAATACTATTCCACCTACAATGCTCTTTTGGAAATAAAAGAGTTGATGTTAAAGGAAACTTCTTTATTGAACTCAATCATTTCACAGGTATTCATCAGAGAATTGTAGCATGCTGTAAATATTTCTGACATTTGCCTTATGATTTTGTTGATATATATTTTTCCTTTCTAAATATTAAATATGTGGAAAACAATACAGATGATATGCTAGTTATTTCTCTAGGTGCCGCTCTTCCCTTGTGTTGTTTTTTCCGCCTTCTGTACATACCACTCTTCTCCTAGCACCACTTGTGCTTAGAATTGCCCTCCAATATTAGTATACTTTCCTTTTTTTTTTAAAAAAATCTTTGCTGCTATTTAGTAAGTATCTCTTTTACCATGTGTGGAAGTTTAATTATTTAGAAGCATGGCAGTGGTAAACATAGAATTCCTAACATTTCATCATCTTGTTAAAAAAAAAAGTTTTCTCTGAACAAGTATTAGCTGTTAACAATGTTTTGTTTTCACTTTATTGCAGTTTCAAGAGGCCTTTAGTAGCACTGATGGCCGTACAAAACTTGTTCATTCCATGGAAGGAATTGTCAAGGGAAGTCAACAGGTAATGCTATTTTTGCATGCAGAAATAATCAATTTGGAAAAGTTAACTGCAGCTCTTGAGGTGTTGTGTTGATTTAATGTTAGAGTTCTACTTAAATAGGTATACAATCTTAAATTAGTTAAGAGATAAATGGTCTATCTTTGAACTAAATATGTGATAGTGTTTTATGGAGTCAATTGATAACTGACTTGGTGGGGAAAAAACAGCATAGTTAAATGCCAGGATTAAGATTTTATTATCAACTTAGGATTATATTTTCCTAACACGAATTTTTTTTTTTTACAAAATTACAACAAAATGTTATCCTTATATTTCATTGTATCAGCTATTAAAAAACCTTTACAAGCAGTTTTAAAAGTGCATACAATCTCAAGTTTAAAAAAACTCGTTCCTTTCTGCATTGACAGGTTAACATAACTTATCATTAAGTCCTTATGTTTTGTTTCTGACAGAAACTCTTTATGATTATTTTTCGAGTTATCAGTTCATTAAATCCATATTTAATTTAGTGATACTTCAGTGAAGAAAAATTGAGTTTTATATTACTGTATATAAAATGCTTATTTTCTCATTACCTATAAAGCCATATATTTTTGTGTGGTAATTTTATCATATGTAATATATTCTTTTATCGGATGTGCTTTCTGTGATTAACACTCAGCTGCTGGATATATGTACAGAAACTAGAAAAGGTTCAACTAGGGCTTCAAGAAGAAGAGAGAAACCGCAACGACCTTAAGGATAGATATGCTGCAACAACCGGTGAGCAAAAGCGCTACTATTCTCTGATGAAAGCTTTTCAGGTATGCATTTTCGAGTTTATTATATGGTTGCCTCAATTTTAGAAGATTTTTAAATTTTTGGTGCCAATTTTCCATATGTTTCATGATTAATAGTTGGTCTTTCTGTATGAGATCCTTGCTATCTAGAAAATATGTTTGATTTGAATTAAGTTGAGTTAAGTTTAGTAAACTTGTTTATACATAAGCACCTATATGATAATTGATAAACACTGATATTATAAGCACTTAGTTAAGTTGTCTATCTAAATAGTGCCTCAACACCAAATCAACTACTTCATTCAAGCTGTGTATCTGATATGGCATCAGTTGATTTCAATTTGGTTGTCATTCTTATTGGCCTTAAATATTTTATGTTTTTACTTATCAAATAGTTTTCTTTGATGGCCAGGAAAAATGTTCCAAGGATAGGTTACAGTGTCAAAGTTCCAAATATTGTTGACATATTTGAGGTTGCGTTGCATAAAATATTTGCATCACAGTCAAAGCATATCGATGGTCACAAGCTCACAATACCATGGGGTTATGGGTTAAGATCATTGCAGTTTATGAACTGATTCACATTTATTGACTATTTTTTTTTTGAACAAGCACATTTATAATTTATTGACTATTATTTACCAGTTTTAATAAAACATTTTTATGGTTGGGGTTTTGTACGGTTTTTAAATGGTTGAAAATCCTTAATAATACTGTAACAAAAAATTATAGGCTTAAATGTAGTTTTAATCATTTATTTTATATTTGTCAAAATAAATCATTTATTTTATAAAATCTGCAATTTTAATTTTCCTATTTTTATTCTTGCAATTTTAGTCCTCTTAACTTGACAAACTAAGGTATGTTCAAAAAAAAAACTTGACAAATTAAGACATTCGGTCCCATGTTAGCATGAGGTTTACTTATTAACGGAACTGCATTAATTTTTTAAGCGGCACATGTCAAAACTCAAAGTATTTAATTTAAACCAAAAATCAATTTATTTAATATTCAATTTCAAACCAAAAATCAATTTCTTTTATTAATCTATGATGGGAGTACAATAGAATGAAAATGGCAAAATATAAAAAGTAAACTATTCAAATCATTTTTTCTTCAAATTAAAAAGTTCATGCGGTGCTGTAATTCTTTGGAATAAAAAAATAAATTTTGGTACGGCTTATTATACATTTTAGGGAGAGCCTTAACCAAGGGTCGAGGGTTCGATCTTCACCTTGGGTATGGAGCAGCTTTAAATTCTTTGGCCAGCTATCCCACCCTTCAAGGTGTCTCTAATCTAGCGAGAGAATATTTACTACGTTCGGCGGTGGATACCCCGGTCTCGACCAAAAAATACATTTTAGGGAGAGCTAGAATAAAAAAAATAAAGATTATATCAAAAAAAAAAAGTGAAAAAAAAAAAAATAGAGACTTCCATAAATTATTTAAAATAAAAGAGAGTCATTTTTCTATAAATAGATGGAAATATAATTGCCTTAGATATATGATTTGATCATTTTTGAGATAAATCTTAAACATTAAATCAAATAAAATAAATTATCAGGGTCGAGGGTTCGATTCTCACATTGAGTATGGAGCAGCTTTAAATCCTTGGGCCAGCTATCCCACCCTTCGAGGTGCCTCCAATCTAGCGAGGGATTAGTCACTGCGTTCGGCGGTGGATACCCCGGTCTCGACCAAAAAAAATAAAAAATAAATGATCTTATAGGTTAGCTCAAGTGGTAAGAGCTCAGAAACATATGAGTTTAGTAGAGTGAGGTCCATGGATCAATTCCTGACGGGAGCAAAGTTAAATAATGTCGATCTTCTCACGCACCTCCACTTTTTGGACAAAACTATGTGGAGGGGGGCACGCGAGAAACTGGGGGTGATGGATAGAGCTGTAAAAAATGAGCCGGCTTATTAACCCACAGACTCGGGCAGGCTGAGCTTCAGAAAAGCTAGCCCAAATGTACTCGGACTTTTATGGTCTAAACCGCGAAGCCCTTCAGATGATTAGGCTGGAGCCCATGAAGCCCAAATGTGATTTTTGTAAAAACAATATCAATAAATATATAAAATATTATCATTTAATTGAAAATTTATTACAAAAAATACAGTTTAATGTGTAAGTAATTACATGTGGATCAACATTGTTAACTTTCACTGTCCGTTTCTAATATGCAACTGCTGAATTCACTGGATGGCCCTATATTGTATATCAATATCTTAGGATTTTGGTCTAAAATCACCCATTTGCATCTTATTTTATTCACTTTTAATCTAAATAAGTGTGATTATTCACATAATCAAGTTTTTTAGTTGTTTTTCTTTTGTAGTGATTTCGCCGTCTAAGTGCGGCAGTTTGTTGTTCATCGTCTAAGTGCGGCAGTATGTTGTTCGTCTCTGAGTGCGGCGGTGTGTTGTCCGTTTGTCTAATTAGTACGGCGTTTTTTATTTCGCATCTTGGTGCGGTGTTCGTTTATTTCTATCAAAAGATCAAGTTCAACCACTTGCGGATTCAATCAATGATTTGAACGTCAACGTTGCAGATCCAGAAGTATGAATATTTTGGTTACTTTACTTTTATCATATTATTTGTAGGCAAAATGCCGTGACATGCTACTAGTGGCCAGACTGACACATTCCGTGTTCGTTTGTGTGGTACGATTTGATAAAAAATATGTTTTAAAAAATATTAATAGTTTGATGAAAATTAAAATGTATAGAAATTATTAAGATAGAAGTTATAGAAGTTAAGTGCGTTTTGGGAATTGTAAAAAAAAAAAAGCTACACCAAAACAAAAGTATTCCATGTATATATAATAGAGATTATTAACTTGGATGTTGTGAGTTTGTTCGCAGATTTATCCTTTTTGTTTTTAGCGTATATGAATTTGCATTTGATGGTGTACTCGATCAATATTTTTGGAATGAATCAATATCTCATTATTAGTAAAAAAAAAACTAATTTGATATTTTTACTCAAAAAAAAAATACTAATATGATATTTATTTATAAAATATTAAAGAAAAATACTAACATTTTTTCCTTTTTCTGGTTACAATATTTACTTAAAAAAATAAAATTTACTGAGCTAGAAGAAGAAATGGTAACAAGACAGGGTTGCGAGGATCTGTTATGATTGTTATTGACTTATGTTATGTTATGATCTGATTCTGATCTAATCTAATCTAATCTAATCATAGATAGATACATAGATGAATATTGAATACAGACACATACTACACATACACAGTGATTTAATGTAATG
The DNA here is from genome assembly GCA_951804385.1 of Trifolium dubium. Lineage (NCBI taxonomy): Eukaryota > Viridiplantae > Streptophyta > Magnoliopsida > Fabales > Fabaceae > Trifolium > Trifolium dubium. Next base: position 3,014,982 of record OX638076.1, on the reverse strand, counting down.
TAATCATAATAAGTAGTAGTAAGATTGAACAAACAAGATTCAATTCAATTCAAACTCACTCGCATGGAGACTTACCCGCTACTCTTTTTCATCTTCTTCTTCTTCTTTTCGGTAGGTAACTTGCTCTTTCAATTCTCTCCAATTCATTTCTAGGGTTTACTCTTTCCCCTTATATTTATTTCCATTCCGCGTGCTTGCAGGTTTTGTTTTTTCATCATCTTGTTGATTCCACAACCATGTAACTATTCTCTTCTCTTCTTTTCTTTTCTTTCTAATCATTCATTCAATTGTTTAAGATCTTAGTACTTATTTTCTCTATTTCTCTCTTCAGTGGATCTTGTGATCAATGTCATCGCACCAAGGTGTGTGTCTGTGTGTTTGTTCATTTTACTTACTTAATTAATGTTAAGATTATTACGTACTGTATTTAATTTGTTGTAGTGTTCAAATTTGAAACTAACTTAAATTGCATCCATTTTTTGTCTCCTAAATCCTCCTGCTAGCTCGAACGTCCGTCTAGAATCCGCAATTATCCTGATGAAAAGGTATTTAATTAATTATATCACATTACTATTTGTTTATATATATGTGATAATAATGATCAAATCGCTGTCATCATAATACAATAATGACGATGATTTTATGCAGGATGTCGATATAATTGCAACATATAGCGATGCGTCTGGTCATATTCGGCTAGCTAGGTTGAAAATGAGGGACTTATCTGATTCTTGGGTTTGGGAAACTCCTAATGCAAACACTGAACATCTAAATAACTCACAGGTACTTCATCTTCGATTTTATCTACAACTGAAACATGAATGAAATGAACCCTGTAATGCAATGTTCTTAACTTAGGATTGAATTCAGTTTCTTGCTTCAAGTGTATGGATGAAATTTCCAATTTGAGTGGCATTTTTTTGCTTTAATGTCAATTATGAATGACCCTTGAATATTTGGTAATATTTACAATATTATTATGTAATTAAAGGAAGGAATGGAGTCATTGCAAACTGATTCAATTTTTGAAGAAAATTTCAAGCGCTCCACAAATGAACGTTATCCTGAAGAAACCTTTGTTCAAATTCCACATTCCGCAATAATGACTCCGGTGAAGATCAAGCGCCGGGTAATAATCCAAATTTGTCTTGTGCAGTTTGCCAAAATTGAATGATAGGGAAAACAGAAAGAATTTTGTTTTTTATGTTTAATAGTTTTTTATCCCTTAGATGATGCGGCTAAAAAGAAGAAAAGCTCGTACTGCTGAACTTATTCAGCAAAACAAAGAAATTGATAATCGCATTGTATCGGCAGCAATTGAACGCTCGGAAAGATTTGATACCACTATCAAGGGAAAATATAGTATATGGAGGAAAGAATATGAAAACCCAAATTCTGATTCAACTCTTAAACTCATGCGAGATCAAATAATAATGGCCAAAGCTTATACCAATATTGCAAAGTCTATGAACAAAACTGTTCTTTATAACGCTCTTGTCAACCACTCCAGATATAGTCAACTAGCTATTGGAGATGCAAATTCTGATGCCGAGCTTCACACAGGGTATTTTTTGTATAGACTCTGTCTTGTTTCTTAGACTAATTGGGTTTGTTTCAATTAACATGTAATAAAGTTTCTACCTATTGCCTTTGCTAGAGCACTTGATTGGGCAAAAGCTATGGGTCACGCTCTTTCTATCGCAAAAGACCGACTTTACGACTGCATTTTAGTGGCAAGGAAGTTAAGGGCGATGCTTCAATCAACCGATAATAGAGTGAATATGCAGAGGAAAAGAAGTGGATTCTTGATTCAGCTTGCTGCGAAAACAGTGCCTAGGCCATTGCATTGTCTTTCCCTGCAACTCGCAGGGGATTATTACCAACAGGGATATCATAAGAAAGGAAATCTTGGCAACGAAAAGCTTGAAAATCCATCTTATCACCATTACGCTATCTTTTCTGATAATGTACTGGCTGCATCTGTAGTTGTTAATTCTACTGTGCAGAATGCAAACGAGCCTGAGAAGCATGTATTCCATATAGTAACCGACAAATTAAATTTTGCAGCAATGAGAATGTGGTTTCTCATCAACCCTCCTGCTAAAGCAGCCATTGAAGTTCAGAGTGTTGATGATTTCAAGTGGCTGAATTCCTCGTACTGTTCTGTTTTACGTCAACTTGAATCAGCAAGACTAAAGGAGTATTACTTTAAAGCCAGTCATCCTTCCTCCCTCTCTGCTGGTTCTGACAATCTAAAATATAGAAATCCCAAATATTTGTCAATGCTGAATCACTTAAGGTTCTACCTTCCTGAAGTTTATCCAAAATTGGACAAAATTCTATTCTTGGATGATGACATTGTTGTGCAGAAAGATTTGACACCTCTTTGGTCAATTGATATGAAAGGTATGGTGATTGGTGCAGTCGAGACATGCAAGGAGAGCTTCCACAGGTTTGATAAATACCTAAATTTTAGCAATCCACTTATCTCCAACAATTTCAGTCCTGATGCATGTGGTTGGGCATTTGGCATGAATCTCTTTGACTTGAAGGAATGGAAAAAACAAAACATCACTGGAATCTATCATCGGTGGCAAGATTTGGTAAAATTCACAAATTTTATTCCTTCCGTAATATTTGTCAAAATTTACGTAATTATTTTAAACCGCTCTGTTTTTCTGAATATCATGTAATGAAATTGTTTGCCTGGAGATTCCTATGTGTGTAGCCCTTCATTTTTCAGGCATCAAATTCAATAAATATAAAGCCCTGTCTTATTGTGCTTGTAGATAGTTTCCTCTTATCAGAAGTATTTATCGTTTTCTTCTCTGCAGAATGAGGATAGAACTCTCTGGAAGCTTGGAACCTTACCCCCAGGATTAATCACCTTTTATAATTTGACTTATCCACTAGATCGAGGTTGGCATGTTTTGGGACTTGGCTATGATCCAGCTCTGAACCTAACAGAGATAGACAACGCTGCTGTCGTTCACTACAATGGAAACTACAAGCCATGGTTAGATCTTGCTGTTTCCAAGTATAAACCGTATTGGTCAAGATATGTTATGTTTGACAATCCATATCTTCAACTTTGCAAACTCAGTGAATAGTGAATTTTTGTGTCCATATATTTCCTCCATTTTCATATTGTACCTTTTGAGGATGATAGCACATGTAGTATAGGGTGGATGATTACATCAAATGGTCCACTATGGATAAACCCATCTAAGTAAAAAATATATATATAAATAGTCAGTCTTTTACTCTTTTAAAATTTAAAAGTTACACCAATATTCTCTCATAATTATCTAGCTTAAACCTACACAAATCACCACGGCATGTTTTCCCAATGGTGTTCAGTGTTTTCCCGTCATCCAGACCGGTTTGCAAATGGTGATCCAAACACCACGGCATGTTTGTAGCAAATCAGATTTGATCTATGTCTTACTGGTTTTTTTATATGATTTGGCTGGTTTGTGTCCTTGGCCATATTGTACTTCTGGATTCTTTTGACATCAGTTAGTACCATATTCATTGAAATTGAAATTAATCAAATTGTCATTCGTCCTATATTGTATTCGTGTTTGTGCAGACAATCTGCCATTGAGACTAGTAAATTTCATGCTTTTGTAATTCTCATCTCAGTGACCTGTTACTATTTTCGTTAATTCCTATAAATAGTTTGTCATGTTTGTGCGTACAGCATAGTGTAATGCTGTATTCATAGGTTTGAATAATTTATATCATAGAGACGCCTTCATGTTCGAGTAAAGCAATGGTGTTCAATTAAGACTAGTGTTCCTTGCATATTCTGCTTTAATCTTCAAAAGATGCAGATGTGCTTGCTATTATGATAATTTTTATACAAATGATATAATAAGGATCTATTGTTGTTTCATTCTTATAATTATGATATGAGAATTAGTAGAGGAGGTATCAAGATGAACAAGATGAGAATTAGTAGAGGAGGTATCAAGATGAACAAGATGAGAATTGGACATGAAGGGACTAGAATCAGAAAATTGGAGAAAATTTTGCAGAAACAAGTATACTGTCCACATATTTGTCTATTGTCTATTCTAACCTTACACCAAGGAAATGCCAAAATAATTTTCAATTCTTCACGGTTTATGAGAGTAATCGTCCAATTTCTTTTATCAAGAACCATAACAGAATAGGAAATGCATTGTAACTAAGTTTGTTTCTAGGAAATGCATTGGAACCAAGTTGGTTTATGTGTAATTGGTGTTGTTGAGGAATCCTAGATTCTCCATACTTATGGTTTTCTGTTTTGTCTACAGCTATTCATAGTGAAGTTTGGTTATTAACCATTTAACCGTACTATTCGATCCTCCTCAAATCTAGCTAACATTTACCTAGAAATGTGTATATAAACTTTTAGTATGGCAATTGGCAAGATCCTTAACTTTTAGTATGGCAATATTCAATTATAAAATATAATGTATATGAAAATTTATTAAACATGGTAATAATAGTTAAAAACAAAAACATGGTTGTAATTTAGAACGCAAACATGGCATTTTTGTTGGTTATATTTGAGATAAAAAAAAGTAGATAAGAACAATAACTATGCAAATTCATCATCATCAACAACAACAACAACAACAACAACAAAAAGGTTACTGTATGCACTAGCGTATACATTACTGCCTAATTAAGTTGCTGCAGAATTATTATTATTATTATTATTATTATTATTATTATTATTGAATTTGACTACTAAATAGTGGGGACTTTAATGATGGACAATGCACAATGCATGCATATGGATGGTCCATTGTAGATCAGCGAATTTTACCTGAAGATAGGATTTTTGCTGTGTCAACTAGAGTTTCAATCATTTCAATGTTGCTCATAAAATTATTATGATGGTCTTTGGCACAGATCATTGAAGTGAATCAAGTGATTTGAAAGATGACAAAAAGTATGGAATACAATATGCACGAACGTACACGGTTTTTGAAAGTCTCAACTAATAATTTAGTTATAATAATTTTAAAAACAAGAGATAAATGACCACTTATTAAATGACCAATCATAATTCAGTTAATAATTTAAAAAACAAGAGATAAATGACCAATTACGAGCTGGTCTTATGATTTTCAGTTTACAAGAATAATTATGTCATTGTAAAAAAATTTACGCTATCAATCATCAAGATATAATCGATTGTATGACTTTTAAATTTGATGTGATGAAAATCAAACTTTTTTAGCGATCAAACGTTTACGATTAACAATTTTTACATTGTTGGTGCATATGGATTAAATCCATGAAATATTAACTAGATCATATAAAACTCATCTTTGAAATTCATCCTACTCACATAATTATATTTCCTCCTATCACTCTGATTCCATTAAACAGCATTTGAACAATGTAAAATTGTTATTCCTAAATCCTAATAATATCAAGAAGCTGCTTCACCTTATAAGGTGACTGATTTAGAAACTGCAAAATAATATATTTTTCATTGTTGATATAACAGTTCATAAACTTAGCTGATGTATCTCTGTTAGGCCTCTTTAAACAATCATCCTACTCTAGCTCCCCACATAACCTTTTTTTTATATAAAAAGGACTTGATGAGAAAATTTGACAAAAGAGGATGATACCCAATAGTAATCAGAATAAACACGAGAAAGCTCTTCGGATTTCACAAAAGGATTTCAACCTCAAACTCTATTTACTGTGCTCTTTTGTCTTCGGAACTGGGATTGGCTACTTGAACCGAATTTCTTGTATCCTTAGCATAAATGCTTCCTTGGTGTGCCCCTACAACCAGATATTTAGCATCAATCAACAACAAAGTAAACAGTTTCAAAGATTTGGAGTTGGTTCGAGCAAAGTCTATAGGAAACAATGTGAACAATATTCTAATGAATTCAGAAAGATTGGTGGATTTTATGTAGTAAGTAATTGTGTCACGCAATATCCGATTTAAAACTAATAGTCGATATCATTTAAAGCTAAATTTTGTTATTGTGTAATCTAATATGAAAAATCTGATCTCAGATTAACGGCCAAGATCATTTACTGTGTGGCATTACTTCTAAAGATAATTAGGGTCCTATATTTTTGGGGTAAAAGTAAAAGAGACTATATTTTTTGTAAGCTCTACCATTTGGAGGCATGATATGTCATTATAAACTATAGTCAAATCAAACTATGTGGTATGCTTGAGGCTTACCGACTGGAGTAGACACACGATCACCGGGCCCAACGGCACGGCCAGAACTTCCAGTAACAGACAACTTCCCGTGAAGCTCTTGTGGGAAGGCCACATTACTCACTAATGCTGTTTCATTTTCTCCACTATGCAAGTTACTATCATTAACCAACTTCGCAGCAGATTTCGGTGAGAATGTTGTTGACCAAGATCCACCATTTGATCCAGCCAAAGCCATTATAACATCTGCCTGCAAAACCCAAAGAGCATGCAGAAGTCACGATAAAATGTGAACCCTTTTTGTTCATGCATAAAATTTCAAATAAGAAGATAAAAGATCTTTTGTTATGACTTGTAAAAATTTCAAGGCCAAGCCAAACTATATGCTCTTTAAAACTTCCATTCCAAGAACATCATACCTTACTCGTGATTTATCGTTCAAACCAGGCTATTATCAAAACTAGACAAAGGAAGACCTCTAAGAAAAATAGGCGAACCATTAAAATGACTGCCCTAAATGATTTATTGAAATTTTGGTTTTCGATAAAGCCCAAAGGCATTGATTGATTCATGTAGCTGACTCAACATAGCAGGATATGGCTGGGTGGTTACTATCACTCAAATGCATTCAATTAAAAATAATAATAATATACTCCCTCCGTCCCTTAATATAAGACCCCTTTTGACTAAATTTTACTATTCATCTATCATGTTTTGACCGTATTTTTCTAATAATATACAGATGTAAATATTAGCATATAAGATCTTGTTTGATTTGTTTTGATGAGTATTTTCAAGATATCAAATTTTTATAATTTTTACTGCTAGATAATTAAAGATATTAGCGATCAAAATTGTGCATTGGCGTACGTGCAGTGGTCAAAAAGGGTCTTATAATTAGGGACGGAGGTAGTATATTCTAAAACTCTCGGAGAAATCCTAACTAACTGTTCAAACCAGTAAGAGAAAACACTGTTTTCAAAAGTGACTCCACCAGTGTGCCAAAGCTAAGCAAATCTATTATTGGTTGTTATGAAGTTTTTTCTATAAGTTATTATAGGTTCAGCACATCAACCATATTGTGTGATGACTAGCCGAACAAGTTGTAGAAACTGCAATGCAATTGCGTTATGGCAATCAACTCTGAGTATGAACACCGTTTGTCAGATTAAAATCTGATGAGTTTCAATATAACTGTAAGACTTTGAAGAAAATGTTGTCTCCACAATATGAGTAGTAGATAGAATGATTGCTTAATCAATCATGAGTAAACCACACACCAAGTTGTTTCATATGGATCCGTGATGATTGAAAAATACAAACTAATTTTGGTCCTTGTTTCACTAAATGCAGTTAACAAATATGTCATCTTAAGAATAGGAGGCTGTACCTTATGTGGGTGGACATCATCGAAAACATGAGCTTGACCTCCGTAAAAGATAGTCATCTGGCGGCTGGCAGGTGTTAGCCCATGTTGACTGCTGTCAATACGAAAATGCATAAAGTCAAGCAACCTTTTTTTTTCCAAGGTAAAGGGAATGAAAATAAATACCAAGGTGAATTTGAGCAACTGTATTCATAAGATAGATTTACCTTGGGGGTGTGGAGGATTCTGCTATATTTGTTAGAGGCTTTGGCCTGCTTCCACCTAGCAGCACTGCAGGCGAAATTTTCTCAGTAGCAGTAGCAGCTGTGTTTATGGAACTTAAAATTCCGGGGCCCTTGATTCCAGTTCTTGATCCTTCATCAGCGGCAGATTGAGAGATAAATGAAGGGCCAACATTGGTATCTCTAATCTTGTTTGAAGCTAATTGGTGTGCAAAAGGACTCAACTGTGCTCCACGTAGAGGATGCTGTATGGAAGGGCCAGCATTCATGAGAATAGACCTTTCCCATTTATTCGCATCAATCTTAGTGTTGGTGGGGGGATGAAATATCTGAGAACTAGAAGATGGCTTCATTGACTGCATACTATGTAACACTTCATCATCGTTAGGCCTTCTAGACCTCTCACCTCCAGGCACATTTCGGAGGACCTGTGTGAAAACAGGACTTAATACATCAAAGAAAAGAATACAAAAGCAAAAGTATTTTTCGGTTATTGACTATATTGACGAATAAGAATTAAGTGATAATTCAAAGCAACCTTCATCAAATGTGAATGTGAGTTTTGGAAGGAATCAGGGACCATATGAAAGGCATCTCTAGATGAACCCATAAATGAGGAATCAGAATTACTTCTCTTGTTCCCCACTAGTCTGTTACTTATCTCAGCGCCAGAAAAATCACTTATTGGACCATAGTATGGAACTCCCTCGAGATGATTCGATACCTGCTTTTCTATCAAATCGATGAGGGGAAAAACATTACATTCCCTTTAAAGATAACATAGAAACTTACCATAAATAATGTGTGGTTTCAATTATAACTTTTTATCGAATATAAGAAAAAAACATTATTGATTAAGAAAGCGAGAAAAGGAAAAATAAACCGACACAGTAGCAAAACTCTTATCACTATACTGCCCCATGCACAATAGTTGACAGGACATAACAAAGTTCCATGTTCAAAACAATGATAATTTTCAACATAAGATGATTAAATTAAATAAAATTAAATTCCACAACTCTCAATTATTTCATGGAAACAGATAATGAAACCATACACTACACCATGCTGCAAAGTAAAGTAAAATAAAGTACATAAAAAGCAAAATAACTTGAACTAACATAAAAAAAAAACAGTACTACTTAAAAGCCTAAAACATTAAAGAACTAAGGAAACAAAAACAAAGCAAAAAATTGAAGGGAATAAACAGCAACAGAACCAACCTAACCTAATAAATAGTTACTAAAGTGATGAAATTGATACCCCACTATAGAAGGTAAAGAACATTGGTGGATGAGAATCAATTCACTAAAAAATCACCAAGTAACCAAAACAGGTTCATGGGCAAGAAGTAATGCACCTAAAAATCAAATATTTTTGTTGTTTTTGGACTTACCAGAAGCTGCTTCAGAGGTGGAGGAGAAAGGGCCACGAGCACCGGCGGAGGAAGCTGAGGCTGATGCCTCCGGTAACCTAACGTCGGTGGGAGTATCAGTGGGTTTCATGCCGAGAAAATCACGGAGAACTGGTTTGAGCAAGTGTTGTGTTCCGGTGTTGTTGTCATTGTTGTTGTTGTTGTGTTGAGGCTGTGAGTGAACCATTCTCAGCACCGCCATTGGATACCCATCTCAGTCTTCTGCATAGCTGATGAAGAGAAGAGGAAGAAGTAGAAGAAGTAGAAACTGAAGAGAGAGATGAGAGAAAAAAGCAAAAGGTTCTTTCTTTCTTTGTGTGTTTGTGTTGTTGATTTTGATTTGTTTGTTAGAAAACGTTGTTGTTGGTGTTGTGTTTGTGTTGTGTTACTGTTACTGTTGTAGAGAGTTGTTGAGTGAGTGGATTTTAATGGGATGTTTGTCTTTTTTGTCAAAACTCTCTCTTTTCAATTTCATTGTTTTGTTTTGTGTATGTAGTAACGTTTGAGTTGAGGAGTATAGCTGTAATCAATTGGGACTTTTGTCAGATTTTGTTCTTGCTTTTACTTTTTCCATCTATAGTTATAAAAAACAAATAGACCAAAATCAAAAAAAAAAAAAGAAGATATATGATCTAAATTTTGAACTAAATAATTTTATAGAAAATTAAACTAATTACACCAAGTAAAGAGGATTCAAACAACGTGCGGTATGGTTTCAAAAATATTGATCCATATAGTTGGAGAGTCTCTTGTTTAGTTGTATACATAAATTTAAAAAGATTGGTTTAAATCTTTATACTTGTTATCTTAAAAAGGTGAAGTGACGTGACGAAGTACATAATTATTATTAGTTTAATATGTTGAATTTTTTTATATTATTGGTGCCTATTCATTTTTCTCTTTCTTATTTGTTTAACATGGGAGTCATAATATTGTAGCTCATTTTTTATTAAGAGTTGACATCAACGACGATTTTTTTCTTTTTGAAATAGACAACTTTTATTATATTAACACATTAACAAAATCCAATAACAATTTTTTTTTTCCTTTTTAAACTCACTCGTCTATTAGTATCGGATGATCTTCCTTAATTCATACTATATATAACATTTATTGTAGAAGAAAATTAACATGGGCAGGTGTTGAGAAGACAAAAGTATAATTATTTTTTGCTAAATTGCAGTTTTGATCCCTCAAGTTACACAATCGTACAATTGTGCCTCCGCATGTTTCAAATGTGCGATTCTAACCCATCACATTTATTAATTGTACAATTTTGTCTCTCATATTTCAAATGAGCAAATTTAACCATTATAGTTGTTTCCAAGATTACTTCTCATCATTTCTTCTCCATAACTCCTCATATGCCTATATTACTCGCCTCCTTCAATCATTTTTAAAGCTTTATTTTTCTTGTTCTTCTATTTGATTGACTTTCTTAGCATTTAAGTGTGAAAATTTTAATTGAAAAAACTATAGCATCTCATTGCTATATTAAGACTTTCTATCTTCTTTTTTTTATTTCTTGACAAAAAAATAATAATGTTAAGACCTTTTAAAAAAACACCTTTTAAATATTTGGTTAAAATAGTCGAAGGTTATGAAATTGCACAATTAGAAAATATGGAGGGTTAAAAACGCACATTTAAAACTTGAGGGGCCAAAATTGTCCAATTATGAAACTTGGGAGCTAAAACTGCAATTTAGCCATTAATTAACTCAACAATAAATTTTGTAAAATTTGTATTCGTCGTAACATAATTTATAATTTGTGTACTATGCATCACTTAATCAAGTAGTGCATGTGAGACAATGCCATAAATCAATAGTGAGTTCAAAGTTCAAACATGTATAATGAGAGATCAGGGTTTATTGTTGCAGATATAACACACATTTTTTCAATATAATCGATCTCGACCATTAATTTTACATCAAACAGTTAAAATTATATATGCCCTAAATTAATCTTAACCATTAGTTAAGATCGAACGGTTGCTGTTGTAACTAAGTCGACGTAGTCATAGCAAGAAATCTGTTTCCCATAAAATCACAGATCATGTAAACCTTTTCACATAAAATGTAAGTGTAAAAGTTCTAAGAGAAATGTTAGGAACACACTCTCTGACACACTTTTTTAATACACTCCAATTAAAATTTATCACATCACTCCTTTTCCTTATTCATTTATTTATTAATGAAAAAAGAATTAAAATAAAAAGTGAAGTGAAATAATGTAACAAATTTTAATTGAAATATGTTAAAAAAGTATGTTAGAGAGTGGGTTCTTAACATTTCTCAAATTTCCAATTAACTGTGAATTTGTGCTCTACAAACTCAGTTGACCGTCGTGTCATTTGATAATTGACAGCTCATAATCAAAGTCCATGTCAAACATGCAAAACAACGTGTATATTTATCACATGAAATGAAAAATCCAAAAATTTCAACACGAAAAGGGGAACAACAAGATCATATTCTCCGGAAAATTTCAAAAAATAATTAATACTAGATCACATAATAAGGAAATGATACTCATATAAATTCTCATTGAATTACTATGAATAAAACAAGATTCCATAAATTAGTAGTATTAATTATGAATCTTCCACAAATTAGATGTGCAATGTAAATTAAACATCGTTCCTGGATTTTTTTTTCTTGTAGTTGTGCTTTCCTTTTTCATCACTCGAAATAGTGCCGCCAATTAGGCTACGATGACAAAGGCAACAGAAATAAAAGAAAATGAAATGTCAATTTGTTTTTTTGGTTACAAAATGTCAAATATCTTTTATTTATTGTTTTGTGCAAAATGTCAAAACTAACTCAATGTACAATTTATTATAGCATAAGTGATAACTGATAAGTATATATGAACCAAAAAATTTGCGAATAAAATTTGCCACAGGCATATGTTGGTATTTTAAAGGATATTTGATGATAAAATAAACAAATAGTAAGTCTCATAAATAGTAAGTTTTTATAGAATTTTTAAAAAAATTTATAAAAAGTCAACGCATTGAAATTTCCATTGTTTAACTTTTTAAATAAATATTTTTTTTAAATAACATGTTTAAAGAGTGCACCGGATATGGATGACACCAAGTTGTGTCAGGTGCGAATTTACACTACCAAAACCCAAAATTACCACCTGAACCCAAAGTTTATTCGGGTAGTAAAATAACACCTGAACCCGATGAATTCGGGTTTCCTACCCAAACACGCGACAATAAAAGAAGCAAAATGTAAAAAAGTCAAAGAAATTAAGGTCTATAACATTGAATTATTTGATTTATCTCATATAAAATATTTCATTTTCTTTTAACAACAAATGTTCAACATATACAAAGAGAGATAATTATGAATAAGTATGATGTAATTATGTAGTTTAATATATAAACAATGTAGTTTTGGAGATATGAGTTTGACACTACCCGAACTCGAAATGTCAAGTGTCACCTGAACCCAGTCAACTCGAGGTCCCATCCATTTTTGAGTGCAGGTGGAGCCCGCAGGTTTGGATATTTTTGCTTCCTTAACACCCCGGGTGCACTAGCAATATTCATACTTTAACTACTGAATATTGATATAAATTTAATGACACATATGTGTGTGGTTATTCATATTTGTTAATCTATTAAATTAAATGAGAAGATTGTTGAAATATTCTTAGTTTTTTGTTGAAATTTGAGTATTCACCGTCGAACACGGTGACTAATCTCCTGTTAAATTGGCGACACTTCGAAGGATGAGATATTTGACATAAAAATTTAAAACTTCTTCATACTCTCAAGGTAAGAGAATCGATAGAGAGAAACATATTGTCACCTACAAATTTTATTTTATATTAAAAAATTTGTATTTTGAAGAATAGAGATTTAATTGGACCTCTCATATCATTGGAGAAAAAAAGATATAGACCCCTTAGTTTTTTTTTTTTAAAAGGTCTGGTCCCTTTAGTTTCAAATCGTAACTTAGGGTCCATTTGGTTGGAAGGAAAGAAAGTAGGAAGGAAGAAAAATACGGAAACCAATGCATGTATTTAGACTATTTTATAATCCAAATACATCCCTCGAATTCCGTGTTTTCCTTCCTTCCTACTTTCTTTCCTTCCTTCAATACTTCTACCTTTCAACCACCACCATTTTTTTTGCGCTTAATCTAGAAAAGTTTTGTGGTAAAAGGAAGGAGGAAACAAATGTAAGGAACTTTGTTTTATTTAGAAATTAAATGTATGAGTATTGTGTAATAATGTTTGATTACCATTTTTCAAATTCCTTTATAAAAAAAATTAATTCAAATTCCTCCTTCTCAATGATCTATGATCTGATATTCAAATGACTTAATTGTTATTCCATCAGTCCCAAAATAAGTGTCGTACTTGCCAAAATTGTTTGTCCCAAAATAAGTGTTATATACTATTTATAACATTAATTTTTACTATTTTATCTCTTAAAGCAATCATTAGGTAAAAGAAAAAATACACTCAAAAATCTACTTTTTAATATTCCAATGTCTACTGCCAATAAAAATAGAGAGTATATTAGTAAAACCAATATTCTCTCTCTTTCTTTTACACATTTTACTTGAAGTGTGTGATTTGGTCAACTGCGACACTTAAAATGGGACGGAGGGAGTATATAATATATAATCTAATCCTATAAAAATAAGATGGTCAATCCATTCAACAATGCACAAAAATACTAAAAAAAAAATACATTCAAAATGAAACACAAAAACAAAAACATTACATAAAAATTTGTGGTAATCAATTATTCAAAAAATAATCAACGCAATAGTTTTACCGCCTCTCTCTCAAATCAAGTCAAAATTTAAAGAGTTAATTACATTTTACTCTCTGGAAAATATACCAAAGTTGCTTTATCCCCTGTAATTTTTTTTGTTGTTTTACCCCACTGTAATATAAGATTGTATGTTTTACCCCCCTTGACTCAAGTCAACCATATTATAATTTGAGGCAGTTTTGTTTTGTGGCGGTTTAAAACCCTCGCTAAAATTATATTTTGCGGCGTTTTTTTTTAAAAATCTGTTTAAAACCTTCGTTAAAACAATTTTTTTGCGGCGGTTGACTTGAGTCAAGGAGGGTAAAACCCAAAATCTTATATTACAGGGGTTAAGGCAACAAAAATATTTTACAAGGAGTAAAGCAATTTTGACATATATTACAGGGGTAATAGGTAATTAACCCAAATTTAAAATGTTCATTGTTTTTCTCCATAAAAATTGGTATATTAGTTTTATATAGAAATTACTGTATTTCTTTCAAGTAAAACAATTAATGTAACTAGGCTCTCACCCGCGCGATGCGCGGGTTATATAAGCTGTTAGGTGTAACAAAAAATTATTTCATAAAAAATATATATAATATTAAAAAGTTGTGAGATTTTTAATAAAAAAATTATAAGATTTTATAATAAAAATGGTAAGACAAATATAATAATATTAATTTTGAAAATATAAAATTAAACGATAAAATGTAAGACACATGCATTCAATATTAATTAATTTTCAACAATTTTGAAAAACTTCTCGAGCACATTACAATTACAACACTATTGTCGGTTATTTAATATCTTTAACTATTCTCATAAAGTTACTTTTGATACAAAAACATACTTTTGATCATTCGAATGCATATGAGTCTATTAAAATTTAAAACAAACTCTAGACTATTTAAATAAAACTTTATTTCAGTTTTCAAGTGATAGTGAGAAAGTTCAGTTTTGATATATTGTATTCACCAACTTTTGCAAAAACTTAAAATGAAATAACATATACACAAAACTCTCAAAAATAAGAAACTAGTCAATACTCGTGAAAAAAAAGGAAATTAGAAAAAATCATAGACGAACAATTATAGCAACAATGAAATCACATTTAAAGAGGATATTAAGCATTTCACAACTATCATCAATATCGAAACATGATTAAAATATAAAAATAAGTTAAAGTAAATTTCTATTATTAGTTAATGAAATGTTAGTCTATTTCAAAAAGGATAAATCTTGAGATATTAACTTTTTCAAAATGATTGATTGCAAGGTTAAAAATAAAAACATATCCTTAAAAAATCTAAAAGGTAAAAAAAACATTAATTAAAAAAATAGTATTAGTAGAAATGTTGAGAAGGGAGAACATCGTGAGAGAGAACGGTGAAAAAAAGTTGTTATTTTTATCGTAGAAAATGTTGAGAAGTGAACGGAAAAATGTTGAGAAAGTGAAGACAAAATAACATGTTTTTTTTGTGCCATGAGAAGTGGACTTTTATTTTTTTTTACTAATAAGAAGTGGAAAAAATTGAGAAATGAGAATTAGTATTATTGGTAGTTGAGAGTAATTAATGATATAGTTTAGGAGGAAAAAAGTAGGGTAATAGGTAATTAACCCAAATTTAAAATGTTAATTGTTTTTCTCCATAAAAATTGGTATATTAGTTTTATATAGAAATTACTATATTTCTTTCAAGTAAAACAATTAATGTAATTATACTATATGCCATGCCATATAACAACATCTGAATGCAATGATTCATATTTCTTATTTCTATATTGGTCATTTGAAATTCAAAATTATTTTAACCATTTATAGAATACAATCTTATACCAATAGAGTCAATAACACACAAACTATTGTTCTTCACAAACAAAAAAAACTAACAATAATGATTTTTTTTTTTATGTCACATTTTCATTAAAATAGGTCACATGTCCTAAAAAAATGAAATTATTTCAACAATATTTTTTTTAAAAATATTTAAATTTTTTTTTGATGTTTTTGGTGTAGTGTAACATGACGTTTTTGTATTAAATGAGACATTGGAAAAAATGAAAATAACGTATTTTGTTTTGTAATGTTTTTTTCATTTCATTTTTTCAAGTTTTGAACTGTGCCTCTGTCCCGCTCAGTGACGCTCCTCTTTCTTCTTCTTCATCTTCTTTCTCTTTCTCTTTCTGTTTATTATATAATAACCCTTTCACTCACACTCTCTTTTTCAACTCTCACAAAACCTTCTTCTTCTTAGGTCATTATCTTCACTCTCACATCACACTTTTCTTCTTCATTTTTCACATTTTATCCTATGTTTTTTGTTTTCTTGTTTAGATCTGAGATTGAGCTACATTACTTAGTATTTTAAGGATTATGTCTTGTTTTTTTCTTTTCTTTTTCATCTTTTCTTTGCTACAAATGGGTTCAAATCAAATCAAACAAAATGGATTTTTTCGATTTGTTCTTTTGTTTTCAAAATGCTTGATGATTATTTGTGAGAATATTCATTTTTAACGTGTTTGGTTGGACTTTTCAGTTGAAAATTGTGGGTTTGTTTTATTATTATTTGATTTGATTTTCAGCAAACTCAACAATCTTGTGACTTTTTGTTAGTCAAGAAAATCATGTCATGAGGAATTAAAAAAAATCAAATTTTTTTGGTCTTAAGTCCTAGTAATCTGAAGTTTGGTCAGAACAACCCTCGGTCAGGACAACGAGGGTTATTCTGACCGGGATTTAAACTCGGGTTTTCTTAAAATCAAGATTTGTTGTTATTGAAACACAATGTTACATTATAGTATTGTAGCAACATTGTTGTGTTGATTTTTTTATTTTATGGTACAAATGTTTGTGTGACTTGTGTTAATTTGTTGTTTGAAAAAACAGGTATGATTGCATGATTTAGATTTGAAATAGAATTGGGTTGCTCTTCTTCTTGAAGGCACAAACTATGAGTAAAGTAAAGAGTAGTAATTTGTGTGCCAAAGATGAAGAGCGTCCACTCAGAATCACTAGATCAAGGGCTAAAGTTTTAGAATCCTCTTCCAACAATGAAGAAAATTCCAAAAGGGTTGTTTCTTCTGAGAATAAAACATGTTTGATTGTTCCTAATGTTCCTCAACGTAAGAGAAGGGTAGCACTTACTGATGTTACTAACAACATTGCCACTAAACCACATGATAAACGTGTTAAGCATTCTAAATTTCAGGTGAAAATCTTCACTTTATATAATCAGGAAATTAGATTTTGTTTTGTGAATTTGTTTGTTGTTAGACATGTTTCACAATAGAACATTAAGACTTTTATTGTTGTTAATGGCGGTTCGCGATCCATTTCACAGACTAAAGGAGTTTACCAAAAGAAAAACAGGAAGATAACTTCGGATGTCTCCATCGAAGTTTCATCGGCTCAACAGGATGTTAAAGAGAAGTTAACTGAAGGAATTTCTACCACAAAGATGGTAGAGTACTCAAATGATACTGTTGCTGCAGTAACTTTGGTTGAAGAATCAGCTGAACATTGTATGTCCAACAATATAACAGAACATGTTATGACAGACACTGCACTTTCAATGCCAAACAAAGGTTTATTTCAATAATCTCATATTTTACTACTATGAGCCTTAGTTACTGCCATGTTGACATCATTGGATTTTGCAGATATAAGTATGGTTTGCGAGAAGCTCGGATCCTCAGATTACCTGACCATTGTGGACATTGATAAAGAGTTAAAGGATTCTCAAGTTTGGACTGCTTATGCCCCTGATATCTACCGCAAAGCTCGAGTTGCCGAGGTTTGTGACTAATGCCTATTATATTATTATAATGTCAGTTTTGCTGCATAAGAGAACATTCCAAATTAATAATATTTTTGTGCAAAGAATAGAGCAATATAATTAGGTTCACTACAAAATGATTGATTATAAGTTTTTGTTGAAATCTCTCCAGCTTGAAAAGAGACCATCAACCAATTACATGGAGAAGTTGCAGCAAGATATTTCTCCGAGCATGCGTGGAATTCTGATTGACTGGCTTGTGGAGGTTAGTCTCATGGCATTGGCATCATGTACAATGTGATAGGATACATACAATGTGATGGTTATCTAGATAATATATAATTACATTTGAAATAGATAATATATAATTACCGACTGTTGAAGTTTTCCTTCATGTTCTGATTCCGGCTCTGCTAAACGTTTCCTATTTCTTTTTCAGGTTACTGAGGAATATAAGCTGGTTCCAGACACTCTTTACCTTACTGTGAACCTCATCGATCGGTTTCTCTCAACAAGGTTGATTGAGAAACAAAGGCTCCAGTTGCTTGGTGTTACTTGCATGTTCATTGCATCGTGAGTACCATTCTTTGTAGTGATCCTGTTTAACATGAGTTCCCTTAGCTCAAAGTTAGACTTCTTGATGCTTCTACTTCTTTTTGAACTATGAATATTAAGGCTTTCAAAATGATAAAGCAGATCATGTAAATCAACTTTTCATGCTCAAATTATAGTGGCGAGGATAACTAATTTTCAAAATGATACTTTTGTCTTAAACTTATATTTGTTGATAATTTCACAGATTTCCCTGAATGTAATTATGTTCTTAAGAAGCTAGCAATGAAACTAAAGTTTTGACATCTACAAATGTGTAATAAGTTTCTGATTTATTTCACGAATCATTCGATCTGAATGCATTTGGTGATGCTGACAAGTGATTATCTGTTATCTAAGTAAGATATCATGTCTGTTGTTTTTTGATATCATTCGGTCTAAGATGTGCTTCTCTTTTTCATGGCTTAAAGAAAGTACGAAGAGATATGTGCTCCTCGAGTGGAAGAATTTTGCTTCATCACAGATAATACATACACAAAACAAGAGGTAGAGTATTTAATACAGTTGCAGCCTACACGACGAATGACATTTAGAACAAAAACACCTAATCATTGCAATTATGACAGGTCGTGAACATGGAGAAAGAAGTTCTAAACCTTCTGCGTTTTCAGTTATGTGTTCCTACAACCAAAACATTTCTCAGGTATGTCACGTACCGTGTTTATTCATTCACATTTTGTTGGAAAATGCCACTTAAAACTTAATCGAACCTTGTTGATCTTTTATTCTCTTTCAGGAGATTCATCCAAGCAGCACAATATTCTTACAAGGTACTATAGTTGTTATCCACTATCTAAGATTTAACTCACTTAGCGCGTGTTTGGTTTCACGGTAAAGTTAGCCAAGTGATTCTAGACTCATAAACTTGATTTTGACATGTTTAACTGATGTCAATTTTAGTTGATTTTGCATCTAGAATTGATTCTAACGTGACTAGGATTTGTAGCTTTTAACCGACTCTAAATGTGATTTTTACACTCACCTTTACGTGAACATATCCAAACATAAACCATTTCACATTCAAGTCACTTTTAACTAAAATCAATTTTACATTATCAATTCGTTCAAAAACAATTTTTGTTCCCACAAATTTGATGTGTTAACTTTATCTTGTTTTTCAGGATCGTCGTGTTGAACTAGAATTCCTGGCAAACTATTTAGCGGAGCTTACTCTTGTTGATTACAACTTCTTACAGTTTCTACCTTCTCTTGTGGCTGCTTCTGCTGTATTCCTTGCTAGATGGACCCTCAACCACTCAGAACATCCATGGGTATGAACTTTTGAACACCAATTTACCTATGCTTAGAATAGATAAAAATTTGAAGAGTCACATCACTCACATGCATCTATATATGCAGACTCCAACTCTGGAGCATCATACAAACTACAAAGCTTCAGAGCTAAAAACTGTTGTTCTTGCACTGGAGAATCTGCAACTTAATATCAAAGGTTGTTCCCTCAATGCTATACGTGAGAAATATAAACAAGAGAAGGTCAGTATCATGAACTTTGTCCTTTTTTCAGTTCACCAAAGTTTTAACTTCACCAGTCACACACCAAAAGTTACAGTGTTACGTCACTTAATAACTTTTTTAAAAACCGTAGTTGAATTGAAATTTTATATCATCTTGATCATTTACGTAAGTTTTGACTGTTAAATTTTTTTTACGTAAGTTTTGAAGTAATTCTGAAATCATTTGATATTTTTTTGAGGTTAATCAAAATTAACGTCGCTTAAGAAACGTGCTTAAACTATTAATCTTGATGCACCTCAACATTATATCAAAGTTTACATAAATGATCCATATAGGAGTAATATATATTCAGTAAAAAGTTTAAGTGGTGTTTTTCCTACTCAAATGTTATACTAGTGTATTTTAATCAATAGTAGCTAATGCACTCTTTGGCTTCAACAAACTCGATTATCGAGTGAAATTCATGCATGTCCCGCCACCTTAAAAATACGTCTTACTTAAAGCAATGAAACACACATCAACTCCACCTAAAAAAGGAGCCTTAGAGAGTATGTACCAATACTTCTCCACTTGTATTGTATTGTACTGTGCCCTTTAGAGGAAACACCTTTTGCAACTGATTAAATTAAAGTACATAAGCAGACAAACTAATATGCCTATCATGTCCTTAGCAGTTAGCTTTACTGAAATGAGGTATGGGAATAATTACATGAAATTGACTTTTGCTTCATGTGACAGTTCAATGGTGTGGCAAACATGTCTCCAAAACCAGTGCAGTCATTGTTCTAGGTTCAAGTGTAATTATGCATTTCTAAGGACTCAAGCATAACTTCAGAATTTCCAGAGGGTGGTGTTATCATCAATTGTGATATAGTTTACCCTTTACTCTTTTGTTACATAGTTGTAACATGTAACATGGTGTTAATTTTTTGTTTTTCTAGATTTCCTTGTAACATGTTTGATACACAACTCAAACAGCGAGTTTGAAGTGTACTAAGATGAATTGAAGTACTAAGTTAGAGTTGAAATGTAACAAAGTCATGTAGCTGCTTTTGGAATTACATACAGTTTACTTTTATTTCTTTTTAGTCATGTACAACATTCAACTTAATTCGTAGCAATGAATTCGAAATGCAAGCTTAAAATGGATTTAACTTGGGCAAAAAAGTTGTCATAGGTATTCAGATTTGGTTATATTAATATTCTATTCACTTTGGTTGGATAGTTTCAATAGTGGTGTAAGATTCCGACATGGAAGTGTACTACTCTTTATGTCTTAGATTTGAATTTTTCCGGTGCCACTTCTTGTGTTAGATCAGTCTATAAATACTTGTTTTGCCTTCAGTTAGACTTTGAAAGTGGATGGTGGGATTGGTTCCCAGAATTTGCCGGCTTTGCCCTGGATACTGAATTTCAAGAAGAAAAAAAACAAAATGTTCTATTTATGATTACAATTACTTTATTGAGAATTTGTTGTTAGACCTCAAAGTCAAATGAAACATACGTCAGAAATTTGAAATCAAAGTTTCTTTTGGAAAAGCTGAATTGGGAAATAATAACTCACTTGCTATGTGGTGCTGACTGATGAAAGAAACGAAAAAAAAGAAGAAAAGAAAAGCTATTGTTGTTTGACTTGTTTCTCATATTTTCTGCAATAGTATCCAAAATTATGGTTCAATGATTATGTTTTTAATTTGTTTTCATCAAGCATCCAGTTGGGTTTTGTTATTTGAACAACATTTTCTGGTTTAAACAACATTTTGGTTCAATTTTCTTCCAAGGTGTAGTTCAAGTGGTTGAGCTAAGATATTCAAATGCGATTAAAAAAGAGATTCAGGGTTCAAACTCTAATATTTTCTTAAAAGAACATAACTGAGACAACATTTTTCTGTTCAAATTTTGTTTGGTTCCTGGGTCTGGGGAGCTTGAAAGCTACCAAGGTGACACAATATTTAGTGGTGCAGATTTTGTACTCTTTTTCTTTCTTTATACTTTCTTTCCTTTCACTTCTTTTTCCTTTTATTTTGTTTTCATATCCAAACATAGTGTTAAAGCAACAATGTTCTCTTAGGTTAGGTACATTAGATACCATGCTTTTTCTAGGCCCAAACAAGTACTACATAGTACATATCATACAGCCTCTGATTTTTTACTTCTCAATGGAAAGGGACTTCTTTCATCTTGCCCCGCTCCAAATCTCTTATTTTCCTTTTTCGTTATTCATATTATTTTGGTAAGGTAAAAAAATTCGCATTGTTTGGAAATCGAGACTAAACATAAAAGTACGAAGGAAGAGCAAAGAAGGATCATACACACTGTAGATTTTAGAAATAAGCTTATGCAGAAAAATAGTTTGATTAATCATCTGCATGGTCCTTCTCATAAATTATCTTTGAGGAGGCAAGTTGCTACCATACAGTCATCAATGAAAAATATGTTACATGTTACAACAACATATGGCTGCCAGAAGCATCAAAGTCATATATGACCCAAAAAATGAAAAGCTACTCCCAGGAACAACCATTTACCACATTTCTTGTGGTTTTCCATCATACAAGGTGGAGAGAGATAGAAATTGATTTGGTTTTCCATATATTATAACACACATAATTTCCCGTAATCAAATCGGAGATACTAAAACAGCAGTGTTTCCGACTACAGGCTTGAGACTGGCTGTAAGTTCTAATTGTTTCCAAGCCTCGTTCCGTTTTTCGGATTCTGAGTTTAGCCTTGCTTCTTCCTCCTTAAACTGAGAATGACAAGCACGGAAGAGATTCTCATCCATCTCCACAAACATCTTTCTAACATTATGAGTTAAGTTGAGCACTGCCGGGTTCCAGTGGCTTTGAGAATTCCTCTCTAGAGCTGGAAATATGATAGGCAGTATCTCCTGACGGTTGTGAGCAATCAAATTGACAATGTGGTCATTGTTCCATAAGTAAAGGGCTCTTTCAGATACCTGAAACAAATCCAAGTAGAATTTTTTAAACGGTATCTTCAGTTATTACAAGCAAGTCAAAGGAAACCGTTGAATCTTGAGAGAAATTAGAGAAAATTTGTAGTAGTTTAGTCATTTATTTGAAAATACCAATGAAAGATATACTTATAGAAAATAGGTGGGGCTCCAAAGAAACATAAAGGAGTAAATGCCCAAGTTAGTTCCTAAAATTGTAGAACTGAATCAACTTAGTCCATAACAATATCAATATTTCAAAATGACCCATGAAATTGAAAATTAGTAATCAAGTGTGTTCCTCTGTAAGAATCTGTTATCAAAACACATATTTGACATTATTCACTTAATGCCAAATTCATCCCCTACATTATCAACTTAAATATAATTATCGTCTATGCAAATATCAACAGAGGGACGGACCTGATTAACATTTTGCAATGTCAAAGAATATTCTAGAATATTGATAATATATAGGACTAGGTTGATACAGTCTTACAATTTCATTGACGAAATTGGGTATTCATTCAAACAGGAAATAATACAAACCACTTTCAAAACTCTATCGGTGACGTCTAACTTCTATAAGTTTACTTCAAACAGGAATGAATAGTAGTATAATGCTAGAATATGACTGTAAAAGCAAATATAGAGCACAAACTTGTAACCAGCCAACTATAGATTAACAAGGATCCATTTTTCCAATAATAAAACTAACATTGGAATAATAGGAATGTCCAAATAATGGGTTCAATGTAAGATTACCTGAAATTGTAAACTGCTGATGCAGCATCCAAGTCGCCAAAACAACGGTACCATGACCCTTTGGAACTCCACCATGTTAATTGTTTCCAAAATTTCTTCCAATTCACCGAGGAACATCACCTCTTTCTGACTATGTGTTATCGGCCAATATTTCAACAAACCCCTTATCACAATGCTAGCCAACTTAGGCTCTTTCTCTATAAACTGTGTAACACAATAAGACAATTGTTGAAAGTAAACCCCCATAGATCTAGGCTTGTGCAAAGGGATCAAGACTCTCCACAAGAAATTTTTGTGTTCCTCTTTCAATGGCAAAGCAAATCCACTTATTATACTCCCAAAAATCTCCAACAACTCAGCAATCCCATTGTGTTTATGAGTCTCAAACACAAACTTATAAAAAACATTGTTAATCGATTTTCGAATAAAAGGTCTATGAACCATGAATTTTCCATAAACCCTATGCATAATTGTTTTCAAACAATCCCTTTCCCTTGGATCCTCCGAATCAAACAACTCCAACAACGATGAAATAAACGAATGGTCAAAATACTTCTTTGCCACCTTAGCATCAAGGCATGAAGATATTATAAATTTAAGCAACAATTCATAAACAAGATGAAGATGAGGCCAAGCAGGATCAAAAGATGGTTCATCATCATTATCATTCTCACCACCACCTCGATTATTAGCCCTGTAATGCGGCGGAAAAACACGAAAGAGATTAATAGCACACATTCTACACATTGCAAGAATAGCTGGTTCACTAAACTTTGATGACCCAAAAGTAGAAACAAATTCAACAAGTTCAACCAAAGTTCTTCTCTTTACATCTTTTTCCACAATGTTCTTAGAAGGGTCGGTGAAATCAAACGCAACACAACAAAGACTCAACTTGCTCACAAAAAGGTTCATTTTTTCCGAGCTAGAAACATCCTTAAACGCCACCAATGGTTCAATCAAAGACACGGTGCCTGTCGGAAAAACAGCCGCCGAGGAGTTCCTTTTTGCAGCATTGGTTTTAACACCATCGTTTCCACCGTTTGACCTGTTGTTTTTCCCACCGGCTCGAGGTGAATCGTTCCGGCCAGACGAGTCGCCTCGGCCCGACTCGTCCGAGTCAGGTTTTGATGCTTTTCGAGGAAGTTTCCTTAGGAATTGCTTCAACATTGCGACCCAGTAGCTGAAATCGGCAAATTTTCAAGCTTTAAAGAGAACCCATTAAGGAAAATATCAATTTAACGTGAAAACGTTGATTTGTTGTAGAAAAACCGTGAAAGATAACAATGTGCGAAGAACAGGGTTGAAAAACCCTAGATCTCGGTCATGAAAGAAACACGTGAATTTCAAACAAATTGAGAGAAGCTACATGAAATTGAGATGGAAAATTTAAATGGGTCAATGGAAATTCGAGATTTTGCAACATGCATTGTTGAAAAATCAATTATTGAAGGTTACAGCAAAAAAAGGGGGGAAGAAAAATGAAAATAAATTGCTACAAAAAAGGCATGGATATAGAATAATTAAATTAACAAAAAGAAAGAAGAAAAAAACACCATTTTCTGAAAAAAAAATAAAAAATCTTGGGAATGAGAAATGAAAGTTGAAGGGAAATAAATTTGTATTTGTATGATGAATGAAAGGAGGGAATGTGAATATGTGATGTAATGATGTAGATGAGGGAAGTTTTGATTGAGGTATGATTTTGGGGAAATGAAACTCAATTGAGCTGTAAAATTGTGTCTTTGATGATGAAATGAATGATAATAATGTGATCTATTCTAGTTAGTATAGTCAGAATGAAATAAAGAAAAGAGAAAAAGTACAATGAGGCTAATGGGTTGGTTTTTAACTTCTTTTTCCTTGGTTTATGGACAAAAATTAATCAATAATAATCTAGTTTGGATCTTTAAGAAAAAAAATTAGGATAAAATGTATAAATGATTGAGAATTGAATTTGAACTAGTATAACTGACACGTGCAATGTACGGATTAATATTTAAATTTATAGTATATGTTATTAATTTTTTAAAAAAATTTAAGTTAATTAATATAATTTTTGTCAAATAGTTTTATTTTTCCAATTATTTGTGAAATTAATTTTATATTTTTATTATTTAAATATAAAAATAATATATATTTAAGAATTTTAAAGAGATAAAATAGGGTGGAGAGTGATCTCCCGTTCCCCGTTTTGAACAATATCATGTTTCATTTCTAGTCCCATTGAAATTACAAAAAAGATAGGTCGTGTATTAATATATGAATATAAATATTGATCATCATTTAAATTATAAAATCAAAAAACATTCGTATTAATATGAATGTAAATATAAGTCATAGTATAAAAAATAGGTTTTCCGTATTAATATGTGTATAAATATTTAAGTTCTAATAAAAAAAAGTTTTTCGTCTCATATTAAAACATTCGTAGAAAAAAATATAATTCTGTAAAAATTACAAAAAAAAAACACGGTGAGATACTATTTTTGTTTAATGCAGTGAACACCCCGACTGTCCAAGCCGTCTGCAAATTACAAATAACTTCCTGACAGTCTATACCGTCGTAACCATCCATCAACTATATTAATATTTATTCGTAATGACTTCCCGACGGCCTAAACCGTCATCAAGATTAATTAATTCTAACACACTTTTATCGACGGAAATTACATGTTGTCGACGGTCAGGACCGTCAGAAAGTATAAACATCCAGACAGCTAAGACTTTCAGGATAATAATTTCAGTGGATGATAATTTCCCGACGGCTAAAGCCGCTGGTATGTATTTTTCATTTATTTTTAAATATTCTCATAATTTGTTGACGATTTTTTTCATTTTTTGACGGCCTGAACCTTCAAAATATTTTCTGAGGACCTAAACCTTCAACCCATCTTTCTCAATTTGGTTGGAAAATGAAGGTTTTCTTGTAGTGAAAAAAGGCATTTGTATTAATATATTACTATAAATATTGATCACGTGTAAATTAAAAAAAAATACAGGTATATTAATATAAGTGTAAATATTTTTCATAAGCAATAAAATAAAATATCATAAAATTGTCTCAAAAATAATTATAAATATATAATTTTAGTTGTTGGTGGAAATCGAACCGTGTGGTATTGAGCAACTTTAAATTTATGAGACAGCTATCCCACCCTTTGAGGTGCCTCCAATCTGGCGAGGGATTAGTCACTGCGTTCGGCGGTTGTTACTCCGGTCTCAACAAAAAAAAATTAAACCGTGTATTTCATACTAAATTTTGTTCGTGAGAGAGACATGGATGACACACATAAATTTTGGTTCATTATAGATTGTCCCATGAAATTTTGTTCATGAGAGAGACATCTGTAAATATATATTATAGAGATAGAAATTTTTTTTGACTAATTATAGAGATAGAGATTATAGAAATTAGTAACTTTTTAAAAATGATGGTTAGTAACAATTAAGTAAAAAAGTACATCATAAAAAAAGATTTTTGTTGTAGGTGGGAATTGAACCATGTTCCTTTTGCTACAACTTCTAATTAAACCTACATAGTATAAGTAAAAATATATATTATAAAAATAGATTTTTTGTCGTTGGTGAGAATCGAATCATGTTACTTTTACTAAAACTCTTAACTAAATCTAAGTAAAATAATATAAAAATTAGAAAAGTGTTGTTGGAGGGAATCGAAGGGAGTATATTTAGCTTGCCTAATTGCTTAAAACATAAAGCCTTGAAATCTTGCCACATAGACATATGAAGACTTGGTTGCTTGCCACATTGGATGATGATCGGGAGAGAGACATCCGTAATTATATTATATAGAGATAGAGATGTTTTTGTTTTTAGGTTATGTGTAAATTTTTAATGACTTGTAATTTTCCATATCAATTAATTAGTATATCGAAATAGAATGTATAATTTTTATTTGTTCTTTTGGTGCATATAAGTTAAATCATAAAAAAATATTGGATTATTATTAACTAATAATAAATTAATTCAGTTAGTAAAAGATTATAACCTTTAGGGTGCGTTTGATCTTTTAAAAAATAAGAATTGAATAAGACAACTTCAATTCTACTGTGTTTTAATTTTAAAACTGTTCCTGAGATTGGATACGCTAGGGGACATGAGACTGGACAAAAATAGATTTTCTTGTCTCTCGTTGAATCACGAGACACCTTTTTGTTCTCAGTACAAGTTGTTTAAAACATCACAATAACATTTTTTCCACCAAACTTCGTACGAAACAAAATTTGTTCGATACCATAAACGTTTGTCATGTGCTGTTCTGGTTTGTGCTATTCTGTACTGTTTTGTTCAGTAGTTAAATTTGGTAGATCAAACGGACCTTTAAAATAAAACATTGATATTTTTTTGTTGTGTAAGTAAAGGAGATTTATTAATGAGTTCTTTTATACAAATGATTTTACTAGTCATCAATTGTGTCAATGAAGCATAAAAAAAATGAGGAAAACTCTTTTTAGTTAAGTGATGAACAAGTCTATAAAAACATAAACTTTAGTAAGATATAGTTCATCGAATTTTTTTCAATCTCACTATTCAATAAAATGATGATGATGGTGATAATAATAACAACACCAACAACAATAATCCAAGGAAAAGGGTTTTGGCGGGTGAAATGGAATCATGCAAACTTGCCGATGCAAATTAAAATTAATTAGTAAAAAAGGCAAATTAAGTTAGTGTTCCTGGATTTATTGTATTAAATTTAGAGTGTATGTATTGACCCGTCACTCATTTTTTTAAGACTAAAATGGATCTTATATGAAAATCTTTTAACTAATAAATCGGAAAATGTTGTCAAAAATAAAGAATGATTGATTTTTCAAAGATAAAAAAAGTGTGTTCATTACAAAATGTGTGGTGTGAATATTATCATTTGTTAATTAAGTTTGACATGGCTATGACTCCATTTGTTTCTTCTTTGCCTTTTTTCTTCTCATTTTGCGTTTGAGAAGAAGAGACATTGGCCCCTACCTCCGGCTTTTATTTCAATCTCATTTTTATTTCTTCTTTCATTTAGAACAATTAAGATTTCTTGAATACATTATCCTTTTGCAATTTTGAGTCACCAAATTTCTCCCTCTCTCAATAAAATCCAATTACGTAATTAATTAACCTCTTTGTCTTGTGTTAATTAATCACCCTCATATTGGGTTTTAGGCATAGCCTTTTAATCTTGTGCAAAACAAGTTTATGTGCTTAATTAACAATATATTTCATTCATAACTTTGAAAATCTATCAACAGAAAAAACAAAGGTTGGCACAACACTTTGTTGAGAATTTTCAATATTGTTGTTGTTCAACTTTATGATTTCTTTGATGGAATCAAATGAATGATATGTCACCACATTTTGAAGAAGAGTAAGGTTTCCATTGTCGATGGCAAATCCTGCTCAGCACATCATCATTGATATAACAACTTCAACTTCTGAAAATGTCCCTCGTGTTAATGGGGTCGAAGATTTTGGTAGCGGTGGTGGTAGATTGCGCATTTCTCGTCAAACTTCAAATGTATCAAATTCTAGATTAATTAGAGGAGATTCGTCATCGCGAGGAGGACACACTAGGAGTCCATTAAATTCAGGATTTTGGGTTTCTTTGCAATTTCTTTTCACGTTAACTCAAATAGTTGCTTCTTTTGTCGTTCTTGCTTCATCGAAAAATGAACTTCCACATGCTCCATTGTTTGCTTGGATTGTTGGTTATACTTTTGGATGCATTGTTTCGCTCCCCCAACTCATTTGGCGTTATTATTATGCTAGAGAACAAAATCAATATCAAAGTAATTCAACCAATGATGATCCTTCTGGCACACTTCTTTCAAATTCCACCACAATTCAAGGTGAAGACGATGCTCCTGTTGTTATTGTGGCTTCCTCCAGGACCAATCAAGTTTCATGGTTGATGAATCAGAGGTATATTATTATTATTATTGTTATTATTATTATTATTATTATTGATGCTGTTGTTTGGTTATGGTTAAATATGCATGTTTTAGGTCTTAGTTGGATTAACATCTTACTTCAACGTGTATAGCATAAGTTTATTTTTTTGGTAGTATATATATCAATAAGTTAATTTTGAAACAAAAGATAAAATAAAATAAAACTGATTTCTTTTTGTATATAAGTTTTAAACTTTTTTCATAATCTATCGTGAAGAGTTTGTGAAAATCACTTCTGAAAATATCATGAGTTATTTTCATTAACTCTCACAATTCAAACAATTCAATCTAGACAATAGATATAGTGTGACTTCTTATTTCATTTTGTCTAAAGATCACATATTTATCTTACTTTAGTGGTGTAAGAGTTAGAACCTCCTATGAGCTTGACTAAGCTCGGTTTTAACATGCCTCAAAAAATGACTTCGACAAAACAAATATAAAAAAGGATGAAAGTTCTAATTGTAAACTCACATTACAACTTTATATTTCCTTAATCATATTTACTATCAATGAGTATGGGGTTTACATGCAACTAAGAATCTATCATAATTTAGAATTTTACTCCATGGGTTTAATTTTTAACCAATAGTGAAGGGTTCTGATTTGGACTGAATTTGTTTCTTCCACTGCTCTTTATTACAGCCAAATATTTACTAGTATTGTATATATCAAAATTTGTTCTAGCCATGATATACACATAATATTGATAAAGCATGATGAGAATAAGATCTCCAATGTGTTGTTTTCTTCACTTCCCTACTTTATGCATAAATTTGGAAGTTGTGTTTTTTTATAAGACTGATTTTTTAGAGTATATAATGATCTATCACAATCCAAATAATTCAAGAGACTTAAGAATTTATCTGCAATATTCAAGAAATATTTTAGATAATCTATGGAACTTACTTATTATTTTTTTTCTTTTGAAAATTTAATGTCATCGCACTATAATAGCTAGGTAGAAATTTATAAAATTGTTAAACTCTTGACAACATTTAACTCACAGGTTAAAGATACTCTACAAAATCGCCGTAGATATATTTTTTGCAATATGGTTTATTATTGGGAATGTGTTGATTTTCGGAGGACACTCGTCTGCTAATGAAGCGCCTAACTTATATCGGTATGTATAACCTTTTAGTATATATATATTATATTTAATATTGATTTTTTTAGATCATAATACATAATATATGTGTTTCTTTTTGCTTGGCAGGTTATGCATAGTGTTCCTTACTCTTAGTTGTATCGGTTACGCAATGCCCTTTATTCTATGTTTAACAATTTGCTGTTGTCTTCCTTGTATAATATCCACACTTGGAGTAACAGATGATATAGCACAACCCCGAGGTGCAACATCTGAAACTATTGATGCTTTACCAACTCATAAATTTAAAATGAAAAGTAAAAACGGAGATGAAAACACTTCAACAACTATTGAAGGTGGAATTGTAGGCGAAGGAACTGAAAATGAACACATGATCTCTGGAGAAGATGCTGTAAGTACAAATTTATATTTGTTTGTTCATGATACTCAAGTAAAACATGACATTTATGTTGTTGTACTTTTTGCACTTGTGTGCAGGTATGTTGCATATGCATAGAAAATTATGAAAATAACGATGAGTTGAGAGAATTGTCATGTTCACATCTTTTCCACAAAGAGTGCCTAGACAAATGGTTGAAGATAAATGCATTATGCCCCCTTTGCAAGAGTTTAGTTGGTGGCGATGCAACAAGACCAATAACCGATGAAAATATCAGCGAACAAAGGGGTGCCAACATGGTTGAGAATGGCGCTGTCAATACCTCATTGTAATTTAGTTGCGCATACATTGTCACATATAAAATTATATACTTTACATTTTTGTAAAACTTTTTCTTCTTATCTGCCCACTATTTTTCATTGATTGATGTATGAATTTTAGTGCATATTTGAAATTATGATGAGTTTTATGATATTAGAGGTTTGATGTGAAGAAATACTATAATAATAAAAGAAAGATAGAGATGTTGGAGTTGAATAGAAATTTTATACGTATTTTTTTCCTTTATTCTCTTCTTCTATATTTATTTATTGATTCTATTTACTAAAAAAATATCATCTACTAAAAATTGGTTAGTCATTGTTTCTATTGAAACTTGGTTACGTTTTTAGGAAATTATATGTTCTTTTTATTCTTCTCTTATTTTTTATACTTGAAGTGTTAGCTCAATGCTAAGAACTTAGTATTATAACTTTAATGTGCCGAATTCAAATCGTGCCTGAAACTATTGTAGTGCCAATGATTATTATTATTATTATTATTATTATCATCTACAATAGGAAACTATTTGTATCTCTTAAAAGAAAAAACAATATAAAATAGTAATTTGAATATTTTTATTGATGTACCGACATGTATTAGTCATTTGATTATAAATAGAATGCCATAAGCACCCTTTTATCAAAAAAATAATATGAAAAGAATTTGTGTTCACGTAATTTTTTTTTTAACATTGCGTACATAAAGTTAATTATCCCCTACCTCCAATTTTTTTTCTCTCATAAGCAAGCATGCATCCAACATTTGTTTAATATTATGAACTAAAACTACATTAATAAGTGTAAAAAAAGTTTAGAGAGATTAAAAATAGAAAGTTCAAATGTTTATTGAGACTGAAAACATATTTAACTTTTTTATTTTAGGGTTTTTCTAACTTGCACCATTTTATTAGTGTTTTCAATTTAATTAATGACTTATTTCTCTCTCTTCTCTCCAATTCTCTCTCTCACCGATAGTTTTTCTTTTTTTCCCATTTCTCTTTGTCATCAACAACAACCCACCATCATCATCTTTAAAAATAAAAAACAACAACCCACCGTCATCGTCTCTTTCACCACCATCTTTCTCATCTTCTATTTTGTATTTCTTTTAACTTTATAATTTCCCTTTGCCCAGATCTGAGAACAATTAGAACGATGCCATATGCATTTTTTTCCAGGTGCAGTGGTGGTTAAAACAGTGCCGGTGTAAAAATCCAAGTGTTCCGATACAGTGGCAGTGGTGATTGGCCTGTGAATAAACCCAGGTGGGTGTTACTGTAATGGGGAGGAATTAATAGCAAAGAGGAGGAGAAACTGTTTTTAAGAAAATTATGGTACTTAAAAATAGTGGTGAGAAAAATGGTGTTAGTGGATTGTTGTTTACAGAGAG
The DNA here is from genome assembly GCA_951804385.1 of Trifolium dubium. Lineage (NCBI taxonomy): Eukaryota > Viridiplantae > Streptophyta > Magnoliopsida > Fabales > Fabaceae > Trifolium > Trifolium dubium. The sequence continues at coordinate 2,982,241 of OX638076.1, read as the reverse complement.
AAGAAGAAAAAAAGAAAAGTTGTCGGTGACAGGGAGAGAGAGAGAAGTGTGAGAGACTGAGAAAGGGAATTGAAGAGGAGAAATAAATAACTCATTAATTAAATTGAAAATACTAATAAAATAATGCAATAACTATGACTTATCTTGTGCAATCTTGCATTATTGCACAGGTTAGACAAACCCTTTATTTTGATTTTAATATTTTTGATAATTCCAAAGAGCATGATATTTTTTTCTTGATAATCAAAAGGCATAATTTTTTTGTTTGCAAATGGAGCTAATGAAGTTCGACCTTAGACCATCTCCAATGGAGAATCCCATTTTAGAGTACTTATAGGGCCCCACTTGTACATATCACTTATTTATAATTTTTTAATAATAGTACCTAATAAGCACTCATTTCCTCTAATCCAACACTTCTCTAAAAAGTTCTTAAGTGGTTACACCAATGATTATATATCATTTAATTTAATAACTAATTATTATTTACTATGTTATAATTATTTATTTTATTATATTAAAGCATGTGAGATCCATTAAGCACCAAGTGCTTATTTAAGCATAGGTACTTAATAGGTACCATTTTTATATGTACTCCAATGATAGTACTTAATAGGTACTAGTTTTTATTAGGTACTACTTGATAAGCACCTACCATTGGAGATGCTCTTAAATACTCGTGCAATCTACCAAAATTGACCTTATTGATACCAGAACTAACCCTCAAAATAAATTAAACTGGTGGTAAAAAAAAAATACCAGTGGCTTAAAAAAGTAAATAAAAAATATTTGTTATTTTTTTTAGTTGAATTCAACAATAAAAAATTAAAATAACAAAGAATTAATTTTTTTTGAACAAAAAGAATTAGTAATTGACTAATACTACTACGTGTATTAATCAAATTAATTAATTTAGTTTGGTTTTTGACCAAATCAGATTTACTTAGCTTAATTAGTTAATAAATGAATTAATAAAAATGGAGTAGTATATTGTGCAACGCAACGCAACGCAATGCAACGCAGCGTTTTGGGGATAAAATCGAAAGAAGAATCAAGAACGTGAGAAGCGGCTGATATTTGGCTATGTTATACACATACATACATACGAGTCTGAGTCTCTCTACACTACTCTTCTTATTTCGATATCGTATTCGTGTTATTTTATCATCTTCTTCTTCTTCCTCCAACGAACCCTCTCTCTCTCTCTCGCTAGGGTTTTCACTTCTCACTCTCTTTTCACCTTTTCATCTCTCTCCACACAATTCGTTAGATCACAATCTCCCTTTCTTATCCTAAGGTAATGTAATCGATCTATTTCATTCCAATTCCAATTTTTAATTTCTAAGTAGCACCACTTATTCATTTTTCAATCAATAATTACCGCATCTTATTCTTTCTTATTGATTTCTGTTGTTGCTTTTATTCAATTCATGATAGAATCATTTGTTCCGTGCTTTGTGTTCTTCACTCTATGTATGATTATTAGTGTAAACTTTTTGTCGATTTTATTTCGAATTAAAGTATGTTATAGTGGTTTATGTGGTTATTTTATTTGAGTGTATTTGTTGGTGAATTGTGATTGTGTTTTCTATGGTTCATGGAATGTTGAATAATTTGGTTTTAGAGCTACGGTTAACTTTTTGTCGTTTTTATTTTTAATTAAAGACTATTATAGTGGTTATGTGGTTATTTGATTTGAGTTTATTTGTTGGTGATTGTGTTTGGGAACTATTTCAGGTGATTTGTGTTCGTGTTTTCTATGGTTGATGATTAATGCTAATGGTTGGAATGTCAAATAATTTTGTTTCGGACTCAGTAACAAGCAAGCAGATGGCTCAATTGGAGCAGCCTATTATGAATAAGGTTGATTCGTCGGGTAGGCAGATGGAATTAGGACTCATGCGTCCGATTAATTCTGTGCCACAGCATCAGGGAACATCGAATGGTGAACCGATTTCTCAAGGGTTACCGCTTTCTAACAGGCTGGGTGGTCAAGATGGGAATATGGGAACACATCGGCTTCTTATGCAGAACAAACAATCTATGCAAATGGGGACAATGCTGAATAGTTTGGGGCCACATCAACTGTCGGCAGCTCCTAAGCGGAAGGCAACAATGGAACTGCCTTCGGGTAGCTTCATAACACCTAGCAAGCGGGAGAAAATGGGGAATAGACCTTGGATGCAGCAAGCATCAAACAAAAGTTCTCAACAGATGCAATCCCCATCAAATGCTTCTAAGATGCAGCATTCGGCATCATTTAGTAAGAGAAAAACACAAACGGATTCCACCTCCAGCAAACCTGTGACACCTCGGTCCTCAAATTCTAAAAATCAGAATGCACAGATGAAAGAATCCTCCAAGGTTCAAACTGAATCATCTGAGATTGTTAGGTCCAAGATGAGAGAATCATTAGCTGCTGCTCTAGCGTTGGTTTCCCAGCAAGATAAACCTCTGGTCTCAAATGATGACAAACCAAATGATGCTGCCAATAGCTCTCAATGTGCTGGATCAGCATCAGCGTCCGCTGACACTGCTTCGGAGCAAAGGCAGGAAGTTTGTCAACCTGTTAATTCCTCTTTAGCTGCTTCTGATTCCATTGACCATGTGATGGGAGAGCACATGAATAGTACATCTATTCAAGATTTTTCTGAAAAACCTAAGGACTATGGAGTGGGATTCACAAACTTGTCAAACCATGAAGATATGCTGAGTTGCGATAAGCAAGATTTCCAGTCTAACTACACTTTGACGACTGATGATGTTCCTTTCAGTGACAGTTTCTTTGTGAAAGATGAACTTTTGCATGGCAATGGTCTTTCCTGGGTATTAGCTGATATGGATCATATGGTGGACATGGATGTTCAAAGGGAAAATCAAACTACGATAGAGAAGAAATTGGAACCGGAGGTCCCTTTACCTGAACTTTTAGCATCAAGGATAGAAGCAGAGCTCTTCAAACTGTTTGGAGGCGTGAATAAGAAATACAAAGAGAAGGGAAGGTCTCTTTTGTTCAACTTGAAAGATCGCAATAATCCTGAACTCAGAGAAAGGGTTATGTTTGGTAAAATTCCTCCAGAACAATTATGTTCCATGACTGCAGAGGAACTTGCTTCAAAGGAGCTTTCTGAGTGGCGGATAGCCAAGGCTGAGGAGTTTGATAAAATGGTGGTTTTACCTGATTCAGATGTTGACATTAGACGTTTAGTTAGGAAAACACATAAAGGCGAGTTTCAAGTGGAAGTTGAACATGAAGACAACATTCCAGTGGAAGAGGTATCCGGTGGCAAAAATTCTGTTGTTCGAAGCCGACCAGTTGATAAGGTCGTGAAAGCCACTTCTCCTTCCAAACCTGATGTAAACACTGACAATGAAAAGAGCAACTTACAGACGGATAATCAATTTTCCATTACCATTTCTTCCAATGACGGGACTGATCCAATGCAAGGGCTTATGACAGATGATGATGCAATGAAGGACCCTAACTTTCTTCCACCAATTGTATCTCTTGATGAATTCATGGAATCCCTTGATTCTGAGCCACCGTTTGCAAATTTACCTGTAGAGTCTGGAAAAGCACCTAGCTCAGACAAGGATGTTTCTGGGCTTGGATCAAAATCTTCTGATTCAACTCCAAGTGAGCAAGATGATGTCAGTGCTAATAATAAGTCTGATAAGCTTCAAAGCACAAATGCTGAGGAAGACAAAAAGGTTAATTCCGAAGCAGGGTCCATTTCGTCTGATACCAAATACAGTGAAGGTCGGTCTGACACAAAGCCGACTGATGGTCATATCAAGGAAATGTCAACTGATGGCAAAAAGTCAACTTCCAATGATGCTGAGTTAAGAGGTAGTAAGTTTCATGCAGAAGAGAGATATGACAAGGATAATGTGTTGAAACCTACAGTCCCCATTAAGGGTGAATGCCTCTGGGAGGGAATGCTTCGACCAAACATCTCAACCACTGATTCAGTCATTAGCATCTTCAAAAGGTACTCTTCTAACAGTTTTTAGTACATCTTTATGATAAACTGTTCCTTTGATCTGATCTCAATCCAAATATTATGATAACTGATAAATTCTTTTCATCTAGCATGTTAAGCAAAATTTCTTAAACTGTGTAGTCGTAGTGTGTACAAAATTTCTTCTTATTTCATTGAAAATTTTATAGTTGCGAGTTGTGACTGTTTGAAGAGGATTAATGTTTCTCTTACTTGTTTTTCCCTTTTCTGATCTTACATTATATTCTTTGTGAAGTGGCGAGAAAACTTCTACCAAAGACTGGCCTGGACTTCTCGAGATCAAGGGAAGGGTTCGACTAGATGCATTTGAGAAATTTCTGCTAGAGCTTCCACAGTCAAGAACTCGTGCCATCATGGTATCTCAAGTTTTCTTTTGTTGTGCTAGACTTGTGTATCATCTGTTTATCTCACCAGCCATATATAAAGCATTGATTAAAAATGAAAATAGATGTTGCAGCTTGAGGCTAATTTTTTATTTTCATCACATGTTTACACAATAGCATTGTGATACGCAATGTGCTTTCTTCTTTTCTTTTGTCGATAAGATGAAGAAGTCAGTAGATTGGGTGGTAGACTGGTAGTCGTATAGTGTGTACGTCTAATGACAATTTTTAAGACTGTCTGGAGGATGAAACAATGAAAATGTGTTGTGGGGGAGAAAGTAAATATTGGGATTTGTATAACTTGTTAAAGCATTCGTGATGTTAAGTTAGATTACAAGATCAATATTTTTTCTTTTTGTAAATACACTAAGATGTCTGGCAACTTGAGTAAAGCAGTTTTTCGTCTTCTTGCCATGTGTCATTCGTTACAAACACGCAATCGCATAAATAAACGATTTGACATCTATTAAAGAATGGAGTGAAAAATTTAATGATGGATTTTTAGTTGTATGAAAAAATCTTCCCAACATCTCTTTCACTTTAGAGGAGGTGGGAGGCTATGAAACTGACTTCTTAAGTTAGTGTGGCGATGTTACAACTTAGAGAATAGACGAGTTTTGTTAAGTAGTTTGACTATATTGCCTAGCTGAGCCACTTGCCTTTTGATTTGAATATTACCATTATTGATAGAGAGCAGTTATAAAACTTGTTGCACACGTAACTTTCTTTTTGGGCTATGTATATACTGTAATTACAAAGTTTGTCTGAGTAAACAAAAAATTACAAAGTTTCTTTCTTTGTATGGCAGGTTTCACATTTTATTTCGAAAGGGACAACCCCAGAGGAGCAAGCAACTCTCCGTGAGGTAATGATATTGATTATTATAATTGGTGGTTAATTATCCCTCTATTTTATTCATCTGCGGATTGTTTATTAGATGATTTTGCACGCAGGTGGCTAACTCATATATTGTGGACGAGAGAGTGGGATTTGGGGAACCTGTGCATGGAGTTGAACTTTACTTTTGCCCACCACATAAGAAAACAGTTGAAATGCTCAGCAAGATACTTCCAAAGGAACAAATTGAGGCAGTTAATTCTATTGATAATGGTCTAATTGGTATTATTGTATGGAGAAAAACTAATATAACATCATCTATATCTCCCACCACGCAATCACACAACAAACATAGCTCTAAAAGGCAATCCTTCAGTAGGAGACAACAAGATGCTAATGTGAAAGCGAATTCTACCCATAATGCAGTGTCCTCTACGGGGTTTAAGACCACCACGGGTGAACCTCCAGGTGGTGATGATGATGACGATGTTCCTCCTGGATTCGGGCCACCGATAGCCCGGGTTGAGGATGACCTCCCGGAATATAATTTTTCCGGTAGTTCAAATCCATCATCACACTTGGTTCAAAAACGTGTGGGACCAGTTATGGTCCCATCTCACTCGGTTGGCCAAACCCCGTCGCGTCCTGCACAACAAATGAGAGAACTTGTACACAAATATGGGCAAAACAAAACAACTGTATCTTCAGTAAACTGGCAGGACAAATTTGGGGGTTCAATTCAACCCTGGAATGATGACGATGATGATATACCTGAATGGCAACCTCAAATGAACCAGAATCAGTTTCCTCCCCAACAAACAATGCATAATTTTCATCTTAGACCCCACACTGTGAACCAATCATATGCGGGTTTACCCCAGCAACAAATTATGCCGACACAACAATATCTGCAACCCCAAATGAATGTGACACATGTCCAACGAAATTTTGGCCCTCAGTGGGTTCCTTCAGTACAGGGTAACATTATACAACCAAATGGTGCACCACCCTATGGAACACCTACACAAGGAGCTCCTTGGTCTCAACATGTTTCTAGAAGTAGAGGACTTTAGTTTCTTTCATTTCAGTTCACTTTTGTTTTATCTCTTTTATAGTTTTAGACATGTAAACTTATGATAGTGTCAGGCTGTTTTAATCTTTTTGTAACATCAATACCTTGTTGAGATAGTTGACCGGGCAAATTGTTTTTCTTTTCAATGCAATGCAATGAATAAATATGGACGATAGAATATTCCTCGATTTTTTAACGTTGTATGCTTTAAACGTAATGTTACACATGTGAGCGTGACTAATGCCAACTACTTCACACTTTGTGTAATATTATTCCTACGTAGGTCTTTAGGAATTAGGACACAATAAGTTAACCCACTACGAATGTTGTGCAAGTCTTCCAATAGAAATAATTAAGAGATCATAATATGATATAAATTAGAAACGAAAAAACTTTACCATCAGAATCATAATATATAATATGCATGAAAACGTTCCTTTCTTACTGATATTAGCAATTTATAACCTATTGCATAATAGTATATTTACTGTTTACACTTTACATACCAAAGAATACAACAATAAGAAAGGCAATGTCTAAAAAATTTGTGCGGAAAGTTAACACATTGTCGAGAAAACGACAAATGAAAAAGAAGAAAAGAAGTACAATCAAGCATGGATCAACTTCCCAATGCTCTCTTTAGTCCAGCACGTTGTTCTGGTGTCAATTTTGTAGGGAACTTAACCTCAAAATTGATCCTTAAATCACCCCTATGACCAGGTTCTTTTGTTATTGGCATTCCTTCATTAGAAACAACATGCTCATAACCAGGACTCACAATGTTTTTAACTGGAACACTTAAACTACGTTTGTCAAGTGTTCTGATATTTACTGATGTTCCTCCAATAGCTTCTGCTAGTGTTATCTTTTGGTTCACAATTAAGTCATTCCCATCTCTCTTGAACAAATCATGAGGCTTCTCATCAATCACAAATACAAGATCTGCTGGAAGTTGATTTACTTGCTGATTTCCTTTATCTCTGAATGTTATCTTTGTTCCTTTCTTCCACCCTGGCTTTACTTCAATGTTTAATATCTCTGTGTCTTTAATTTCCCTTCTGCAATTTTTTCCATCACAAACAAAGACATCTTAGAACAATTTTCCCATGAAACAAACATCTCGAGACATTACAAATGCACTTGATTCTAATCTAGGCTCAATTTGGATAATCTGTTTAATTAAGCGCTTATGTATAAACTATTTTTATAACAAAAAGATAACATAAAGTCAAACGATTTTTATTTAAACTATAAGCTGTTTTTATAAGCTATCTTGAGAGCTTGTTGAAATAAGCTGAAAACAGCTTACAAACAAGACATACTTTGTTTTCATAAATTCTTTAAGACAATCTCACATGTGTTTATGTTAGTAGATAAATTCAAATAAACTAATTCAAGCAAATCCTAAAATCAACAAAGAATAATCACAAAATAAAGGTCAAGATAAGTTGGATTGGGAATCTCTGCAGCGGCTATACATACATGCACAGCCGCATTGCAGAGATCCAATGACAAATAAATCAAACGTACCCGCAAACATCCATTACTGTCCTTGAGATTTTCATTTTCCTTGTAGAACCAGTATACAACTCCTCCAAAGTACAAGGCAATTTAGACTCCACAGGTGGTGGTTTCTTTGGCATTTCCCTTTGACTATGTGTTCGAAAATTAAAATCTCCGCTAAATCCACTTCCTCCACCACCATCAGATGAGAATCTTCTGGACCTCCCCGGTCCAGATGATCCAAAATTCAAAGGACTACTTCCAAAGAATTCTGCAAATATATCTTCTGCAGTTCTTGGATTAAATCCACCTGATGACTCATTTTCATGTTGTGGCCTGTCATGTAGCCCTTGTTCTCCATGCTGATCATAAACCACCCTTCTTTGAGGATCACTCAATACCTAAAATTGATAAAAATTTCTTAAAATTGAGAATACATTGCTTATGAAACAAGAAAAATACCTCAATGCAGAAGACATATAGAATAACCCTAACAAATTAACCGCTAACATTTGCCTATATACAAAAAATCAAATTATTTTGTCATTCATTTATAACATATTATATATGTATTTGTACAATCATTATTTTTTTTGACACAATGTACTTGTACAATCATATAACCATTAAATAATGAAATTACATATAATAAGAAAATGCAATACATTAGGTGTTCTTGTAAAATTAAATTTAATTCCCTAACAAACATGGCTGTAAAGAAAAATTGAAGAGAAAAAAAGAACAAAATTTGAGAATGATTTTAATACCGCATAAGCCTCAGAGATCTGTTTGAAATTGGCTTCAGCTTCTTTTTTGTTGGTAGGGTTTTTGTCAGGGTGCCATTTCATAGCCAATTTTCTGTATGCTTTCTTCAAATCATCTTCTGTAGCATTTTTATCAACCATCAAAATATTGTAATAATCCACACCCATTTTTTAATTTCTTCTTTCAAAATCTGAATTAATGTATCAAAATGTTACAATATAAGAATCTTGAGATTTAGTTATTTTTTTGTTGGATACCAAAATTGTAAAATTAACAAATTGTTCTTGCAAAGTTTATAACTTTGAGATCAACAAAGCAAACAAAAAATGGTTAATTCAACAATTTGATGGATTTTGGAATGTAATGTTTTACAGGGTTTGCATTGAAAAATATTTGAACATACAGCGCTGCGATTTGTTGTACATGCATAATTATTACAATGGTTAAATATATTTTTATACTCTTGTACCAAAAAATAAATAAATTATAGTCTAAAGTAAACATATCAATTTTTATTTTAATTAGACCACCACAATATATGTATAAAGTTTTCACCGCGATTAACGATAACTAATTTAGTTTGAAAATCTATGGGGTATACTGTTAGGGCACGTCGAGGGGGCAGCTGTTCAACTCTCCACACATTTTTCCAATGTGGGACTTCTTCCTCATACTACTCACATTTGACACTTCTTGAGTTTCAACACTCCCCCTCAAGTGTGAGTCTACCACATTGCTCCCCCTCACCGTTGATACTTTACTTTTCTCAACGGCACCGTTGTTTCTCAATGGGTCATTACTTTTTAGCCGGTCCCTTTCTCTGAACCGAGGCTCATGATACCACTGTTAGGGACATCGAGGGGGCAGCTGGGGATCATCCAAACTGATGACCAAGGGCATTGTACAAGTGAGTTGGACACCACACTCTTACCCAAAACCTTAAGGCAATGAGTTTATGGGTCCTCTCACTTATAAATGCTCAACTCTCCACACATTTTTCCAATGTGGGACTTCTTCCCCATACTACTCACACTTGACACTTCTTGAGTTTCAACATATACAACATGATTTTTTTTCTCCCATCTGAATTTATTTTTATATACGTGAGTTAAAAATTAAACTTTTGACCACATACTTAAGAGATTCGGACTTTTACCACATGAACTATTTTTTTTTTTGATAAACAAACAACTTAAATTATAAGGAGTACAAATGTACTCAATCCTTATAATACAACGATTACGACCCTAATGTTATAAATAAATTAAAAGACAAATACAGCATCAGCATCAGTCAGAAAAAGACATACAAACATCAAGGTTTATTCTGCCTATGAACTAATTTTTATGACATATCATTGTTAAGACTTTAAAATACTATTGATTCATCTATAACTCCAAGCCATATTAGTTTATTGTTTTTTGACAAAATGGGAAATTTTGGATCATAGAAAATATAATAATCGAGAGAGGGGTACGTGTTTAAAAAGATATAATATCATATAAGTCACATGAAGCGCCCATGGCCTAATGGATAAGGCGCTTGACTTCTAATCAAGCGATTGTGGGTTCGAGTCCCACTGGGCGTGTTTTATTTTTTACTTTTTTTTTCAATCAAACATTGATCTTGATCGGACGGTACTGACTTGCCGAGTGCACCCATACTGCAGTGCATCCAATCCATTACTCACTTCATTATCATTATCATCAATGAAGTAAGAAAAGCTATGCAATAATAATAATAAGGTTTCGAAAGCGAGAGATAATGTTATAGGAAATGTGATTATTCATTTCGAAGCTAACAACAATAACAATAGCAATAGCAATAGCAGCAATGGTTTTACAGTCTCTATGTCTATGTTCTTGTTCTTCCAACAATTCTTCTCTTTTTCTTCCCAACAACAACAACAACAACCTTATCTTCAGGTACTATACTACTTTCATTTCTTTCTATAATGATTTATTACTACTAAAACTCATTCATTCATTCATGTTCATCATCTTCTCAGGAATAACAATTCAAGGGTAATCCTTAACCAAAACAAATTATCCTTATCCGACCAAAAAAGGGACTTTTCAACTTCTTGTTCTTCACAAACCAGAAGGGATTTGATGCTGTTAGGCCTCACTTCACTATCTCTAACGTCTCTTCCATTTTCTGGTTGGTATATCTCTCTTTTGCAGCTTCTTGTTGTTTATCATCATGATTGACACATTTTTGCTTATTATGTGCTATTCTGTCTTGCTTGCAGAAGTCGTAGCTCTTGCTGAAGAAGAACAACAAGATCCAAAAATGGCTTCTTTTTTAGATGAAACCAATGCTTATTCTTATCTCTACCCTGTTGAGCTTCCCTCTAAAAAATTTGTCTTCAAATGGTATGTATCTAATTGCCAACTACAATATATACTTGCATTTTATTTTGTGTCTTTTTAGCTTCAAAAAAAGGTTTTCTTTTTTTCACTTTTAAAGTTTTAATTGCTAAATTGTTCTATTGTTTACCTGTTTAGAGAAATAGTGAAAAAATATTATTATTTTTACAAATAGGAAACAGATGATAGTAAAAATAAAAATAAAAACAAATAGGAAACAGATTGGAAAACAAGGTCATGGTTTTGTATTGAAAGTGAGAACATAGATAGATCCTTATTAGTTGTTTCTCTATATATGTGGCTAAAGCAATTTTTATTATTTATAATGACATTGAGATTTGTTAATGACCTATTCAACAATACCAATAATAAGTTTAATGAATGTCTTTTCTCGGATGGATGAACATTGTGTGTTAATGAAACTATAATTAAATTAACTGGTTTACAACTTCACTTGGTGCCTGCAATTTTTCTTTTATTGTTTAAGTAAGCTAACTCTTGCCATATATTTAAAGGGTAGAATCCCGAAAGCCTGAACGATATTCATCAGCTGCACCGCTTTCTCGTAAGTCTTACTGTCTTCCTTTGCAAGGCAAAAGTTTATCATATCATAGAATTTCAGAATTGACATTGTGTTCCTTTGCATCACCTCTTTTGTTGTGCATTGAAATATCTGAAAGATAGGAACTAATTTTGTGCATAATGATGCTTGATGATTGCTTTGTAGTTTCCCTTTTCTAGATAAAAATTGTTCTGTAAATTCCTTGCAGCTAATGCACGGATGCGAATTGTGTCTGAACGTGTTGATATCTTTGATAATCTTATCATTTCTGTCACGGTATTTCCTTAACCACAAACTTGTTGCATCAAGTTTTATTTATCCATTTAATGCTTTATCAGTTTTTTTGCATTAAATTCAGATAGGCCCTCCAAATGCAAGTCTTATAAACTTGAAGGATAAGAGCAAATGGACTGCAAAAAATGTTGCTGATTCAGTTTTATCCGAAAAATCTTCACTGGTAACTTTTCCCTCCTTTCTCATGGATTTTTTTTTGCTCATGCTATTCTTTTTTGTAATAGTTATATATATATTACCGGAATCAATTCTAACCCTAAGCAATACCTACCGTTTCTTCAAATATTAATTGAAATTCAGATATTTAGTCATCAGTCATCACCCATTCCTCACTAGAGATTATCTCTAATTAGAAATATAGGACAACCAGATAAGCCGTAATAAAATGATCACATAAATACTGTTTCAAGCATTTTCACAGACCACATGGTTAAAATATAGGTGACTTTTGACATAATATTGGATAGAGGATTGAAGTGAATTTCCCATAACTATTTACATATTAGTCAAGCCTTTTTAGCTTTTGGATGGTCATATTTGAAATGTCTTATGTTGCTGAGATCAATAAGTTCTAATGGTTTATAAGAGCACTAGTATATGTAAGGTAACATAGCCTTTTGAAGGTATATTCTTTAGGCAGGAGTGACATCCAACTGCGTACGTCACAAAGGTGTTTTGTCTGTGATCTGTAGTGAAAAACCTTTAAACTTATTTCTGATATTTACATTATTTTGCAGCGGGTTACCTCAGCTCAGCGCTCAGCTGAGAGTTCAGTTCTCGATGCACATTCTAATGAAGTAAGCTTAACACATAATCATTATTTATTAGCTTCCAACACACACGCACACGAGCATGTAGCATCATATATATGACTTTTTTAAATGAATTTGATATAAGATATCTTCAAATAAGAAAAATCTCCCAAAACATTTTGTTTGTTTGTTTGTTATGATCAAGTGTATGCATTGTTGATCTTATCTATCTCCTCACAGATTGATGGTGAACCTTACTGGTATTATGAATACCTTATTCGTAAATCGCCTAATACAATGGTAAGTATTTTCTGTTGGTGCATTTTTCTTTTTGGGAAAGTTGTGGTGTATTTGATTATTACTTTACACTTGTGAACAATTGTTGTACAGTCTGAAGAATCAGGAATTTACCGGCATTATCTTGCTTCAACAGCAGAAAGAGATGGTATACTCTCTCAAACTATTGCTACTTTAGTATTGCATTGTGCATGTATAGTTTATATCTATGTTATGCATTCTGATATGAATTTTTTCTCTGCATAAAACTTCTTGATTTCAGGTTATCTGTACTCTATCAGCGCTTCAACCCTCAGCCCGCAGTGGAAAAAAGTACCCACTCTATCTCATGGTGTTTGTGTGTGTGCTCATTTACATATAACATTCATCTAAATGATTATATATGAATGAAATATGCAGATTGCAATTCTAAATGGGTTTTCAATTTTTTGTTATTTACACTTGGAGTTTCCTTACATGATTAATTTTATTATTTTTTTGGCTTATTACTATAAAATTTTGTCATTAGTATCTTCAAATCTTCATTTTCTACTGAAATTTCATTTGAAATTAATGAATTTATTGTTTATTTTTTTTGGTACAAAATCTATTATATTTTGTTCCCCTTTTTTGAAACCTTAACATTCTAATTCTAATACATTTTATGCAGATGGGGCCTATATTTGAAAAGACAGTGAGTTCTTTCCGCCTTGTCACTCCAACCGAAAATTATGTTCCTCCTTTCAAAGATCCTTGGAGATTTTGGTGAAAACTCAAATTTTGTTTTTGTATTCTTTTAGTAAACTTTGCGGAGTGAAATTCATGTAACGATATTATGTTCTTTGAAGAGCAAAATTTGAAACATCTGTTTTGGTCGAGTTATTTCAGTATTTTCCAGATCCCTACTCAAATGATTTATATATATACAATATATTATCTCTAACATGTCTCTTTAGGTAAAAATCCTTTTTAAAGAATGGTGATGGCAAGAATTAAATCTTTAAATACTTATAGTGGTTCAAATCATGTCATTACCTTAAAGCTTGAACTTTAATTGAAGGTATACGAATGAGGAATTTATACTTGTATTCCTTCTGTGTCATTCTATCTAATCTTGCTATAATTTCTTTCATCAATATACAAAACTAAGAATGTTTATGAATTCAGCATTTATCCTATTAACAAGCTCAATCTGAGCAAAAGAATATGTATCTGTCTACTTTGTACACACACCCTTTCATTTGAAACAAAGGTGCAAGTTTTATAAATCAAAGCCTAAGGTAAGAGTAATAAGCCCTAGGTTGTAGTATAATACTCAAAAAATATGCTTAGTAACGGAGATGATTGTAGGCGCAGATGCAAGCGACTTGTGAGTTGATAGCTCAAGGACCATTGTGTTGCCATCTCTGACTCCTTCATTTGTCTAACGACTCTGGCCTGTAACAAAAATAGTTGCTTTACCAATGAGTCACAGTAGAACCTGGTGTTTCAACATCCAAAGGATTTGGAAACTAATTGGCGCATGTACCTATCATGTGACTACAACTAGATCATATGTTTAGAAAAAAAAATTCTTAAAAAAAATTGAGGCCCAGGAATAGTTAATTACTCAGCCAATTGACCATGTTTAAACTCCATTAGCCATGTAGCACCGATACTTAAGATTGAAGGCGTGTCTAGTGTCTGATAGGTGTTGGTGTCCAACACAATACCAATATATGTGGTTACATACTAACATTTAATTATATCATTTTCTCAAATTATTACTGGTGCCGACATGTGAGTGTTGTGTCCGTGTCAATGCACCACAGTTAATGGGATTAAGAACTCAGTATTGGGAAGAAGCAAAACTTGGAAAGATGAACTAGTTTTATTGTGATCACCTGAAGACGTTTCCCAAGCTGGACTTCAACATCTGTTCCAAATGTTAGATTACTAGCAAGAAACTCAAAAGTATCTACCGTACCACCAGCAGATTTCAAACTAGGAATGTGAGGTGAGTATACTATCCTCCACCTAGCCTTGCCAAACTCACCCTTCCCTTCTAACCGTGGCATTAATTTTTCAAGAGTAGCCGTTGCAAGCTTTCCAAGGGCAAGTTGACCATTGCCTTTCAAAATCGATCCTGCTAACTGACTCTCTAATTTTTTGACAGCCTGCATAGGAAGAGAATATGAATAAGACCATGCTGCCTGAAGATTGAAAGACTAATGCATTTCCCTTCCATATTTGAAACCAATGACCAACTTAAAAAATTAAAATTAGTTAAGAACAATATTTTGATCCAGCAGCAAATGGAGATTTTATGTAACCTTAGCACTGTGCATCTGTTAAGACGGTCATCCAATGATCAAATGATGAATGTCTAAATTAAATCTTTGAGAGGTCCCCCCAATCAGTTATATATTGGTGCATATGATTTATATGCCCCAGCTTGAGCAGGAGTGTTGTGTAGTTTATACACATGGTTTCAGCTTATGCATTTCTATTTTTTTATTATCAAGTAAATAGATAGCAGTATCTTTTACCTCATTAGGCGAAAGTGTGTCCTGTTCTACACTGCCCTGCCAATTGCTAGCCCGTCCTTGAATCCTATATTGGCACTGAGATCCAACCAAGGCTAAATCTAGCATTGGATCTAGTCCATACTCTGGCTCAAACTTTGCAATATTCAAATGTTCCGGTTTTAACCTAACCTGCTTTTGAAATGGATTTTATCAACACGAACAATGAAATAAGAGTAACATGGCAAACAAACATATAACTAGCTTAGGAGTTTTTTTTAAAGCAAAAGCACCAATATAGAAACAAAGATCCCAACTAGGTCAGCACCACCGGCTCTACCAATCATTTGCCGCATGCGAAATAATAATAATAATAATAATAATAATAATAATAATAATAATACAAAGAAAACATGGGGGACATAAAACAAATCCATCAGACAAACCTGTGTTGCAAGTAGCTCAACTTCACCATTCTCGAATACCAGTATGCCCTTAGGTGTTATATATTTGGGATGGGAGAGACCATTCAATTCAAGCTCTCCACTAACAGTAAGCATAAGAATCAAAGGATAAACTATCTTCAATTCTGGTCCAAGCACAAGCTTCAAATCACTAAGGCGGGTTTCTATACTTGGTTTTATCTTCATTTTCTCCATGTTATCAACATGAGTTGATCCATTCACTGTCATGTTTTATTTTTCAGGAAAGAGATATCATAATATATTCGTGAAGCAATAACTCTGAAAGATAAAATATAATGAACTCAACTAAATGTGCAAATGCAACAACATAAGCACGTTAATAAGAACAGGTAATCAAAAAAATGATCTTGGCATCTCCTTCCAAAGGGTTATTGAATAATAAACTGCATGGCACAGCGAAAAAAAATTAAAAGTTCTTGAGAGTAATACTAATACTAATGGTTTGTTGCAGATTTTTATGCAAGTAGCAATCATTGGTTGGAGAGAAATGTCGTAACTTCTAGAATTGTAATTAAAAGGTTCTATGTATATTAGTCAATATAGTTGTATTAGAGTCTGTACTTTCAAATAATAAAAAATATTATTCAACTTCATTCCATCTTTTTTCTTCCAAGTTGGTATCAAAGCTCCATATTCAGAGACTTTGATTATATATTAGTGAAGAAATGCAGATGCAACTCTAATGTTATTGAAAGGTGTGACAGTTTTAAATTTACACAGTTAACTTAGGTAGTAGAGCATTATTATAAGTAAAAGGGAGAAGATCAAATGGTAAACTGATTAAAATGTGAAGTATTACCAGAGGTAGAGGATTGAGAAGATTTGGTCGTCGAAGCAGGTCTTGAGCCAAAATACTGTGAAATATATCTTGAAGCAAATGCTTGACCATCACCACCAGCAGAAAGTGCAGACTGATTTGAAACAATTGCTTGACTATCACCACTACCCCCATCGTGTGGCAAATATACTTCTCCATTACTAAGTTTAACATTCCCAGATATGATTGGTTGCAATATTGAACCAGTTATTTCCAACTGGGAGTCAATCTGGCCACTGACAAAAGTAGGAAATTCATTTTTTGAAATAAGGATAATGTGTAAACAAAAATATAAATAAAAAAAGTTATATTGCCAAAAGTCAAGAGTAATATTTTAATGATCATATCTACATGCACCGATGAATAGGAAAGCAACCTTAAAATATTTTTCGCATTCACTTCTAGAACATCGCACTTCAACTCAATTTTGTCATCAAGGGTTGCTTCACTAGTTCTGAGAGGAAGGTTCCCTTTCACAAGCAATTTCCCTTTTTTGCTTAGCCTACTCTTCAGGGAGGTGATGGATAACCTGTTTGATTTCATTTGAACAGTACCACTAAAGTTGGTTAGTGGCTTCCGAAATACAGGTGAAGATATAGACGCCTTGTGGAATATTGCATAGCCATTAAGCAATGGTTGATCAACCGTACCTTGCACCTATTAGCTCAATCCATACAACAAGATTTAGAGAAGTGATTAAAAATCAAAGAATTATAGAAACAATTGTATTGACTACACCAACCTCAAGCATGATATCAGCATTGCCATGAAGCCAATTGGCATAAGGAGTTAAAGCTGTTACCAGCATCATTCCTCCATCTTTTATATCGACATCCACCCTGACTTCTTCGACGTCTAAAATTAGTGAATATAAACCTTCAAGGCTTTTTGCTAACTGACTGTTCCAAAATTCTTCATTTCTGTCTCTGAAAATGTTATTGTTTCGGGCATCAGCAGTGGCCCCTCTATTTTTCTCCCTCACCCAATCAGGAATTAAATTGGCCCTACTCTTATCCAAATCTTCATCCTTTTGTAACATGTTGCTTTGATCAAAAGTAACCGGAATACTTCCTTGAATTAGTACATGACCATTTTGGATTATAGGTTCAAATTTTGCATTGAATAGAAATCGACTGGTTGATGTTAGAGAAGCAACAACTTCTGCTCGCTCAAGATCAATTCCACCAATGGAACCATCAAGGAGCCTTATTTGCACATCACATTCTGGATTTGATAAGCTTCCTCTAAGATCTCCTTCCATGTGCAAGATACCCTGAATAGGTGCTAACGACGGCCCCAAAGAATGAACAGAACCTGTTGCGGTAGACTCAACAAGCTGTGCAACAGTTGGGACCAGACTAACAGGAAAATTTAAGATGGCAAAATGAAGGTTGGTTTTATGCCCTAATAAAGTTCCATCGGCATGAACAGTGGCATTATCATTTTGGATAAAAAGATTCTCCAGGTGCATACCATAATCTTTACTGTAAGCACCAACTGCCAAGACACACTGAGTTTTGTATTCTCCCAACTCCCAATCCTCACCATGAAAGTCAAATTTTGACTGAAATTACATCAAAGAAGAAAGTCAATCTCCATAAAGTCAACAATTTATTCTAACTCCAAGTAATAGTAATACAAACAATAATAAGTTTTTACCAGGGTGTCTCCATTCCCTCCACCACTTGCATTGAGAGAGCCATGCCAGCGGCCTTTGAGATCAAATAAATCGGGCAGATTTAAATCTTCAGGAGCAACATCATGTGATGGATCATGATGCTCCCTTATTAACTGCAATTTGAACACCATTACAGACAAAGGAATTTCAAATTTTGCAGTGAATATCATTGGGATAATTAATACTATTATGAAGAAAAAATTAACATTGCATGCACACTTCAGGTTATGAGATGCATTAGGTATTATGGCTATTGAAAGGAAAATAAAATTATAGTGATCCCTTGATTATACCTCAAGCAGTTGTTGAGAACTTGTTGAATATAATCCCACCGACTGCAAACTTTGAATAAAAAAATCCTACAAACATGTAACATGGCAACATGCATAATCAATTTATTTTTCTTCAAAACAAAAGTATACAGGATGAGCAACAGATTTTTGATGGAGGATACAATCACGTACACACATTAGACTATTATTATATTTTACTCAATGTCTATATCTGCATTAAACAACTAATTAGTGTCTAGTGTTAAAAGTTCAGCTGATACCATCTTGCTGGCATCAATAAAAGAAAATTACAAATATTACTTCAATTAAGTTATTGATTCTTGAACGCTCCAGTTATTTACAATATTATGGTCTATTTGGTTTTAAAAATGTTTTCTATTTCCATTTATTTTTATTAACAACCACAAAAGCATCACTTTGTTTTCACTTTATTCTTAGTTTTCGATTAAGGTGATGGTGAAGATAAATTTGAAATTTTTAAAAGCTAAAGTTAATTATGAATATATAAAGACATTGTCATTAGTCATGTATCGTAATCAACTGATTACACTCCAAAATTTGATTGTGAATATATGAAACCACCCAAAACATAAAACACAATACCACCTTTGATCTTGAGAGAACAGTAGGATCCGTGCTACGAGACAGAAGCCTTGCAAGAGGAAGCATCTCAGCAATCTCTGCTCTACATACTTCAAGTTTCATTCTCCACCTGCCCATCGAGGATAGAACACTACCAAGATGTCTAGAAATTAGCCTTTTGAAAAAGCTGTCTCCTTTTCTATCAACAGGATTATAATCGTGGGCTCTAGGCAACACATATTCACCTTGAAGTTCATAATGACTGTTGCTTTGTTCAAAGATAACTTTTTCGATAGTGATCTGAACAATAGTACATTAACAAACAATCAGTACATTCAGTATCCTCAAACACAGTTCCAAACCAGTTTTACCAATACAATATATTAAAGCACAAGGTCATTACTAAGTCTTGACACTGATTTCATATAATGGAAGTCAATGAACTGCTATGATTACTATAACAAGCTTAAGGTTTGTTATTCTAGAAGCGTGGTGAGTCCATAACCCACAGTTCCCATAATTGGATCCTGACTCTGATACAAACTTGAATACTTTAGAATGAATGACTTGTAGGAGTATTTCACAGTGAGGTTGTACAAATTTATATGCGAGAGAATCTTAGACAAATAAAAAACTAAGGAAACTATATCAACAATAATATATAGAAACTAATCAACAGGTGTCAATGAACCAACGGGATAATCAACCAAATACCGATATTTTTTGTCAAGATTAAAGAGTCATTTCATTGATTCAATTATTAAAAGAACGATATTCCTAGCATTATCGCACCCTAGAGTAATAAATAGAACATAAACAACTACAGAGTTTCTAACATCGTATTTAAGTTTAGCACTGAGCATGCTTAACACACTTCTATGTTGATTCATAGGAGAGCAATTTTAACTTCAATTCAGGTTCAAAAGTAAGAGGGAGAGTCCTAGTTACTCACAACATCTCCAGCCCACCTAGCCGCAACATCGAGGGATTTACCAAGAACACCAATGAATTTTGGATGAAGTACAGATAGGATTCCATGTCCTCTTCTATTTTGAAGATTAACCTGGATATCCGCCTGAAATAAAATAACAGCCCAAAACAGCATATATTATTTTCATTACATGACCATTAAATAATGCCTCGACCAAGTCATAATTCAGGCAGAAATGAACATAAAAATGAAGAGTTGAAGAGATAAAAAAAGCATCAAAGCCGATGGAAAGTCGAAGTTAGCACATTGGGATGGTGAAAACCTTGCCTAATCTCCCTAAAGGCTGAACTCATTATGATCCAAATGTGCATAGGAGGAGAGTATATATATGGGCAACAATGGCAGAGACACAATGAAGTCAAATAGTTAAATATGATTGCTTACCCTCTGAATAGTTCCCCTGAGAGAAGCAAGCTCCAGCTCATCAAGTGGAAAATTTTGTATCTACAAGTACATTACATGTAAGAAAAAAATTGTTGAAAGTACTCTATAATTTGATAGTATGTTTATTCCAAAGAAAGGGTGCTCCTTTTATAGGAGAGAGTACATAAAGACACTTCACTAATTAAGGAATTAAAATAAAACACAATAAGTATAAAATTAAATAATGTCATAATGATTAAATTTTTCAATAAAAATGGACCATAATTTTTTTAGTATTTTTCAATGTTAACTTTTGGTTTAGTATGAACTGATAAAACAATATAGCAGCAGAGAAACAAACACTAGACCCAGAATTTGAAAAGGGCTACCTCCAAGCTAGCTGAATGACTTTGTTGGATACTAACATTGGCCCCCAATTTCCCCTTTTGAATTAAAATAGACAACATCTGTTCACTTTTCAGACCATCCTCATCACTGGACTGTAGTGGCCCAATAAACTCCACTTCAAGACTTTCGTCAGGCCTACCAGAGGCATCTAACTGTATTCCATAGAAAAAGGAAGTTATAATGTCGATGATTATATTGCAATGAGTTACTGCCAAGCAGTCTGTTAAGCAATTTTATAGAATCTCAAAATGAAACATCTTTTAAGAAGAGAGAGTTTTATTCCTCACCTTGATACACTCGGGAGAAAGTTTTAACAATCCAGACAGTTGAGGAGCAAGCATCAATTGATTAAGTTTGAGACCAGAGATTGAAACCTCACCAACCAGACAATATGCACTTCCTTTCTCCAATGTATGTAGATGTTGCTCTTCCTCGTCAAAATTTTGTTCCATCATAGTCCAACTAGGTTCTAAAAGCTTTCCTTGAAACTTTACTCTTCCAGTAGCTTTCAGAAGCAAAGGTTTTGGAAAATCCAATGTATAAGTAGTAACCAAGCGGAAGAATTCAAACCCATGCAAATGCAGATCAAACTCAATCCCATCAACAGTAAATGGAGTGGCTTTTGGACAAAACTCTTCTCTTTTGAGAGAAATATCATCAGAATGAGATGTTTGAACTTTCATATACAAATCAAAAGCATCTGAAGCAGAACTAACAGTAACGAAATCATGTGAGATTATAATATCTCCTCTAGCATCACTAAAAGACCCTTCTGCAAAAGGGGCAGTCCATTTTATATCAAGTGTTCTGCATGAAAATGTAAAATGAGAAAATAGTTTTAATAAAACAAATCATATTAGAGTCGAGAAAGAAATATCAGATAAGACATCTCAGAGAGATAGCCATAATGAGAAAGAGGAGGAATGCAAACGCAGATAATTTAATTATATAATATGAAAAAATATTGCTGAATCTTTTATAAATTAAAATTAGTTATCGAAACTGAAAAGGGGACAAACTTACGGTTTTGAGAGAGAACCCGAAATTTTTGTCTCTCCATGTAATACCCCTAGTTTGAGTGGCATCAAACTATGATAATTGGGAATGTAATGAAGCATGGTTTTTTCAATGACTAAACTTCCAGAAAAGTTGACATCTATTGCTGTCTCATCCTCTTCACCCTGATAACAAACAAATCGGAAAAGATATTTATATTCTGAAAAAAGGCTTTGTAATAGTTTACAGAGCATATACCTCTGGGCATATCCATGCAGTTCCAGCCCCTCGAATTTCACCACCATCCACAAGGCTTGCCCTAACTCCATATAAATCGGCAACCTGTGCTATCCAGTGTAAGGCTTAACAGAATATAATATTCTTGAAGAGACTAATAGACTTAGAGGATTTAGAAAATTGCTTGAATGAATTGCACTCAGCATACTTAGGATTATATATACTTCAAACAATAGTTTAAAAGGCGATAGTAAATAAGAAGAAGAAAGCTTTTCCAATAATACTAAGGTTTCAAATTTCAATCTTACTTGAAACTAGTTACTGATCCAACACAATATAAATTCCAATAAACATAATAGTACTTAATAATGAGTCAATACGTGCAAAATTATTACCGCTTTCAACTTACACAGTTATCAGTGTTGAAAGTAAAATTGGCAGATACATATGAAAATGGCACACGATCAAATGCTGCCAGTGCACCAGACTCTTTACTTTTACCAAGAGCTTCAGATGCTACGGTTGCAGGAGTGTCAACATTTAAAGAAGATAATGTCCTAGAAACCATTGCAGTGCCGACAAAAACAGGATTATCTAGTGGGCCTTGGCAGTTAAACAGAGCGGTTACTGAGCCTGCTAGCTGCAATCAATAAAATAAACCTTAATTCTTAAATACAGAAATGAAAACCACAATGATCGATATTGGTTAGGTAAATGTCACACTTTTTTTAGTGAGGATTCTGCAACGAGTATCAAGAAATTATGGTAAAGAAGCTAAATGAAAGATTTTTAAGGTAACATAGAAGGTGAGTTTGCATAAAAATTTAATATTACTGTTTTCAAATTTAACAAATGCAAGATATATAAAGAAAAGAAAATATGAAGATGGAAATGAACAGTTTACAAAACAATAACATACCGGGAACGAGAAAGATTCCATGTTGAAAGTTCTCATCAAGGCGTTCACTTCAACACCAGGAACCTGGAAATTTGATCACCAAAGTATCAGAGGAAGGTGAAAAAATTTAACCATCTTTTGAAAAATTCAGAGGTGTTGAATATTTGCAGTTAACTGTAAGGAATCTTGCAATTATACAGCCAGACATACAAACATACATAAGATTATAAATACCTGGCACATAATATGTAATTCTCCTTCCTCAGGGTGAATTCCCAACTCTCCTGATGCTTCTAGAGGAATGCTGCCAAACCAGCCACATGCATTGTGTAAAAATATCCTTTGAACACGAAAACACAAACTTGCTGATATGTTCTGGAAAAACCAAACTATTTGATCACCTTGGCTATATAAATCATCATTGGCAGTGCTTATTTACTGGTTAACCTCTTGACAGAGGAGAAGGAAAATCAACACATAATGTTTAACCTCGTATATAGATTTTCTAATATGTCATATGCATTATTTCTTTATGATAGAAAAGTACCTGATGTATATAAAGCTCACCGGTCATATGTCACTTAGTGAACAATAAAAAATACAGTGCATATGCAATGGCTCAGTTGCTTTTCAATTCAAGAGAATTACAAATGAAACATATCAAAAAGGGATTGCACAAAGCATTTTAATACAGATGAAAATAAGACTTACGGAGAAACATGATGGAGCATCCAATAGTTGGAAGTTCAATCCGGTCACATCAAGCTGTCCGTGAAGATTTGGGAAAGTTTCACCTTTAGACATGCACAAGTGAACCTGTAACACAAGAAAACAATAAATCGCACAGATTTAGCAATGTCAATTATCAGGAGTAATTAGCAAGTAGCAGGATTCTATTGCCATGATAATTATAACACTGTCTGAACTCTGAAAAAGTTGATGTAACATAAGATCTAATAATTTCCACAGCCAAAGCCAAAAGCTATAGCACTTCCATGTCAATGAGCCAATGAAGCAGCCGGGGAAGGAGTTTCTATTTGCATAACATATGGGCATACGTCTAGTCAAAGAAAGCTAATTATCGACATTAACATGAAAATTTGTAGTATTAAACATAA
The DNA here is from genome assembly GCA_951804385.1 of Trifolium dubium. Lineage (NCBI taxonomy): Eukaryota > Viridiplantae > Streptophyta > Magnoliopsida > Fabales > Fabaceae > Trifolium > Trifolium dubium. Next base: position 2,958,036 of record OX638076.1, on the reverse strand, counting down.
CGCAGAAAACTGTCTTTTGATTGATACTGATAGTCAATATAAACATTCTAGACTTCCACGAATAAACTTTCCCACAGCTGAAACTAAAAACAATCTAAATATGGTTACAAATAGACCATGACAGTAACAAAACTTAGGTTAAAGAAGCACCTCACCGCTGGCTCTCCCTTTAGACCATGTAATTGGAATTTCTAGGATCCTTTCAAATAGCTGCATAGAAATCAAGCCAGTCATAAACTATATAAACATTCATACAGAATAAACGGCAATATAGGAAAATGACAAAATTTGGAATTTAAAATTACTCTATTTTACCGGAACATAAAGATTGTCAACTTTCAAATTAGTATGCCATTTCTGCTCAGTAATGTCAACAAAAACATTGGCAGACAACCAGCCACCATCTTTGCATGTAACATCTGACCTCCACGGTTTACAATTTCCACTCAGGTGTAATTTTATAAGGCTGTAGTGGTTACGAAACTTCACATGGCCATTGACATTCTCCATCTCCCTGAAAGTAAGACATACAGAACATAACAGAATATCATTTATCAAAATAAGACTTCCGGTTTCAATTAGAAGCATCTCTTTATTATTTAAAGGTTGCAACAACTATTACTTCATATACCAGCCTCAATTAAACTCGATAATCAAAATGATTCTACTTAAAAATATCATATCTCCACATTTCATCTTACAATGTGAAGATTAGGTAGATTAGTACAACTCATACCAATAACCAAATTAGAAAATTCTGAATCAGTTCAACGAATCCAATGTAAGATACAAGATTATCAAACAGATAAAACAGGACATGCCAAACTTTGAAATCTATCTTATGCAGCAAAAGCTATGTGCAACTAAAGTAACATTGTGCAGTTGAACAAACATAAATCTCAGCTACATTTATTATTTCAGGGCTTGAAAATGACAACTAAGATACTAATTAACATTTTATATTATAATCTAAAATCGCAATAGTTGAAGTTATAGGGTATCAGATAAAAAGAAAAGAGAAAGAATAAAGACTGAATTTTAATTATGGTTTCAGAATGGTTAAGTAATAGGTGATCATAGTTCTCACCTAACTTCACTGTCTCCATATGCAAGTAGCATCACAGTTGCGCCTCTGAAATTAACAGAATCCAATGCAACAGGAAGAGACTTGGTGAGGTCTTCAGGCTGCAGAACATCTATGCCATCTATATGTTCTGCAACAATACATTTATCACCATCACCACTGACAGCAGAATCTGTACTTTTGTCAACATCATTTTTTACCAGATGTGTATCAGGATTCATAGAATGACCGCGAAAATATGCACGTGCGGCTGATGCACTGCTTTCGACAATTCTTCTTTTAACAGCAACCCCAGATGCAGAGATGTCACTCCGCTTAGACTTCCTCTTAAATTTGTGCTTCCCATGCCTTTTTATGACTCTGGACAAAAACTTAAGTCCTGATGAACCAGGAAACTTCACTCTAAAAGGCTTTTCCATATCTCCATGTTTCGTTTCATAATCAACACCCTTGTCTACACAATGGTGATCGTGCTTCCCTTCATTCATGCAGAAAAAGGAACTGAAATCGGTTGTTCCTCTTGAATGAACTTGAGTCTCCTGTAAATCATCCCCTTGGGAGGACTCAGAAAAAAAGTAACCCGTCTCTGCCGCTGCCTTAGCTGCATCATCCCGTTCTCTCACTGACCTAGCCGCAGCTTCCTCTCGTGCAAGCCTCCTCGTCTTAGTCCGATGATCAATCCCTTCTTCAGTACACAAATGCCTCTCTATACCACCTTCAGTATTCGGTATCCCTAACCAACTATAGTCTTTCTTCTGCACAATCAATACACTTGGATTTGACAAAACTGCATCAACCACAACTTTTCCCCTTATCAAACTAGCTAAAGGGTGAAGCCGAATCTTAACAATAGGAGCCTCACCACAAGAAAATTCCTCCTTATGAGGCCCAAATGAACATGACTCCAATGTCACACTCAAAGGAGAGATTCTTCTAACCTTTCCAATGCGAAATTCACGCTGAATTTGATCACTGATTACTAAACAAACAGAAGGCAATAGTTTGGTTTCAACATAACCCTTAACTTTATTACTTCCAAACCAAACCAACAGACACAAACCAGATATAACAACAGTATAAACACATACCCTAATAAAAAAAATCCCTTCTTTCCAAAATGGGGTGAAGAAAGGAAAAGAAAAACGTGGTTCCTTATTAGTACATTTCAACCTAGACCGTATTATGGAAACATGATGTAACCTCAACAAGTTTACATTTTGGCAACAAAAACTAAAATCTTGCCTTATTGGGTTTCCATGTTTGGCAGATACAGTGCACCATCTTTTAGTTTTCCGCAATAAGCTTATTCTCTTCAACTCCAAATGATTGCTAGTATTGAAAGTGATGATGTTGTAGCCATTGAGAGAAGAATGAAACTTGACCCCGAAGAATGGTGTGTTCATTGTTAACTCCTTCTCTTTCTCAGTTCCTTAAGAATTGTTGAGAAGTGAAAGCGCATTGAGAAAGTGGGAATTGGAATGAATTGAAAGTGCATTTTGATTTGATGTTTGGAATGATTGAGAAGGTGGAAAGTGGGAGAGAAATGAGAAGTTTTTGGCTATGGAAAGATTCGAACTTGAATTGTACTACTACTACGTTGTTGTTTTTTGTTTTCAAAGGTGGGAAGAAAAGAACATGAAAAAGTGAGTATTTTGTTGCTTGTTTTGATGCAAATAGAATAACATTACATGCAGTATCTAAACGTTGTCGTTTACTCGCATAACACATTCATTACAATACATTACATGTTTTTTTTTTCTCTCTTTTGCTAGGATTTGAACCATAGACCTCTAGGCTCTAGCAGCTCTTTAACTCTTAGTTCAATTGGTCAGTTTAACCAGTTGAACTATTCATTATCCCATTCTCCAGACCCCAGTACATTATGTGTTTAACAGTTTGCGGTTAGAGCACGTATGAGACGATGAGAGTCAGTGAGTATACAGGAAGTCACCAATTGTACCTCACAGAATGGTTAAAAATTAGCCTGAGTTTTAGAAGATAACTCGATTCAAAGTTTTCACCCAAAAAAAAAAAATAGTCAGTTTAAGGTTGTATTTGACAAAAAAAAATTAGTTGATAGTTTATAAGTTAGTGGACGAGTTTGTAACCTTAACTTATAAGGTACAGCTTATAATTTATAAGTATTTTATTGTATTTATATTGTTTGCTCAAATTAATGATTAAATTTATATTTAATTTTTTTAAGAGGACATATATAAAAAATATAAATTATAAGTTAATTGAATTAGCTAATCAAAATAAATTGTAAACCAGTGAAAATAAATTATACATTAATTATGTAAAAAAAAAGTTACCAAATGTATTCATTCTTATGATGAACTTGTAAACTATAAATTGTGGACATTTTGTTGTTGTTTTCATGTTCTGATCGGTTTGCCATTGTGTAAACTCTTATTCCTAGACTAAGCACATCTTGCGCTAGTCTAATTTTGCTTAATATATTTCTTTTGCCACTTCAAAAAAAAAAACTCAAAATTTAATATTTTCAAAAATAAAATGTGCATCTTCCATCATAAAAGTGAAAGAATGAGAATTGACAAGAAAGATGATTTAGAGGTAGACATATACTGGTGAAAATATGTTAGACAAAACTAGAGAGAATTAGTTTCCAATATATCCACATAATTTTGCAAGAGATACACTGGATAATATATTTTTTGTTTAATCTAAACTCACACACAACTGTAATGTTTTGAGTTCAAACTTTTGAATCACGAAGTCTGAGTTAGCAGTTTTAACATTTTACTAATTGAATTGAGACTTCTAGCTAGACAACACACTTTTTTTTTACGTCAAAAAGAAAATCATCGACATGTATATTTATTTTTATCTCTTTAATTTTTATTTTATACATTCTATAGATATTTCAAAATTACATAACAAAAGATGGAGTATATTTTTATTTATTTTTGAACGGTGGAATCAATTACTCGGTATCTCCCTATTGAAATCTTTATCGTTAGATTTTGGATCCTAGATTTTCCAATTTTGTTCAAAGGACAAATGGTCTAAAAGGTTCCAAAGTGGGTTGTTCTCTTCTCCTTGAATATTCAGAACATAATTGATCTGACACGAGACTACACATGGCTTTTCCTTCTAGGCGGTGTTTGTTTGATGTCATCAGACGATAAGATTCTTAGATTCATTCTCAACCTTTGAAAACGGTGTGTGCTGTGCCCCATTGATTTTTTATTATATATAATTTTATAAACAAAAAAATTGATCATATCTGCAGTACATTTCCATGATCTTAATAGTATTTTTTAAATTAAATGACATATATAAAATGTTAAAAACATGTTCAGAGCTTGAAAACAAGCTTCACACAAATATGAATTTAGAAATCCAATGCAAATTTCTAAGAATTATTGACAAAAAATATGTAATCGCTAGTATTAATCTATTTTTACGATTGAATCCTGGCCACGCCACTTTGTGTGTGAGTATTCAATGGATTAGTCATTTCGTCTATGTACCCAAAAAATAATGGATCATTTTCACAAAGTTACCATTAATTCATATATGCAGAGCATGGGAGCAACACAACATTCAAGAGTAAACTTCAACTTCCCTCGACCCAAACTAAAATTGATCCACCACAAAAGGCCACAAGAACCCAAGTACACAAAAAAAGTAGTTCATGTAATTTTTAAAGCTAAATTTTTCTGTGCCAAAATGTTGGTCTTTAACAATAAAACAGCACAAATCCAAAAAAGTTTTAAGACAATATTTCAGGTCCACTGCAAAAACATCTAGTAGTAGGCACCAAGAACCTAAAGCAAACTGTTTATTCGGCGTCATCATATGAACAAGGAATACAAATTCCTGTATTGATGTAAAGGAAAACAAGACTCTTTTACCGCACAGGTTGTTGGTTATAATGGTTCTTCTCCTTTTTCTTTGCGGCAGCGAGTTTTGCGTTCCTTGCAGCAGCCTCTTGAGCAGCAGCTCTAGCAGCGCCATCCATTTCTTTACTGGATTTCTTTTTCTTCATAGAAGCAACTTTCTTAAGACGCTCTTTCACATCAACAACAGGTGACTCCTCCTCTGCATTTTCTGTGCCTGTGGCCAAATCAGTTTCGTTGTTTGTTTCTGAGCTGTAGGGCTGACCATTGGATTCTTTCACCTCCTTGGAAGCTTTATCCTTCTTTTTCTTCTTCTTGGCATTCTTGGACTCAGCAGTGATTTCTTTCTTTTCACCATCTACATCCCCTTCAACACCTTTCTTATCCTGAGATGCGCCTGCAAATACAATTGTGCAATTGGAACAAATTAACAGTAAGTTTAACAATAAGCTTCCTTGAGTGAATGCATCTAGATATTAAAAAAAGTCTTCGCTGTGAAAATATATATAAATGTCTGAATCAAACAATTAGTAATAGCAAGAAAAATGAGGTAGAACGTAAGGCAAAAGCAAGAAAATTCCAAATGGAGAAAGACCAATAGTGTAGAACAAATGAATGAGCAATGACCAACCAATAACCTGAACTGACATACATAAACCATAAGCCTACAAATAAAGTATCGTGCAGACATAATAACTACCTTGCGATTCATCTTGAGTTTGACCATCATTACTTTCTTTTGGTGCGACTCCAAAATCAGCTAAAAGAGCCTCAAGCTCTTCAAGTTCCTTTTTCTTCCTTTCCTTTTTGGAGAGCTGTCTTTCAGTCTCCTTTGGTGGCACAGGAACTTCAGCATGCTTCTTAATCTCAGGTTCAGCTTTCACAGTGTGCTCTGATTCAGATTCATGATCGTGCTCCTCCTCAACTTCATCATCACCATCATCTAATATATCCTCCTCACTTTCAGATTCCTGTTAAAAATTATAAAACATCAAATCAGGAACAACATAATAAGACTTGTCAACCCATATAAACAAATAACTATAAGCTTATATCACTGACATTTAGAAGATAAAAAAATCCTGTCATAGACAGCCCAAAGTTTATCATTACTATCTCCGATTTGCCAATATATATTAGTAGAATAAATCAAAAAGCACCTCACAAAACAAACCATCCAATGGCAGAAAACTTTATCTACAAGGAATAAAACACATGTATCATCGATATCCAAGCTTTCTAGTTTTCTAATAAGAACATGCATATACAAGCATGTGCAAAAATATCTTATACTGTTATACATAACTTGTGCAGAATTTCATCTTATTCCTTCTTCAATTGTAAATCAGCTTAATCATTGAACACGTACAATAAGCGAGTATTAAAAGCATAATCCTAAATCCCAATCCCAATAGTCATTGACAATACTAACAATAAAGCAAATCAAAGAGCTTAGGGTAATATCACATCTTATGAAGTACATATCTGTTAATTTCCACCAAAGTATCCTAACATAAAGCAATTGAATCCAAACAGCAACATGACATAATCATAACATAAGCACATAAATAAACAATAGATAAAAAAAATAGAAAAACCTCAAAAATCTCTTGTTTGTTCTCAGTCTGATGAGAATCAGAAACAGGCCAAACAGATAAAGGCGGCGCAGTGGTGGCGTAATAATCATCGTCGTCATCCACATCAGCCCATGAAGTTGCGTTCAACGGAGCAGGAGCCCAAAACACCTGAGATTGCGATTCAGATTCCAATTTGGTTGATTTGGAACCCTTATTCTTCTTATCCTTATCCGATTTCTTCTTCTTCTTCAGAGTATCAAGAGCGGCAAAAACGTTGGTGTTGTTAATCACCAATGAACCTTCATCTCTACGGCTTCCACCACCAACCATTTTCAACAATCGATTTTAGTGATTAATACAGTACTAGTAATCTATAACTATTACTCCAAATTCGAGTTCTTAACGTTTATTCTCGCGATTTTAATTATTATTATTATTATTGTCGGTTCAAATCAAAATAGTGACCGAATCGACTTCTGTATTTATCTATCTCTGACTTGAAAAAATCTGGCAAGAAAAGAAAAACACGATAAACGATTCTATTGATAATTTGATATTGAAACTTTAACCTGGTTCAACGATTTAAGTTAATAAATAAAAGAAAAAAGAAAAGAAAATTGAGATCTAGGATTTGGGGAAAACGGCAAATTGTAAAATCGGTTATGAGTTTGAGTGAGAGTGTAAAATGGAGATTAGGGTTTGGAGAGAAACGGATTGAATTGAAATGGAGTGAGAGGCAGAGAGAGAGAGAGAGGGTTTGTTGTTCTCTTCCTCGCTAGGGTTATACAACAACACACGAGACGGAGAAGATAACGAAATGAACAAAAAAAAAAACACATAACAGGCCATTTATATGGATTTTTTATTTTACTATTTTATTTTTACTTTTTTACTAAAAGATTTTGTTTTTTCATATAAGTTTTAAGTTTTAATGAATACTTCCATGTAATTGATTAATTTTGCGATTATTATTGAATGATTGTATAAAATCATTTTACAATCTATGTATACTATCTTTTTTTATATATTTTATTTTTGTGGTATATTATTATTTTTTGGTTAAATGTTATTTTTCTTCTATTAGAAAAAAAAAACAAACAATAAGTCATCTTTGAAAGAAAAAACTAACAATGAGTCTTGAAGTGTTCAATTAGCCACAACTAACAAATACAATATTAATTTGAATAAATTCAATGTGCACAAATTAATGGATATCATCAATTGGGTTGTAATATGTCAGTTATAGAGCTTTTTATTTAATTTAAATATTAAGTTTTCTCATATCTCACGAGCTACGTATCTTTCTTAAAGATATTTTTTGAAGCCTGCAATCTGAGTTTTTGATGGAAAAATATTTAAAGGTATTATGTATATTGAAAAGGGAATGGTGGTATATATGGTGCAGTAGGTGTCTTATTTCAAGAAACATATGTTTTATTTCTTACAATATTGATGTGCAAACGACAGATATAGAATTAATAATGTTGGTTTATCATAACTTCAAGTTAATGCAAAACTCAGCAGACATAGAAAATCGTTATCTGTGTAACTGACAGTATAATCATTGATTGTAATAACAATTAACGACCAACACTGACCTTCTAAAAAGCAACGTATCAGTTATTTCTTATAATGTGGATGTGCAGACGACAATTATAGAATCAATAATGTTGGTTTGTCGTGACTTCGAGTTAATGTGAAAGTCAGCTGATAGAGAAAATTGTTATATGCGTAACTGACAGTATAATAATTCATTGTAGTAACAATTAACGACCAACACTGATTTTTTAAAAAGCAACATATCAGTTATTTCTTACAATATGGATGTGCATACGACAACTTTAGAATCAATAACGTTGGTTTGTCGTGACTTCGAGTTAATGTGAAAGTCAGCTGATAGAGAAAATTGGTATATGTGTAACTGACAGTATAATAATTGATTGTGATAACAATTAACGACCAACACTGACCTTCTAAAAAGCAACATATCAGTTATTTCTTACAATATGGATGTGCAAGCGACAATTATAGAATCAATATGTTGGTTTGTCGTGACTTTGAGTTAACGTGAAAGTCAGCGGATGGAGAAAATTGTTATCTGTGTAACCGACAATATAATCAATGATTGTAATAACAATTAACGAGCAACATTGACCTTCCAAAAAGCAACATATTACTTTTAACAATATTGACGTGCAAACAACAATCACATAATCAATAATGTTGGTTTGTCGTGACTTCAAGTTAATGCAAATGTTAGTTGACAAAGAAATCATTATACGCATAAGTGACGATATAATCAATAATTGCAACAACGATCAATGTCCAACATTGACCTTCCAAAAATGTCATGCAAATTCAACGGTCGCATTAACAAACATATTAAAAAACTCACATTCTTATTAATACAATTAACCCTCATAATGTGATTGTTTTCGTCAATGATATTCTTCATAATTGTGATGAAGATAGATGTAATGCTGAAATTGTTATTTCACCAACAAACGCATGCGACTATCAACTATACTATAACTGCACAGTTATCAAGGTAATGACAAACATATTAAGAAACTCGTAATTCAAACCAATTAAATTATTCAATTGTTTTCTATATTTAGATCCAAACTAAATTAAATTATTCAAAATATAAACTGCAATTATTATTATTTTTTGAACCAAGTATCCTCTACGTGCAACTGCAGATACTAATCCCTTGAGCTGAATATGACCATAAAGAGTGGTTAAAACTCTTTTCATCGAGAGAATTTAAATACTGTTGCATTCGATCCTATTAACATTTGATCTCTTAGCATCTCACCCAAATCCTCTTAAATATTATTGTTTTTTTATTGATAAACAAAATATCCACGATGATTATCAACATAAATAATTAATAATAATAATAATAAAAAAAAGGTATACAAATTAGAAACACTAATTACGATTATCAAAAAAAGAAGTAATATTTACATTGTAAATAATAGTAAAATACATAAATTTCTAGATTTCTTTTATTATTTTTACTTTCTTAACCATTATTCTAAAACATTAGTATTTAACATTCTATTTTTTTTTGTCAAGTAGCCTAGCGGTTAGAAAGTTTACTTTTACAGTGGAGAACTAGAATGATTGAGGTTCAAACTCCCACCCCCTGCATATATAGTGTGGTGTTCAGCCCATTAAACTAAACTCATAAAACATCTTTTTAGTCGAAACCGAAATATCCACCGCCAAACGCAGTGACTAATCTTTCGCTAGAACATGAGACATTTAACATTATATTCTAAAGAAGAAGAAAAAAACATTGTAAAAAGAATTTCGTCAAAAAAGAAAAAACAAAAAACAAATCCATATAAATGCTGTTACGTGATCTTTTACATTTCGTTATCTTCTCCGTCTTGTGTTGCAACCCTAGCTCCGAACAAAACAACTCTCTCTCTGCCTCTCACTCCGTTTCTTCCTCTTTTCATTCAAACAAACCCTAATCTCCATTTTACCTTCTCACTCAAACTCCTCGCCGATTTTACAATTTTCTGTTTTCCCCAAATCCTAGATCTCAATTTTCTTTTCCTTTTCATTTATTAAATTAAATTGTTGAACCAGGTTAAAATTTCAATATCAATATAATCGCTTATCGTTTTGTTTTTTGCCAGATTTTTTCAATTTAGAGATATATAGATAGATAGAAGTCGATTCGGTCGCTATTTTGATTTGAACCGACAACAATTATAATTAAAACCGCGAGATTAAGCGTTAAAAGGTCGAATTTCGAGTAATAGTTATAGATTACTGCTACTGTATCAATCACTGAAATCGGTTATTGTTGAAAATGGTTGGTGGTGGAAGCCGAAGAGACGATGGTTCATTGGTGATTAACAACACCAACGTTTTTGCTGCTCTCGACACTTTGAAGAAGAAGAAGAAATCTGATAAGGATAAGAAGAACAAGGGTTCCAAATCAACCAAATTGGAATCTGAATCGCAATCTCAGGTGTTTTGGGCTCCGGCTCCGTTGAATGCAACTTCATGGGCTGATGTGGATGACGATGATGATTATTACGCCACCACCGCGCCGCCTCTTTCTGTTTGGCCTGTTTCTGATTCTCATCAGTCTGAGAAAAAACAAGAGATTTTTGAGGTTTTTCTATTTTTTTATCTATTATTGTTTTTATTATTATTCAGTGTTGTTTATTTATACCCACTCTATGTGTTTATGTAATGATTATGCCATGTTGCTGTTTGGATTCAATTGCTTTATGCTATGATACTCAGTGGAAAATAACTTATATGCACTTCATAAGATGATGCTGCCCTAAGCTCTTTGATTTGCTTTATTGTTAGTATTGTCAATAACGGGTTTGGGATTTAGGATTATGCTTTTAATACTCGCTCATTGTTCGTGTTTAACGATTAAGCTGATTTACAATTGAAGACAGAATCAGATGAAATTCTGCACAAGTTATGTATAAACTATTTCTGCACATGCTTGTATATGCATGTTCTTATTAGAAAATTAGAAAACTTGGATATATTGGCAAATTGGAGATAGTAATGATAAACTTTGGGCTATCTATGACAGGATTTTTTTATCTTCTAAATGTCAGTGATATAAGCTTATAGTTATTTGCTTATTTTTGATTATATGGGTTGACGAGTCTTATTATGTTGTTCGAGATTTGATATTTTACAGTTTTTAACAGGAATCTGAGAGTGAGGAGGATATATTAGATGATGGTGATGATGAAGTTGAGGAGGAGCACGATCATGAATCTGAATCAGAGTACACTGTGAAAGCTGAACCGGAGATTAAGAAGCATGCTGAAGTTCCCGTGCCACCAAAGGAGGCTGAACGACAGCTCTCCAAAAAGGAAAGGAAGAAAAAGGAACTTGAAGAGCTTGAGGCTCTTTTAGCTGATTTTGGAGTCGCACCAAAAGAAAGTAATGATGGTCAAACTCAAGATGAATCGCAAGGTAGTTATTATGCAGAGCTGCACGATACTTTATTTGTTGGATTATGGTTTATTTATGTCAGTTCAGGTTATTGGTTGGTCATTGCTCATTCATTTGTTCTACACTATTTGTCTTTCTCCAATTGGACTTTTCTTGCTTTTGCCTTACGATCTACCTCTTTTTTCTTGCTATTACTAATTGTTTAATTCAGACATTTATATATATTTTTCAAAGCGAAGACTTTTTTTTATATCTAGATGCATTCACTCAAGGAAGCTTATTGTTAAACTTACTGTTGATTTGTTCCAATTGCACAATTGTATTTGCAGGCGCACCTCAGGATAAGAAAGGTGTTGAAGGGGATGTAGATGGCGAAAAGAAAGAAGTCACTGCTGAGTCCAAGAATGCCAAGAAGAAGAAAAAGAAGGATAAAGCTTCCAAGGAGGTGAAAGAATCCAATGGTCAGCCCAACAGCTCAGAAACAAACAACGGAACTGATTTGGCCACAGGCACAGAAAATGCAGAGGAGGAGTCATCTATTGTTGATGTGAAAGAGCGTCTTAAGAAAGTTGCTTCTATGAAGAAAAAGAAATCCAGTAAAGAAATGGATGGCGCTGCTAGAGCTGCTGCTCAAGAGGCTGCTGCAAGGAACGCAAAGCTTGCTGCTGCAAAGAAGAAGGAGAAGAACCATTATAACCAACAACCTGTGCGGTAAAAGAGTCTTTTTCAACTTTACATCAATACAGGAATTTGTATTCCTTGTTTATATGATGATGCCGAATAAACAGTTGGCTTTAGGTTCTTGGTACCTGTTACTAGTCGTTTTGCGGTGGACCTGAGATATTTGTCTTAAACTTTTTTGGATTTGTGCTATTTTATTGTTATAGGCTGACATTTTGGCACAGAAAATTTTAGCTTTAAAAATTAAATGAAGTACTTTTTTTGTGTACCGGTGTTCTTATATGGCCTTGTGGCGGATCAATTAGTTGGGAGTTTGGACTTAGAGAAGTTGAAGTTTACTTATGCTGTGTTGCTGCTTATATAGACTAATGTTTACTTTGTGAAATTGATCCAATTTATTTATTTCTTTCTCTCTTGGGTTCAAACCGTAAATCTATTTTATTATTAAATTAGAGTCTCAAACTATTTTATTGACACCATTTTCTTGCCTAGTAATACCATTTTTGTCATGTTATTCTATTTTCTTATGCAGCACTCTGATCACTCTCTACTACTCTCATATTTCTCACTCTCCACCACTCTCATATTTCTTATTCTTATTTGTTACATATACAATTGGCATGATTTTAGTTACTATACTTATAGCATTTCCATTATTATTGGTAACCATTTTCTTAACTCCTCAATTCCCTTCATTTTGGAGGCCTAGAAAGATCATTTATTCTGTTCTCTCTATCTACTCCACATTAACCTAAGAAACCATCTTATATTTTACAACATCCTTTTCTATAGATAAAGAGACAATTAGTAAGCATCGTCTCATATTCCCAAAATTACCACTAAAGTATGCATTGGTTTTTAGTGGTTGTGAAACAATATTTGTTAACAATATTTTGGATTATAAAAAAAAAATAGTTAATGCTACAAAAAAAAAATAGTTAACAATTTCAATATGTTGGATCAATTTTATTTGACTTGGTGAGATTCTATTTGAGTTATCATAAAGCAATACTTTCTTTTGACAAAATCATAAAGCAATAGTACTCGTTAACAATTACTATAAGTTGTTGTAATTTTTTTTTATTACTTTAAATTGTTGTAATGTTATGTTACTCTACTGATAAAACAATAGTTGGTTAAATACGAAGGTGTAACTTTTTTTTTGAGATGTAGGGTTTAAATTTAAAATCACCACGCTTGTCTTTACATTCAACACCAAAATTTAAGTTGGTTGGATAAATTGTTGGTAACATACAATTATTTTGGTAGAAAAAGTTTCAAAGCATTTAACATCTCTAAATTGGAAGGCAACAAGAATTGTTAGTAACATAGAAACTGATAACACAATTTTAGAGGTTAAAATCATCTTAATTGTCCAATAAAATTTTGGATAAAGTAATATTAAAAAAATTAAAGTAACACTAATAAACTAAATAATAATAATAATGTGAGAACATTCTAAAATGTCAAATTAATTTATAATTAACTTTCTATTGAGTTAACTAATGATGTATTTTTTGTTGTCCATTTTATTTTGAATCTTGTCTTGATATTTCAAAAAATTGATGCAATTATCATAAAAAGAAAAGAAAAAAAAACAGAATTAAGAGTCTTCAAGTTTTTAGAACAAGAATAGTTGTTTATTTGGTTGTCAAAAAATTGAAAATTTCTCTTTAACCCCCCCTATTTTCTTCCCCCCCCCTAACTACCTTTTTTACCTTCATTAGGCCCAATTCGTAACGTAGAAACCGAACTGCAGTTTGATTTCCACGTACCGAACTAAGCCACTCCCAGCCCCCCAAGCCTAAATTTGTTCTTAGCATCGATGCTCAAGTTTCAGCATCGATGCTGTCCACGTACCCGACTATAAAACAGCATCGATACTCATATGTCAACATCGATGCTCAAACCAGAAATTGTTAGTTCTGATGTCTAAATTTGTTCCCAGCATCGATGCTGTGCACGTATGAATTGTTGGGAAAGTCTCAGACAATACAACAGCATCAATGCTCCTATGTCAGCATCGATGCTCAAACCAGAAATTGTTAGTTCTGATGTCTAAATTTGTTCTCAGCATCGATGTTGAAGCTTCAGCATCGATGCTGTGCACGTATGAATTGTTGGGAAAGTCCTGGACAATACAACATCATCGATGCTCATATGCCAGCATCGATGCTCAAACCAGAAATTGTTACTTCTGATGCCTAATTTTGTTCACAGCATCGATGCTCAAGCTTCAGCATCAATGTTGTTATCACACTTCTGATTCTATGTTACGAAGTGAACGCGTTGAAGCGCTGCCGCGGGTGGGGGGGGATGCACACATAGTTATCAAAATCTGCCTGTACTTCAGAATCCACGTTACGAATCTGAGTTCGGAGTATGGATTCCGAATTGCATAATTTTGCCAAATTTAGGGGTATTTTTGGGTCTGAGGGGGGGGGGGGAAGAGAAATAAGGGGGGGGGGGCAAAAGAGAAATTTTCCAAAAAAATTGTACGAACAACATGTTAGACAAAATGTCTTCCACACATGGTCCTTGTATGTGCGCGTTTTTCTGATTGTATGTTTGTGTGCGCGTGTTGAAAGTTTGTTACAAAATTAAAAGATTGTTTACTTACTTCATGACTATTCAATGACTTTGGAGCATTACAAGAAGATTTTTTTGAAGTAGATTAAATTACTGTCTGAAAAAGTTTTTTTTGTTTGAAGATATTTAAAACAAAATATCCGTACCAAAAAATTTTTTAATTTTTTTTTCAAACAAACATATTTTTAAAGAATATTTTTGTTTGATGCAAGTATTCCAAACAGATATATTTCTCTGAAGATTTTCTCAAGTGCTTCGTTTTGTTTAAAAATACATCTTTTATCCATGATTTTGGAATATTTTTTTTTAAGATTTGGTGCAAAGAAACTTAAACAAATTAAAACTAATCCTCTTTGAAAAACTTGAAAATAATCTCTTTTCTATTTCTTTATAAATAGAAGCTGAAAGCTCAACAACAAAACTACCCAAACATATAGTAAAAGACTAAGAGAACTATTTATAATGAAGATTTCTTTTATAATTTGATATTCCTAGGTGAGTTAGTACCGAATTAGATAAACAATTTACTTTTTTATTGCTTTCTTGTATTGTTTACTTTCTATGTCATCATCAAAAGCCATATTAATAATTTTGACATTTTTTTTGTTTTCACCATCAGTTTAATCTAGTTCGTTATTTTGACATCAAATGACATCAAAAAAGCTAGAGTTTGGGCGGGAAAAAGTTACTTGATACATATCATTGCAATTTGCAGGTACCTGAAACCCTAACCGTTCGAACAAGAAGCAAAAATGGAGGATCGTCGGCGGAGGCGGCGGCGCCTGGAAAAACCAATAGCAGGGGAGAATAAGTTCAACAAATTACCAGACGACATTCTATGCCGCATTATCTCCTTCCTTCCAACCAAAAAAGCAGCAGCAACGAGCATTTTGTCAAAGAGATGGAATCGTCTATGGATCTCAGTTCCCAATTTCAATTTCAACCTCACCACCATCAGAATCGATAACATGAAACATCATCACAAATTTAACAAATTTGTTCACTCTGTTTTAGCCTCTCGCGACGCCGCCGGTTGCGGTGTCGACAGTTTACACCTCGACATTGAATATTGGACTCGTAAAATTTCATATCGCAGTTTTCCTCATGTTGTTAAATGGATCAGCCTCGTCGCTCAACGCGGACTTAAGCATCTTTATCTGAATCATGAAGTTGATGATGGAGATGATAATGATGCCATTGGACAAGATGGTTATTACCCTAGATTGCCTAGTAGCATTTTCACTTGCAGAACCCTTGTAAGGCTCGATATAAGTAGGTTTTCCGTCGAGGGTGATTGTGTTTCTTCGGTTAAATTTGGATTTCCTTCGCTCAAAACCATTCGTTTTAATTATGTTTCCTGCGTCAATGACCGGAGTTTTGCTTTACTTCTATCTGCATGTCCAGTTCTTGAGGATCTGATATTATTTCAGAGTTGGAATAGTTTGAAATTTCGGGGAGATCCTGTTGGTCTTCAAATGTTTAGAAACTTAAGCTTACCCAAATTGATTAGAGCAGATATCATAGAATGTTATTGGTCCATTTATCCTCTCAAAGCATTTTCAACTGCTCAGTCTTTGAGCATAAATTCATTGAAGTTGTACACAGAAGATGACGAGAAAGACGATGAGGTCTGTTTTATTATGAATATGATACCATGCATCCTATGTCAATCTACTTAATATGAACACCGACACAAGTGATTACATTAAATCACTTAATTTTTTTTTTTTGTAGTTTTGCCCTGATTTGATACTGTCTTTTTTACATGACTTAGGATAATCAACTGCAGCGCCCCCGCCACTACGATGACATTCCTATCTTTCATAATTTGACTTACTTGAGGCTACACAATAGTTGGAATTTGGTGCTACAAATGCTCTATAAATGCCCTAAACTTCAAAGTCTTGACCTTTCTAAGGTTTGATAAGTTTAAGAATCACATTTGATTTATCTTTTTTCATCCAACTTTTACGTTTTGGTTTAATTTATGTGTGCTGTTAATAGGAGTGGAATAGTAGCACAGAGTTCAATCAAGAACTAGAATTTGTTCCACAATGCATTTCATCATGCCTTATAACTTGCACCATTCGCAACATAGGAGGCCAAGACAACGAGCTTCAAGAAAGTGAGCTTACCCTAGCTACATTTATTTTGAAGAATGCAAAAAATTTACAAACCATGAAAATCTGGACCCAATGGAATCGATATAAACATGAAGTAGAAGCAAAATTGTCCCAATGCCCGAAGGCCTCTACAACATGTCAACTTTTAGTGCATTGATAACGGAAGTTAGATAGAAAGTTGTCCTCATCCTGCTTGAACTTATAGGTATTACGAAGGTCATGATTTTGTATCATTGCACAAGTTCAGGAAAACAATGATCTTTAAAGGATTGAGTTGGTACTTTGTCTACTTGTTTATGACTTCAATTTGATCAATGGTTATTCTATTTTCTGGGCACTTGTATGCTAAATTCAAATTTGCTTGTATGAGCAGAAGTCACTTTTATGCTAGGTTCATATTTTTAATTAGTCTTCGTTTTTTCAGCTTTAAAATGTTGTTCCTATGTGATACTTATTTTGGCACATATTTGGCGCTAATATTTTTTAAATTTCAATGGTATTATAAATGTTGTGGCATGTTAATTTTTCGCTGACATACTGATTGTCGTGCAAATAGTTGTGTTCTGATCGAAGAATCCGAAAATGTGAGATATAGGTCAATGTTATACTTACATGTCCCTAATTATCAATTGCAATGGATGATAGGCCAAATACATGTCTGTTTTCACTTTTCACCACTGAGTGTTTCGTGCTGTGTTATATACAGGATCTAGCATGCTATCTTTGTGTTGTAGGGAATAGTGACAAAGATTAGAAATATATCTTGCAATTACCCAACTGTTTATTTGTCTGCAGGAACTGCATTCATCATGATTCTCATTCCAGGGTTGTCCATGGAATTGTTCTTCCAAATACTTTGTTATCCCATATGTGATTTGAATCCTTTAAGTCTTTAACCTTAGTGGAGTGGCTACTGGTTTCCGTTTCTCTATCCATTTTTATGTCACAGTTCTCGTTAGATGTTTCTAATTTACAATATAGAGCTTCCAAATAGCTTGTTTTATGTTTCTAATAATAACGACTTTAAAGTTCATGGTATTACCTAATGCTAATAAGAATATCTACATTTACTTTTATCTAATATGTATTCAGGGCCCCATATAAGGTGTACAATGATAAAATAGTTGTGTTAAAATAACATTCCTCCCTCATATGTTAAATGGATGGAGACTAGTGTGTGATGAAAAGTATGTATTAATGACTACTCGCCTTGCAAGAATATTGTTAGGTAGAAGATGAAGATTCTAAAGAACTAGATCAATTGGGTCTCTTGCAGCATGTTATAGATTACGAAATTTGCTAATTTGAAAATGGAATAAAGATTTGCCTTAGCACTGTTGTGACATTTTGTTTAATTTCATGAGACATTTTGTTTTCACTAGTATAGATTTTAAAATACTTACCTTACTTGATGATTACATACTGCAAGAGTGAATAATGCAATAGCGGCATTTCTGACACCAATTTGTGTACCTTTTTTTTTTTTATAGTCCAACCAGAGCAGGCATTGTTTTAGAACTTGCTCCAATTTGCTCTGTACAATCATCTATCATAAATAAGCTATATTCTGCTGCCACATTCTCTCTTGCCATGATTAAAATCTTGTTATAGATATTTAGTTTGAAAAATGCAGTCAAGACATGTTCTGCTGAGAAATGGAATACCCCTACCTCTGCTATGATTGTTTTTCCATTCCGGTAACCAATTTTCATATGCTGATTGTCTCTGGATATTAGGCTTAATAATACTATAAAATGTGCAGGCATAGATAAGTGTTTGTGTTTCAAAGGTTGAGAATTTATGTATGGTGTTTCTAAACCGTCAGATAAGTTTATCATGACAGATGCGAATATATTTTCTGAATATTCACCGCCAGATAATTGATCATTTGAAGTAAAAAAAATTTGGAGAGAGAGAGAGCTTTCAATTGACTATTCTCAAGAGTTAATGTACAGTATTCAATATAATCATCATCACAAGTGCAATGCACACAGTACTTAACTTCATATATGCATCAATACATACGTATAAAATTTGACAAAGTTGGTCCAAAGCAAAACTCTGTCATAAGGAATATATATTTGAAGGGAAAAAAAAATAGTAAAGGAGTACAAATGGTTTAACACCAGTAAGAATGTCGTGTATTCTCCTGGTCAATTTCGTGTCTCTGAAACAACTATGCCACAAAAAATAAGAAAACCATAAGGAAAAACATCAATACAAAGAAAATCTTGATCATTAGCCACCTATTAGAAGATATGCTATTCAAATACTTTAACAAAGCCCCTTGTGCTCCCTCCACATTTGCTAATGTATCATCCATGTTCTCATCAATCCTGCAAATTAATTAAATACTTCTGTCAACCTCACCAATGCTCAATTGGCCAATATGAAAACAAAATCAAGCAAAAAAACAATTGACACTTTTCAGCAATCGAAGCACAACATATACAAGTGTTCGCACAAAATTTTCATAGTTATAAAAGATCATCAAGTTTGTCAAACAGCAAGTTCAAGCAAACTCCCACTTTAGATGATAGCTGACAATAAGGCTGGCAATCTTACCCTATGGTGGATAGTAGAAACCCAAAGTTAGTATGGTGGGTTTCAAACCCACTGCAATAAACGACAGGGCGGTACGAGTATAGGGTCAATCAGCCCAATGCTCCTTGGCAAAATGAAGTTATGATTATTACAGCTACCAATAAATTCCATTATCCATTTTAACACAAATCCTAAACATGTAAAGCTATCTTATTTATGAGATGGTAAGTTACTTTTATGTTCACTATTATTTCACATGTAGCCAACCCCACTTTGCTGTTCAATATTTCACATAATATAAAAAGTTTAAAATATTCACACGCCGGGTATAGAATGGGTGTGAAGAGTGCAGGTTCTAAAATTTTTCATATAGGGCATGAGTAAAAAAAGTTTTACTTAAAGTTTTCTAATCCCCAAACAGTGTCAGATTGAGTAAAAAAAAATTCCCACCTACTTGCAAGTTGACATGCCTGACAAATAACATAGCAATAATCATAACATATTTTATTAAGAAGATTTGAAGAGAACAAAACCAAATACCATATTGATCAATAATATCTAATCGCTATAGATTCATAATTACAAAAGAGAAACAAAATTTATATTTTTGAAATCATTCATTTTCAACATTTTACAAACTTCTTCTCGAGTCTGATCATGATGAATTTGTTGATAAAAGAGTTGATAAAAGAATACATTTTTAATCACGTATATTATTTAATTAACTAGCCACAGGTTTGACAACATAGATTTTTAGGACTTCGGAAAACTGATAAATTGATTTAGAAAACTGCATTCAAAATCAAGAGAATCTAATCAAGATAAATCCAAGCATCCATACCAAAAAAAAAAAGATAAATCCAAGCATTTGAAATGGAAAATAAAATAACTCCTTCTGACACTTCCACCAGAAAATATCATCAAAGATTCAATAAGGAAACACATTAAACTAGTTTACAATGTCATACTCCTATGTCTATTGAACATCACATCCATGGCAAGACCATTGCATTTCTAAAGGAACAGATAGGACCAAGGAAGTAGTTAAAGCAGTGAGCAAAGGGGAAAACCACGGGTTTGGTACATGTGATTTAACTCCTCCAAGTGTACAATGCATGTTAGAGAACGACGCACATATGAAAATCCACTCATTGGCTAAATAAGTTTACAACCTTATTACAAGTACAAAGTACATGTGAGCAACCTCACACACACAATCACGCTGCGCTTGCTTTACTTGATAAATCTCACCCCAAATTTTATATTAGCTAAAGTCTTATGCAGGTAATTTCTCTGTGCAACAAGCAGACAAACAAGCATTTCAAAAAACATGACAGAAAAAAAGACCACAAACATATGGTTAATGTACACTCAAATTTTGAGGGCAAGTTGGGTTTTTGGTCAAATTCACTGTTGAGAAGTGCCACGACCTACTCCGCAGCACACATCCAACGATCTCTCCTGTTGCGACTGCACCTTTTATTCGTTCCACACATGTCATTGCCATCACAGCCAGCGGCCGCTTCGGTGCAACAAGAGGTTATTGACTACCTAGCCCTAAATGATCAAATCATCTCCCACAAATAACCACAAACCAAAAATGATGGTTCACTATACATAATGCAAGCTACATAAAGTCAAAGCACTAACTTCTCCCAACTCTTAAGGTCAATCACTGGCACAGATTCATTTATCACAGAATTACTTATGAACCAAGCAGTTTGTATGTAATAGTAACATACATCATAAATTGTATTGGAATAAAATAATAAAGGGCAATACACAAATGAGACAAAAAGAAAACCTGATGGCAACCTCCCCTTGCTGGGAGACAAGTGTTGCTAGTTGATTAAAGATGTTGCTGAGCTCATGAATAGTGGACTCAACATTTTGAAGAGCTTCAGCTCGGCTTTGCATGTAACTGTCCTGCAGTGGAACTACCTGCTGCTGCTGTTGCAGCAACGGCTGACTCTCTCCATCCACCTGCTTCCTGTGGAATATGGATGTGAAGGCAGTGAAAAAGCAACATAAAAATATATGAAATTAGAGTTGAAGATAAATCTTTTATACAAAAAATCTAATATACCAAACCATAATAACAAATCAAAGACCTCATTGTATAACTTCCCTCTATATTTAATATTTTAATGGCTAAAGCCTTATAACTTCAAACAAAAACATAGCTCGAGGTATAAAATTAATATAAGTGCAATGGTTGTGACTTGTGAGACAATTTTTGAAAATTGAGTCGTACTGCAAAAACCATCCAAGGAGAACAAATAGACAGCAGGTACATGACCACATTTTTACTCTATTCTACTTCACAAATACAGGCTTACTTAGAATCTCTTGCTTCTTGGAACAAAATATATGTGCTCGATAATTTAATCCAGCATGATACAATAAACTAACTTAACTAAAAAGAAAATTGATCCCAGTTATCTTATATATATGCATAACTGAAACCTACCTATAACAATACAATCAACAGGAAAAAAGAATAAGAATAAAAGAGCATAACTTACCCACTAGCCCATGGAGGTGCAGGGGCATTAGAAGAACTAGCAGCCGATTTTGTAGCTAAAGGACGTTGACGGATAAAAGGATTTGCGGAATCCTTAGAAGCATTAGCCGAAAACAATTGTCTTCTATTCTCATGCACTTTCAAGTTCTTCACAAATAAATTAAAAAAAATAACAGCATTAAAACATAATTGTCATCAATTACAGTAGAAAACATACACAATCACACAAAAACATTACCTCGGTTCGCATGGTGAGAACATCTTTAAATTCTTTGGTGGTACTCATCAATCGAGTCTTTAGGTCATCGACAACCGTAGTTGAATGACTAGTTGTGTCGGTAGAAACATTTCCACTCTCATTTCTTGAATTGCTGATTAATTGAAGATCCACAACCGCAGAGTTAAGCGCTGTAATATCTTGTTTAATAACACTTGTTAATTCTTGAATTTCCATTGTTGGATCATCAAAAACCGAAGTCCTTTTCGCCACTACAAAAAAATTAGGTATTAAATTATTAATTATTAATCAACATCATTAACAACAATACATGAATAATTGAATAATGTAATATACGAATTGAATTTACATTTGGCGAGCTTAGAAAGTTTCTGAGAGGTTTGATGAATTCCATAGCCAATCTTGGAAGCTCTACGGTTAAACTCGGATTGAATAGCAACGGCAGATCGAGGATCTTCGGATCTGGAAGAAGATGAAGAAGGAGAAGATGAAGAAGAAGGATGATAAGGAGCACTACTACTGGTTGGTGCATTTGGACCTGAAACTGATGATGAGAGTGATTTCTTCAACCTATCTGCGAGGGTGTGGAATTCATGGGTACGATCTCGGAATGAGGATTGTGTTGATTTGAACTGCATCTTGGTGGAGCGATCTGGTGAATAATTGAAACCCTAGATAGATAGATAGATAGATAGATCTGATTGGGAATTTGGGAATTGCGATTTGCGAATGAGGAGGAGCTTTGTCCTAACTAACGAATTTAGGAATTGGAAGATCCTCCTGCTTTCATGCTCATTGTTAAAACTTCAAATCAGATATAATGTACCAGAAAAAATTACTTACATTTTTTTTTCGTACTATGGAAGAAAATAATTTGCATAAAAAATATTAATAATAATAATAATAATAATAATAATAATGAAAATTATTTTAAGTGTGTGTTTGATTGTCCCGTAGACTATCTCAAGTGGTAAGAACTAAGAGATGTATCATATATGAGTTCGGTAGGAAGAGATTTAGTGATCAATTTCTGACAGGAACAATTTATTTTTCGGATGCACCAAAAAAAAGTGTGTATTTGATTGCCAGAAAAAATAAAAGATAAAATATTTTTTTGTTGAGACTGTGTATCATCGTCGGATGTAGAGACACTTCAAAAAGTGGGACAACTGACTCACATATTTAAAGTTACTACTTCATATTTAAGGTAAGATCTAACATCGACCATTAATTACCTTAGTTTTGGTTAAGAGTGAATGAGATCAAACCGTTCAACCATACCTCTAAGTTAATAATGGATAAAATATGACGATTCATGTTGTTGCACTTTGTTTAATTATAAATGTGTATTAGTGACTTGACAAATTGGGAGTTAAGGACATGATAAAAATTAAATTTTTTGTCTATTATGTTTGGCCGTGAAGTAAGTAAAGTCTAATTGTACTAATAATTTTTGTAAATAAATTGTTCTTACTTGTTTGGACCCTGTGCGCATGGTTCAGTTCAATTTTATATTTTTCAACACCAGTTTAATTTGGTTCTGATGTCAGTTTTGATATCAAGTAGTTCGGATGTCAATTTTATTTTATTAAATTTAACATAAATACAATTTTGGTCACATTGCTATTCCACCACTACTTTTATGTAACACCACTTTATTTATACCACCATAATTGGGCCAAGCCCAATATATCTAAATGACCCCCAACCTTTCACCACTTTAGGTAAGTTCTTCATGCAAATATCTTCTTTCTCTCCTTCTCATATGCATGCCACCACCAACTTTTCTTCAACACCAACAGTGAGCTAAAAGAACCCAGTTTTCTTCATCTACTCAACTGTCTCTCTCTATATATCTATTTGAACAAAATCAACAAATAACCGTTTTGTTGGTTACCAAAAGCTCCATTTTCAACCACATTTGAGCTATTCCGTTGAGTTCATTACCATATCTGTAGTCCTCATCATACGTACTCTCTCTCTCTCAATTGCACTATGTCTTCATGGCTAACCTCTATACTCCGAGCAACAACCCATCATCGTTCATTTCTTCAAAGACACATTCGATCAATGAGCAATCTACCAGAAAACACAGTATATTCAGGACCAACACCACAAAACAAAAGGGTAACACTTTCACAACTAAGACAAAAACATCAAAACTCAATACCAATAACAATGGTTACAGCTTACGATTACCCTTCTGCTGTTCACATAGATATGGCCGCCATTGATATTTGTCTTGTTGGTGATTCTGCTTCCATGGTTGTTCATGGTCATGATACTACTTTACCTATTACTTTAGATGAAATGCTTGTTCATTGTCGTGCTGTTGCTCGTGGTGCTAAGACTCCTCTTCTTGTTGGTGATTTGCCTTTTGGAACTTATGAGTGTAGTTCTAAACAGGTATCATGTCTATACTCTGTTTTTTTGTTTCTTTGTTTTTGGTTCAATGATTGGAATTTGTTACTCTTGGATTTGAATTGTGAAGTTTTTGGATGTTGGGAAAGTTGTAAATGTGAAGTTTTATGAGAAAGTTTGCTTTTTTTTCATCTGGGGTTTTGGAATTTGTTTGTGGTGTTTGATATTCACTTTTATTTAAGATTTGTTGAAACAAAATTTAGGATCTAGAGTCATGGTTTTTATTTTTTGAGATTTTTTTCTTTGTTTGGGGTTGCTCGATTTAGAGTCATGGAATTTGCACAGATGCTCCTCAAATTAGGTGTGTTTCGGTGTCTTACACTACACTAACACATGTGATTATATTGATTTGTGTTATTATTTCAAATTATTATTTGTGTCGACGGGTTAGGGTCTGTGTCGTGTTTGGTGTATGTATCTATGTATGTGCTTCATAGGCTACGAAAGCACTGTTTGACAAGTACACCCGAGATGACACTAGCACATAGACGGCCAGTTAGTAATTTAATAAAGAAAATGGATGTGATTGAATGTAACCATATGAATTGGTGTTAGACATGTGACAGTGCGAGACACCAGACAAGTCTAAAGTGTTAGTGCTATATAAGGAGTTAGATTTTCTATTTTTGTGTAGCCATGATATTATTCCTTTGGTGAAAATTGGTTATCTTATATTGTGAATTGCTTATTTAAAGTTCATTTGGTGAAGTTGGAATACTAATGGTTTGATGATAGTCATCGAAATACTAAGATTTCTTGAGTTAATGGTTGTGTGCTTCCGTAACTATAGAGAATCCAGGTCTAGGGTTGTTAAGTTTAGTGAATTTCAATTAGAGTGGAATTTGTTTCTTTTGAACTTAATTGTTTTATATCTCTCGTAACATGTGCAGTGGTTGTAAGTGTTGGTGATTTGATAATAAGCAGGCAGTGGGCGCGGCAGTTCGGATTTTGAAAGAAGGAGGAATGGATGCCATAAAATTGGAAGGAGGTTCACCTTCAAGAATTGTAGCAGCAAAAGCTATTGTTGAAGCTGGAATAGCTGTGATTGGGCATGTTGGTCTTACTCCACAGGCTATTAGTGTTTTAGGGGGATTTAGGCCTCAGGGAAGGAACATTGCTAGTGCTGTCAAGGTCTAAATATCTCTATTCTCTCAGTGCATGATGGAACTCTTTTTGCATTTTGAACAATTTTTGGTGATTCGAAAAGGAAATAGTTTGTGTAGGTTGTCGAGACGGCACTGGCTTTCCAAGAAGCAGGGTGTTTTGCTGTTGTTCTAGAATGTGTGCCTGCACCTGTGTCTGCTGCAGCAACTGCAGCGCTTCAAATCCCGACTATTGGAATTGGGCCTGGACCCTATTGCAGTGGACAGGTCAGTTGGCCTAATTTCCATTTTAGTTAATAATTGCTACCGTGATTGATGGTGAGTTGGTCAGAATCACAATGTGCTACCGTGATTTTGGCAAATACTATGCTTTGAAGCTTCAACAAAATCACGGAGCCACTTTGATTTCGTGAAACTCGTCGGGATTTATTTGAGGGCATTTATTCTTCATCTAATTTGCTTTGTTCAGCTTTTGATTCTTGATAATTGTCTCTTAAAATAATATTTTCACTTTGATATGATGTATGTAGATGTTATTATTGAGTTGGAGAATATGTTAAGATTGGTCTTATCTTATGTACCCTTATGAATGGAGTTTAATTTGATTATCCCTCTGTTATTTTGAAATCATTATGCAAAGTTTCATTTATGAGTTTATAATTTTACATTAAGGAAAAGAAAACGGAATATTTTTCTTAGTTGAAAGTCAATTATTTCTAATTTAAATTTTATCAATCATGCAGGTACTTGTTTATCATGATCTTCTTGGTATGTTACAACACCCCCACCATGCAAAGGTATTTAGATAAAATATTAACCGAGTTTTCTTTTATAATGTTAACCTTATAGATCATGACTCAATACTAAAGTCGAGATGACCCTATATTTTGCAGGTTACTCCAAAATTTTGTAAACAATATGCTCATGTCGGAGACGTCATCAACAAAGCCTTACTTGATTATAAGGAAGATGTGATAAACGGTTCATTTCCTGATGCTCAACATAGTCCATACAAAATCAGTGAAACTGATGCTGATGGTTTCTTAAATGAGCTGCAAAAGTTAGGCTTTGACAAGGCAGCATCCGCAGCGTCTGAAGCAGTTCAGAAGATGTTTACAAAATCAACAAAGTGACAATTTAGTAAAGCTACCGATTGCTCCTCCATTTTTCCTTTGACACTCTTCATCTTTTTCATTGACGGAATAAATCAAAGGACTTCAGTGAAGAAAATTTGGGCAGAACATATAGATTTATATCATTTTCTTCAGGCAGATTGCTTCAATTGCTCAAATTCATGAAGAAAAAAAATTATGTTACAGATTTTTTTTTGTCTTCCCATATCATATATGAAACCTCAAGAAATGCTAAGGTGATATCACAAAAAGAAAAGTTGCACTGATAGTATATATAAACTAAGTCCTTATAACAGTATGGGAAGTTATGATAGACAACATTGCAAAAGCACTTAAAATTCTCCAAGAAAACAATACCTCAGCTCGCATGGTGAGGACATCTTTAAACTCTTTAGTGGCACTCATCAATCGAGTCATAAGATCATCGACAACCGTAGTAGAATGACTAGTTGTGTCGATAGAAACATTTCCACTCTCATTTCTAGAGTTGCTAAGTAATTGAAGATCCACAACTGCAGAATTAAGTGCGGTAATATCTTGCTTAATAACATTTGTTAGCTCTTGAATTTCAACGGTTGGATCATCAAAAACCGATGTCCTTTTCGCCGCTGTATACATTAGTTTCTAAAATGTTACTTCCTCCGATCCTAAATATAAGAAAACTTTTATTTTTTAGATTCATATAATTATTGACGTATTTGGTTTTTTTATATTTAAGACAAGTGAGAGTCTATTGTTTGTCCAAAAAAAAAATTATATGGTTGATGGGTATAAATTAAATCTGCATTTACATCATCGATAAGTTGCGATCACTATCAAATCAAAACTGGTCTTTTAATGGGTTGAACGATTCTTCTTCATATGGTTGCAATGAGGATAAAGATCATTCAACAACATTTAAAATAAGTTGATGTAGGTTAATATTCAATTGTGCACATGGTCAATGGACAAAGCGGTGAATATATTACTTAAAAGTTACACACTTTTAAGTTCGAACTTGTTTGAAGATGTTTATTCTAACAATATCGATATTATCATTGATCATAGATCTCATTATGATTTATTGTCAAAGAATCATACATTTCAAGTATTCATACACTATTCAATCAAGGATCGAAGAACTTATATCTCAATTTTGATAAATTGAGTCCAAAATACCAAATTGAAAGGTAAGTAGTATGATTTTGATACGGCAATTTAGATAAGCAGCTGCATAATTACACAAATTCATGATGAACTATAGTTTGTTATGGTTAATATAAAAAGTTTAAAATTTAAAATACATGTAGGAAATACGATAAAACAGATTTTTAATTATTTAAATAAAAAACATATGCCCTAAAGACAAATATTAATATTCTCCAAATTCTAATTCACTCTAAAATAAATCTTGGTTAAATGGATCAACCCTATTAAACCCACTCATTTTACCACTCTTAAGTTTAATTAGTGGAGTGGTGACTTTAACTCAAGGCACATTGATCATTCTTGAGGAAAATATGGCTCAATGTTACTTCTTTGTACTTTGCAATTAGTATTCAAGGAATTCAAAGAAAGAGAGTTTAAAAATCCAAACTACTTTTGTTGTAGAATCAATCTAGCACGAAATAACTCTTGTAGATATATTTGGGTCATATTTTAAGGAAAACTTAAATGGAACAATCACGACCAACTCAAGAATAAGACAACTCAAGTAAGGACTTTAGGTCTCTAAAAAAGAGAAAAAATTATTTAGAAAAAAAAGTCTTTCATAAGTCGTAAATCCATTAGTTCATAGTAGAAAAAAGGTCTCGGGGGAAAACATAGAGGCCTCTAAGAAAAATAAATTATAAAAATGAGACTACAACTTTACAATTTCTCAAAAATTCAAACAAATATATACCTTTGAATTTCTACATATTGTAACTTGAATTAATAAAATCTTACTCTCATGTATTAGTTTTATTAATTTTTTTAAAAAAATGTTAAATATATTGATTGTGATAATTTAATAAATAATTTTGTTTAAAAAAACAAAATTATTATTTTTTTAAACTAAAAGACTTCATTTTAAAGTCCACTTTAGACCTCATATAGCGTTGGACCTCCCCTGAGAACAACATGTATAATACAACACTTTTTTTCATTTACATTTTCATATAATTTATCAAGTGTGTGTTTTCACAATTTTGCTCTTGTTAGTACTTTTATTTTTCGCCCAAAAAGTGGATGAACATAAC
Source organism: Trifolium dubium (assembly GCA_951804385.1). Taxonomy (NCBI): domain Eukaryota; kingdom Viridiplantae; phylum Streptophyta; class Magnoliopsida; order Fabales; family Fabaceae; genus Trifolium; species Trifolium dubium. The sequence goes on along the minus strand of OX638076.1, from coordinate 2,928,984 downwards.
TCAAAGGTGATATTCTAACGAAGTGGGAATGGAATTTTTTTTAAAACGAGTATGACATGTGAAGTTGTTAATGTTTCATTTTTTATTCTCTGCCAAAGCATATTAATATAAGGTAACTAATTAATCTTTATGTATATTTATTCTTCACCATCACCAATTACATTTCACCGTGCTAGAGCCTAGAGGGCATCATTTAGTTAGGGAAAATGGTGAAAGCAATAAGAGTTACTTTTGTTGGCCATTGACATCCCAATACTATCAAATTAATTAAAAAAAAATCTATCATCATTGACAAAATAGTTAAGAGATAACAAAAAATAATAGTAGTAGTAATTGAAAATTAGCTAGGCTAGAAAGGAATTAAAACTGTCATTAATGGTAATTTTTTATTTTGTTTAATTTGTTGTGCGAATCACGAATATGTTGGAATGGCGTCACTTGGATTAAAACTCCTATGGATATATTAAGGACAAGCCATTGTCAAAACATAATCATTAAGCATCAAATCTTCAACTTTTATTCCAGATGATCTCATAACTCACTGGCCCAGAATGGAAAACATGTTCTTCAACAAGGAAGTGAAACTTAATAAATGGAAAAAACCTAAACTACAAATCTAAAATTAACCTAAGCCACCAATAAATAAGTAATGGAGAATGCAACATGTAATCATAAGATGTAATCATAAGAACACGTTAATTAGTACTCTCTCCGTACCAAAATATATGTCGTTTTGAGAAAAAAAATTGTACCACAATATATGTCGTTTTACATTACTAATGAAGCATTTAATGCTCTTTTCTCTCTTGTACTCTTAACTAATTATTTCTCTTTCTTCTTTCAATTCTATAATTTATCTTCCACATACCATTAATGAAGGATAATTTTGTAAACTAACTCATAATTTATCTTTTCCATACAACAATGATTATATTTCTTAATTTGTGTGATTTGGTTAAAACGACATATATTTTGGTACGGAGGTTGTAGTTCAATAAAAAATACTAAAGTAGTATTGTTTACTTTAAAAATTTTGCATTCAACTTTATAAAAGTTAAAATATTTTTAACATAAATTTTCCACATTTAAGTTCATTAATATGTGTCTTTATTTTTATTTTTTTTGAATCATAATATGTGTCTTTATTTTTTTTTATATCGGAAAAATAAATGCTCCCACATTTCAATCGTATGTGTCTTTATGACATACTATAGGTTAGCAAAACTCATAAGTACCGTAATAAATTAACACAAGATATAGTTAATTAACGACTTAATTATATATTTGATCCCAAACGTTTATTTTATATTTCAATTTGATACCAAACGTTTTAAACGTTTCATATCCAAACGTTTACAAACAACGTACTATACAATTGAAGCTTGATTGAAAGGTTCAATTAATTCACACTTTAAGATAAGGTAATCAAGGTGTTGACCTTCCATTCTTGAGGGTGATGCTTTGAGGAATGCCTACTAGAGAGAGAGTATTTTTTCCCTTGTTTTTCTTTTGATTTCTTTTCTCATTGTACCAAATAAATTATTTATTGGAGTACGAAATTCGCAGATCAATTTCATAATCAATGACTAGCTCAAAAGCACGATTAAGCATATAAACAATGCAATAATAATAGTAGAAGCCAACTTCTAGCCTGTGTGTCAAACCATAATCATTCAAGTATCAAATCTTCATTTATTTTTGGAACATTGATCATTACTTGCTAATAATGGAAATTAAAGGCATCGTTTCTATTGTTCATTGTTGTCATTAACAGTAGACGACATTAGCAACACAAATGCGTTTAATAGCATGTTGTACTTATTAGTAGTTATTTATTTCGGGAGATTGCTATTAAGAAGAAAAGTTATGGTTCGTGAGTTTAACTCAATTGATAGGAATATTGTAGGTGAAGTTCGAATCCGTACACATATTCTCACATTTTTGGTTGAAAATAAATTATGAAAATTATGAAAGTTGTGAATGTGTATAGTTATTCTCTACATATGTGATTCTTAGATTTGAACAAGCACCTCTTAAAAATAATAATACTACAATTTGAAAGATGGGGAAAGTTAACATGTGCGCTTAAGGCACATGTTTAGATACTCAATATAGAAAAATTGTCTTAAAAGTTGTGCATTAAACTTTTTAAAAGTTAAAATTTTGTATTTCTCAATACAAAACTTTTATTTTTGAATTCCTTAACATGTGCTCTTAGGGCACATGTTAACAAGACCCTTAAAAAATTAATTAATACTAACTTTTTTGTTGACAAAAATACTAACTAGGTCCGTTTATTCAATACTACAATTTCTAAAGACTAATTTAAATATTGAAAATAGGATTGTCCATGGTTTAGTTCATGAAGAAAACTGAACTAAATCATTATCACAGTTAAAAACTAAACCGTTAATTCGTCCCAATTCAAACCATTATAGAGGTTTTATTTTTGTGGTAAAACAATTATGGAGGTTTGATTCATCACTTCACTTCAGTGGTTTCAAATTTTATTCACCGTACAAAAATTCAAAATGCATTCTTTTATTTATTCTTTCAACAATCCTAATTTAAAGTAGTGATTGGTGAGCACTTATCTAGAATTAAAGTCATGAGTATAAATGATAAATGAGTAAGGTTTGGATAATATAGTGACACTCATGACACCATTCTTACAAGCCATACATGCCTACTGAGAAAATTGAAGAGTAAATTTTAAAAGAAATAAAAAGTTTTGCGTAAAAAAAAAAGAAATAAAAAATTAAATTGAAGAGTAATTACATTATTTTTATTATTAAGTGAGGAATTCAAAATTTGAATTTCAACTTTATTATAATGTCTTTACCAAATGAGTTACGCTCATAAGGGACGAACAATTACATTAATATTGTGAATCCATGCATTGGTCTCTCTTTTTTTCTTCAAACTTGCTCATGTCCTTCATGCTTCCAAATACTAGAAAATGATTTAACATTTGTCAAATTCCTTACCTTAAGAACTCCAAAAACAACCATCCCACACAAAAAACCAAGAGCAGCACTAGACCCCACAAGTGAAACAGCAGTACAAAGAAGCATAACAAAAGAATCCTCTTTCTTATTCATATCCCTACAAGCCATAGCTAATTCAATCCCAGCAAACAACAACAAAACCCCTAAAATTCCCACTGGAAACTGTTTGAAGAAATGTGCCAAAGAACTTCCCAACACAAAACCCAAAACCAATTTTGCTGCACCAAGAATTGCAACACACCCACCACTTCTCCCACCAAATTTATACTGTCCTGCTAATCCACCAGCACCATGACAACATGGCATAGCACCAAACCAACCACCCACAAGATTCATTAACCCAACTGTCACTGAAAGTGAAGTTACTGAAAAGTCCTTGGTGGGAAATAAATCAGAAGATAGTTTACAAACAGCTATCACAGAGTTCAAAATTGATAATGGTAGTTGTGGAATTGTACCCTTTATGAAACCTTGTTTCCATGCATGTTTAGAAAATTTCACTAACACAATATTAGAAGGTCCAAATTTAAATTCATGTATCACATTAGGCCTTCTTATAAAAGCCAAAATCACACCCAAAACAAATACTATAAAAGCAGAAGGTAGTGAAAAAACAATCTTTTTAAATGATATACCACTCTTTTTTCTCTCATTCCCTTCAACTGAATCACCCAATTCTTCCTCAATCTCATCAAACTCGTGTTCCGTCTCACCAGCACCATTGACAACAACAACAAAGAAAACACAAACAATGGCTAAAACCAACCCATCTAAACCAAACCAATCCCTATCAGTTAAAGATTTAGACTTTGGTAAATCTTGAACTTTTCTAACATATTTAATAGCAGTTAAAGCAAAAGACAAACCCTGTGCAAGCTGAATCCCTCTAACAACACATAAAGGTATAAGCTTGTAAGCCAATTTCATTAACCCAGTAAAACCCAAAACCAATAAAACTGCTCCGGTTAATATACCGGAAGCCATGATTTCCGGGATATCGAAAGAGGGGTCAGAGAGTGCAACAGCAGCAATGGATTTCATGGGCTGAACTGGCATAGGAACACCATACATGGCCCCAGTGAGGAAGTTATAGAAGCCAGTGAAAATCAAAGTGGTGCCAAGGTTGAGGTTTTTGGAAAGGGTGAGTGATAGTACTATTGGTATGTATGTGCCAAGGTCACCCATGGCTCCATTGAGTTCAGATAATGTTGAATGGAAAAGTAAGTTTCTTTTTACTTTCTGTATGGCGGTGAGTCTTGTGGCGGTTGTCACGGTGGTGGGAAGAGTTTGTGGAGGTTGGTGGTTTGATGATGCCATGAAATGAAATTGAATGGAAGAGAGAATGAGGTTTTTTTAGCTTAGTTTTGGTTAATTTTCTCTCAAGAGTGTATTGAGTCAATTAACACAAGCATGAAAAGAGATTGAATGAGATTCTCTATTTATAGGAGAGGTGGAGGGTCATTGTAGCAAGATTCTCTATAGTTTTTAAATTTTAATATTTCATTCCTGTAAAGTTTTTGAAAATTTACTCAAGTTTAGTTATCCAAGATATGCTACTTGGAGGTCCTTTTTATCCTCACATTAGTTGTTACAGTAGTTAATTTTTTATACTAATTTTGTAATTATGGATAATTATTTGTTCATAAGAGTGGAACAAATGCATTTCTAAAAAACTAGAAGCTTGTGAACAAATGATATTATAATCAACTATGTGTATAGTATAAGTTATTTTAGACATCTGAATACTAGGAATATAAAAAAGTAAGATACATAGCCAACAACACCTCAAATTTCCACATCAATCTCAATGTCACCAACCAAACCACACACACCATTGTCTACTATTCAACGGCATTCTAAGCAATATTGCCCTCAGTTTTAATGGACCATTGCATTAGTGTCCAATCAAAGCACAAAATGTTGCTTATTTCTACTGTAATGACCAGTGATCTGTTCTCATGATCAATTAATTTATTCACAATTAAACTAACAATCACTTCTTTTTTGACCTATTTGTCACATCTATCTATAGGGCACCACCACCTTCGGGTGAGTAGCATAAGTAGCTAGCGTACAATAATTTATACAAATTAAATATCCATTTGATATTTAATGGTCATTGAATATATCAAAACTACAAAAGTGTATACTTGAATGTGCGTAATAATTTATTTATAGTCTTCATTATTTGCTTGTTGTGTCTTATTTGCTTTTTGTAGCTAGCTATCATCGTTTCTTCTTTAGCAGTAGTAGTACTATTAGTTTCAGAAACATAGTTTAATTAGTGTTATATTGAATGTCAACTCTTTTGAAATTTGTTTTTCTCTGCTAGTAAACTAACATGAAGTATAGGATGAAAAAAAGTAAGAGAATAATGAACTATAGGATGAAAAAAGTACGAACAATTAGTTATAGAGACTTATAAGGATGACTTGGTGGTTGGGACTTGGGGTGGATCACTGTGGATGAGATAAAGAATTGACTGATAAGGAGGTCGGACAATTCTCATCCTCAGCAAAAAAGCTAACAATAGGGTGTGGAGTGGATGAAACAAAAAAATGATGTCAAAAGAAAAAATAGAAAAGGAAAAGAAGAGACTCGCAAAAAATAGAGAAAATCTTATAAAAATAATTCTATATTTTTAAGTATAAATGAGGGATGCTACAAGTCTCTCATTGGATGAGAAATGACCTTTTAAACAAAAATAAAAAATGAGAGATGACCTGAGTATGAATATATGTTTAAAAGTCAGGGCAATTGTCACCTTACAAGCCGATTTTGTAAGGTTGAGTTAACCTTACTCCAAATTCTAAGAGCCTTCTCCTTGCACCAAGCCCAATGCATTTGATGTTTACCTGTCATGATAGAGTGACTAAATATGCCTCAGAAGTTTTGGAATCATTTCTAAATATGTTCATACATGCAGGTCACTAGGCTTAATTCCTGCTTCTAGATAGCAAACACCATGGAAGAGGTGGCAGTAATGCACTCTGAGCCTCTGCAGTTTGAGTGCAACGACATGAAGCTTATCAGTATCACAGAGAAAGGCGTGTATACTCTACCATCGAATGAAGAGAACGTGCATGGAGAAAAGTCTAGCCGATTGTCAGACCACAAAAAGATCGACCACTTGCAAGAGAGAGGATATATGGAATATGGGTATAGTTTATATTCCTACACTGCACTAATTGCTATTTATGTTTTTCCGTCCCTTTGCAATTGTATAAAATAACAGACTTTTCCTGCAGATGTCAACATTATCGGAGAAGGTGTCGTATTACGGCCCCCTGTTGCAATGAGATATTTGATTGCCGCCATTGTCATAAATCATAATGAGGCAAAAGTGAGTAAAATTTACAGTTTAGTATTTCATGATGGTTGTTTTCTATTCAGATACTTCATGTATGGTGGTTGTCTTATTGTCATAAATGATAGTGTTCAATCTTATTTCAAATTTCAAAGACAATCTTAGAAAACATAGACAATATGCATAGATCCATCAAAAGAATTCTGCTTTAAATTTTAAATGATTACTATTTTAGTGTCATATTGCCCTCCCTATGAGTTGTTTGGGTGAAATGATATATCAGTTGATTTTCAACCAACTGCTTTTTTCTGTCTTAAATGAAATGTCCCTCTTTTACAGGGCCGAGTCTGCTATATCAAGCAGGATTGTGTTACCTATGACTTAGAATGAAATGGTGTCATCCTCTATAATTCTTATATGGTACCGTCGCTTTAATTTTATGCGGAACTTACTATTTTTTATCTTGTTCTTTTGCAGAATAGCATCAGCGTTGATCAGAAGCACAGACACGACATTCCTCGCCATCAAGTCAAACATGTAATCTCATATTTTAACAACTCTTGTTTGAATATCCGCAAGTTTGTGATCCTTTTTCCTGTTGCTATTTCTCTGTTGAGGCAATGCTAATGAATGACTCTAATTTTTTAGGTGATATGTTCACTTTGTGGGACTGAACAAGAGGTTAGTTTAGATATTCTTCACTACCTTGGTATAATCTTCATTATGCTATTTTAACTGTAAAAGAATTTCAATGTTCATTGCGTAATGAAACTACTTATGAAGGCTTTTGTAGTTTTTTTTTCTTCATAACTCCAACAGTTACTAATTTTGTGACATTTTTTCAAGATATTGACTAGTGCATATATGTCAAGTCTTCCGTTACATTATATCATATTTAGAATCAACATTGAAAACTTCGCATTTATCTTGCGTTGATATCTGCTGCTTCCAGGTTCAGCAGAGCTATATCAGTTGTGGTGTGTGCATGGGCAAGTACTTCTGTGAGATGTGTAAGCTCTTTGATGACGATGTAAGTAATCAACCCTGGAACTGTAGATACAGTCCCTTCACTAAATTGCTACACAGAATTTGCTATATGATAATACTATCCTATTTATTTTATATGCTGCAGGTATCTAAGCAGCAATACCATTGCAGTGGTTATGGAATTTGCAGGTATGAATCGATAATAAGCTAACTAATAAGGTTAAGTTATCTGAAATTTCATGCCTTATAATCTATTGCTCTTATCCCAAGGTTGAAGTGACCTTTTCCTTGTGCCTTTGTGTTTGCCTTCAGTTCCAATATCAAGTTTTTATGAAGTATATATTTTTGATACTTTAGTGTACTTTTCTTTGTTGAAAATTGTACTTCTTCATATCGAAATTCAGACTGATTAATTCTTATATGTATAACTATAAACAGAACCGGAGGATGTGAGAATTTCTTCCACTGCTACAAGTGTGGTAATTAATACATTTGATTCCTAATCTTCTTAGTAATAAAAACATAGATTTTAAAATGCTTAAACTGCTTTATAATTGTCTTTATTTCGTGATTTCTTTGTGCAGGTTGTTGCCACTCAACTCTGTTGAAAAACAGTCACCCTTGCGTGGAAGGAGCAATGCATCACGATTGTCCTATTTGCTTTGAGGTAACACTATACAACTTGTGTTTACTTTAGCACTTTGACTCCTATCAATTTGTTGAATGGTGACATAACTACACAACCAAAATTGGCGATTGCAGTATTTGTTCGAATCTGTTAACGATGTCAATGTGTTGCGTTGCGGACATACAAATCCATAAGAGCTGTCTGAATGAAATGAGGGAACATTTTCAGTGAGTATCACAAAGCTCTTCTTTTTACCATCTCGCTTATCCATTTCTATTGTAGTGTTTGCTCTAAACTTTGTATTTGATTTTGTATCAGGTATGCATGCCCTTTGTGCTCAAAGTCAGTTTGTGATATGTCAAAGGTTTGGGAAAAAATTGACTTGGAAATTGCTGCTACACCTATGCCTGAACCATATCTTAATAAAATGGTAAGTATTAATGCTAGAAGTGCTTAATTAAGCTGTTTGTGCAAACAAAGTAGTCCTTTATTTATGTTTCTTTCATATTTTGTGTCTATACAACTATGTAGATTTTTATGTCGTCAAAGAAAAACTATGTGGATTTTTATGATGAACTACTAATTGATCCAGGAATGTGTGCATTTGCATTTTCATTGAAACTAACATAATAATCTTTTGGCAGGTTTGGATTCTTTGCAATGATTGTGGCGAAAATTCTAATGTTCAGTTCCATCTTGTTGCACAAAAGTGTTTGAACTGCAAATCTTACAACACAAGACAAACAAGAGGCTGAACAAATGGTTATTATGGTTGTCAATTTGGTTTCATCAAATGATTTTTCACTTCATTCTTGTGAAAATTGTGGCAAACCACGTGTATCCGTCGCATTGAGTATGAGGAAAATGTCGCGTTGAATATGAGGAAAATGTATGAGTGGGGATATCAGCTATAGTTGTAACTTGTAACTTCATTGTGCTTACTGTTTCAGGCTGGGGTAACCAATAGCATTTCTAGTGACACTTGACAGTGTAATGTTTGTCCGGAACAATTTTAAGTTTTGAATTAGCTTTGTTACTTTGATTGAAAATTGGGCTGTATTAAACATGTGGACTGCAATTCTTTTTATAATCGCGTTAACATGTCTTTAGAAAGATGTTTTCTCTAGTTTTTAATATAAGAGAAATTTTACCTTTTAGATTCATTGAATTATTGATGTATTCATTAGAGATACTAATTTGGTCGTATAGATAACTATATTAATTGATGCATACCAATTACCACATGTAGTTGCAGATGTTCCACATTGTTGTGGAAATCATACATAATATGCATTCCAGAAATGTTAGCTCTGATCAATTTGGATAATCCCCCGCGATTAAATATTCTTTACAGTTAAATCTTTTGTTTCCAACTCCTGTAGAATAGGACAGCCTGATAGAATTTTGATCATATAACTATACAATGTGAAAGTGACAGATTCCAAGTGAAGGAGTTTGAGCAAGGTAAGATAAACATATAAAATATCTTCATTGACAACAAGATTGTTCAAGTTGAGAACAACGATGGTTTTGCAACTTAGAATGAAAGTGCTGCTAACATGGAAAAGGTGGAAGGTGTTGGAGAACTTGCGACATTCGAGATAGAATTGGAGGATGGATAGATTGTTATCTCGATAATCGGCAATGACTTAGTCTACAAAAATACAAAAGGTTAAGGCGTTTGGAAAGGTTTTGGTCATTGAAATTGAGGATGAGTTGTGCAAGCCATAGTGGTTTTCATCTTTTTGAGAGGATGCTTGTGGCGGCAGCATCTTTGATCGGAAGCAAGGAAAAAATGCGATGAAGAGGTGAATCCGGTAGAGAACTAATTCTATCTTTTTGTGAAATTGAAAGGCGCAACCGCGACATTACTATGAGCTAACAGCTAGTTGCAATAATATCGCAGCACTTTTACTAGTGTAAGTATATATATAGTTTTTAATTTTCATTCTACTTCACAAAAGTTTCAATGTGGACTATTATTATTATTACTATTAATATTAATTAACATAAACCTTTATTTGAATTTGTTTTATTTTTGTACGAGAATTTTACTTATACTACATGAAGAACTAAAGAAGTGATTGTACCAAAAACAAAAACAAAAACTAAAGAAGTGATAGACTCATAACTGATTGGGCCCAAAAAAAGGGTTTTGCAAAGTACATAAAACCCTAATATATATTCTTCATTTATCACACACACTCTTAAACCATTCTTTCCATAAAAAAAGCACGTCCGCTTTGACTGAACTACCATTTCCTCATTTCCTCAACAATGGCAGTGAAACTTACAAAAGCTGAGAAGAAGCAGAATTACGACGCTAAACTCTGCCGTCTTCTCGATGAATTCACCCAAATCCTTGTTGTTAACGCTGACAATGTTGGATCAAATCAGTTACAGAGCATTCGTAGTGGTTTACGTGGTGACTCAATTGTTCTCATGGGAAAAAACACCATGATGAAACGTTCTGTTCGTATGCATGCTGAGAAAACCGGAAACAATGTTTTTCTCAACCTCATTCCCCTTCTTGTTGTAAGTTATATATATTCTCTTTATCTTTCACGCTGTTTCATCGATCCATGCATGAATTTTGAATGAATAATCGGTAGTTTTGATTTATATATAATGTTTTGTTCGTTGAAACAGGGAAATGTAGGTTTGATTTTCACAAAAGGTGATTTGAAGGAAGTTAGCGAAGAGGTTTCTAAGTACAAGGTGAAATGATCTTTCCATATTTGCCACATTTCATGTTTTTTTGTTATATATTGTTATGTTGCTATGTTTTCGTTGCTGATTTTAGTTGCGTTATTTTAATTTGATCTGTGGATGTAAACTTGGTAATATAAAAAAAAATGTGATCATCATGATGTTGTTTGTTTCTAATTTTGATTTGTGCATTCTAGACTTTGTATTTATTGGTCTTCTATATCTAGTGGCATACCATTTTTGCAATATGTTTGTTATACTTATCATTAATTATATTGTAAATATCCTCATTGTGAACTCTGTTGATTTTTTTGTTTGATGCATGGTGATTGCAGCGATGTCGATGTGTGTGCTCACTAATCCTGTTGTTGAATGTTCTAATAATTATCTGTCTTATATCTGAACAGGTAGGAGCTCCTGCTCGCGTTGGTTTGGTCGCTCCAATTGACGTCGTTGTTCAACCAGGCAACACAGGACTCGACCCCTCTCAGACCTCTTTCTTCCAGGTTTGTCATATTATTTTAAAGATTGAGATTTATTGTTGCGAATGCTAAACTTATGTTTATTCTTCAATTTAGGTGCTCAACATCCCAACTAAGATTAACAAGGGTACTGTGGAAATCATTACCCCTGTGGAACTTATCAAGAAAGGAGACAAGGTTGGATCTTCTGAAGCTGCATTGCTTTCCAAGTTAGCCATAAGGCCTTTTTCGTATGGGCTTGTTGTCGTTTCTGTTTATGATAACGGTTCAGTGTTTAGCCCTGATGTTCTTGACCTCACCGATGATGACCTTGTTGTGAAGTTTGCTGTTGGGGTGTCAATGGTTAGTTCACTTTCACTGGCCATCTCCTACCCAACACTTGCAGCTGCCCCTCATATGTTTGTCAATGCATATAAGAATGTTCTTGCATTTGCTGTTGCTACTGAATATTCTTTCCCTGAGGCAGACGAGGTTAAGGAGTACATCAAGGTATTGGCTTCTACATACTAATGATCTAATACTAAAATAGTGATCCAATATTTCTATATTTCTTATTTGTTGATTTTGTTCAATGCAGGACCCAAGTAAATTTGCTGTAGCTGCAGTTGCTGCCCCAGCTGCTGCTGCTGGTGGTGCCCCTGCTGCTGCCAAAGAAGAGGCGAAGAAGGAAGAGCCTGAAGAAGAGTCTGACGAGGACATTGGCATGGGTCTGTTTGGTGATGATTAGATCCTTTAATTTTTCTATTAGGTCGAGTTATATTTCGCATTATTAGATTTGGATGAAATAGTCCTTTGTTCATTCTAGGTGCTACTCTAATTTTGCTGTTTTTCATTTTCAAATTATTTTATGTCTCAATCAAAATTCTTTATAATAATTAGTAACTACTATGTGCCTTTCATGGTTTTCAACTTCATTTAGAAAGCAAATTGCTACCATTGTTTTGAAATAGATCCTCTAATTGTAAGAAAAACATTAGATGCCGCATAAAATAAAAAACTTGCAGTTTTTGCAATAAAATAAAAGGATATATTGGTAAATGATTTGGTTGAGAAATGTAGTTTTGCGCGGGATAATCAGCTGGAAAATGTCATAAACTATTATTGCTTAGTGTTGGATCACCAATTAGAAATTATATTTTGGTGTTTTTTGTTGAAAACAATATTCAGCACGGATATGCTTGGTCGGAAGATTGAACTTGTATCGAATTTGTTAGAGGATTAACTATACTCGTGCATGATTTGTTTAACTTAAGATCTTAGAAGCAATTTGAAGCTCCAAATTTACTTTTTTTGTTTTGTGACTTTCTATCAATTCACTTTGAATCAAATAATGCAATAGGCAGCATTGTTGATGATTCGGCCTGAACACTAGTAAAACATTGCAATGTCTTCTATTATAACTTCAATACTCTCCCATTCGGACTCTTGAAACTAATGTTCTGTTTATTTAGGAAAATTATTTTCTATGTTTGTTTCATAAAAATTTGTCTTAACTTTTTTAATACACAGCATTTTGTAATTTTTTCACAATGACAGGACTTATCTTCTTTCCATCAAAATGACTCACTTTAAAAGGTTTTCTTTTTCTTCCATACCTTAAAAACTAACACATTTCAATCTCGCAAGAGCATATTTCACTTGATTGTAAATGTATTATATATACCATAGTATGATACTAATGATATCATTAAAGTCAAAAACTTCGTTTGTGTTGTGAACATTGACATAGTATTAATATAGAGATACTAATAATGCAAGAAAATTTCAAAAGGGAGAGCCATAAAAATAGGCTTCAACCCTTTAATTTCTACAAGCTATCAATAGTTTGATAACATTTTATATTTCCCTATATATATAGTAGAAAAACAAAACTAGCCTCATATGAGAGCCATCAATTATAATAATCCACCAAAAACCACAAATTATTATAGTCAAGGCAAACACAATGATGTACAAAACGATCATCCAATGGCTGCTAACAGATGCACATAAAACAGCTCAATTGTTGTGAACAGATGATCAATTGCGTCTGCCGTTTCTCATGGATAAGCTTCTTATGCGGTTGTGGGGATGCCGGTTTCAAAAATTTGCTCACCAAGTTTTGGTTTTGGAGAGTTTTCTGAAGGAGGGTTGGATTCCTCAAGCTCCTCATCCATCATAATTTCCATTTCGCGGCATGTTAAGCTGCAAAATGCTTTTTCACCTCTGCAAAATATCAAAGAAAACCAGTCTCAAAACAAAACTAATCCATCAAAGAAAATGTATGTCAAAGTAGAACAGATAATATTTGACACAATATCATGGTTTTTAAGGTCTTTGCAACCACAATTGAGGTTACATGAGCACAATTAAAAAACATTGGAAGCTATGCATTAGTGCTAATTTACCTATAGATGTAAATATCTTTCCCCTCCTCAAGTTTCTTGTCGCAATGGTCGCAGAAACTTAGGAAGGCACCAAAGGGATATTGGTTTGGAGTCTGTAAACCAATCAGAGCCACTCCTTTCTCCTTCTCCTTCTCCTTCTCTTCATTCTTAAAATGGTTTTTGACAAATAAATCAGGATGAGTTTCCAAGATACAATCACCAAAAATATGAGTTGTTTTGGGATTAGGACCATGAGAAATCACACATGTATAATCCTCAGAAAGCTCAATCTCACTGGCTGATAGAGACTTAAAAACTTCATCGGAAATGGGAAGAGTGTTTGATTTCAACTCTGCCGTTGCGAAGGCATTTGAGTTATGGCTTCCTCCAATAAAATGAGGAGAAGAGCTAACTTGAAATGTTGCATCTTTCATAGCAAAATCATCAACATCTGGATCAGTTTTGGAAGTAGCTAATCCAAAATCGGCTTTCATTGATTTGCATGAATCCAATGAACAAGACCTAGTTCTCCCAAATGGTTCATCAAGTTCTAAGCTAGTTTCTCCAATCTCAAAAAGGACATTGGATTCACTTTCACCCTTTTGGACAACAGATCCATTTTCGGTACAAAAATCTTCAGGCAAAGACTTAGATGACTCAAAAGAATCCATACAAGTTTGACAAATTGGAGTTTTGATCATCATTTGAGGACTTAGACTAACACTCTTACCATCAAGTGATTGAAGAACTTTCCCACAAAACCTAGAACAGTTACTACAATCTTCCAAAGATTCAACAATACTCAAACCAACTTTGCAACAATCCCAACTCCTTTGATTCCCCTCAAGAAGTGAAGATCTTGGGTTCCTAACAGAGTTACCTAAATTTGAAAGAACTTTAGTATCTAAAGGTGAAGTTGGACTTCTAACTGAATCAGAATCCAACAACCCTTTAGGACCCAAACCCACAAACAAACAAGGAACATTGAAAATTGAGTTTCCTTTGATATTGCGCCCTAAAGCCTGAGATTCAGCATTAGAATCAGAATGACCCATTTTGTGTTGATCTTTCTGGATTGATCTACTTCTCTTCCTCAGCATTATCTCAACACACCTGTTCATCAAAAAACCCATTTTTATTTCAAGTCCAACACACATTAAAATGAAATATTCAATTGATACTGAATCTGAATCAACAAACAATGTTACATAAAAATTTCAATTTTCAACACATCTAAGCAAAAAAAAATTAAAACTTTAACCAGAAAAATCATAAGTCAGTTCTTGCATGATTCAAGAGACCAAGAAAACAAATAATGAATCAAACAACCCAACACGCATTAAAATGAAAAATCAATTAATTCTGAATCAACAAACAATGTTACATAAATAGTTCCATCACATCTAAGAAAAAAAAAATTAAAACTTTAACCCAGAAAAAACATATGTCACTTATTGCATGATTCAAGAGACCCAGTAAACTAAATGTACAAATTTTGAAGCTAAAATCAAAATCCATTTAACCCCGAATGCATAAAGTTAGTGGAAACAAAAAAAAAGGATCTTTTTTTAACCCAATAGAGCACTAAAGTTGATTGATTAATTAACCCCAAATGCAACAAGCACAGAGAAGTTAAGAACCAAAATGAAAATAGATACTACAGTACAAAGCATAATCAGTGAATTCAGTGATGAGGAATGAAGAACCAAAAAGAGTGAAAGAAAACCATAGAAAATGAAAGAAAAAAGAAAGAAGAAAAACCCACCTGGTTTGTTGTTGTGTTCTCTGTGTTGTGGAAACTTCACAGAGATGGTTTTGAAGAAGAGAGAGAGACCCAAAAGCAGTAAAAAGAAATGACTCAATGACTTGATGTGTGAAACTTGTGCTGTACGACACTTCTCTCTCTTCACTCTTCACTTTTCTTTCTTTCTTTCTCTCTCTTGCATGCCTCAAAATCAGCGAAACAGTGAGCTTCTGATATAAACTCTCTCACTTCACTCTCTCTCTCTAGAAATTTACTGTTCAATTTTTTGGATGTATCTGCCCATAAAATTGTTTTGTGATTGTACTTTACCCATTTTTGCATAATGGTTCATTACAAAACGGTGCTACTTTTTATTTTTGAAAAGTTAAGAGTGAATTTAGTAATGTTGATTAGTGCATTAGATGAAGGGTTAAGATTAAGATTTTAATTAAATTAAATGCAATAGTTTTAACTTTAAGACATCTGTTTGTACACTGTTTGCACAACAATTATTTCTTTGCTAAATTTATTCACTGTGTCTGAATCATCCATTAATTGCTCTACATATATATGTGTACATATAGTTAATGCATTCGTTTATAATGTTGCCAATTCAGTTTTAGTTTGGGTATAAAGTAATGTTTGAAAAATGTAAGGTGCATGTTGATAAATCAAATGTGGAAATATTTTTTTAAAATTTATGTGTTTCATCTTTTTAATTAAGAGTTGGATATTTTGTAATTTTTAATACAAATTTCTTTATGTTTAATTATTTTTTTTGGTACGTTATGTTTCAATATTTTAACAAGTGTGATAAGTACATGTTAATACAACTCACAAATTTTTATGTAACCAAAAAAAAACTAATAAATTTTTATATAAAGTTTGGGTATTTTTTGGTACAATGGATAACAAGAGAAAGAAAAGAAATAAAAACACAGGAAGACAAATTAACCACGAGGAACAAGAGTCTTCGTGGAATCATTAAGAAAAGTTGTCTTCAGATTATCGGGAGGAGTATTCTAAAGTTTTCACTTAATATCATTGTTAGCGTCCCACTTTGTTTGATAATCTGTACTAACATTTCCTTTTTCAAGAAAGTGACATAACTTTACCTCCCAATCTAAATTCATCAGATCAAGGATGTTGGCAATGATAGATGCAAAACAATGATATTTGTTCAAAAGTTTATTTAGGAGATCAATGACACCCTTCAATTCATAATAACAAACAATATAGGTGTAGTTAGAGTTTGTCGCGAGTAGTAAAGCATGATAAATAGTCATGATCTCTGTATAAGCAACATTATAAAGGCCTAAGTAACTGCTGAACCCGACAACCCAGCTACCGTGACCATGTCTAATTAGTCCTTCTGCTCCTGTACAATCAGGTTGGCCACAAGAACTACAGTCAACATTAAGGACAAAACAATTCTCTCTAAAAGGGTGCCAAGAAATGAACCGAGTAGTGTTAATATTAATAACATTGATTAAGTTTTTTTTACAAAAAAATTTATTATTAATATTATAACTGTATTTGTTAGTATTAATTACTATCTTCTTAAGTTTATCTTTTATGAATCTATTAAAAATTTACCATTTATAGCAAGTTATTAATTTATCTTTTTACTGTAGTATCTATTTAATTTTCTTAATAATTATATAATTTATTTCTAATTATAAACACGTCAATACATTCATATTTGAGTATAAAGGTAACAAAAGTGCAATGCCACAGTAAAAAAGTTAACTTTTTATCTGTGATGTCAGCAAAATGTGAATAAAAAAATAAATGATAAAATCTTCACATTACATGAATAATCTAAAAAATTAATTTTATAATAATTAAATCAAAATTAACTCATTTTACAAGGGGGTAAAAGTGTAACTCTTACTCCGGTAATTTTTGGTACAAAAAAGAGGGTCTACGGCTCTACGCGCACTAAGAAAAACTAAAGAAGTTAATCTAACATTATAGTTATAGTTAACAAGTCAATCAATCAGCGATTTTGTTTACTTTGTAAAAAAAACAACTATTATACTCCTTTTGATAATATTTATAAGTAAATTTGACTTTTTTAATACATTAAAAAAACAATGTATGTGTCCTACATGTATTATGGGCTACATATAGTACGTTTCAATGTATACTAGCATATTGTATTAGAGAGAATACATATTTTACTTTTTACCATACTTATTTTTAGGGGTGTAAGTGGATTGAAAAAAACCAATGAAACTGACGATCCAAACTAGAAAAAACTGATAAAAAATCGAACCAAACTGATGAAAACCGAAGTGGTTTGGATCAGTTCTCGGATTTCATTTTTCTAATCCGCGGAACCGGTGAACTGATCCGATCATTTTATAAGAGCCCATTGGACTTATATTTTGAACAGACTGAAATTACATTCACTTTGATAGAACACGTAAAACAAAACAAGCATATATATTATACCGGAAAAATTTCAATTTACATATGTACTGTATTTTGTATTTCACAATCATGTTATTGTTTATTTAGTTTATGTTATTATTGTAAGTCGTTTGAAAATTTTAGCTTGAAACATATAGTTTGAAAAAATAATTGTAGGTATTATACCAAAAAAACAAAATGATGTAAATCGAGTATAATATCTAATCCAAACTGATTAATTCAAATTAGATTTATTTTAAAAATCAAATCAAATCGACTTAAACTAAACTAATTAAAAATTCATTAATTCAAACATTAAATTTAATCAAAATCGATTCAAACCGATGCGCTTACCACAATATTTATTTTACTATACTTACCCATAGAGTAGTCAATAGCGTGTGTAAAGTGGTTTGCCATGGAGTGATTGCGGATCAGGAGTTATTGGTTTTTATGGCCTTTTTTGTAACTTTAATATGCTCTGTACTGCTTGCTAGTACTCCTTGTCGTTTTGCATGACTCTGCAAGTCATTATTTTATTTTTTATTTTTGAATGCTTTTCAATTCATGACTTTTTTAGTACTCAAAGAAAGAGACAGAGCAAATATTCAATAGAAATATGGCACGTGTGCGCCTTATCGCCCATCTCTGTTAAATTCAATCCAACGCTCCTCCTTTCAAGATTCTTTTTACAATGATGTACGGCTACCATTTCTTTTCTTTCGCTTTTTTACATTTTCTTCTCGATACTTCATTTTTTTTCTTTTCTTTTCCCTTTTTTAGTACTCATTCATTTCTAGTCTGATTAATATGCAAGCAAAAAATAATTACTAGTATTAGACAGCACAAAAAAGATAATACAAAATATATTTTAAAAATTAGACAATTTTTTTAATAAGATGTTTGGTGTATACTATATAAAAAAATATTTTGATATTTTAATCAACACACAAAATATAAAAGTTGTGTTGCAGTTTAGTGATGAACAAAATTTTAATTTTTGTTTCATCCCTTATCTTCATATTTATTTAAAATCAAACAAAATATAACACAAATTATTCTGTCATATCTCTTATTTTTTTATAAATCAAATGTACTCTTCATTTTCCCTTCTATCTTAAATTTATTTTTTCACGAGTCTCTCTCATGTCCTAGCTAAAGGAATTGTTCTTAAATATTTCACTTAAATTATAAATTTTGAAGTGTGTTTTATTGTTTTAAATTCTAGAATTCAAATCAAGGAGATTAAAAATCTAGAATTTAAATCAATGCATTATTCAAGAAGCGAAATTTCAATTTCATCCTATTATAATTTTTTTTTTTAATGTTTTTTTGTTTTCAGCCTTTAATTTTTAGGAAAAATGAGTCCTAATAGTTTAAAAATTGGGGCAATTCCGATATGAAGTGATTATAGCATTCTCTCACATACAATTGCGGAATCGAATTGTAGTTTTTTCTATTAAATTCAACGACAATTACAACATTTTTTTTGAAGCAACTAACATTAGTTTTTTATTTTTTGACTAAAGTACTATCATAAAAACAAAAGAATTCGATTTCTTAATTAGTAAATGTTTAGCCACTCGCATCATCTAACTCGAATTCTTACCTGCTGCTGCAGTTTCTATATTGACCAGCCAAGCTAGTAGTACACATTCTGTTCTTCTTAATAAAATAGTATGAAGTGTTGGTAAGTCCATCTCATTTGAAAAATAACCTAGTGTTGGGCATTTACCAGACACACTTTCGGTGGAGGCACAAAATAAATACTAATAATCTATTATGACCACTTTATCAATTAATTAAAAATTCAAAGGTTATTTAAGGAGGAGTATTTGATTAATGCTCTTGAAAACAATTTTGTGTCGTCATCATAATATTTTATTAACAAATCTCTTGATGGTATCATTATCCATTATCTCCAACGTCTTTTTGAGGCTTCATATGTTCCCATGAATCAAAAAATTCTTGCAGGGGGATTACGAGATGTAGTATTATTTTAAGCTATTTTTGTATTGTTTCGGGAGCACTGCCGTCGGTTTGGTGAATATTACACGTGAACATTAAAATATATGCTACTCAATACTCAAGTAATCATAGTACTTTAGTATAGTATTTTTAAAATTTGGACATTGTAACTCACAAAATTCATATAGTAATGAATATATAATGATAAACATATATTGCTATTGTTGTTTATAAAACATATCAAAAAAGCTTTATTATTAGATTTTTAAAAAATCTAAATCAATAATCTAAGTTTTATGGTATATAGAAAGAAATAATTATTTTTGTGAGCTTGATTCATTTGATAGAAACATTATATTATATATGTAAGAATTGAAATTCTAACTTCAGATATTCTATTTATTCATTGGAATTTCTAATCAATAAACTACTTAAAAAACAAATTCTGCTTTTGTTCTTTTTTGCCTTACCATTTAGTGGAATATTAATGTGTAAAAAATTTGTGTTTTTGTTTTCTCTCTACTTTTGATATTTACTATTAGTAGATACAAAACACAATCCTTTGTCATATATTTGTATGAACCTGTCCACCAAACGGTACTAAAGAACAAATAAGTGAAGTGATGTGCGGTTTTGGCTCATAATAATCTACCTATGTAGTAGTAGTAGTAGTAATAGAGAAAATTTATTCAGGATGTATCATTTTTTGAACAAGATTCAGGATGTATCATTGCTCCCAATAGTGAACTTCTTCTCCTTGATTAAAAGATGCACTTTGAGAAACAAGTAAGAGGGCAGCTAAATTAATGTGTGTTTGGAAGAGATTTCCTAGCATAATTTATACACTTGAATATATAACTTATCAAATGCATACGACTATACGAGCATGTTAAATTCACGTTAACAAGTTCCTCGATCCTCAAGACTCAAGTAACAGTTTAGTATGACCGTGACTAAGTATTTGAAAATCTTCCTCCAAGTATGTCAATTAACAATTTTGGCTACCGGAAAACTTGACCGAAAATTTATTCAACTCTATAATTTTTTTACATACCTGATATCGAGAGTACTTTGTTGAAGTTAATTCTAATGAAAAAAGTGTAAAATCTTTTTTTATTTTTATATGGTATATATAGGAGTGAAGGTACGTATAACTCATGATTGTAGGGGTGCAGGATAAGATTTTCCTAAAGGTACAAATTGGGCCTAAATAAAATGAAGCCCAATCACCAATAATGAGATCCTGTCAAATTAATCACAGCATTTAATTAAATCTGATTCGATATAAATTGAAATCAAAAAAGGTAAAGTGCGCAAAACGGTTATTTTCCCTCCGAAGCAAGATTGAAATCAATGGCGGGTTCAGAGCTACCACCACCAGCAGAAGCAGAAATCGAAAACCACCTCTCTTCTCTCATCTACGGTGCGTATAAACAACGCAAAATCGCTTCTATTCATAAACCTAATCGTTAAATCGAATCATATGCATTGCAATCTTCAAATCGAATCAAACAATGCACGGTTTAATTGATTATTGAATTTCTCTTTGTTTATTTGCTTTGAATTCTGATTATTCTGCTAAATCGTGCAGAGATATCAAACGAAGCTCAAACTATAATGGAGAACATGCTTAAGATGATCGCGTTAGTTTCGTTACCTAATCATCGTTATTTATTCAATTTTTCGTCAATTACTTTTTATTTGTTATGTTATAAGGTAAAAATTGAGTGATTATTTTGTGATTTCAGATCTAACTGTTTTTTGTACTGGTTTTGCAGTGAGATTAATCAAAATTCTGCAGTGATCGAAGAGGAGATAGAGAAATGTAAAGGTTCTGCTATGGAGAGGAAAACTGCATTAGATGAAGAGAAAAATCATTTTCAAAAAGCTGCTTATGCTGTTCTCGACATGCTAAACAGAGATTAAAAAGCCGTATGGTAATTATTCCAACCTATTTCCTTTTAATATACAGTAATTTTATTTCCGCGTATTTCAAAATTGGATGCATGTTTTTGTTTTTGTTTACGTTTATACATTCACATTATGTATCTTGTTTAGATAAGAAGGTTTTCATTATCTCTGTTTGATGTGATGATTAGATGATATATAACTCGTCATTCTCTCTTAAGGCGCTTAGATCTTCTACTTCTGAGCCATCAGCCATAAGAATTTTGCTTCGTCTTTCTCCAAACTTTTTCTCTGCATACATAAACCACAAATCAACATAGTCATCTTTTTATTGGAATTTGTTGTTGACTCAATATGTTCAATGCTAAGAATTGAAGAATAAAATCACAATGTTACCAAGCAATTGGTGTTTATTTCGAAGAATTGTGCGTGTGTGGAATGAAATCAAAGAAGGTGATGAGTGCCGTTTTTTTTTTCTCTCGAGCAATTGGTGTTTATTGTAATTATAATTGTATTTTTTTCAATACTATTAAACCGTGAAACCACTCTGAATCTTTTAGAGGCATGCATGCATTTTGAATGTAGCTAGTTATACTCATACCTGCTATGCTCAAAAGATCTTCGACTGAATCTGGTAGAATAATGAGCTTTGGTGTTGTTCGATTTTCACTTTTTTCATTGGGGCGATGCCCGTGGATTTTGACTCTAATAGGGACTAGGCTTGATAGTGGACTGAAATTGTCTGTTTTTCCTGCAGTAATTAGCACGAACCTATGAGTTACTATAGGTAAGCAGGTAAATAATATCATTTATCTCAGAAAAGCCTTATGAATTATTTTGATGAATTCCACAGACTTATCATTATCATTTTGGGACACTACGACTAAGAAAATAAATCTAAAAAAGCAACCTAGGCTGCCTTTCCATATCAATATATTTCGGTCTTGTTGAAAATTGAGCTTGTCAATTGGACTGTGTTTGCAATCAAGCCGGTATGCTTTTTTTTATAAAGGATGTCTTTTAAGCTTAGCACAACAAACAACGCTGCTTTCATTAATAGCCCAGGATTGACGTTGTGCCTCTTTACCAAGGGGTGATGTTGCGCATGTCGCCCCAAGTCACACATCTTGCTTCACTTATTGATTGGGATATGATCAAACGGTATGAGGTGTCAAACTTTAACACTTTCACCATTTAACAATATCACATCATTACACGATCAGATTGGTTAAAATACCTATTATACAAAAAGTTATCAAGTGGTGTATGCGTTAAATATTTATACAAGTTGTAAGTTGATGTATCAGCTCATAGTCTGCCTTTGAATGACACTTAAGGTTTAGTTAGTTTATTTTTCTTTCATGCACACTCTCATAATCATGCACATAAATGTTTCTGGGGTACTGTGTTTTATAGAAACCTTGAATGTCAATTGGTTCTTGTTTTAATGCTCCTACATAATGTCTACCCAGTAGTATACTGTTATCATCTCTTACTAGTATACCTTCTTCACATGGACCTTCTTCATGATACTTTGAATCTTCTTTTTGTGTGTCCTCATTTTGTGTCTGATGCTGCAAGAAGCAAACAATGTTCATCATATATGACATGAATAATACAAATCTAAATATGTGGCCAAAATTAGAATAGATCTGTTTGCTAGTCTTTATTGTCTGGAGGGATGTTATCCACTATAAAATGTCTCAAATTTTGTTGTTGTTATTGTTGTTGTACACTAGTATTTAGTTTTTCCGATCCATGTATGCACATTGTTAGAAATGTAAACGATTAGGAGAATTGATCCATCATAAATAATACTATCTCAATTGTTCTTGAGATGTTAACATATGTATCTTTATTATTCTTTCAACGAAAAATGATTATCCATGCATCATTATGTGCCCTCAATGTCCTATTTGGGAAAAGGGGCAACGGAGGGGAAATTTCTGTTTTTTATAAGCTTTATTCTTTTATCCCTCACTCCTCTGTTCCCCTTCCTCAAAACACGGTTTAAAACTGAAGGATAACCAGGGTCTTTTGGAATTTCAGGAATAACTTTGTGCTTGTGGCCCCTATCTTTCTCCCACAATCTAGTATATATATTCTAATATTTTAGCTATGCACATAAACATTTAATATCCATGGAGTTTTGAGCATCTTTTTTGAATTTATCTTATATATAATATGAGTATTAGTAAAAAATTGTGATAATCACTAAAACAGTTAAGAATTTTAGTGATTGAATTTCAAAGGAAAAGATATACCTCGTCTTCGAGGTCACTCAGGAATTCTGTTACATACGGTATTTCTTCCAGCATCCCGCCTCTTAGGCCCTTCAAAAACTGAGTAGAATAGAAGAACCAACATTAACTTAAAAATATATGGACTTTCAAATTTGAAGAATGTAAATTAAGTAGCCAACTTTCAAATGGAAGAATTTTTCTGTCTTTGGTTTTCTGTTTGTGTATTGTTCATTTATAGACGAATCTGCAAACCTGAGTAAAATTGCTGATGATTGTCTTCCCATCTTCACTATATGGTTTCACCATCTGCTTGAAATGATGATGGTTGATTCGTATAACCTGGGAGAGTCTTCTACTTCTCACTGTATAAGGTTGTGGGATATTAAACATCACACCTATTTCTCCTGTCATGCTTCCAGGGTCTAGTTTGAACAAAAACTGAAAAATCTTTTATGAGCTTAGTCGAGCAATGAGACAATCGTCATTAGCTAAAAAACACAAATATACTTCCCTTAAATCATTGGTTTTTATTTCTCTACTTTTAGTCCACTAAATGTGTTGTTGCTATGTATACCTGTCTTACTGCCTAGCTCAACCATCTGTTCCATTTACATGTTTGATGAAGATGTTCTTTGGACACAGCTCAAAGAGTTTAACGTAGTTTTATGTATTTGCTTCAGCAGGTTGGTTGCTTGGAAGTGCTTGATGATAATGAACTCTTCTCTCTCTAAAGTAAACATGACCCCCAAGTGACTTCTACTTCAGGTTGATGTAATATGTTTTGTTGTTGTTATGCATGTCTATGAGATACTTCCCAATCTCCATAGTTCAGAAGTTATAATAAATACAAGATTTCTCTAATTTCAAATCTAAATGAATTACTTTAGTTCATTTTGTTTAAGTGGGGTGCATTTTTAATTGTCTTAATTTCTTCTTTAATCATTTCACTATTTGGTGTCAGCAGTTATTGCTTATATTACTCTAGACATGCTACTTACACTCTCAAATCAATTATCTGTTTGAATTCCATCTTACCTGTTCAGACCCATTCTTGTATATCAACACATCCTGCAATTGGAAATAGTTCAGTCTGAAGCTACTAGTTAAGGTCGGTACTAGAGTAGAATTTGATTAAGATAGAGATGTTTTACCACCGATCCAGATACCAATATGTAGAAATCTGCTGGCATCTCATTTTGCAAGATAATGTCAACCTTTGATGGGTAGTATTCTGCTTTCATATCTGATACCTGTGTAATGGCTGATGACATGTTTATATGCTGTTGAAATGTTTAGAACCTATTCTATTTTTCTATTGTTAAGAGATAAAAAAAGAAGCGTTACCAGCTGAGATATAAAATCATCTGAGACTCCTTTAAATAAATATGTTTTCTCAACCACGCTGTGGAAAAGATGCTGAGCAATACCGGCTCTAATTGCTTTAGGTAGGTCCTGTAGCACTTCTTCTTGCTGTAACTCCGCTGTCTTGAACTTCAGTTGTGTATGTGCCAACATTTGGTCCTTTAAACCTTGTGGGAGTCCATTTTTGCTCGAATATTGTAATATTTTGTTGAAGGCATCCCTCTGTGAAGCACGTGAGTATTTGTTATTGCATACATTTTTAACTTAATCCTTCTAGTTTAGGTTATATGAGATTTTATTCCTTAATTTTTTTATCTACTTTAGTCTCTATTTTGACAATTAAGCTAAACTAATTTTGGCATCAATTCCTTCCACCTGAAGTGAAAGCCCTTCATTTTTATTTCTCTATTAAAATCAGAGGTTTATTAAAAATCTTTTTTTGACTAAAGTGATTTTAAAAATTTCATAGTCAGAAATTTATTGAAAATTTAATTGTAGAATATGATTATGAAGAGAGAAATTGTTAGGGATTTTTTGAAATTGAAATAAATTTAATATTTGATCGGTGAATTTTGAGAAAAATATATTTAAAGCTATATAAGTGATTTAATTTGCAAAGATTTTGAGTGAAAAAAGAAAGGAGAATTCAAGAGCTTAAAGTAGTAGAAAAGTTATGTAAGAATTCACTGCAATAACTTTTAATTTTTAATTTTGTTTTTAAATTTTCATCAAAAACAGAATCTAGGAATGATTCTATCAACAACAAAAAAAAAGAATCTAGGGATGATATTACACAATAGACAATAACTAATTAACCCAAAAAAAGAGACATTAACTATAACCCAAACCCAGAAATTTTTAATATAAGAAATTCCTGTTTTAGCATGGAAACAGTTAACAGTATTTTAAATCCTATTTGACAAGCTTAATGCATAAAAACTTAAAAGTGGGAAATGGAGTTGGTAATATAAGTTTCTAGTATTCTCTACCTCTTATGATTATAACCAAGCAACTTTTAAGCTTCTAGTATAATTATATTGTTGCAATATAAATGTATTCTTTGTTTTATGAATGTCAATTCTTTCCCTTACCATAGGGAAAGAATACTACTCATCAAAGGTTTGACATTATCTTGCAAAATGAGGTGCCAACATTACATGCCTATAAAAGTGATGTATGTCAACAATTAGTATTCTCTGTTGGCAGTTTAGTTTGATTCTCAATTTCTCATGCGATGTTAGTTTTTCAGACATTTTCAGTGGGAGAATGTCAGTACAACAAACTAAAATACATAAATGTTCCGAGGAATTATAACTTAACGCTATTATGCATTTTCTTCCTTTAATTTCCACTAGGAAGACACCACCATATTGGTGTTATCAAATGTAATGCAAAGTTAAACATTAAACTACCATGTAAAATATTCATAAAATTTACCATGGCAAAGGTTCGGACAGAGCTATGAACCACCAGATTTGTCATATTTCCAATAATATATGCGGTGAGGCCGATGTTAAACAACATATAAAAAATATTGAAAACCTTCTCTTTTGTATTTTCTGCATGTAAATCTCCATAACCAACGGTGCTAAGAGTTACAATAGACCAGTACATGGAGTAAGTGTAACCCGACCCGACACTCCTATGCTTAAAATCCTCTATCTGTTTCCCGATCCATGTGTTTTCGGGTGATTTGTTATGGAAAGCCAACCAAAAATAGAAGCAGCCTGTGAAGTGAACTGCAAATAGCGTAACCTATGGCAAACCAATAAAAGTGAAGCACGAAATTTAAGAATATAAATTAGACAATTTGATGGTTATATCTTACTTGGATGTATACCCAAAGAGAAACCTTAAGAATTACTTACGCATAAAAGTTTACAGACTCTTGTTAATGAGTAGCTAACCCTTATGTCTTTCTCTAGCCTGCAAAACAGTTAGCAGTTTTAGTTACAAGTTACATGTACAAATAGCAGAACATGTAGAAAATTTTGTACATAAAACGCCATTCTTGGGTTCATTACAAATGATGACACGTTTGGTAAGTCTTAATGGTTATTTTTTCACACAATTCATCTTTTATATTCGGAATATGGATTGAGTGCAGTCAAAGGCTGTGACTGCATGCAGTCGGAGAGATCACAACCGTCCAATTAAGATTCAACGGTTCAAATTTTAAAGCTAAAACATTTATATTTTAAAAAACTAAAATTGCACTAAGACTTGAGCTGTCTGATTTTGATCAACCTGTTTAGAGCAGCTGACTACAGCCTGACTGCATCCAGACCGACCGCTCTGAATCCATTTCCTTATATTCGGTTCATGACATGCCCTGTTATTGTGTTACATTTTTCTCTTCGCTCCCCTTGTTCACATTTACATGGGTGTAGTACTCATTAGTCATTACTCTCAATAGTTGTTCATCAAAAAATAAATTACTTCCTACAATTAATCGCGAATTATGTATTTTTCGACATAATGAATGAGGTGGAATCATGGAAAGAGGCATGGGCGATGGTGTTTCGTAAGTGGACATTTACTACTTTTTATAATTCTGTTTGGTTAGTTTTGTAATCTAAGATGTCGTGTTCGACCTCGTGAGCGAGTAATGTCAATTGTATTAAAAATTATGTTTTATAACTATAATTAGTTTATTCAAAGGGTATACTCCTATGTGACAAATTATAAACAAAATTTATTTTTTTAGATTTATTGAATAATTTGATGTATCTGATTGATGATATAGATTATAGATCAGATACATCAATTTTTCAATGAATCTAAAAAATAATTTTTGCTTATAATTTATAACGGAGGGAGTATGAATTAAGAATTTAATATCTTACTAGTTTCAACTTATCAGATAAGAATGAGAGCTTTAAATTTTACAAATTTCATTTTCAAATATTTTATAAATAGTTTTTAAAAAATTTAAAATTAAGATGCAGAATAAGAATTATTCAAGATGCGTGTGTAGCATGTTTAAGTGCATTTTTATTTTCATTCGTTTTTTTTGCTGTAGTTCTAAGTCAACTTTTATAAATAAATATACCTTGAGAAGAGCTCGCTAACGCGCCTCAATCGCCATAGTCTAAGCATGTTTAGAAAACCAAAGATTTCCCCTCTATCATGTGATTTGCCTGCTAGAAGTTGGTACATTTGCTGAAATGGAAGAGTGGAAGCTAGATCCATGGGGAAGTGTAAATGTTTGACGTACCTTTTGTGAAAATGCAACAATATCATGAGAAAATAGATCAGAATGAGGAACATAATGAAGTATATACTAGTACTGTATTTCTTATAGTTATTGGGGTTTGAAATTGTTTACCCAACTCTTGATCATTTAAACAAAACTAAATTAAAAGTACATGTAGGAGTCTAGGAGACCAAAATCTAGACAAAGAATGAGTGAAGCAACTCTTAGTAGTCAAAATAAGAGGGTAGACAACTAAAGGGAACAAACGTGTTTTAACACTAACAGGTACCACAAACTAACAACAAGAAAGAATAACTAATTAAAACTAAATTTTAATTATAACTAAAACAACTAAAGGTAACACAAGAGCCATAAACTAATCCACCAACAGTAGTAAAATGACCCTAATTACTTTGAGTTAGCATTTTATTTATGTATTTGGATGTGGAAAGTATGACATACGTACGCACCTAAGAGCAATTTGATTATGGTCATCAACGAGGAAATAAGTTGATGTATCTAAGTAAGCCACAAAGAAAGTTAGGATTATATCAAATGCAAAGAAGGCATCGACAAAGAGATCAGCGACCAACAGAGACCCGATTGACATCTCTCTGAAAGCTAACTCGAATGGAGATGCCCATGCTGAGTACATCACCAATGCCACTAGAAACGTTTGCCACAAACTACATCACAAATTTGTCATTCCACAACGCATTAGTGATATAAATAAAATTCGAAATTATGTTAAGGTAAATTAAATATGTATATGTACCGATATCTGCGATCATAAGGAGCAATGATATATTTTTTTAGGTTGAAGTAACCTTCATCAGGGCTAGTGCCAAATGCTGGTAAGAGACTGCTAGAAATTGAGGCCAAGTTCCTTATTTCCCCACTTGAACGTCTTCTAACTAGAGATGGCAACGACATTCTTGGAGAGTCACTTTCTGACAAAATGGTTTTCCTCACACAGAGAAGGGGAGAGAGAGAGAGAGGGAGAGTGTTAACACTTCTTGTTATCAACGTTGTTATACACAAGTGGAATGAATATAACATAGGGCAATGCTTTGTTTAATTATTTAATAACCAATAATTATCTGTCTACTTAATAAATAATCAATAATTCAACTTCTTGATTGAATTTCCCTGAACATTTATTCAAATATTAATAAAAAGTCAATGTTGTGTTCCGTGAATCATATAAAAATATGAGAAGGGTTGGCTAGGAGCTTTCGTCACATATAGTACTCTTTAGGCATAATTATGCATAGAGATAACTTAATATATTTCGGACGATATAGACGTTGGTGATCCAGTGGTTTGTCAACTTGGAGGATGAAATTAAAACACAATAGTATTTTCTTATTTATTTATGTTTTCGTGATAAGCTTTTCTTATTTATTTTAAGAACTGATGCAGTGACTTGCGTGATCAATGGAACTGGTTGGGACGAAAATCCCTTGATGTAATAGTAGTTTTTTTTCTTCTTTCTATCGAGTAATTGTTAGACCCTCTACCAACGTATCAATGTCCCTGTATAACTGGGCTGTTGTTCTTACGTATCTTTGTCGTATCATCTAAATCACATGAATTTTTTAATCCAAGGTGTATGTCAAAACCTTTTCAATTAAAGATGAATCACATCCCCTGTATGTGACTTGCAGTTGCAGTACGTTGACAAATTAATGACAAGAAATTCAATTTAACGACATCTTTACAACAACTTACCCTTGATGATACATTAACAAATACTCAAAATTTCATGTACAAATATTCTACACTATAAAACATCTATATTATCTTTCGTCAAAAAAATAAACCATATTATGCTTTACAATAAACTACATTTCTCCATTCCAATGCAATATCACAGAAATAAATGGAGCTGGCTGAAAAACCTTCAGGCATCATCATTGTTGGCATTCAGGTAGTCCTAAATTCAGTATTTGAATAAGATTCAGGGATAGAAACGCATCAATTTTTGCTCAAGCCAGATATGATTTATCCACACATATGTTGGACCAGCCTGGATGATTATATACCACAGATCACAGAAACCCGCTTCAACAAATCTAAAAGCTTTGAAATCAATGAAACAAAACGAGGTCTCTTGATCAATACTTGATTCTCATTGCTTAGTTTTATCAACGTCTCTTGATCAATGGCCATGATCTAGCTCCTGCTTTCTAGACGTCCATCGCATCAACAAAAAAAATGCACATTGGATAGCCCACTGATTCTGCCAACAATAGATTACATGTACTGTGCCAACCACTGCTTACACATATCAAGCACGGGAAGTGAATTTGCATGCAGTGCCTGCAACAACATCGATATAAAGGTAAGAAAAGTTGAACACTTCAGAAAAAAACAGTTCCGAGGCCATGAAAATAGTAGCAACAGGCAAACAGTAAAAACCGTGATATGCAATGTGTAGGTGACATTGATAAAACAAGAGCAAGTAGAACCACCCAAAACTAAGAAACTGATAATACATATCTCAATTTTCCATTGATATCTCAAACTGATAAGATGCACGGTGGGAACACAAGGACATGTCGTTTAGCCAAGTCATCTACAACTTCTACAACTTTCTTTTTTGTCATTAGGTATGAAGACTAAGAGAAGGGATGAGAAGGAAAGAATAAGTTTTATTATAATGAACAAACAAAAAGAAGCTTTAGGGTCTGTTTGTTTTAGTTACCACTAGAAAGCATATGATCCCCCCTAGTTTCATAAAGTCAGTAAAGATCACATAAGACTTTCAATCATATGCTGTTGCACATTTGCAGGTCAGGATTCATAGTAAACTAAAGCAGTTACGTCGGATAGAGTTGGTTAGTTAATTCCGCTTAAAAGCTTAAATAAAACCAAAAGAGAATGCCAAAATTGATCAAAAGTTCACCTGATGAGCAACATACTGAACGTCAGCCACACTTCCACTTCGTGAAGCAATTTGAAATGCACTTTTTAAACGACCACAAACTACACAAGCAAGAACTTTCCTGCATGCCCAATTCAAAAATATATGAAAATGTCAACATGGTTTCTGTAGTAGTACAGAAAAATAAGCTACGGGGATGGCACGTGACATAATGTATTGAAGCAGTTGAGCCGCATACAGATTGTACAATTCTCTTTTGAACAATAACAGAAAATAAAGGTAGATATTCAACAACAAAAATTAGTGAATGAATAATGATTGATAACGTCTCCAACAAAATCCTTTTCCTCTATTTGAACAATCGAAATGATTGTACTATTATTTTGGAATGAATGTGTATAACTAAGTATACAAAAGAATAAAACAGACCGAAATTCCTCATGTTTAGGAGCAAAACTCGTAACAGCTAAATTGTTTATGAAAACTAAATAAAGTAATAACGGAAAGGAAAAGATATATGAAAATTATAATTAAGTGAAGTCAGCAACAGGAATTATGTAATGCCTATGTTCTAATGATTTTTAAAAATATAAAACAGTTCTATATAAAACTCCCAAATAACAAGAAAATAAAAAATGCATGAAGACAAATTTTAAAAAAAAAAATCACCTGTGGCTGCTAGTTAGCATGTCTATTAGACGGTCTGGGCGTTCTTTGTGCTTATTGGCATATACATTTATCGCAGCACCCAAAACCTACACCATTAAAATTGTTGAAGCTGGTAAAATTTTCTTAAAATAAGTTCACTTATTCTAACAGACATTATTTTTATCCAGTAGCAAGATCAAGAATCATTAACATTAGTGGTTAGAATGGCACATCTTAGGATTTGTTCGGTTTGATTTTCTATTTTCATTTCATATTTAAACTTATTTGTAAAACTACCCTCCCGTTTTCAAATAATGTATATTTGTACAAGAAACTATAAAAACCACAAAAACTGTTTTTACTCTTCCCTGTACAAATATTTGAAGACAGCAACAGGAGTAAAATGAGGGGTGATTTTGTAATTAAAGTGCAAAAAAAAAAACACACTTCTAAGCTTCAAATTGCATTCTCAATTTATTTTTGACAGTCTTCTGCATAAAGCTACTTCCCATATACGCTGATTGCAGTTCGCAATCAAGCGTCTTCTCAGATAAATGAGTTCTAGTTATTTACAAGTCATATTAAATCATTATGTAGAAACAACCTCTACTTCAAGTAAAAGAGAAAGTAACTAGATTACCTGATCCCAGTCATCGTCATCTATTGTGCCCTTGATGTTTCTAAAGAATTCTGTCAATTGGCTGCCTCTTTTTCTCTCAGCAAGAGATGCAGCAACACCAGCATATATATCCACAGCTGCTTAATACATTTAAATGATCTAGCTAAGTATGCAGATAACACTTTGTGCCGTTAAAGCAAGAAGACAACAATACAAGATTGTAGAGAGTAGATTATCAATCTTACCAGGAAGATTGAATTCATAGATCACTTGGAATGCCAAATCAAAATTCTTCTCAACAAGAACCTCTGCAATTTTACACCTTCGTCTAAAATTTTAAAAACATAAGAAGCGTTAGTAATAACTAATAACTATTTGTACATAAATAATCAGAAAAAAAAATTAATGCATGCAATAGGGACAGTGGAGAAATCTGGATGAATCTTTAAAAGCCATTAATAAAAGAATAATTACCACCAAAATTATCAAATCTTAAAAATTGCATATTTTAAATTAGATTCTTAAAATTTGAGTTGAGACAAACTAAACTCCTCTTACAAAACTGGCTTATAATGTGGGACTCTTAACACACCCCTCTCACACCCAGGACTTGACATCTGGAGTGTGACTTCATTGGCCCGATAGCGGCGGCCTTGCAATAGGTAACTCAACGGATCTTCAACAGGCTCTGATACAATCTTAGAGTTTGGGTTGGGCCTAATTCAACCATTACAAACCGGCTTATAAGGTGAAGTCTTCCCCCACTTATATAAACACATTTTCAGGCCTCACGTCTAATGCAGAACTCTTAACATACATCATTAAAAAAAACTTATCACAACTTATAAGTTGTGTGTAAATGCTTTCACAAAACAGCAAAGCTTATGCTAGAGAAAATTGTTTCACGATATAGAATCAAAGCCACTATGAAATCAATCCTTGCAGCTCTGAATCTTCTTAACAAAAAGTTCACAACAACTTCCACAAGGTAAGTTGGTGTTGATGGGGATTTTGCCAAAAGAGGTGGTTATATATTGTTAAGAAGTCCCACATCGGTTGCGAGATGGCCTGAATATGTGTTTATAAGTGAGGGTCAACCCTCACCTTACAAGCCGAGCCGGTTTTGTGAGGTTGAGTTAGTCCCAACACTCAATTCTATGATATATAAAATCACATATGTGCTTTGAACTGTCAATTTGAGTTTTTAGATTTATTGGTTTGTGATTATTTTGGTCTCCCCTATAAATTGGGCTGACAAATTCATGATGAGTTTACTCAAAAAATTGTAAAACATGCATCCACAAAATTGAAGAAATACCAAACTGACTCAAAGAAAAAGAAATGGATGGTCAAAGTTACTAAGTAGGCTTAACTATTACACCAACCTAAAAGTGTCTGGATCATTGGGATTCCCAAAGAGTGAATGTTTCCATTGTGGTCCTTCCGAATCATTAAAGGATTTAACAACTTCAACCTAGAAAATACAATAAATCAACAGAAATTGTGAGGAGTAAACACACGATATCATTAACAAAACTCATGAGAATATATCGAACAGCAAAGAATTTAAAGTCAGTGATATTCCAAAAAATTGACTACGACTAAGAAGCCATAAATATTTCTTGGAATTTCTAAAATAAGAGGCAATGCCATGTGAAGTAAAAACGTTCCAACACAAACATGTCTACAACTTAGAAGTCACAAATTTTTGCATGTTTTTGCAAAGATGTGATACTATCCATATAGCAAAGGTAAGTCTTCTGTTAATTTGGAATTCCAAAAATGGAAATAACCATCAAAGCTTACCTGAATTGATACCCGAGTAGAAAATTTGACAAGACCTTCTTCAGTAAGCTTTTCAGATGCAGTTTTTCCCCTAAGACCTTTCGTGACAAGTTTGGTAGATTCTCCACCTTTGTGCCTTGCAGATAACCCTTCATCAAAATGCATCTACAAAAACAAGCATAAAAATAATAACACAGAATTACTAACAAAATTAGAGCAAGGGAAACAAGCTTATAGCAATTGATATACAGTTAGAGAATTATAATGTGTAATTTAGTTTATTTTAGATGGCAGTTGAAGGCTTCTTTTAAATTTAAAAGCAAATCAAGAAGGTTGTTACAGAAAGTAAACCATGGCATTTAGTCTCCCGAAGTACAAATCTGTTTCAGATGCATAGTGAATCGATATTGGTATATGGACAACATGCAGTATGAGAAATCTGAAATATTCTCATTTACTTTGAATTGACAGTACACAGCATGATATAATGTCTCTCAAAAAATGACTTCCTAATCAAATCCCTTAATTTCGGGAATTTCAAAATTGATTCTCCTACTCTATATACATCTCAACAGTATATCAATTCAACTCCAAATTCATGTTAGCTCAATTGTAATAAAAAAACCAGTTAGATCACAGGATTCTTACCCAGGAATTAGTCTTCAATAAACCAACATGACAAAGTGAATCTCATAACTATACCTTTGTAAATATTAATTACTTAAATACATATCAACTTAAGGAACGTTAAGAAGAGCTTATTTGAAGTTATCTCATGCCACTTATGCTCCTTTAAATTCTAAAATTTATCGCAACAATGCGCTTAAAAAAATAGACAGAAAAAACATAGTATTTAATAATCCAAAACTATCACAACTTGAAAAAGAAAAAGATAAACAGCAACAAATTTTTAAGCTATAATAAATAAAGATGTCCTATGCACCCTAGCTTTCCATTCTAAGTTCTAACAATTATGGGCATACCTTAGCATGTTCCAAATGTCTAATGGCTTCCTCTTGCGAAGAAGAATTCATAAACAACTGAATACAACAGAGTCCAGCGGCAATATGGTCTTTTTTAATTACCTGAACAAACGAACATTATAAACCAAAACCAAAACCAACAAATGAGAGAAAATTATAGAACATTATATTGAATAACTTTAATTTTATTTTTTTTTACTAACTTTAAACAAAAGACAAAACACTAATCCCTGTTTATAACGATACATGGATTAAACCCTAAATAAGTAGAGAAATCGGGAAACAAGCGATAACAGTAATAATATAAGAGATATGAATATTAATCCTATAGAATAGTCTATGATATGCTAAGATTGAAAATTGGTCACCAAAATATTCTAGAATAATATGAAGATATTATTAGACATTATTTTATTTTATTTTCTAATAGACTTTTTGAGATTATCGAGTTAAGGTGTGAGGCTGTTTATATAAGGAGGAAACAACCTCTCTTCATTTCAGGATCCAAGAACTTCTTGAGAACCCCACAAAGTATGACACTCATTTATTATCGTATTCTAACAAAACTTTACCCCCTGGTAAATATTTAGCCCTGATTTCACTTTTATAATTACCCACTTCTTATTACATGATTAATTACATAATTAAGTGGATTAAGTTACCTGAAAGCCGTATAAATAATTGAAATGCTTGTGAGTTTCACAATAGAGACAAATACGAGCAAGGGCTGTAACAGTATATTGATTCACTCCTGTATCCTGGGATGTAGTTGATGACATTCTAGTTGAAATGACTTCCTCCAAAATAGGCATAGCACCATAACCAATGCATGATTCACATAGATCATCAATTGTCCCGTAGTCGGTTGCCAAAGAATCTAATCTTTGGGGTGATGAAGAGGACACTCCACTGATGATCGATGGCTGTGGTGGTGGTGGGACAGCATCAGGAGGGAAAAATAAGTAGCAAGCATCGTGGTAGTGACCATGCTTAAACATAAAACGGAGCAAATGCTGACGACCATACTGTAAAATTTAAAACAAAAATTACGGGAAAAGAATTTAGAAGCAAATTGGAAAGTAAAAGGCGCCTTTTAAATATACTACAAAGCATACAAAGAAACTTACAACTATATAATAACCCAAAAAATTGGTGTTAAAATTTTTCATTTTTGTTTAAGGATTAATATAAAGCAGAAAAACACACTTAAACTTGATATAAATGCACATAAATATATGGTGTGTGTGTGTGTGTGTGTGTCAGTATGTGTGTATTCTTGAAACTGAAGCATGGCAATATAATTTGACAAAAAAAAGAGTTAGCAAACTGCATAATGATGAAAGCATTATGAGTCAATTATTTGCTGATAAGGGAGATTTGCGCTTACATCTTGCAAGTAATTAACACATTCAGTGTATCTAACATTATCCAGGTTACTCCGAGGACCATCTTCAAAATCTCGATTATATGTAGAATTATTATTTGCAGAAACTTGAGATCGTCTAGACCTTTCTGAACGGGGTAACGTTGATGGCATGTATAAGATGTTAAGATATGAATCAGCAGAGAGAGAATCATCCAGGATTGTGGGTGCACTTTTAGCCAGATGCTCATACCTGAAGAAAAATATAATTAGAGATGATTTCTGTGCAATGACCAACACTAAAAGTTATTTCATCCCCTATTTTCTCCCTTGATTTACTTCCTTAGCTCATTATTCCAGGAAAAACTTGAACACAATACTTACAAAAAATTTAACGAGCTTGATTGGTAAGAAGTCAAACCATAAACATATGGAAAAAGCAAACATGTGCCCTGGCACATGTTAAGGATTTAAATGAGGAAACTTTATCTTGTAAATTGTGCATTGAAATTCTCAAAAGTTATAATATTGACTTTTATTTTAAAAATTTACTATATTTGGCATCTGAACATATTTAGTTTCTAGTAGAGTACAGGAAATCGTATGATAATGCATCATATAGACTTCAGGTCATATATCTAACCTGGACAACTACACACACACACACACACACAGTGACACAGACACACGTGCACACACAGAGGAGTAATATTGTAAATTCTCAGTACAAATATCACAGATGGATGTTATTGACTCTTGTACACAATCAGTCCAATTTATAGCCTACTAACATTATATAGAAAACTCAAATAGATAATAGACATAAAACTAGTGCATAACATCTTACATAGAACGAACAGCTGAAACATCAACTGGTGGGCCACCTTCAATTGTATTAATAATATCCAAAACCACAGGTCCAGGATCACCCTTGAACAACTGAAGAGCTTGCCTGAAATGAAATAGATATACAATATTTGACCGATTTTAAGTTCATGCTTATGCTTGCCTGTCACTAAAAAATATACTAGTAATTCGAACTTCAAGCTTTTGGTATTGTTGCCAAAAGTAAAGTTAACATACTTAAACTTCACACGGGCATGTCCGTAACGCTCCATCCGAAGTAATGCATGACCCCATGCATTCCACACCGGGAACACGTCAATCTGAAAAAAGCAATAGTATTTTTAAAACTTAAAATAACTGACATGTAGCAGTTCCATTAAAGCGAAGAGTGACAAGTCCTCTGTCTACACTTGAAACTGAGGAATAGTCTTTCTCATATATTGAATGGGAAATATACAAGGTATATATATCTATTAAAGGAAGTATGCTTTTGATAGTGGAAGCGTGGTGGGCCCATAACCCACAGGTCCCTGGATCTGGTTCCAACTTGAAACTGAGGAATAGTCTTTTTCATATATTAAATGGGAAATATACAATGTATATATATAGATACATGAGTCACTAAAATAAATAAGAATCTAGATATAAAAACATAATATCCTAAAAGTTACTAGTCATAATATACCTTACACTTTTTACTGGTATACACTGCCATGCTATACCGTTCTTCCACAACCAACCTGTCACGGAGACGGGCAGATGATTCTCCATCAGCAATATCATCAAGAGAAGCAGCAATACCAGATCCCAAAAGGCTTTGGAGCAGCTCCGCACGCCCCAACCAAACATCTGCCTGTGACAAGATTTCAGATAGCTCATCTGTGGATTGACTGCCCACACTAGAGCTACCAGCATCAGATGACGTGTCATCAGCATCTTTGTTTTTTTCCCAATTACTTGAAAATTCACTACCACCTGTGAGCTTTCTCAGCAAGGACTTGGCATAAAGTAGACCCTGCATATGCAACACATCAGAGTGATTGTATTTTTCATTACAAACAAAAAGTCTGTGATGCATTCTCATAAACTGGAGAATGTTTCTGTAATTAATAAGTTACTCTGTTCCATTATATACCTGGACAAATGTTTCTGTGGCGTGATATGCTCGCCCAATTGTTTCCATAGATGCATTCTCAGGCATCTGCTGAGAACTCAAGACATTCTTCATTTGGTTAATGCATAAGTCAAGGGCAACCCTGGAGGATACTGATTCATCAGAACACAGAGCAAGCAATGCCTACAAAGGGCACAACCAAGCATTCAGTAGAGATAATAGAAATAATAAAAACAATACAGACTACATATATATTCTTTTGAGCCACTAAGCATTTACAATGACTTCAATTACCAGCACCCAGCAACTCCCAGCCATGATGGCTCCAATTAAATTCGAAATTGAAAATTAGAAATGTAGAAGTCTATGAAGCGCCAAAGCAACATCCCTAAATTCTCAATATGATATCAACAAAATTATTAAATAAGGGCTTCCAAGTTCCAACACAGTATTAAATATGAAGATCAACTCATAACTCCACCTTGAACAGTGTAATGTCAGGGGCACTTTCATATCTGTGAGATGAGCGGATGCTTTCATCTTTTGGTGGGTCACCGGTAAGCATCCATTCCTCGGAAATTGCAACGGAAGGGAGTCGTTCTTGCCCATCTGCTGAAAAAGAAGAAATACGGTCCTCTTGAATTCCGGTCATCGTTTCCCAAGCAACCCTATCAGAGGGAGACAGTCCAGAAATTTTTCTTTTCCTATAAACATCTTTTGGAGCATTTTTTTCCACGGCATTTTTTGGAGCCCATGAAAATGCTCTTCGAGCCTCTTTCTGCAAATTACTTAGACTGCTTGTAAAAGACAACTTTGGCGGAGCACCTCTAGCCTTCTGTTTTGGTCTGGAACCTGAGACAGTTATGCGATGTTCCCTAGGAGGCGAGCTAATACTTACAGCAATAGCCTTAGTTGCATATGTAGTAATTACATGGTTGTCTCGTAAAGTAGGAAACTCCTTTAATATCTACAGAAATAACGGAAAACATCACATTGAATGAAAGAAAATCAGTCAAGAAGGATGAAGAAAACAAGTAAAAATGAAAAATAAAAATTATCCATATATGAGACAAGGGTATCCCCTAATGCTTTGCTTTTGGAACTTCCAAATTAACAAGTAACAAAAATAATGCATGTTAATGAAATTATTTAATTAAAGTTTAAATTACATTACCAGTGCAGCAGATTGCAATTGTTTCCTCATCAGTAGCACTTCCAGAATCAGATGAGGATGTTCATGTAGGGAAGAGCACCTTTGTTGCCATGGCACTGGCAAGACAGACAGTACACGAAGCCCTAAAGCCCATGAATTGAGCCGGGAAATCTCAGCATCAGATAGATTCCCTTCTCTTCGCTTCAGGAAGAAGTGAACCTTAAACAGTGCACAGAGAAATGGTCATCAAAATTATGGTGGAGAATAAAAAATCAGTAAAGTTCAGTTTACAGAAATTTATATCAATTAACAATTAAAAAAATTATGCTTGATAAATGTCTGATTACAAGAAGTTGCTTTGACCGCAAATTGGGCAAAAGCTGCATTGCACCCATAGCAACCGGCAAAGCATCATCTGTATCCCGTAATGAAGAAAGAAAGCGTGATGCTTCAGCTGGTCCTCCACCATTAAGAGGATCCGCTGTTAAAAGCTTCACAAGCTGTCGCCCTTGCAACTCTCTCCTTAAATCAATTGATAATCCAGCACTTTCTGCCACTTTAAGTGCAGCAGAAACAGCTCCTTTTCCAGCTAATCTAAGTGCCAGCCCCTCTGGATCTTCCTTGCAATCTGCTTCAACCTGAAATGCAATGATTTATTAGAGTTTCCATAAGAAAAAGGAAAACTAGAAAGTGATTATTTTACAGGAGTTTTATTTAAGCTCATACACAGACAATATAAACTGCTGGAAAAAACAGGTGAATCTGGCATGGGTTTTAAGGATTAGATGTGTAACAGTTCAAGGATGAGATCACAACCTCTTGCCAGCTCGTATAGTGATCATCTGCACCTAGAATGTGGCTGTACCTCTGCAAAGCTTGTTTCATTTGCAAAACCTAAGCATTACAATGAATAATGTCATTTCAGATTAAACATAGTATGGAAACCGGTACAAGTACTTCTACTGCTGCATATTAAGTAGAAATATTAAAAATTATATTTCTAAGACATTTAAACAAGGGGATGGGCATGAGAGAATGTATCAAGGAAAAATATAATACTAAAAACAACAAGATAGTAAAATCAAAAGATTTATAATCCCAGGTTTTCACAAACTTCCTAAATACCTATAAGTGAACATAATCAACATCTTTGAAATGTGTTAACCAAATAATTTGTTGTCAAAATTTGTGTTTCAGAATAACACAAGTCATTGGATAATAGGTACATAATATGTATGGATAGATACAGCAGCTATTTAAGAATATCCATGCATCGTGCAAGACAACATTGATATAACAATACAGTATTAAAAGAAAAATAACTGTAACTTCAGCACCTCTTCCCTAATAGAATCATTTTGAGGTAGATGGCAGCTGCACATTGTGAGAACGTCCAACGCAGCATCTAGTTCCCATGTGTGAACATATCTATTAGAAATTAAGAGATTTAGAAGCGACATCACTGGCTGATACAAATACTGGACAACACGATTTAATAATGATAAAAAATTCATAACTTATAAGCATGCAACAAAACATACAGATAAATTCAAAGCCTAAAATCTTAAGTTATGAGACAGATGCCCATAAATATATTGTTATGTAAAAGTTCTCTCTCTCCCCCCATAAAGATTCACTTTTGAAAGAGTCTTATTTAATATATATCAAGAAAGAGATACAAGAAAATTCAAACATGACAGTATTATATTATGTGAAACTTCAATATGAAAATAAAGATATAAATTTATAGATTCCCACATGTTCACTTCATGCAAAATCACTTGAATTGAAGCATGGACAATGCAAAATCCCTTATTCCTGTGTGTAGAAATTTAATTTAGTTACGGAAATTGGGGAAGTATCGATTGGATTTTTACCAAATATATCCATTCACATTTCCCAAAATCAAGAACATGGAATTATTAATTCACCTTAGAGCAAGTCTAACTGTTTGACAGTCAGATCAGAAGAATAAACCCATTATATATAGATATGATCAAGTGATTTACACACCTTAGGGCAAGTCTAGCTGCCAGCTGTTTGTCCTTCAATCTTAAGCAATACTGCCAACTATTGCTCCAAATATTACGTCCTCCATACCCTTGACGCTGTGCCGAATTTGAATGGCTCTCTTCTGCACGCTCAATGATCAGCTGCAGAAGTTGATCAGAGGCCCCATTACGTAGAAAACGATCAGAGAGTGCAAGAGCATCCATTAGCTTTCCTTCGCCAATTAGTCTGTAACAGAAGAACACTATGTCAAATCACATGTACATTACTAAAGAAAGATATCTTGCTATTATTAAGGGCCCTATACATATTGAACCCAAAAAAATGAGATCATTCTTAGTTGCTACAGACAAAGATTGTGATTAAGAAAGTATGGGTTTTTTCTATTATTCCCCATTGTCTATCTTAAACAACATCACATAATATTATAATAAAAAGGTTTGACAATGACAATTGATTTGATGATAAAACTGAATCGGGAAATAGTCCATGTTTAAATAACAAAAAGTCCAGATTTCCAAGAATAGCAAAATTATAATTACAAATAACCATTGATAACTAATTTGAAATAAATTGACGAAATAGAGTATGACATGACTGCACCAATTCTGTAATATTTTAATGCTAGTGCAATGAAACTTGACAAGGGAAAAAAAACACTTAATACCAATCGTTTGAACAAGAGAAAAATATATATATTCTCCCTCCCCTATTTTTAAAAAATTAACAAGAGAAAAAACTATCGTTTGAACAACTATTAACTATAATACCGTTCCACTGCCTTTTGACATGGTTCTTCATTATCCCAATCAAAAGAAAGGAAAACAGTTGTGTCAAGTTGAGAAGCTTCAGATTTTGAGGAATCGTGCCACAAGTCTGCAGCGTCAACCCCTTGGCTATTTAGGTCTGTCAGAGCTACAGGGATTGTACTACTATTAATGTCATCAGCATCCAACTCTGTTTCAGTGTCATGTTCACGAACTCTCTTCACAGAAGATCTTGCTTCAAGGTTGCCATCATCTGCTGTTTGATTAGCAGTTACAGCAAATTCTGAAACTCGGTGAAGGTTTGTCTGCATCTGTATCCATCTGTTCAAAGTTGGGAACCTGTACATCGGGAGAAAGGGTGGAACAAATTATTTAATATACCAACAGAGAATGTGCACCCTCCCAAAAAAGGCAAATATTATATGCTAGCATGAGAAGTGAACACATAAGTGTATGGTAAATCACTTGTCTTACGCTCCATTGGCAAGTACCAAAAACACACAAGGAAGACTTGTTAGCAAAAGACCTTAAAATAATTCCTTTATAACAAAGCCATGCATATGAATGGAAGAAAAGTAGCTCAAGGGGCTGAAAAACCACATCAGTCGATGAAAAAAATTCCAAAATGCCCTTTCTACTATCCAGCTAAATATTTTTTTTTGAGTTTTAATCTTTACGTAAGTTTATGTAAGGGCTCTCATGAAAAGGTTCACAAAATAGAGGAGAGAGAAGTAGATGTAAACACTGGAATTCAATTAAGTCGGATGAAATTGAGGTATGCTTCGAACATGATTTGTGACAGAAGTGCCTCTCAAGTAGCATAAAGGAAAATTTTATTTAATAGCTATGAGACCTGCAATGTTGTATGGGAGAGAATGTTGACGGTTAAAATGTGTTAGAAAGATGTACATAAACAGGGTTAAAAATTATGTTTTGTATTTATCTCTGCATCAGCGTATAACATAGGTTTGGTTTATAAGACACACATATTCTCTAATGTTGTATGCATGCTCATTTTTCTCTTTCTCAACATGGTATACAGGCCTAATGAGAGGAAAACTTAATTCGTACTAACCCGATGGACCCATATGATACCCACTTTTTTTGCCCGTCATACAGTTGTTTCTCCATCCTGCCAGATTCCTGCTTTTACAGGACCTGGCCACTCCCACTGCTGTGAACACTGATTCACTCATTCTTTCTCATTTTCTCTTTCTCGACAAAATACAACAAAGGGGAGAATATTATAATGGATGTGTGATTATACAAGATAAGATAGGGAGAAATACAGTCATCAAAATATAATTGCAGTATCTACATTAATGTAGAAAGGGAATGTGTGGAGAAGCCCTGTAGAAGTGCCAATTAGGAGGGTAGGGAAGATAGAGGATAGTCAAATTGTAGAGGTAGAAACATGTAGCCAAACGAATAAAAGAAATTTAAAGGTAATGGTCTATCTTTATAAATTAAAGATATGATACAGCTTTATAAAACAAGATATACATCAGTAAAATATGGTAATGAAAAATCTATTTATGAAAGGAAATATGTTAGCAATATTAAAATGAAAAAGAAGTTTCATATTAATGATCAAGTATCTGAGTTAATATCAACC
The DNA here is from genome assembly GCA_951804385.1 of Trifolium dubium. Taxonomy (NCBI): domain Eukaryota; kingdom Viridiplantae; phylum Streptophyta; class Magnoliopsida; order Fabales; family Fabaceae; genus Trifolium; species Trifolium dubium. Next base: position 2,884,871 of record OX638076.1, on the reverse strand, counting down.
AAACGTGTGTGGTTTTTAAATAGCTAAATTATGAATGAAACTGACAACCAAGACACACAAATAGGGTACACTACCTTTCAGATTGATCGAGAGCAAACTCATAAAACAAACGATTAGCATCTGGAGTCTGCTGTAATCCATCACTCAAGGAGCTTGAAATTGAAGAGCTACTGCTATCATGCAGTATACAACTCCCGAATACACATGCCAAGACAGACCTCACTGGGGATATTTTTGCCAAATGTTTCACCACATCTAACTCGAGAGGATATAATGACACTCCAGGAGTTGCTGAAGAACGGCTATAGCAATTAGGCTTTGCATCTTTACATGAAGGAGAAAGTACTTTATTTTCAGAACTGCACTTAGGGAACGAAGGAACAACAGGAATGCAAGCCCATCCATGTCCAGATCGTGGAGGATAAACTGGAGGCACACATGCAGAAATCACCTCATGTACAAAATCAGCACACATAATTTCAGCTGCCTTCCCTGCAGCATCAGTACTGCCTCTTTCAAAAACAAGACGAGTCAAAAGCTGCAAGAAAAAACATTAAAACATGGTTAAAGGAAAGCACGACATCCTCATCATATAAAAAAAGTTAAATTTTCATAAATATTTCTAAATGGCTACATAAAAGGAGACCTAGTGCATAAGGCACCGTCCTTGCTGCATATGGGAAGAGTCAAATGTATGTAGCCTGAACTCCATTAATAGAATAAATCCAAGCCTCAAATTAACTAGAGATAATGCATAAATAGGACTTGTAAAGCTCGGGGAATCTCCACCTTACAAATTGGTTTTGTGGGGTTGTGTTACACACATTTTCAGATAGTATTGAAGTCTACCCTAGAACCATCATTGTGCCACTGGTATTATCCATACACCAGGCTTAATAGTCACAGCATGAGGGGTTATTCAGAAATACCCAAATCTCCTGTTGATTGGAGATAAGCCCTAAACAGAGCTTATAAAACTTTGGCAATCCTCACCTTACAAGTCGGTTTTGTGAGGTTGAGTTTGGCCTAAAATCCTAAGACCACATAAATGGAAGGATATTTCAGTAAGTAGAGTCAATGACCCTCAGATCTCAAGGAAGAACCTTATCACTGTACCAAGTCTCACACTCCATTTCCAGAACCCTAACTTCTTAAAAATGGAAGACTCTATTAAGTATGAGTATAATGCAATAGTTGCACAAATAAATTCAGTTGAGTATTCTTATTGCGGAGCATATGATCAAAGAAACATGTTTTTCACTTGATTAAATTATGATAACATGATATTAATCCCAAAATTTTAAAAAATCCATATGTCCGATTGTAGTATGGAGGGGTAAGAGAGATGTATGATTAACTTCTGATGATAAAAATAGAGTCAACAGTCGTGCAATAGAAACAGACTTAGACACGCATAAACATGGTGGTAGTTGCACCAAAAATCAAACATTGTCAAATAGTTCAAATATTTTAAAAGGCTTACATCCTTAGGCCACTCATAAACAACAGAGAAAAAGTTGAAATCATGAGTAGTATCAGTCCCATCAACTATGTCACCAATTGCAGCAACATGAAGAATGAATTGTGATAAATATGTCATAGGTTTGGCACTCAAGGGAGAAAATATTCTCTTCCCAGAATCTTTAATGTCAAAACCAGAAGGCTGCAGGCCAGTTTCTCCTCCAGCTGAACTTAAAGGTATTGGTTTAACAACTCTTAAGCCGAGCCCAAGTACAATTTCATTGTCACCGTCGGAAATAACACTCCTCTCAGAATACAATCCTTCACCTCTAGTAGTACTTGGTTCAGTTTCTTCATCGGTGACAGCTCTTGCAAGGTTATGCAGCTTACCTAATTTTAGTATAAAAAACATGTTATAACCATCAAAATTTGTACTTGATGGACACAGATTTCAACCATCAAGATTTTTCAACAACAAAAGTAATAAAATGCAAATAGATATAAATACCACTCAGAAACTGCCGCTTGCCCGTATGAGCATCTTCAATCATCTGATGTAGCAAAGCCAGAGCACGCTCCCTCTGCTCCTGCCGGTATGACTCTTTTGAAGATGAGATGACAAATTCCCCGGACAAGATTGCCTGCAGTGTTGGAGGGTTGTCCTGGAGGAATAAATCATATATACGTCATTACCAAGATTACAGCGTTCTACAGCATTTGTATGTATGTCTTTTGTGGTGCGGCATTGTATGTACTCTAATAAGACCACAAAAGTAAAGGAGAGCATTGGAATCTCCATACAAAATAAAAGAAAAGGGAAAAAATCACAATAAAAACAAAATTGTAAAAACCCGAATCTACTTTTGTAATAAGAAAGGCAAGTTTTTTTGGCCATGTGATAATTGTAAAAATAACAATAAAAACAAAATTGTAAAAACCCGAATCACAATATAAACAAAATTGTAATAAGAAAGGCAAGTTTTTTTGGCCATGTTATAATTGTGTGGTTCATTGGTGTATTAGACTAGAGGAAAACACTGGTAGTTGTGTTAAAAAAATGGTTATCCTTACACTAATAGAGAGTAGGATTGTATTAGTGACCTCTATTCATTCTGCAAAGTGTCGTTAAGGATGTAACCACGACAAAATCATCAGAAGGGTTGGAAAGTACTTTTGTATCAATGGCTTTTCAATTTACACCACCTTTATCATTGAGAATGCCTTAAATTGGAAAATGCACAAGTTACAATACCACCATCTTGTGCTTTTCCGAGTAAGATAGTGTTGAACGTTAAATTAGTTGCTCAACAAAGCTATGATAACATGTCAATAATCAGACATTGAAATCATGAACTGTTAAGGCCCAGAAAAGAATTTTATATCTATATATGTAACAAACTTAATGGGAATAACAGATGCTGACATAGTAATATTGTTGGCTTATGACAATGCCTAAAATCAGAAAAGAAAATTAATTCTTGCGTGGGGCATACTGGAAATGGTTTTCTTGAAAAGGACTCTTACAAATAATATTCAAGCTCTCACCTGCTCCAAGAATTCCTGTAAGCGCTTTAGAAGACGCCGTGATGCAGAAATGACTCCCACTTCAAGGATCTGATCCCAATAAGTAGAGCCAGCTTTGGGAGATCCTCCTGGATATATCTCAGATAACATAATTTGGGCCTACACATTGAATAATAAAAACCACTGTCTAGTCATGAGGACAAAGCTTTTAAGAATAAAGGACTAGAGATCAAAGTCATATTGAATAGCATTTGACGAAAAGAAAATATCCCCAAATGGATGACATTCTTGGTGAACAATAATAATGGAACAGCGAACATGCACAAAAACCATGGCTCCTAAATTATATCATAAATGATTTATTTGTCGTCTCTGAAAAGGAAAAATATTATTACTACTTCTATTGTTTTGCACTTTTTCCCTTCCTTCTCCACAGTCTAATTTCTTTTATGTGGAGGGGGGAATCAGCTGACTGGCATCTATTAAGGAAATGATAGCAGCACCTGATTCAGCAGTTGTTGAGACATCCCTGCAGACTTTGCAGAAGTTGCAGCTACATCAATGCAAAGAAGAATCTGGCAAGAAATGCACATTCTCAGAACCAGATATACACAAAGCATTCTATTACTTATCAGTTGAAATGACAAAGTCTAAATTGCTTTCTTAGCATTTTAGCAACTTACTGTAGACAAGGGTCCCAATTGGGAGCGTAAAGAGGAAAAATCTAGATCCTGCACACGGGACACCACATCATCTACCTGCAATTATAAAATTATAAAATGATTAACATTCATGACAAGCAACTAGAAATAAAAATAATCAAGAATCTGCTAAAAAGGACTGTACAAAAGTTGCAAACACGACAACTCAACTTGGGCGCCATGTTATACTGATAAAAGACAAAGAGTATATTTGTCATAGAACATAAGGAACTGGTAATTTGAAAATGATAACAGCATCTACATACCCTAAGGATATAGTGAAAACCCATAAGAATCACATTTAATTTCCCCTAACATCATGTAAAAGAAGGAAAAGGATGGAGAGATAGGGAGACAGATCATTCAGGCCAATTATCTCAGAGGGGCCTGTCATCTCAGAGGGGTTTTCCTGCCGATCAACCTCACAAATTACAACCATTTTAAGTTTTCAACAACCTAAAGAATAATATCAGGCCTCTTCTCTTTCACCTTAAGTGTGTTGTGTGCAATCAAGTTTTTGAAAATTGAAACAACACAATACTTCTTGGTGTTGCAGACAACTTTTTTGGAACAATCTCTTTGCTATTCTTTTAAGCACAGGATGTATCCTCCTACCTTGGAGATAATTTGTTGGTTCATTCATTACAAAGGTTTTGGAAGAAACAATGAGGCCAAAATTCACTGGCAATTAAATATAAATTTTTGCCAACCAATAACTTGGTTTTGCACACATATGTCAATAATACGTTGAGATGATAGGGAAAATCTGTCAAAGCCATTAGTTCAACAGATCGGATAAACTGCAACCAAATAAAAGTACATACAGATGGTTTTTTGCAGGCACTATCTACCCATTCAGCTAACTCAAGGGTTGCTTTGTCTTCGGCAGATAATGAAAACCGATGAACTGCTTCTTCTCCTATATCAAACTTTGCTTTCTGCATGCAACTGCAGAATGGGGGAGGGAGGGAATATATCAGATTTTTTGGGACAAAAAAACATTTAACACATAAGTGCATAGAAGGAAGATTTTCTTCCCTAAAAAAGATGAAACAGTGAAATAAAAGAAACTTGTATATAACATTAGCCCAAAGAGTTATCTAATAATACTCAGGAAATTCACTAGAGAAGCACCAAAGACCAAGAAATGAATATCTAACAGAATTATATATATATATATATATATATATATCAACAACTGAAAACAGTAAACCAAACTGTCTGCAAATGCTTGTCTTATAAGTTTCACACCAATTTGTCTATTGTCCTTCCAAACTGGCTTAAATTATCCCAAAAAATAGTCTACCATTGCTATCCAGGATAGTAGTTTGGCCCCAGTTATCCCAAAGAAGCTGTCAGACTTATACCAATTGTTGTTTGGTTCCAATTTTTGCCGCATAGCAGTTTGGCATCGGTTTTTGTCCCAATGATGATCTAGCATCAAGTTTTTGTCACAGTTTAGTTGTGGCTTTTATTTCATAAACGGTATACCAAGGACATTTGTCCTAAATTCAGACCTTGTCCTCATCTTTTTATCTTAAATGTGATTTGACCTCCCCAATATCCAATCTCAACTTATATTATTTAGCTTCTTTTTCTAAAGAGTACATTTGCAAAAAAGGTTTAAGGCTTTTGACGCAGAAGAGTCAGGATATATAAAAATATCCTGTCTTTATCCGTATCTTACATGCAACGAGTGTTTTAGATGATATATTAGAATTGATTTCCACAATTTCAACTATATCATTGTTTGTTTCCTTATTCAATTAAGATTAGAAGTCAGTATTAATGTAAATAAGGATTAGTGTTTTCTCGTCTAGAATAGCATCCAATACATTTTCACATCAATTTTATTATAATTTTACTATTGTAAGTATTTCTTTTTCTCCCTCTTTACTGAAGAATTAAACCCTATAACTTTAACATTATGCATTATAAGGAGGGAAAAACTCACAGGTTGAGTAGCTTGGAGGGAGCTGCACGTAACACTGTCAATGCCTCTTTCCATCTCCATTGGCGTTCAGATAATGGAAGAAGATGCTGCAAAATTGATAAACGCCATTCCCATTCTTCAATGAAACGAGTTGCGATTGACATTCGCCACTCGAGAGCCTGTCTGCTGGTTGTGCTTACACCATCATCTAGTGTGTTTTCTAATTCAACCACAGATGATGGAATGTTTTGATGCAATATTTCAAGTAACAAACTAGTGAAAGATATAACCATTTTATTTCCCCCTTCACTTCTAGTTGAGCAACTATTTCCCGAAGACGATGCAACGGATGATTTAGAATCACTCCCTTGTGATCCACAATGCATCAAGTTGGCAGAGATATTATCCATGTGCAGCAGTGAAATTATGGCATTCACCATAAAAATCTGCATCATTGAAAAATCAGGGTTCGATAAGCATAGTATCATAACTGGTAAAGGAATTTAGAGTCTTCGAACAATTGATGCAAAAACTCAAAATATCAAAATTTAAAGATACATTGATTTAAGTATCACAGAAAATGCAAAAATAATACCACATGGACTCTTTTTATAGTGTGTACCATACCACTTAGATGTTCCTTAGTAATATTTACAACAACTAACCACTGATATATGACATTATATCCTACATAAACTTTTCCCATATTTATCTGGTGAAAATCAACAGAAAGATCCAAATACAACATAAAGTTATTTGTTGTCAAATAAAGTAATGTAATAATTGAGAACGAGAGGCAATCACCAAATTATACAAATACACATCGACAACATGTAGCACATCCTACTGGTCAAACGTTTAACCTAAATTACGCAAAAAACATAAAATTGATTGGAGAAAAGAGTAAAATTATAGCATGCGTGGAAATTAATGTCACCTACACCATCAAAAAATTGGTTTAGATATGGTATAAACATATTATTATTATTATTATTATTATTATTATTATTACCAACTGCAAAGGAAATTATTAGTCTTCAAAGGTCGAACAATCAATGCCAATATTAATAATATTATGACTTTAGAAATACAAATGATAAAAGAGAATGCAAAACATCTAAAAAGAAGTCACACAGACCATTTTCTATAATGTGTACTTAAAAACTTTCACAGCGTCCAGTCAAAAAGACATGGAATATTACAACCTATATGAATTTTTCTCTTACATTTGTTTTGTGGCAATTGATTAACAGAAGGATCCAAATAGAATATACATTTTTTAAATAAATGAAATGAAAATAATATTGGAGTGGAAGAAATACAGTGTATTTTTCAAAATTAAATAAATGAAAGTATTTGACAAAATATCCAAATACAACACATAGCAGATGTCACTGGTTAGATGTTTCATCTAGTTCAGGTGGGAAAATTTTGTTTCAAAAAACAATCAGAGAGAAAAGAATGAAACTGCATGCCTGGATCGAGTAAAAGATTGCAAGAAAATCCTGATTATACACAACTACATAAAGAAAGCTGCTTCTGCCTTGCAATGATTAACATTTTGAGGAGAAGGAAGAAATTGGACAAAAAAATTAGAGAATCTTTCAAAAGGAAATAACCTTGCGTGGAAGACTACTAATACCATCCAAATGGCTTCGCAAGTCCTTCAAATGAAATAGTGGCACATTTTGATGAGTTTCTATATCATCAGACATACTCCTTTCCATTACTCCTAAAGCAAGAACACTTGACTCTAGAGCATATCGCATATGCATGAGTTCTACATCTTGCTTCCTATGTCAAATGAAGGAAAATCAGCAAAGAAAAGAAGGCCCAATGAAAGAAATAGAAATCACAGTAATTATGAGACAAAGCATTTGACATTTTATGTCAAAAAATATTGTCATACAACTTATGGCTTTCGTCCAGTTAAGCGCCATAAGATTACATGTTCATACGTGCAAAAATGTCTTGATGCAACGGAGAATAATACAAAGGCAAATCAAATGGTGTAGAAAGGAGAAGAGTTGTGTGGCTCGCATTACTGTAAAATTATATATATGAACATCATGTAATTCAAGCTAATTAATCAGATGCCTGTCCACTCGATAGACGCCAAATTGTTGTCCACGTACATATCCCATCTCAAACAACTAAATATCATTTTTCTCAAAAATATAACATTTTACTATTTTAGCTCATCATATACCCAAAAAAAATCACATTTTTAGTTGCTGAAGTAACGACCAATAATTAATTACACTAATGAAATAGATTACAGAAGTGAACATATGCAAAGGCACATGCAATCATGTTGTATTCATGATTCATTCTTTTTTTCAGTATTTGCTGTTTTGGACTTTTAATGGATATATTGTTCTCTGTCAATGTACTTTTTTCCTAATCTGATAGCATAATTTCCTTTTAATCAAAATAAATAAATAAATAGAACATCTAGGAATCGATGTATGTTTACTGAGTCCAAGTACAGTATATACACACATAAGGATAAAAAAAAATAGATTGATTACTTTTTCAGTAGTGGTTGAGTGAATGCCGTTTCCAAAAATGAAATTTGTGTCAAGAATACCATGTAATTTAGGGTTCCTATCTGTCCTAAGCAAAAGATAAAAAAGCTGCTACCATAAGATTTTTTTGGTGAAAGCTGCCGAACATTACTAAAAAAGAAAGGAGAATCATAAACATACATCTTCCAGGCTTCCAGAGTAGAAGCAATTGGTTGCATAGTAATCAACTCTATGGCTTCCCGGAATATTATGCCTGGGACAACATCAAATAGTACCTACAGAAGAATCTCCAGTCATGACAGGACAACAGAAGATGGTGTTATCATATTAAACATTCAAACTTAAAGTACAATGCATCTCAAATGAATTCTGATAGATTTTGTTAAAATTTAAAAAATCATTCAATATTAACTTGTGATATATTTTCATTTGAAAGATAAAGGCTTCAATTTTGTAGTGACTACAGATAATTTAAGAAGGGTGGGTAACTTCCCTTTATGATTTTACACCACAAACAAATTATTTTGCACTCAAATCTGTTTTCATCAACAAATATATGCCCACTGTGTGTGGAATATCATCAAATAGTTACATGATAGCATCAAAGGCTGTTACCAAAATAAAGGAGGAATCTTATGATTTAAGATCATAACATCACAGTATGCAAAAATTACATATATTTTAAGTCAATCTTATCAATAATTACTGATATGCAATTATAACCCTTGCAAGTTGCAATGAAGGTATGAATTCCGAGCACACCTACTACAATGCTGTACATTTGACATAAAGTATTACCCGGATAGGAGTTTGGACAGAAAGACGTTCCAAGACAAAGTTCTCAACAAAATGATCAGAATAGGCATCTTCATCACTAAATGCTGCTTGTTCTTTTCCAGAAAGCACTAATGAGAATTTTGAATTCCAAGACCGGCCAGAATTCACACAAGCAACAAAAGAGGCAAGATCGAGCTGATAGCATAAAGTATCACATAGAAGTTCCACACAGGACATCTGTAAGAATATCAAATCAATTTTTTAGCGAAGTTCCACCTATTCATTCTTTTTATTTTACTACCTACAAATCACATTTGAAACAATGAAAAACGAAAAAAAATACCTCATCTGATTTATTACCGTAAAGAGAAGATTCTTCAAGCCGAATTACTTGTGACTTACTTGTCCAAAGAAGTTGCATTAATTTTCTCCTTGCTTTTATTTTACCCGCCAATAAATCCCAACCCATGGCAGCTACTAAAGGCTGAAGTTGTGGAAACAATTGGAGGACCTGCAACAAACAAGTACATGAGTTTAAATTTGAAAGTACACCAGTGTAGGGAGTGGGGAGAGTTAAATGACAGGATATAATAATTGATACAGTAGCAAATATTTATTCCTAAGCGCAAAACAAAAATTGGTACATACATTGCTAGCTTCTTCCAGCTGCTCCCTTTTGACAGAAGACAGAGCAGTATCCATAATACATTCAAGAACATGTAGTCCAGAGATACGAGCATAATGATACATCTCTGTCTTGCATGATCTGATCACCTCATTCAATGATAATGTCTGATCATCTAAGTTCTTACCAGGCTTCAGTTCTTCCAGATAGTTTTGAAGACGTACAAGAGGGCGTGGAGTGAAATTGTCAGTTTGAACTCTATCCATTTCGATCTCTTCAGACAATACCTCGTCATGAATGCTCTGAATAGAAACGTGGATATTTGATATATAGTTAATAAAAAACAAAATCCTTTTACATAAAATGGCTAAGGAAAAAACTTTATGCTGTAAAGTGTAAACTCATTACATATCTAGCAACTATTAGAAGTAATTTAAATAAAGGAAAATAATAACACCGAGACAAAATGACCATTCTAAATTGATATGGTTGCGTGATAGTGAAACCATTTTTTCCAAGTTGACTAAATGCAGGGGAAAAGTAGGAGACACGGGAAATCCTCTTGCAGTAATAAGATCAAAGAATACTCACAGTCTGGTGAGCATACAGTACTCTTCTATTATTGTTGTGTGTGCCTATCAATTTGGTGTTGAACCCACTAGTTATGTGCTTTGTCCATTCATCATTTTCTCAGTTTTACAGTTTTGAGTTTGTCCACAAGACTATTAATTTTGAAGATTGTGCATATGTAGCTTGCTTTAGATTTTTTCATCTTACAGAAATCATGATTCAGTCACTTATGCAAGAATAAGACTAGTACTATCACATTTAATTATTGTGTCTTGCTTTATTATGGAACTGCCTTGCTTTTTTAATATTATTTTTACATTAGGTTAAATGTTCAATATTAGAAGTTGAATTTACAAGTCTAGTCCACACAAGCTTCAGAAGTTTACATAACACTTGAGTTTGATAACCTTTAAAGATCTATGAAGAATTATATAAATGGATAAAGCCTTTAACAGTAAGTAGGGACTGTATACCTGCATCATTTGAACAATATCTCTGCAATTTGATGATAGAGCATCACTATAAATCTTCAGCATTTGGCTACGCATGATAAGCCAAGATTCCCCAAAATCCTCACTTCTTGATAAAATGGCCTTCCAGAGATCTTTCAAAACTATGCTACAAAAGAATTGAGAACATGCAGGTATGAACTACTAGGACAGTAAAAATATTTCAACAAAAAAAAATCACAGAAAAGAAATAAAAGTAAGTTACATGATTTATCATTCGTTTGAACTTGCAGGTAGCACAGATACCAATCATATCATGAAAAAATGAGGAAAAACACAAAAATACAGAAACAGTGTAAACTCGGGCAATGGAACAGCAATGAAATCTGTCTGCGTGTCCTCTAATTTGGAGAATAGAGTCTGGAATCTGGATTTCTTTTATTCTTAATGGTGCTACTCGATACTGTTTTACATTAACTAAATTACAAATGTTCAAAGAAATTGGTAGCGTTAAGAGTTTTCTGAGCCATGTTGCCCAATTGTTTTCTTTTCCTTTTTTCTTTTTGGTATGACTTCTATCCTCCATGCCTCCCAAATGTACACTAACCGTTTACAACTTTTCATTCTATTACCTTACCTTACCTACCATACAAGTACAACAATATCAACAACCAAGCTTTTTCCCACTCAGTTGCATAAGATTAATCAGCATCACAATACCATGCCATGTATTAAGTTCACATTTAGGACTCGTGCGTCGTAATAATACCATCTCATCTTATTTTGCTATGCTTACTTTCATTGTATTTTAAAATCTTCTTCAATTTAAGCAATACTCCCTCCGTACCAAAATAAATGTCCTACTTGTCAAAATTGTTTGTCCCAAAATAAATGTCCTATACTGTCTATAACATTGGTTTTTCCTATTTTATCCCTTAAAGCAATCATTAGGTGAGAGAAAAAATACACTCAAAGATCTACTTTTTAGTATTCCTATGTCTACTACTATTAGAAAAAATATGTGAATGCTTTGATACTTTATTCCTCAGCCTCATGCTGGTTTAAATAGAGAGTACAAGATTTATTCTCTCCTTAATTTTAGGAGGAAATATTACAAAAGAAAATATAACTCAATAATAAAAAAATCTAGAATCTACTAGAAATAATAAAAAAAGACTAAATATTATATTTTCCAACACCCCCCCTCAAGTTGGTGCATAGATATCTATCATGCCCAACTTGACTATCAAGTGCTCAAAAGTGGATCTTGCCAAACTTTTGGTGAAGATATCAGCCGTTTGCTGATTTGAAGTTACAAATGGAAGACATATGATTCCAGCATCCAACTTCTCTTTAATGAAATGTCGGTCAATCTCAATATATTTGGTTCTGTCATGTTGAACTGGGTTATGAGCTATGCTAATAGCAGCCTTACTGTCAGAGTATAATCTTAACGGAAGCTCAATTTTCATCTTAAGTTCTTCTAGGACTCTATGGATCCATAACCCTTCACAAATACCTTGAGCCATAGCCCTAAATTCGGCTTCTGCACTACTTCTTGCTACAACTCCTTGTTTCTTGCTCCTCCATGTCACAAGATTACCCCAAACATAGGTACAATATCCAGAGGTTGATCGTCTATCAGTGACTGAACCTGCCCAATCAGCATCGGTATAGATACACACATTTCTTTCACTAGTCTTCTTAAAAAATAATCCCTTTCCAGGATTTGCCTTCAAATACCTCAGTATCCTATAGACTGCCTCAAGATGTTCCTCAAAAGGAGAATGCATAAATTGACTTACCACACTAACTGAGAAGGCGATGTCAAGTCTAGTGTGCTCTGATACCATATTAGAATTTGGAAGGCCTATACTCAACCACAAAAGCTAGCTTTAGAGTTGAGGTTTGCACACATTTATAAAGGCTATCTTTGTCATATCTCTAGCCAATGTGGGACTTCTAACACACCCCCTCACGTCCATAACTGAACAAGCTGGAACGTGGAATCAACAATAACGGGTGCCCCAAATATGGGAGGTCTCCACAACAAACAACAAATGGATCTAGGATAGGCTTTGATACCATATTAGAAAAAATATGTGAATGCTTTGATACTTTATTCCTCAGCCTCATGCTGGTTTAAATAGAGAGTACAAGATTTATTCTCTCCTTAATTTTAGGAGGAAATATTACAAAAGAAAATATAACTCAATAATAAAAAAATCTAGAATCTACTAGAAATAATAAAAAAAGACTAAATATATATTTTCCAACAACTACCAATAAAAAGAGGGGGTAGTTTAGTAAAATTCATATTTTCTCTCTTTCATTTACACACTTTTCTTAAAGTGTGTTAAATGCTCAACTAGGACATTAAATTGGGACGAATACTGTTGAGATAAATAAGGGGCACCACCATCCATAGCACTGAACATAGACCCAAATAAGAATGAATTAATAAAATATCGTATGCTTATTGTTGCTGATAAAAATTCCATAGTTCAAATAAAAACTAGAAATGAAACCTTTATAAGTTTCCACATCAGATTTACAGCTTCGTTGAGGTTTGATATATAAAACATTGTTAAGAATCTACCTATGTGAACCAGTTATCCTCCAAAGCAACATTCATTTAATATATTGGATGTCAAAAAGGAGACCTAAATTCTACATTCAATAATCAAAATAAGCAGAATTGTCTTGGCAAATGCATGCATCAACATGGAGATAAATCATGAAGAAAAACTCAATGGTCATGTATAATTCTAAAAGCAACTCTGATAACATGACACAACACAAGTTGCTTCAATTTGAATAAGTGGATTAAAAAGGAGCATACCGGTACTCAGATTGATCGAGTCCATAATCAAAATGGAGAAAACGTAAATGAGGAATTGCTCCTTCTACATCACCACCTTCAATACTCTCCCTCATAGCATCTAAATGAACAACCTGAGTCATCTTCTGTATCCTAAAAAGCACCTTAACAGTAACATCCTCCTCCACATTATCATCACCATCCTTCACGGCAACCGCTGCACCATTATCCTCACGCTCCCACCGTCCAATCTGCTTCTCTATATTCCCACTCAGTGCTTCAAAAACATCAGCACAATCCAAAACCAACTTCCTCAAACTCATCAACTCACTTTCTTCAACAAAACTCTCATCACTGCTTTCACTTCCACCATCCTCATCAACTCTAAGCCTCTTCACACCTAACTCCAAAACCCTATCCAAAACTCTCCTACACATTTCCAACTCATCACCACCGCCGCCGCCATCTTTCTCCTCCGACACAAGTTCAATCAAATACTGAACTAACAAAAGAAACTCCGCACGTAACCGCAACGATTCAGAATCGAAATTCCAAACCGACGAAGCATCGTCCCGTTGAAGCAATTCAAGCGTGGATAGATAGGTTAGAAGAGCGGGAGATGAACATGATGGAGACCAAGCGATGTTAGGGAATCGACCGGATCTAGCGACGATTGATTGAAGAATATGACGAGCTAGGTCACGGTTTCGAGTTCGGAGAGCGAGGAGAACGCCGCGTAAGGGTTCGAATTGAGCAAGGTGGAGATGATTCGCGACGAGACGACAGAGGATTTCGGTTTCTTTGCCCATTGCATCGCGGGGCTTCTGCATCAGAGTAACGGTTGTGTTGTGTTGTGTTGGTTGTTTGTTTCACGTGGAAGGTGGATGAGGAAATTTTTACTGTCATGTGATGTGATTCTCTGTGTTTGGAACTTCAAGCAAGAAATGATCGATGATGAATATATTTTATTTCGCGGAAATTGTTTTGTTAAATGGAGTTCAGTATGAATGCAACACTACCACGGCGTGAGAAGCCATGTGTAAAAACTAAAAACGGCCAGCAAATAGATAAATACTAATAAATAAATAAAATTTGGCTTGTCAAAAAAAAAAAAAAAAGGAGTATTAGAAGTGCTCCAATGACCGCACATGATTCAATGTGGCGTGGTTCAAATCGAAACTGATTGTTTATGAGTGGTATGAGAACTCAAAAGTGAAAGAATGAATGATATAAAATTCGGTAGTCTTATAGATGAATTTAGGAGGTTATTAGCTTTAAATCATAACTGCAAGGTCAATTACATCTAGAGACAAATAAATCGAATGACTCATGAATTAACTCAAGCAATTCGCTTTATGACTAGTCCCTAAATGTTTAGTTATTATCCATTTTGTATTGAACTTATTATTATGAATGAAATGCATTAAGCATGGTTTAGTCAAAAAAAAAAAATTGCTTTCAACTTGCTATACTATTTTTTAATGGAGAAGTTACGCAAGTTAGATTCTCTCATTTTAAATAAATTTTTTAGTTAATTTAGTGGCGATTGACATTAAATTTAGTAGATGAATTTTGCAATTACATTTGAAATATTACTGAAACAACTTGATATTAGAATTCGTTTTTCTTATGAACAATAGAGTGAAAGCCAACAAAATGTTATAATTGTGTCTATTTTGCTTAAGAAACTCAATATCAATTCATTATTGATGATGAGTAAATTATTTATAAAATTTCAATGTCTCTGATATTATGGTTTTTTATTGTTAAAACAAAATTAATTGCATTTTTGGTTCCGTATTTTATAAAATTCACAAAAATAGTCCTCTATTTTTAGATTGAACACATAAATTGTATGGACTATTTATGTGAATTGTCAAAGAATCAGGATATTTAATATGATCTTCTATTTTGATTTTTACCTTATTTAGAGATATTTTTAGAATCAAATATATTTATGTGAATGGTCAAAGAACTAGTTTAAATGGTATTTAGTATTTACTATGGTATCGATTTACCTTTTAATTGTATTTTAAGATGAATCAATCAAACCAAAACAATTAGATCTATTGAGTTCCAGGTCTAAAACAATACCACAAATCAAATTGAATTGATGTAAACTTTATATTGATAGAGACTTTTTAAACTAAAAATTGGTACAAATTGAACAATTACACTCCTAGTAGTTTCTTCGTAATTAGATCCAATAAGATTCACTAATAGTTAAACGCATTTCTCTCTCAACAATTGAATATGATATAACATGAGACTAGTCATAAACGTATTTAGTAGACAAGATACGTCACGATCGTCTCATCAATCAGAGAGACAAAAATTATTGATATTCACTTGCCACTTTTACGCAAAATCTTTTTTTATCTTGTAACTTAGTGACTATAATTCCACTTTTTAAAGTGAATAAGTAAGTATATCAATGTATGGACTCCAATTTTTCCAATGATATCTAACATTTTTACCAGTTGAGTGCTCGCAAAATATTAATATTTACTAACCAAAATCAGTATTTTTATACAGGGTATTAATATTAACTTATAAGTTACAACCAAAATCAGTATTTTTATACCGGGTATCTATGAAGCCCCGATACTCCAAAATTGATCAAGTATCGTGTTAGATACCGTATCCGATACCGATACGCGTCAGATACTTCCCGATACGTATCGCGGGAGTATCCAATGTTTAAATTTTATTTTTTAAATAAAAAAATACAGACACTTCTTCGATACTTGTTTGATACTTCCCAATACGTATCAGAGAAGTATCTGATGTTCATATTTTATTCATTTTTTGAAAAGAAATAAAATGGATCTAAAAAGGACTAAAATTTGGTTTATATGCATACGGATTTTTAACTTTTGTCAAAGAAAGATGAAGAATATATGAAATGAACGACAAGATTATTATAAGACATCAGTGAATATGCGCATGACTCGCTATTTAGATAATGCTTAAAACATGTAATTCACTAATTTTGATAATTTTAATAATATGAATGTTTCTTTATTATCAAATTTAGTTATGTTTATATATTTTACATTTATATATTTAATTTTTATATTAAAGTATCATAGCCGTATCGTATCGTATCCGTATCGTGTCTCGTATCAGGGCTTCATAGCCGGGTATTAATATTTACTAATATATAAAATAAAATTGATTGTAACTAAAGAATTCAACTTACATAGAATAATCACACTTAAGAAACACTTAAATAGCATAAAGATCCAAAATGACCGCAATTTACTGCGGGAATGAGAAGTACTGTAAGTACAGTAACAAAGCCAAAAGGGTGACAAAACGGTGCGTTTTAGAGTAAGGAGGGAAGGTGAAATGAGAAGTGGAAAAGGCGCGATCCTAAAAACTATTAACCCTAGAAAAATAAGAAAAGTGCAAAACAATTCTCAACTGGTTAATTAAAACTACTAATCTTCTCCTTCTTGGGCGGGAAACTCCCTCTTATTAATCACATTTCATAATCATAATCATCACATTAATCACAATAACTCATTCATATTCCTCTGTTTCTCTCTAATCAACCTCTCACTCGTTCCTTCGCCGTGAAACCATACAGTTACGGTTGCGGAAGAGGAACGATAACAATGCAAGCCGTAGAAGAAGGTGGTGCCAGTGATGACCAAAACGTACACGTTGATGAAGAGATTTTGAACCTACGTCGACGCTGGGAACTCGCTTCCGTTCTCGACTTCCTTGACGTAAGATATTTTCGATTTTGTGGTTTTAGCTTCGTACTATTTTTTTCTGGTTGTTGCTATTAGGTTACGATTCGTAATCATGTTAGTAACGTTTTCGCTGATTGATTTCAGGTGTTTAGTTCATTACTTGGTAAGGATTTGAAGATTTCAGCTGAAGAAATTGAGATCGGGCTTGTTAAGCCTAATGCTTCACTTGCTAAGCTTCATGTTAAACTTTTGAAGGTACCTTTTTTTTTTTTTTCTTCAAACGAGCATTTTGTTTACGTGTGTTTTTGTTTCGTTTTGGTTGAGTTAGGGTTTATTTATTACTCCTGCTGGCTATTATTGATCAATTGATATTCAAATACTTGCCTTTTGTGGACTGCGTTTCAAAACTGGCGTTAATTAATGCGCATGTTCCTAAAATGATATATCTTGCATACAGAGAAATGTATTTGTTGTAAGTTGTAATGTCAGTAACGATTAGAAATGTTGTTGATTGAGATTTAGGTGAGTGTGGTATGATTAAAGACTATTACAAGATGTATATGTTTTATGATTGATCTGTCTGTAATATATTGCCTCGGAAGAAGCATCCGACGGTAAAAATCATTACGTTGATATAATTGTTTATAGGGGTAGTAATGTTTTGTTCAATTTATAAGAATTTTTTTTACATACAATGAGAAATGTTATCAGCGCTCACACGTCCCACCATTTTGGAAATACCCCCACATAAAATTGTGAATTCTGCATGAGAGTGAGTGTTGGAAAAAGTGTCAGAGTGAGTGTGGCTAGCACCACTTATAGACAATTTATAACCACCACAGTAGCGCTATTCTAATATCTTTGTCTTCACATCTTACTTGGAAGAAACACAGTTTAGTTGTAAGTTAACTGTCATGAACTGCATTGTTTGTTCTTAACATTGAATTCCCCATAGTGCATATCATCTCACTATGGAGGAAGAATTGT
This sequence comes from Trifolium dubium, assembly GCA_951804385.1. Taxonomy (NCBI): domain Eukaryota; kingdom Viridiplantae; phylum Streptophyta; class Magnoliopsida; order Fabales; family Fabaceae; genus Trifolium; species Trifolium dubium. The sequence goes on along the minus strand of OX638076.1, from coordinate 2,866,794 downwards.
TTTTCTTTTGTATGTAAAATTATGAAGCAAGCCTAAAATATGTAAGGCAAATGCAATTTTAGCTTGGAGGTTGAATATACTAATTCTTTAAATTGGCTAACTTCGTCAAATAAAAATAACATCATCCCCATTCATATATTTTTTTATTTTTTGTTGATAATTTCCTATCCATTATTATTTAAATACTGGTCCATCCTTAGTTTCTTTGTAGATTTAAGTTTCATTTTTATTCCTACCAGGGAATACCACCTGTGAATAAAAAAACACTGGATGATACTGATAAATGGGTGACTGTTCTCTCTAAGAAACTGACTACGTGGTGGCCATGGGTGAGTCCCCAATTGATCGCTCAAGTTTCTTTTTTTTTCTCTTTCTTCTTCCCATTGCTGATAGGATTTATTGTTTTGTTCTGTTGGCTGGCTATTTGCTTTAGGTTGCTGAGGGGAAGAATCCACTTGTACCATCTAAAGGGTATTAAGATGAACTGATCATGTTCTACCAATAGCAATTGTTATGGCATTTAAGGAACTGATGTCATTATTGCTTATGCAGAGAGGAGATATCTAAGTACAAGGAGCTTGATCCATTGGATCGTTTACTACTGCTAAAAGCCCTTTGTGAAGTTAGAGCTGATGTATTACGACCTCCCGATTAGTTCATTCAAAATTTTGTTTCTTTAATATATGCAATAGTATACATCTGCTCTGCATTATCTTGATCTATGAAGCACAAAAACTCATCGGATTTGGCGTGTCCGACATGACACTGACACAAACACACGATTACATTGAATTATATCACTTTCTCAAATTATTATCGGTGTGGATGTGTCTGTATTGTGTCCGGTGTCCGTGTATTTGCTTCATAGCTGTTGACTAGATAATTCTCCCCGAGCATTATAGGCATTACTTCCCTATGTTATTTAATTAATCCCTTTTGAATTTTGATATTTCAGTTTTGAATGATATGGATTATTTTGATGGTTTGTTTGTTAATGTTCAGCAACATGATGTGATATCATATATTAATGATGCTCTAAAAGAAGGAACTGATATTTCTTCTTTTCGTAAAGATGCCTTTGGAAGAGATGGAGCTGGCACATCCTATTGGTAATTTTTTGAATACGTTCCAGTCTCTTCATGATTATCCTAACCATAAATGATAAAGTGCTAGTTATTAATCTGTCTGACTATGTCTATCGTAGGTACGATGCAAACACAAAAGCACAGAGTCACAGATTGTACAAGGAAACAATCACAACTGTCTCAACTCCAAACCGTAAGGTCAAAGGACGTTTATCACTTCCAATTGTCAACTTTCAATGGGAAACAATTGCCTCCAATCTTGAAGAATTTTCGGAAGTAGCTGTAAGAATAAGCTAACTGCCTTTTGTCTTCCTTTATTTACCCGTATTTGAAACCTCAATTAACTGTCTTTGAATGTTATTTGCAGGAAAAATTATCATCTAGCAAATCTTCCGTGGAAGTTTTTATTGGCAACAGGCTTCAATATGATGCTATTCCTGTTCTTGAGAAACTTCAAAAAGTATATACATCCTTTTGTTTAGTGTCCATTAGATGTCTATTTTAGGGAACATCCTGTATTTGTTTTTTATATTAATACAATGTAATATTACTTTCAAATTATGCAGAAGAAAGACAAGGCAATCAAACAAAAACAGAGACAGGATAAGCTCTTAAAAGATTTCCAGAACTCCCAATATGCTGGAAATACGCGCTCTTGTCGCACTCGAAGGCCTATTAATTACAGTTTTGGTAAGATGTTTGCTAAGTCTTCAACTTTGTAACATATGCCTATTGTATTCCAACACCTACAAAGTTCAATGCACAGGACAAATTTCTCTTGCATATTAATGAATTTGAATTTAGTGTGCTTTGTCCTTTGTGGATTGTGTATTACTTGCGTTGTTATGTGCATGTGTGAGGTGCCCTTCATTTAGCATTATGATGCACAGCACAGGGATTGAATTGTGATTAGATATTTCCCTCTTTTGTATTGCTGACTGTGGAGTAATACTTTATCTACGTTTAATTTGAGAAAACAAATTCATCCTCATTTTCACCGATTTCTTGTTTTTTCCTTCTGTATCAGTTTTTAGTCTTCGGGGGGTAATGTGCGGTGTTTACATTAAAAATTTAAGTACAATATGGTTATTTCAATTCACAATGTTAAATTGTTTGGAAATATTTTCTCATCAATGCCATTCCAGTGTTTGCAATTGCATTTCTAGTTTCTACTACTACTCCTATTTGTTGCATTAGTCATCAAATCAGCACGTGTTAGACTTAGAACTGGTATGTTGGTAGAATAATTTAGAAATAGAAAAACAATGTAATGCAAACAAACTCTCGGTCACCCTCCCTTCCAATTAACCCAATCGCCCTCTCTTTGCCACAGCATCCTGTCCCAGTTTATTACAATTCATAAGACACACATAAACTGTCACAGATTTAACTCTAGTAATTTTGAATGAAATATCCAACAGTGCAAATTAAGTGGAGTAAATCAACATTGACTTGACACGTCACATGTACCTAACCACATTTTGCTTGATGTTTCTCACAACTAGTCCTTTCTGCTATTTTATGACATCAGTTGGATTTTGTCATTAATCAAGTTTTTTTTGGGAAATATTGCAGAAGCTTATGATCGAACAATAAAGGAGGCTATACAGTTGACAAAGTATGTTATACTTGATATTCTATTTCATTGGTTCATGTTGTAATTGCCTTGCTACGTGCATTATCCTTGTAGAATGTTGATTGTTTTCTGTTATTATCAAATGGTGTTGAATCCCCCACTCCCAGGACACACACACACACACACCAGAACAAAAGGAGCAAGTAAAACTTTTAAGCCTATAATACTTTGCTTCTTTTCACCATTGCTCTGAGATACACACACTGAAGCTGAGATGAAAATGGATTTTCCTGAGAATAATAATGTTGGTAACTTCTAAAATGGTTATCATAATATCTTTGCTGCCTTGCTGCATAAGTATAACATGCAAATATCAATAATTTCTATTCTCAGATACATGTTTGGGATTTTAAGTCTGACTTAACTTTTATAATGTCTACTATCGTCTTTTGAACTGATGCTTAGCAAAAGAAAAAAGTCCACTCCTGCTGACCAAGATAAAAACAGAGGATCAGAAGATGACTCCAACGTAGATATTTCCTCAGAAAGTGATGATTCTAAAAGGGATCTGCAACCTATGTCTGAAAGTGACGATGCTGGTTATGAAATTGAGAATCACAGTGGCAGCGAGGAGAATGAACACGAGAGTCAGATGGATAACTCAGAAGAACACTCAAGCCATGCGGTTTCTTATCCCAAGGGGGAGCGCTGTAGTAATCGGTTAGCTGGAGTCCCTGGCCATGCCATTCCAGAAAGCATAGGCTTGGCTGCAAAGCAAAGAGTGAGACAGAGACCAACTCGAAATACTGCCATAGAATCTACTGTTGTACCTGATTCAGAGGAGGAAGAAGATGTTGTACCTGATTCAGAGGAGGAAGAAGATGAAGGAAAGACAGATCTTTCCGATTCTACTTAGGCCTAGTATTTAACTTACATTTTTTGGGGAAGTATCTAGAAGTGGTGTAGAATGTATAAGCAAAATTTGGGGTTATTTGAAAACATCCCTCATTCTAGGCGTATACATACTTTTTTTTGTTTTTATTTAATCTGTCTCGGAATGCATACTTATCTTGTTTTGATCCGAGAAGTTTTTCAAATACTATATAGAGTATATATGGCTAATGAAATCTGTGGCCGTTTGTCATAGAAATGGCATAAATTATTTTTGGAAAATGCTAAATAGTGCATCTCATCTCATGCACTAGTTAATGATACTCAATATAACAAAAATATATTGGAACTTGTGCAGTCAACACTTATAAAATATTGAAAGTAGTGTTTTCAATATAAAACTTACTTATTTTGTATGCTTAACTAGTGCATGGGGTGCACTATTTAGCATGACCCATTATTTTTTATTTTATTTTTATGAGTTATAATTATAGAATAAGAAGTAAGTTTTAATATATATATATATATATATATATATATATATATATATATATATATATATATATATATAATTATATGCAATAAAAATAGTTATGTATAGTAGACTGACCTATTTGACTTTATAGGTTTTTTTTAAAGCTTAACTCCGGTCTATTTAAGTAAGTACGCTATTTTTAAAGTTGAATATGACCTTTTTAATAAATAAGCTGGTTTGGCTTGAGTTTATATAGGCTAGGTTGTAGGCTGATCTGGTTTATTTCCAACCCCATTTACATCAACATAATTTGAATCATGTAACTAGTTACTATTGCTTCTACAATGAATAGCACGTTGTTGTCCAAACACTTTTTTTTTTTTTTTGACTAATGTCTAAACACATTTTCACGTCATATTTTTGTCTAAATCACCCTGTTTATTAAGACTAAAGTGTAACAAATGCTCCAAATCATAAATAAACTTATATGATGCTCTAAATCATACACTTTAATTGTTGTGAAAAAGTAATCTACCGCACTCAATCTCAATTTTTCTTTTTAGTCTGGTAATATAGTGATTATTATAATTTCACCCTTGAATATATATTATAATTTCCACTTAATTAATGCCACGTCACCCTTTTTTTAGTTTTAACCTTTTAACCGGTTCTCCAAGTTGCTTAGAGATTTTAACGTATTCCGCGCGCTAGTGTTCTTTTTTCCCTCAAATTCACTTCTGCCTATATCTCTCTGCGAAGTGCGTACGGTCGAACTCCAGTCTCTCACCTCACTTCTGCACCCGCGCCGTCGCGCTGCACGCCCTCCGGTGGCCGGTCCTTCACTGAGCGAATTACTCTCACCTCTCAAGTTACAACGTCTCTTTGCTGCTCGAACTGCTGCTTCGCTGCACACGATTGAACTCGCCGACTCTTCCTCAATCTCCTACTTTCAGTGTTTTAGGTAAACGAAACGAAACGAAAAGTTTAGTTTTTTTTAGACTGTTTTGTTGATTGGTTGAGTTATGAGTGATTGCAAATTCCCTTTTTGTTTGGATTGTTTTGTTAATGTTGATTGAATGAGTGTGTCGCGCCTCGAAAAACGCGCGAGCGTATACGCGCTCGGAATGACTACAGAGTCGCCACCGAATTTTATTTGTTAAGGGAAGATGAGTCGGTTATGCAAGGGGAAGGTATTAGCACCCCTCACATCCGTTGTACTCAACGGGAACCTTCTTATTAATTTTAGGGTAAAGAGTGTTTTAATGTTTGCTTGCTTATTATTTTCTATTACTTTGCGATTATTTATGAGTGAGGGATTTTTAGTTTTTTAATTTATTGGGCTCGATAGGATGTTTAATCCTGCTCCCACGTATTCTCAGGTGCAATGAGAAATCAGAGCTTCGTAGTTCAGAGCATCAATGTTGTTGGTTGGTGTTTTTTAGAGAACTATATTTAGGTCGCATTCTAGCAGTTAAACGTATGGCTTGTATGCTCGCATGTTGGAGGCTTAAGCGCTTGTTTGTATTGCTTTAGAATGGATAAAACATAGTTCTTTTATGAAAAAGTCTTAAGTTTGATTATGATTTGATTTGAAAAAAGGGTTTCGATTTGTTGAGTGATTTTTAATGTTTTTTTTTATTTGAGAAAAATCTTTTAAGAAAGGGGATTATCTAAACTAGAGATATACACCAAGAATTTAGATAATCGGATAAGAAAAAGTATACACCAGATCTCCTCCTTCCTTTTAAATTATTATAGTGTTTTTTATTAAAAAAAAAGATGATTATCTAATCGCAAGATATACACCAAGAAATTAGACAATCGAAGAAAACAACGCATACGCGAAGCCATCTCGTTTTTTATTTGAATTGTTGTTATAGTTTTTGAAGTTTTTTAGAAAGATGAGATTATTTAAATCGCTCGGTATACACCGAGAAATTTAACAATCGGAGAAGGAGAGGCATACGCCAAACCATCTTGTTTTTTAATTGAATTGTTATTATAATATTTAGTAATGTGATGATTATTTAAATCGCTCGGTATACACCGAGAAATTCAACAATCGGAGGAGGAGAGGCATACGCCAAACCGCCTCGTTTTATTTGAATTTGTTATAATGAATTTTGTTAGAATTTTTTAGAGATGAGATCGATTAGATCGCTCGGTATACACCGAGAAATTCAACAATCGGAGAAGGAGAGGCATACGCCAAACCGTCTCGCTTCATTTGAATTATTATTATAATTTTTTAGAATTTTAGATGGATGACGATTAATTAAACCGCAAGGTATACACCAAGAAATTTTAATAATCAGAGAAGAAGAGGCATACGCCAAGCCATCTCTTTTTCATCCAATTTGTTGTTTTATGTGTGTTGAAGTTTGTTAAATAATTGTGTTGGCAAGGGGGTGCACGGAATGAGGCCATGAGGGACATAGCATAGGATTCTCATACTAACTCCAAATCTAACCAATTATCAGGCGACACACGGCAATCATTATTATTAATTAAGGCAAACAAACAAGACATACATATATGTACATAAGAAAACGAGGTGGCCAGTCAAACAAAAACAACAATATTATAAGAAAAAAGAAAGAAAGAAGAACCAGAGTTTTGCGGCGGCTGATCGGTGGCTAGCGTTGCTTCCGTGGAATTTCGACGGCGGTGAACGTGATTCTTCTTCTCTCTTTTGATCTTTGTTCCGTTGATGCTTCTTTGGTACTGTTCTATTTGTGTTTGGTTTATGAATGGGTTTGGATTAATAATGGTTGAAGGTAGTAGTTTTATGATGGTGTTGTTGTTTGGAACAAGATTTGGGGATTTGAGAAACTTGAAGAAGAGATCGTGAATCGAAAAACCAAGACCCTCTCTACTCTTTTTTATCTGTTTTTCTCAGATTTTTTTTATTATGTTTTTGCTCTGATTTTCTGTTCAGATTTTCCCCTCCATTTGAGAGTGAATTCGCTCTTGTATTTATACTAGTGAGATGACTAGTTTGTTACTATTTTTTTGGGTGATATTGGATAGAGTTTTGATGTAAATCCTCCTTATTTTTCTACTGAATTATTGTTGTTTAATGGATAAAGATGAATTTGGTTCTTCATGTTGTTTTCTTTTCGGTTACAACTTTAACACCCTTTTTAGATTTGTTTTCCCTTCTTCTTTTTTTTCCGGTTCCTCCTCCCCCTTTTTGTATTTTTTTTCTCGCAATAATAAATAATAATAAAAAAGCAGTAAAAGTAAATAAATAAAAACAAGCAACTACTACACATAAAAATAAAAAGATGGAATAAATAGAAAAAGGGTCGAAGTTGGGGCTTGAACTCATGACCTTGAGTTGAGCTACTAGTTCCTTTACACACTTAACTAACCCTCATATTCAAAGTGGAATTGACATGATAATTAATTAAGATGGGTAAAATTTGGGGTATGACAGAGTGATTGCACATTGTTGATTGTTGCTTTTGACTGAATGATTTTGTGATTGGAATTTTTGTGAAGCAACTTTAATAGATGTATTTTGATTATAAGAATCACATTTGAGGTGGAATTGATTTTTAATGTCTGTTTTGTCCCCAAAATAGAATAGATGGTATATGTTCAATTTCATGTTTGTTAGGTTTTTGTTGGGAAGTTATTGTTGAAAAAGTTGTTAAGAAGAACAAGAACAAGCAGGAGAAACTTAACCGTAAGAAAGAGCTATTGATAGTTGTAAGATGAAACTATTATTAGGCAGAGTCAAAAGAATACTCGAGACCTATGAAGCTCGGACACTTCTTGGACGTGTCCGACACCGACACTTACGTTTACATTGAAATATATCATTTTTTCAAAAAAATTATCCATGTCGACATGTCAGTATCCGTGTCGTGTCCCGCGTTTGTGTCTGTGTCCGGGCTTCATAGCTAGAGAGTAGAGATGAAGAGTATAAAAATTAATAATTTTTTAAGAGGAAAGCTGAGAATACTTCTACATCAGGGTCTATTATTGATTATTTCAAGTCACTCTGTATACATAGAGTATTATCTTAAAGTTATGTTTTCATATTAGACTTAACTCATCCTCACAAAACTAGCCTGTAAGGTGAGGGCTTGAGGGGTGCCACATTTTATAAACTATTTTCAAGCATTACCTCTATCCTATGTGGGACTTTGCTTTTTCCCAATACACCCCCTTACACTCAACACTATTGAGCTTAGTGCGTGAATATAAATGATGAGTGACCATGATTGATAGGCTTTGATAGTTGATACCACAGTAACTTTTTGTATTAGGCTTTGATACCATATTTAAATTGAAAGAGTTACTGTGATTTTTGTCTAGTAATGAGACCTGGTTGAATTATGGAGTATGCTATTATATTTGTTATAGTTGGCCAATAAAGGTCAAATAATCTTTATTTTTAAAAATTTAAAATTTTGCTGTCATATATTTAGATGTTTAGAATATATAGTCAGTAGTATGTATTAATTGTTTCTCTTCAATTGATCAAGGCACAGAAAGCTTGAAATGAGTGTTACAGAAAATCCAAAGAAAACTGGTGCTCCCCCTATTGTCAAGTTGAATAAGGCCTTGAAATTGGTAAATATTTTCTCTGCTCATCTTTTCTATGAATAGAGAATTAGGTTTATGTATTATATGTCGATGAAGCGGTTGGTGGATTATTTTATATGGTATTGAGCTGCATTCATTCAGATTTCAGATGAAACCTTACAGTGATGAATCATTTGTTAGATTTGTTTTCTAAGTTTACAGCAAGTATTAAATAACAAGATAGTTGTTTTGTGGAGCTTGTTCTAGAAAATGATTTCCATGCTTCTGAAGGATTTACTCCATTTGATTAATATTTTCTTTCTGAAGCAAGTGTTGATCATGTGTAAAATAAAAAAAAAAATGTCTTAGAAGGCTGCCTTACGGTCGACCTCAGAAGAGTGTTTGAGCTTCAATAAAATGCAAATATTTTTTCCTAGTGTCTCTTAGCTTATGATGTTCAATTTTATAACAAAAACGGTTATCCTTTTTCAGATAATCCTATTTTATGAACTTGATAGTGTTTCAAATAAATTTAACTGGCAAAGATTGAAAAAATTATTTATGTTATGCTTCTAGGCATTGCACCTACCCTCTAATTTTCACATATCTCGAGAAATTTTCTGAAAGAAATATGTGAAATCTCCATTGATTATGTTAGATCTCAGTATGAACCAGTTTATGGTTGGATTTGTAATTTAATTCTTTTAGCCACACTCTTACTCTCACCCTGAAAGAAAAAGGAACAGGAAACGGTGAAAAATATATTTACATCCAAATCTTGTCACACGCTGTCGTGAATGGATAACTCATGCATATCTTGAAACTTCTTTTTGTTCTAAAGTTTCATTTTTAATTTTTTTGAGGATAAGCTATGAGGATTTTATCAAATAATGTGAATTTCTCGGTGCTGTTGTGACTTGTTAGTTATTCTGATTGGCAGGCTGAGGTATGGGTAAAAAATATGAGCAGATCTGCAGACGACGAAACACAAAGTGTGGATACGGAGGGTCGACCTCAAAGGTCAGGATAATCACCACTGTTGTTAAATTGTTGCCCGTTTGACTTCAGCAAATCTGTTTGATATATACATACTTTATGTTGTAACATCACAAGTCTTTGCAGGCTTGGTCTAGGTGCAAAAGTTTCACGGCAAACAAAAGTAGGGCCTTCAAATGACCCGGTTGAAAGGAAATTGCTTGCCAAATTGGATGCTGAAAAAAGAAAAGCAGCAAATATTGCCAAAGAGTCTACTACAATTGAAAGTGACGATGATGATGAAGACGAAAGCAGAACCAATGCTTTTGCCAAAAGGAAGGCACCAGCTCCTGTCACCCCGCTCATACAGGGAAATAAGAAGCGGAAGTGACACTGATATGAATCCTTTTTTAATGTAAGGCTTTGTGCTATGGCATATTGTGTATTTGCTTGGCTGTCATGATGGCTTAAAAAATGTACTATGTATTATTTTTAAAATATTGAATTCATTAGGCATTTCATGGAATGTAGTTCTGTTCTAAACTGGAGGAGAATAGCTAAAGTTATTTAGCTTATTGCTTACCAAGTTGGCATCTTATCTATCTTAGAATTACTAGACAAGAGATTAATCATGGTCTCAGTGACCACCTTGTGTTCTTGTCTTAATACTTTATGGATCTTCATTGTAACAAAGTGAAAAGGCAGTGACTACATTTTGTATATTTGTGGTTTGGCTTAAGTTGTCATGTCCATGATGTGATATTTAACTTAGATAAATGTATTAAATAGCTATTTTAGTTTTAAAATGGTGTGTTAATATGTAATCAGCTTAGCAGACACTTATTTGAACACTTCTCCTTATTGCTGCAGACTTAACAATTAAGTAATACTAAATTGTTTGAAACGAATCATTACAAGATAACTTGGTACACAATGGTGAATATTTTGAACATGTTGTACCTTTCAATATCTAATTTTGTCTTAACCCTTTAGTTTAGAGGGGAAATTATAATTAATTCTTCAAAGATTTTAAATTATAGGCAAATGCTAAATAGTACCCCTGGGGCACTTTTTAAGCCCTTAAATAGTATATTTGTATAAAATATTTATTGAAATCTGTAAAGTCAACGCATTTGAAATTATGCTATTTAACTTTTTAAATAAAATATTTCCTTAAATAGTATGCTTAAAGAGTGCCCCGAAGGCACTCGTCGGCAAGACCCTAAACTATATATAGTGAGGGTAGATTGAAGCAACCATTGTCTGCAAGCAATTTTTAAGATTTGAACCAGTGACCTTTTGGTCACTAGGTTGCTTTTTAGTTCTTGCCAAACTTCCAACAAGATTGAAATGATGAATGATAGAAACCCGAGAAAATGGAGCACAGTGTGCATTCATCTATAAATGCGTTGCCACACCGTTACCGTAACAATAAAATGGAGTAAGATATGATTCAAATCCTCATTCAAATTCTAATAGTTGTGATTGATTGATATGTTCCTCATGCATACAAATTAAATCCATGGAATTAACCCAATCATTCCATCTTATCGACATTGATTGATATAATTAAAATCACCTTCAAATCTATAAGAAAGAAAGAGCAGTAACACAAGAGGGCAGATAAGCTCTCTTCAAATAAAATTTTCAGAACTGTTATTATTGTACATGTTCAATTATTGGCTTTCTAGTTCTATTCTACCACCTAAACTGTTATTGATAGTAATAATTTAGGTTTTGTAGGATCACAATACTCAAAGATCAAAATCCCAAAATTCTAACAACAAAAAAACCAAATGTTACAACTTGAAGGTACAATCAACATCAACATTGCGAACAAAAGCATAACTTGAATTAAAAAGTATCGAAACATGATTTACGAGTAAATAAATTAACCAGTAATCATGGTTCCAGCACCTTCATCAGTTAAAATCTCAAGTAACAAAGAGTGTGGAACCCTACCATCAATAATGCTTGCGGTTTTAACTCCTTGTGCCAGTGATCGAATGCAACAATTAACCTTCGGAATCATTCCGCCACCAACTTTTCCATCTTCCATCATTTTCGTTACTCCTTTTATATCTATTTTCTTCACCAAACTCTCTGGATCATTTCGATCTTCTAATATCCCCGCCACATCTGTTAACAGTATCAATTTCTCCGCTCCTAACGCCGCCGCCAATTCTCCTGCAACTGTATCAGCATTGATGTTGTACGGTTGTCCGGATTCATCGGCTGCCACTGATGTCACCACCGGAATATGACCGCTGTCGACCAGAGATCGGATAACTGATGGATCTACTCTCGCTACCTCACCGACGAACCCTAGGTCGGAGGATTTAGGACTTGCGGTGAGAAGTTTTCCGTCCATGCCGGAGAGACCGACGGCAGTGGCGCCGGCTTTGTTGATGAGAGAGACGAGAGTTTTGTTTACCTTACCAACGAGAACCATGGAGACAATCTCCATGGTTTCCGCGTCCGTTACACGGAGGCCGTCACGGAAAACGGCCTGAATATTGAGACGGCCGAGCCAGTGGTTGATTTCAGGACCACCGCCGTGAACCATGACAGGACGGAGGCCAACGCATGAGAGAAGGACGAGATCGTTAATGACAGAGGCTTGAAGCTCCGGTGACTTCATGGCGGCGCCACCGTACTTGACAACGATAGTTTTGCCTCGGAATTTCTGGATGAAAGGGAGCGATTCAGAGAGGATGTCGACTCGGAATTGACCCGGAGATACTGACTCGGTGAGGGGAAGCTGTAACTCGGCTGAAGTGGTGGTGCAACGACAGCCATTGGATGGAAAAGAGAGGTTAGTTGGTGAGCGTTTGATTTTGGTATCGGTTTGAGTTGAGATGAATGGAAAAGGAGCTCCCAACCAATTAGTGAAGGTTTTTGAAGCCCCTCCCAACATTGCGTTACAGTTGCGCAGTAGCAAGTTGAAGTGAGGAACTCAAAGCATCAAAGACAAGGGTTTATGCTACGGGGTTATATTTATAAGCAATTTTCATTTTTTTAGATACATTTAATAATTAATATATTTAATTTTATAATTAAATTTGATACATTTGTTACGTAAAAAAAAATATTTATTATTAATTAAATGTATATAAAAAATAAAACTAATACTCCCTCCGTCCTAAAATAATTAGCTAATACTCTCTCTATCCTAAAATAATTAAGCTACTTGCCAAAATTATGTCCCAAAATATTTATTATTTATAACATTATTTTTTCTTATTTTTTTCTTATTACTTTATAGTGTCTCCATCTTACTTTAATTATAAATAACTTTCTACTTTTTATATTCATTAGATAATTAATGTATCTCATCTAAATTAAAATTGAATATATTAATTATTCAATGAATATAAAAAGTAAAAAATTACTTATAATTAAGACCAGAAGAGTAATGATTAAGGAACAATAAAGTAACTAAAGAATATTTTTTTTTAATATTCTAATATCTACTACCAACAAAAAAGTCAGAGCATTTTTGTAAAAATCATATTCTAATATCATGCAAATATCATGCATTTTTTAATTAGGAAACAAAAATCTTAATTAACACTCAAAGACCTGTAGATTCTTCATCAAACAAAGCTGTGACTTGTGAGTTTAAATGTAGCTAACAGATCTCTACACTATAAAAATGGAGTATGAAACACACTCAGAAAGATCAAGGCTGTGAGCCTGATTCGAATCAAACAACACAGAGTTCTATGACTTCTAGTATCAAACGCTTTCCCACTGCAAAAAGCAGTAATGTAGGCAGGGCAAGATTTAGTATCAAGCAATTAAGTTTTGTTTTAAGATAACGCCACATTAACGATGCTCGATATTGTTTTCGAAACGCTACCTCGTTTAAGCTTATTTTAAAGAATAGAAGATTTTAAATCAGTTGTTAGAAAAACTGGTTTCATCCGTCAATTTAAATCGGACGGCCACAATTTGTTACTTGTAACAGAGGATATCCAAATCGGACGCAGTACCCACTAAAATTGCAGTTTCCTAAAAATATACAATTATACTTCTCGACTTTATACCACTGATAAGTTGGAAGAGTTAAATGTGAGACTACAGCAAAATTTCAAGAATAAAAAAGACCTTTCGCCCAAAAATGAATACAATGAAGAGAATATAATTACAGCCTCTAACATTATTAATTATAATCGTCACTACTCTCTGTTTCATATCCTTGACTATCATCGTCGTCCTCATCATCAGTCACAATATCCATGTCGCCATCTAAGTAATCATTCATCATGAAACCTCCATCATCATCATCGTCATCGGGATCACTTACACTATCATCATCGTCGTCATTGCTCATGTCATCAGCATCACTGTCGCTTCCCACACCAAAACCAGGGCCTAAAAGAGGATCTTCATCGTCATCATCATCATCTTCATCTTCCTCCTCGCTTTCAGCATCATCAGGATCAGAATCATCATCAGTTGGTCTCCGACGACCAATTTCATATGATCTGGCTGATGAATACATATCACCTTGATCATCCATGGTAATCAACCCAACAAATGAATCTGTTGGCTCGGTTGCAAAATCTAGAACACAACGATCCACGGGGATAGTAGCAATGTCAGAATAATTTACTGCATCCACTGTGCGAAAAGCTGAATAAAGTGGATGCTTAACACGGCGTGCATGCATTGCTGACATTACATCCTCAAGATTTCTCCTTAAGATTGCATACATAACATCACCACGAGCATTGAATGTTATTGCTGTCTGATCTAATGAAGCTACACTACGTAGAAGTCTGAACTTGCGCAGATCCCAGACTTCGGAGTTTATAATAACCTGGGAAAATAAAAACAAAGGTCAGCAATATTATTTTATAACTTAAAAACACTAAATAACTATACATTGACATTTTCATACATCAAAATATTACTTCAAAATTACAAAAATTTGCAACCATATTTAACCATTTTAATACATCAAAATATTACTTCAGATATTCTAAATTTTAAATGTCATATGTAAAACCTATTTAATACTCCCTCCGTACCAAAATATAAGTCGTTTTGTTAATTATTATGTTATTAAACCGATAAAATTTCACAAGAGTGTCTATAGCTCAGTGGTAATGCTGCGCCCTTTGCAACTTGGGTAGCAGGGTTCGATTCCTTGCGCAATTTTTATTACATTTTACTTGAATTTCTTTAAACACATAGCCTGTTAGCCACTCACCTGGTTAATATTTTTTATTGGGTTGGTCTATATCCATACACACGCAGACAAATATTTGATGGTTAAATTACACTGATTATATTTTAATGAATACAAAATTAATCGTTAATTTGAAACTTTATATTCAATGTAAAATCTATCTATAAAATAATTATAATGTTCAGACAGATGCAGGATTTAAAATACCTCATTCCCAGCAGGATGAAAGCCTCCACCTCCATAATCAGTGAACTGATCAAAGCGATAAATAAGCTTAGAACTTCGTGGGTCCCATAAGACACCATTCCAAAGCAGCCTTTCATCGTCAGGGCTAAAGTGGATTAAAGAATATGCATGACCCCGCCCTGTAGAAGTAGCGAGCGTATCTGACAATGTAGTTTGTAACTTGCCTTCTTGGATATCATATAAAAGGATTTCCCGTCCTGCAGATTCTGATGACAAGGCAGCAAATATTTTTCCGGAATTACTAAACCTGGCAGCCTTGCACCCTTCAAATGAACGGGTGGGACCAGCTAATACCGATGTTGCATCCCACAACTTAACATCTTTAGAGCACGAAGAAAGCAACAATTGGGTCTCACCAGAAACAAAAGACTGAACAAGGGTCAAAGGAGCCTCATGACCTGTGAAGCTCTCCACCACATTATTGTTGTTGGAATCAAAAAACTTGAGTTCTCCGGTGTGGCTACCAACAGCAATATGAGAAGAATCTCCAACAAATGTCATGCACGTTAATAGCGCACCCGCATCGTCCCGATAAGTGCGCCACGGCCTAAACCGACTAAAAACAAATTGACGATCCTTGCGATTACCATGTACTCCACCATACATAAACTTAAATTCACGGGTACCAAGCCGAGCAGTCACGTTAGAGGGGGCATCAAGGCTTCGCTTAGGTTCAGGACAAACATGTGGGTGCAGTAGAGATATTGGAGGAAGGGTGGTAATGGGGGCTGGACATTGGCGATGCTGATGTTTCAGATACTGAACGACTAGAGAGTCTAAGGTCACGCGCTCAGGGTTGTTGGGCTGAAGGTCATTTACTAGGGAGGATGGTGTCATCTGACCTAGATTTGAGATGCTGTACTGATTCTCATCCACATAGTCAGCCGTACAACGGCCTTGTTGACTCCTCATATTACTTGCTGGTGTGAAAAGCCCAATAGCATCAGTGTGTAGGCTGCTTTTACGAACTGCACTTGAGCAAATAGGAGAGCGAAGTCCCTGATCCCCAACATTTAGTCGCTTTGCAGATGATGAAAACAATGACATATCCTTTATATCTGATAATTTTCGTTTGGAAGGCAAGGAGATTGGTGTCTTGAACTGAGAACCAATTTCAGCGTTATGTTTCACTGAAGACTCAGATGGATCCTCTATTATACTAGCTTCTGAAGAATCTTTCCCTGTACGTAACCATTTTTTGGCTGATGACTGCCGAGAGTCAACGACTTGGTGTCTTGTATGGGAACCAAAAGATGGCGAGAAAGTTAGTGACTTTTTCTTTGCAGACACAGCATCACTTTTCAAGCAAGCATCCTCGTTCTTTGAATTAGACTTTAATTTGCTAGTGAGAAATCCACAATGAGTACGACCAAGAGGCCATTGAATTTGTGTTGAAGAAGTTTCCTGTGTTGTGGGTTGTTGTGCAAGAGAAGACAGACCAAGTAAAGATGGCAAAGGAGATAACTGAGCCTCTTTAAGCAATAAAGAAGCAGTTTGTCCCAATCCAGATGCCTGTAAGTGTTCATGAATTAAGAGCAATAGTTCCCTGCATAAGACAAACAGCAAATAAAAAGCCATCAGAAGGGAGACGACAGTGAAGATCGGGGTTTGTTGGAAGAACCAAAATGTATACACAAAAAGACTGGATACCTTGAAGGGTAAGTAATAGGAGTAGCAGCAGCTATAGCAGCTCTTTCTATGCGCCTTAATGTAGGAGTAGCTGCATCACTAGCAACTAATGTACTTGCACGCCCTAAATTAGCCACAATCTACAGACAAAAATACAACATAAGTATTAATAGTAGCCTTGATTTTGAACAGTATAACTGATAATGATTTTCAGTGCTTTAACCACAAATTACTAAACTGTTTTTATGGTCTTCTTTCTCAAAGAATTATTTACAGTAAGAACAATTTAATACTTAAAAATTTATTTTTCTTGAAAGTTAAAAATAAATAGGTTCTAAGAGAAGCTTAAACTTTAGAATTCAATACATATTTACAGTTAAAAATAATAAAGTTCTCAGCGAAGCTTAAATTTTTTTAAGCTCAAATAAATAGGTTCTAAATGAACCAACTTAGAATTCAATACATATTGAGAATATATATCCACTAAACTTCTACATTATAACACAAACAAAATGGGCAAATATAGAGAAAATACAAACAAACAAAAAACTCATTATACGATATTCTTCTAGCTAACATATATATGTGCATAAAATATGCACATAACAACAAAAAACATTAATACCAATCAATTCCATCCTGGGTTTTGTTCCATGCATTAATATAGTAAAATTTCTAGCATATAAACTTAAGCCTCAATTTTATGGTATTTTTTCAAATTTCAACACAGATAGTGAAGACTCAAACACAAAACAGGCACACAACATGAGTATTACTAGTTCACTCAAACAAACAAGATGCCCTGAAGAAGTGTGGTGGTGCTCACCCCAATTAGCTCAATTGCAGCCTGGGATAGTTCAGCTTGCCACCTACCCTGTTCTGTTCCATGTGTCGTACTGCCTGAATCCCGAATTAGTTCTGACAATCTTTTCCCGACCTAGAACACAGTCAATATCAAGAAATTAGAATCCAGTGACAATAGGAAATGTTGTGTGTACAAAACTCATTGTAAATAACAGTATTCAGACTGATATACAACTACATAATTGTTAGGTGCCACAAGTCAAAATAGTTGAAGACTGAAATTGCTGGAAATATAAGGCACATTGCGTATAAAGAAAAGGGGATGAGAGGGATATTGTCATTTTATGAGATGAATGGGGGATTTGACTATGGAGGTGCAAACACCCAAATGTCTGCAAAATTTCTACAATTGAAGAATTTATCCCTGCATCTTGGATTAAGATACAATGTTCATAACAAGGATAGAGTCCAGTTTGAGTATGACCACGTTCACTAAAGAGAGTTACAGTTGTTCACCTGAAGTTTTGTCAATATATGTGCAATAGTATCATCTCTGGCCAACCCAAGCAGGACTCGACAAGCTAAAGCACGAAGACAATCCAGAGCAGCAGGAGGTGAATATATACGCGGTTGGAGGAGATGCAGAAGAACTTTTATACCATTATTATTACGGACAGTCTCTCTTGCCTGATGATATCCTTGTTCCAGCTGTGTAGCAAGACCGGCACAGCGTGCTCCTGCACCCAGAGATATTCTTCTATCACCAACCAAGCCTGAACTGGCAGAGGGAACGGGAGTTTGGGGAGTAGTTACAACACTGGACTCTCCATTCCTCTCCCTAGAATCAATATGGCCAGATGCTTGAGCAGATCGATCTGTGATGTTACGTTCGGCGTTTCTATCTCTAGTCTCTGAGAGAGCACCATTAGAGGTTTGCTGGCCTTGTGGCACTACAGGTGGTTTATTGCTGATTGAAGGAGGAGGGCAAACAAGGTTGACTAAAACATTTAATGCTGGTTGAATTATCTGAAATGCAGAATACCATATATCAGCAAGTCAAAAATTTAAAGGACTTAGCTTAAACAAGACACTTACGACTGCTACCGCGAGACACTTACCTCGGGGTCCACGTGACTACTGACAATATTGGCTGCATCCAAAATTACAGCAATACCAGCACGGTTGGTGCTTAATGTTGCATTTACAATCATCTTACGACTACTAGGTACCAACGTAACAATTTGCAAAACTCCCAATGCATACTGAAGCAAATCATGGAGATATCGCTCCACAGGTGGGGCCTACACAAAGCAACAAGATGAACTAAATAAATAAATAAATTACAAGACAAAGGGAACACAAACTAAATATGCCATACCTGACACAATTCCAACATAGTAATATGCCCGTTAAATGCCAAGAACTTCTCAACTTCCTGCCAACCTGTTCTCACAAATGCAGGACCTAGCTTCCGATCTTTCTGTAATTGTAGGAATACTGCATCCATTGCTTCATTACTGATATCTAGTGGCTTGTAAGCAGCCCTTATACTTGGATTATTCCTAGCAGTACTACGATTGCTTTTGTTTGGACGAATAGAATCAATTAATAATAGGAGGTGAGCTCTGAAATATTGCCGCAGAGCAACACAAGTGTGATAGGCGACCTGCTTCTCAGATGATGTCAGCACATCTGCAGATGATGCTCTATCATTTCGAAGCGACACTGAGTTAGATGATCCCAAGGCTCCAGAAGTTACTCCTGATCTTATGGAAGCAGCATCATTGAGAAGGCCAAGTAATTTCTGTAACCCGTTCTGAGAGTCAAAAGCATCGAGAACTGCTCTGAAGACAAATGCGGCAGCAAAAAACAATGCTGCATTCTTCCGGGCTAGGTCTTGATTGCACTCAATGAGTTGGAGAGCCAACTCAACCACATGATAAATGACATCGGATGGAAGAGCACAAACCCGTTCCATTATACCCTGAAATTATCACTTAAGAGTCAAAACAATGTAATAGTAGCATTTTAGGAATATTAATAAAAAGGAAGATGTACAGAAAGGTTTGGAGTATAATCACTATTACATATCTCACATCAGGATTGTCACAGTAAATGAGTAAAACACAATGAATACCTGAAGGGAACCAATAGTAAATAGACAAGCAGAAAGGCCAAAGAATGTTTGAGCCATTCTAGGGACAGCGAGCAGCTTTTGCATTCCCCCGCGGTCGACAAATAGTGCAGCAAATTTCCTATGGGCAGCCAAAGCACATATCAGCTTCATGACATCAGGCAACAGAAAGGCAACCTTGGATGGCTCCTGATGTTTAGAATTTTGCTGCAGAAGTCCAAGACAAACATCAACCCCCTTCTCATGCAATACAGGTCCAAGAACTTCAACATATTCTCCAAGTAACGAAAGGCACTGAATGCAATATTTTTCCCTCAATTGTGTAAGTGTTGGAGTGTCTGGGATGAAATAATCTTCAACATCCTCACTAGATTCTGTTTCTCTGCCGCTAACATTCTCTGTCTCGGTATTAATGCAGACAGAGCTCCTGCTACCAAACCAACTCAATAAGAACATTGTCAACAGGACTACAAGAACCTATCTGGCAATTGATTGTCTAAGCACTCAAATTGTTCATGTAATTAGATTCTTACATACCTTGAAACTTCAACCGCAGATGCAGCATCGATAACAGTTGATGCAGCTCTTGAAGCAGCCAAAACAGCTGCTTCTTCATCATTGGTGGATTTATATTCCTGAAAATATACATGAAATAAAATATTTTACCATTTCAGTTTTGATTATAAGTTAGGCAGTACTGACACACGCACAAATATTTGCCCAAAATGTTATTTTTGGTATTGTAAAAAAGTGAATGAGCTTTGGCATACCTCTGAAGCTGCAGTTTTAACAAGGTCGGCAGCAGCATCGCCAGCTGCTCTGACAGCTTCTTCAGGAGCATTGGCTGATCGAGCTTCATTTTCAGCAGCTTGGACTGCTTTCCGAACAAGATCAGAGATATCTTTACTTCCAATGCGGCACTCTTGGAAACAATCATCATTATCTTCTCTTTCGGAAATCAAAGCCTCAGAAATGGTACTGATAGAAGACTTCTTAGAATCAGGTACCCGCTTAACTTCACCATTCCTCAACGAGCTCCTGTCTCTAACAGTCCTCCCATGTCCTAATCGACTGGCGGAACCAACAGGTGACAAAACGGGTTCAGTTTCTTCTGGCCCTTCGTTGACCTTCCCTTTCCCCCTAGATCTTCCCCATCCACGGTTAGTACGCCGTCTTGAAGACTCGTCTCTAGCATTGTCTTCATGCTCGCCATATTTTATCCTTCCATCACGAATATCTCTACAATGCCATCTATCCTCCCCATCAGAATCAACCTCACAGACATCAGCACCCTCGTTGAGTCCATCAAGATCTTCTTGGCAAGCTTGTCCACTAGCGCTTCTATCCTGACCCCGCTCAGCAGCTTGGTCATCTAAAGATCCCTCTTCAACCATCCTTGTATCATCTAAATGACTTGATTCCAGGAGCTGGCGAAACCTTCCACGACCATCATCTCTACCTCTCGCAGAATGTTTGTTCTCCGATAAATGACTAATATCTTTCTGGCTGCCGCTTGTCTCGCCCAGCACACGCAAACGAAGATAACGCATGAGCTTAGCTGACAAGCCAGATGTCAATACATCTTCCACTATTTGACCTCCTCTGAAAAACATTCCAAATTTAATAAGAAAACACGAGTCAAACAAATAGGGATAAGCAAGACCATCAACATTGTTTATAAGGAAAAATAAAAACACAAAATGTAGCAAAAATTTATACGGCCAACATCCAAAACATACAACAGAATATCAATTGAGCAGCATAGCATACCCAATCAAACATACGGCAAGTAGTCCAGTAGAATATGCTTTCAACATTTCAGATTCTGAGGCCTCTTTTCTCTTGGGATCATGCTTCAGATTTTGCTCCTCCGCGGACAGCCTAGAACTATCATCCGTCGCCCAATTCCTCAACTTCTCAAGGACTGGTTCTTCAAAAACATGAGGATACTGTCCAATTAAAGTTCATCAAATTCATGAGACACTAATACCCAATGAATGAACAAAACGATGAAAAAGAATCACAAAATCCAACCAGAACAAATGGGAAAAACAAACTTACAATCCAAGTTAGAGAACAACACAAGAGAAGTCTAACAGCAGCTGCTCGGACAGCAGTCGAGTAACCACTTTCTGATAGAAACTTCAACGATATTAACTCAAAGAAATCATCGTTCTCCTGCGTAGAATGTAACAAGAGCCTAATTACTACCTCAATACTTTAATTACCTTAAAAAAAACTACACCCAAAAATAAAAAGTACACTATATTAATACCCGAAGTGTACTCCCGAGGCGACCAATAACATGGGCAGCACGGGCATTAGCAGAAGAAGAATGAGCATTCTCATCCATGTATCTACATTTCAACAATTAAATAATTATTAACAAAAAACATAAAATTGAAGTATATATAGTATTCATTATTCAGCATTCAAAGTCTAAATATAATTCATTCATACGATATAATACAATACAGATAGAAATAGGAAAATTCATACATATGATATATCAATGGCTAAGAAATGAATTAAAAAAAAAAAGGAAATGGTGAGAACATACTTAGATTCTTGAGTTTCGAGAATGGAAGCAAGAGCATGTAGAACATTAGGTTTAGGGTTATCAGGAGAGGAAGTGATTTTATCCATGAGTTTGTTAACCTTTGTAATCAATTCTTCTTCTTCCATCTTCGTAGAATCTTCTCCCTCTTCATCTTCGTCACGTGGAGGTTGAACTTGATCTTGAATCGCTTGATTATCCATTGAATATGATTATCGGCGGTGACACGAACACGAAGATGATTGAATACTAATAACCGTGTAATTAATTTAATTAATAATTAATAATGATGAATTATTTTGATTATTGTTGGCGTGTTTGATTTTGATATGAATATATGAATTTTTTTTTTATGTAAATATTGTGATATGATGTGAAGAACAGAACGTATAAGGATTGTGTTATGTTGTGTTGCAGAGATGGTGGGAGAGAAGAAGAAAGAAGAAATGGGAGAGTTAGAAAAGAAGAACACCACCACAATGAGAATACCGTATGGTATGAGAATGGAGCAGAATGTTCGGGAAATATTCGACCCGGTTACGTGCTTAACCCTAACGGTGCTTTGTCCAGTTTATTTTTCACTTCCAAAGCCCTAATAAACCAGCCCGATTGGGTTAGGTTATATTCTATTCATTTTTTATTTATTTTGTCAATATATTCTATTCATTGTTTTATTTTTATTTTTGTATATACACACACCAATCAATTTTAAAATAAAAAAAATTAGAATCAGATACTAAATTCACAGATTTCATATATATTAAAAATAATTCTTATAATTTCTCAAAAATAAATTCTTATAAATTTTGTAAAAAGATAATACTTATTATATTTAGATAATTTAAAGATTAAGTTAGTGTTATTTTTCACATAATATGGTTTTATAAGGAATGTTATCAACACTCTCTCATTTTAATAATCTCTAAATGCTCTCCTTTTAATTGATTGAAATTCATGCGGGTCTCGCTATTTTGTATGGACATATTTCAAAGCGAGTAACCATGTAAATTTCAACCAATTAAAAAGAGTGTGAGAAAATGTTCAGAAGAAAGCCACTAGGTTTAGTTTGGTGGTGAGGGGTTTTGGAGTTTGCATGAGGTTTTGGGTTCGATCCTCTGCTCGTTTGTAAACTCAAAAACAAATTAAAAAAAAAAAAGTGTTACTAGCATTCTTCATGTTTTATTAAGTAGGGTAGGGATGAAAACTCGTTTTAACCGTAAGTACTATTTTTCCCTAATATTCGATTAGATACATTACTTTTTAAATTAATCTAAAAAATTATTTGTTGTTTATATATGAAATTAGAGAGAGTAATTTTTTTCAATGTCTATGTTAAATTTTTTAGGAGGCAAGTCAGCTGAGTTGTTCATAATTAGTTAGAGTGACTATACCCACAATCAATTAGTTTACCTAAACAAAGCTTCTAAGTCACCTAATAGATAACTTATTTCGTTTTGAACCATTTTCTTTGAGATTACAATTAAACAATAAGTGAGAAATAAATTTAAAATAATTTTTTTGCGTTAGACACGAGTCTCTTTTAGCTCAACTAAGATTCCAAATTAATCTTGAGTTTAAACATGCAACAACATTAAAAAATTTAGGACGAGTTTGTCGTGTATTTGAATCTCACAAAGTTTTGAAAGATTATTCTTCACAGTTTTGAAAGATTGTAACAAAAAATATAAAGATTTATAAATTATTTAGTCTAAATCATATATCTAAAATATCCACAAATAATCACCTCAAAACCAAATCTGAACTCGTATTTCAATTTTGAATTAAACACGGGTAATTGAAATTAAAATAGCAATACTACAATACTACAGAATAAATTTCATTCAAAATTTAAAATTAATCTTCATCCTGGTGGAAAATTTACTACCATTTTCTTTGGAGAAAAGGATACGGCTAGAAGAAAGAGTGATATTTAAATGAATAAATTGATTTGCTCAAAAAATTTTTTAATAATTTGATGGTTAATTTAATTAAAAATTTAAAACAAAAGTACCAAAGCCGAGAAATAAGATAATACCAAACAATAGTGTATATTGTAACAAATCATCCTTTACCTTGGACAAGGGACATAACCTTTCCTATTAGTATAAGATAAGACAATAAACAATCTTCCATTGTGATTAACTACGATGTACCCACAATATTATTCATTTTACCCTATGAAGTGAATTGATCACTTTAGCAGAGTTGAATCCATTTTAACCTATTAATGAGGATCCGTTTTAAATTATTTAATGAAGAATATATTAAATAATGTATTATTACCATTGGAGAGGAGTATTAGGATTTAGGACTATTAACCACTTTCAAGCTTCTTTGTTCTGCCAATAGTGTTTTTATACACCAGCTAAACCCATACATATTCAGAATTTGTAATACACATATTAAGTCATCCAAAAATGATTAATTAAAAAAGAAGAAGAAGAAGCAAACAGATCAAAGTGAACCATTACACAAGAGTAAGAAAACCAAAGCAAGGAACAAAGTTGTTGTCGACCAAACCATACCATTAGCAGAATCTGTCTGTATCATGATTCTGAATTTGCAAGTTCCAAATGAAGGATCTTTATCAGTAATCATGGAAAGTCCAGGGAATTTGCATGCACTATCCATCTGATCATTAACTTGGTAATAGCTATTAAATGCATAAGAGATATTTCCTTTCACATCCAAATTACCACATGAAGTTCCATATCCAAGACTAGTACAATCAGCATTTTGACAAGCATAAGCAACACTTGGCGCCACTTGATCGCTATTAAGGTTTGCTGAAGGCTTTAAAACACACCACTTTTTCTCCAAATGAGTGACACCACTGGCTGCTACCAATCCGTTGGCCCGGCCAGTTCCGAGATTAAGTACGTATTTGGGCTGTCCGTCTATGTAAAATAACCCCCAATGACGTTCAAAGTTCCCGGGCTGAATGCTCTTATTATCTTCATCAATGAAACTAAACAAGTAAGCATCTAAAGGACCTGGCCTCATTGGTGTCCCCTTTCCGGAAACATACCTCGCCATAAAACCTTGGTTAAATCGTTGCGCATTTTGAAGATTTGCGTTTCTGTCTCCATCGGTTGGCCAACCGATTTCCCCAACAATTATAGGTAAGTTTCCAAAACCATGTTTCTGCAGTGCCCATACCAGAGTATCGTGGTTAGCATCTAACACGTTGTCGTAGCTTTTTCCATTGTCAATTATAGCAGGCTGATAGCCGTTGAAAAATGCGTAGTCAGTGGGGAAACTGGGATCCGAGTAGAGGCTGATAAAAGGATAGATGTTGACAGTAAATGGAGCTCCATTGTCGCTCAAGAACTTGACTATCTCAAGCATGACATTGGTGATATCCGGCCTGAAATCACCGTCAGATGGCTTGCTTGATGAGCTTAGATATACATCGGCATTTAAAGGGACTGTAACTTTGACCCGGCTGCTCAGACCTGCTTTTGTGAGAGCTGCTTGGATGTTTTGAAGAGCTGGAAGTGTTGTGGCTTCAAAAGTTCCATTGTATGTCGACAGGAATGGTTCATTCCCCACTGCAACATACCTAGTAAAAACCATAAGAAATAAATGTGTATAAGAAAAAAAAAATGTAGAATTTAGTTGTTGATTTTATAATCCGTGAGCTGTCAAACATTTTAGCAGGAGAAAAAGGAATGCAACATAAAAAAGACACAAAGCATTATGCATAACGAATGAGTTACACTTAAATCCTCTTATAGAAAGTTGGCAGAAAACTTGTGGTAAAAGTAAAACACTACATATACTGAATTTCAAATCTTGCATCTCAACTTTGTTCTTCTCTTTTGCCAATATCAGGCTAATATGAAATAATTAAAGAACCAAGAGCCGTAAGTGGAGCACGTGGAGTTGTATGTCGTTAGTGAATCATTCAACAGCAAAAATAGCAACAAAACTATTTCTAGCATTTCCTAGTTTACATGTCTTCATAGTAGGTATGTAATATGTTACATAAAGCTAATAGAAAATTCTGAGTTCTAAGTTTGTGCATTATAGAATCAAAGTAATTGTCATCTAACTTGAGAATACTATGTGTTCTCAAGTAAGCCTTATTCTAAGTCGGTAGGTTTGGTTGCTATGATGTTATTCATTCATATTCATATTTCTAAAGAAAATCTCTAGTTTGTACACAGTAGTTTCATCAATTAATAATGAGACATATACTGTAGAGACTCGGTTACCATCGTGAGTCTCTACTAAACATGTTCGGGTACATCAAAAAGTCTTGCATTATTTAAGAATTGAAATCCGAGGTAGTTTATATAAACACCACACTCCTCAACCAACTAATGTGACAAAACCGGGATGGCTTACACAAGACCTAAAGCAATCAAGCAATCAGAAAAGTAGTACAACGGACATGAGGTAGGAAGTAGGACCATTGACGCCGTTTGTGAGAAGGAGGCCTAACACTGTCCCTGTAGTCTATTATTTAGCCCCTTAGCCTCATTTGGGAGCTATTGTTTGTCTCACATTGTTTGGAAAACAAGGCTAAAAGGAGTTTATAAACATTCACACTCTTCAATCCTCTAAGACGCCGTTTAACTAAGAACAAAAACGTAAGTGCTTACGCAATACTCAAATAGAAAACACCTCAAAAAACAATGCAACATACTTGAGGTCAGAACAAAACCCTAGAAATTCAAATAGAGGAGAAATAAAAGGGGTATACCTTATATCGACACCACCAGAAGAAACATGAGCAGAAACATTCTTGGAAACCCATTTTTCTGCAGCTGGGAGACTATTAGCAAAGGTATAAAGCAAGTCATTTGGAATCCCAACCATGACTTGAATACCAGACTTTTTAAGAGCATCTAAGATATTTGGGTCAGCATCAAATAGCTTAACCTTCTGAATCCCATTATCTTTCAACATTTTGACCACTGTGGTTGGTGACAAAAGATGTGTACACTGTGTACCCCAGTTAACACCAATTCCACTCACAGAACACAATAAAAAAGCGTTAAAGAACAAGATAACAACAACAACAATAAGGGTACTAAACTTTTCACTTGCTATAAACTCCATGAAGATAAAAGGAGTGTTTGTTAGTTTATGCTAAAACTGAAGCTCAATGACTTGTCCTCTATACCCCAAATAAGCAAAAAAAGAAGAGAAAGGTTAGCAAAAGATGGTTAAAAAGCAGAGGGTAAAGTGAAATAGTTGAAGACTAGAAGAGAGCAAAGTAAAGTGAACTGAAGCAGTGATATAGAATGTGGAAGATGAAAGTAACCCTAAGATTGAAGGTGGAAGTGCATACTAGAGAGAGATGTTGAAGCAAGCAGGTTTTGGAGTTAAGCTACTTTTTGCATTTACACGGACACTGAAACGGGACTGATGAGTAGGTGAGAGAATGAGAAACAAAACAAGTTATGTAGTGGAGAATCTTTTGCTTTTTTCATTGGTAGTAGTACTGTTTTTTTTTTTTTTGACATTATCGGTGTCAACTTTTTTTTACAAAAGAAACTCCGATAAAAATGGTACTCCCTCCGTCCCAAAATAAGTGTCACACTTGCCAAAATTGTTTGTCCCAAAATAAGTGTCACATGCTATTTATAATATTGATTTTTCCTATTTTATCCTTTAAAACAATCATTAGCTAAAAGAAAAAGTACACTCAAAAATCTACTTTTTAGTATTCCAATGTCTACTACCAATAAAAAACGAGGGTATTTTAGTAAAAATCATATTCTCTCTCTTTCTTTTACACACTTTTCTTAAAGTGTGTGATTTGGTCAACTGTGACACTTAAAATGGGACGGAGGGAGTAAGAGTTAAACAAACTTATTATATGCATGAACCTTTATTAAAATTGATGAATATTAAGAAAAAATGTTGTATTCACATATAAAGATAAGTTTAATTTAGTTGATAGAAATATTGTATATTATATGTAAGAATTGTGGTTCGCACCAAAATACTTATTTGTTTTGTAAATTATTCACTATTGTTTGCCAAACAAATAATAAACTTATTTTGAAAGAGAGAAAAATATTTTTGTTTTGATTATCATTGTTAAAGGTTTAATCCTTTAGTTTGTTTAGACCATGTGTCAGAATAATGTAATTTAATTTCGTTTCTTGTTGATTGTGTGATCTTTTGAACACCTATCTTGTTGTATATCTTTCTTTTAGACACATTTTGTGCTTAATTGATTTTTCTTGTTGATAAATGTGTTTTACAGTTTTTTGACCAAGTTCTAATTAACTCAAATGAGTGAGTGAAATTTCGCCGTGGAAAACCGCTCCCTACCAAGAGATAGAAGTCTCAAACTCAAAGGTATTATTGGAATTAGATTCCTGCATTTACAGCATTAATGCTGTAACACGCAGTAATTGATACCAACCGTCTGATTTTAGATGGACAGTCGAGATAAAAACAGTGTAAAACTATGTGTGTATTACAGCATGAGATCTTAATCCGACATTTTCCTAAACACTAGATTAGATATGACTCATAACGAGAGGTACTCAATACGGTATTATCCTAAATCTTCGTTTTTGTTATGATATTCTACATACATACAGTGTGTGTGTGTTAAGAACTTGTATTTTCTATGGACTGAAATTTGTAACTAGAGCTGACGGAGAAAATGCATCTTTGGAAGTGAGGTTGAACAAAACTTTGATATATACTGATATACATGTGTTATTAATTTTGTTTCTAACAATAGTAGGTATAAGTACCACATTGACTGCATTTGTTAAACTTGCACAGTTTATATTAGGCTATACAAACCACAAAGTTTGTCCTTTTGAGAACATCCGATAAAATTGGAATGATACAGAGAAGATTAGCATGGCCCCTGCACAAGGATGACACACACAAATCGAGAAATGGTCCAAATTTTTTTGACATTTTGTTTCCTTTCAATTACTTCATACAGATCAAATACATAAATTTTCTGTAACTCAAACTATTGGAGAATACTATTTCAAAATCGGCTTGCAACTTTTTTGTGTTTAGTTAGTTTTAGCAGTCACACCTCACAATTTGTTATGCTGATTCTAGGATACTTATTTATTACTTATTAGCTCTTTGGTTCTTCTTCTTATTCTCTTGTATATACATCCACTAGCTTATCATTCAAGAGCTAAAACTAAGTGATCTTCCCTGTTGATGAGTTTATAAAAAAAAAATCAGTTTACATGTTCTTTGTTGAATTCATATCAGAATTTCATTCTTTCGATTTCTACAATTTCCTCAATGCTTCTTAGAAAGTAGGATGAAATGACTATCTGTGTTTTTATAGTACAAAATGAATCTATGCACTTCCACTTTTGCCCACACATAACCGCGCGAGGTTGTTTTCAAAATTTCCATCTGCCTTTCATGGCATCCATCAGGTTCAGAAAGCATTTACTGGCTAGCGTTTTCCCTGGACAAACTGAACTAAATGTTTAGCCAGACGATATGCCGCATCCTCAAGGTACATGTATATATAATAAGGGTCTGGCTAACATACATGTGCAATGTTGCACTTGTTAAGAAGTTATACAACACTCTCACTGCACTCTTGATTATATACCCTGACAACCAACCATCTTCTGCATCACAGCCACTTTGAAAATCATGAAGTTTATGATCTAAGAATTTTCATTTCTACTAGTTCACTACACGCCATAAGGGATGCAGGTACTGGCACTGCACATAAGCTATTATTGGTTAATTTACTTGTGAGACATCTATCATGTTTGGAAGATCTTATTTGGCTATTCATGCATCAGTCTGGATTATGAGGTGATTGCATTGAGCTAATGTTATTATATGGATAAATACATTGAAACCAAGGACTTATGAGCTCCTTAATTCATTTGCAATTCTAATGATTTATCTACGGTAGAAAATATGTGTTCCTATCGGCTATATTTAAACATTATGAAGATTGTGCTTGCAGTATTTGTATCTTAAGTTCATAAGTGATTTTTGGCTACTATCATGCACTGGATTATATAAGATTAATATGTTATTTTATTTTTGGTTAGTGAATGTAACTAGTACAGGCTGAATGTGGGTCTATCTAGATTTTTGGGCGTTGGCTGCAAATAAACAGCCTCAATATGCATATATAGCTAGCCACATGATGAATGCTCTCTCCCTCTCAATTACTCTCAGTTGTGTGAAATTGGAAAGTTCTCTTCAATTACATATTCGTACAAAGTCAGTCACAAATTGACTTTTGTATTTTGTTATGATCATCCATCCTTAACAAATATCTTTAGAAAATGTTAACCGGTGTCCCGCGTATTGGTTAAAGAAGCAAAATTTAGCAATACAATATTAGTCAACTACTTAAAAGTGTGCAATTTTAAATTTAAATCTTTCCACACAACACAAGGGAGTTGTAATGGATGTGAGTCATTCAATTTTTAATTGTAGTTGATTTTGTTTGTCTTATGAAATGTGTTTAAAATTTGAACCGTTTGACCTTAAATTAACAGTCAAGATCAACTCTTGAGTTAATATGCATGTTAATTTTATTGCATTGAATCTATATCCGTTTAAATTTGTATATAAAAT
Organism: Trifolium dubium; assembly: GCA_951804385.1. Taxonomy (NCBI): domain Eukaryota; kingdom Viridiplantae; phylum Streptophyta; class Magnoliopsida; order Fabales; family Fabaceae; genus Trifolium; species Trifolium dubium. Next base: position 2,836,130 of record OX638076.1, on the reverse strand, counting down.
GGCAAATCAATGAAAATTCACACATATTGTAGTTTGAATCCTAATCATAAATGTTCGGTATAACAATTTTGTCATTTAAAATTCTAGATAATGTGTATATATATTATGTTGACAAAATGTATATATATTTTTTGGTCTAAATTTCAATACGTCTTTAATTTATTTATTTTTGGATAAAAAAAAAGCAGGCAAAGTTTTTTTTGTAATAAATTTGTTTTTTTATCTTTACTAACATTTACACCGTTGATTCTTTATCTTATATCATTTGTTAAAAATAAGATGCACTACGGTGCAAATGTTTGTAAAGATAAAAGACAAATTTGTTATAAATGAAAAACATAAATGATTAATTTGTTACAAAATAAACATAAAAGACCATTTTATTATAAATAAAAAAATAAATAACGTAATTTTGCCAAAAAATAATGCAACCAAAACTTATAAAAAAAAAGTAACCAAAATATAAATTAAAGAAAAGACGCAATGGCGTCCACATGCAGTGATTTAATATGTTTTATTATCTTTTGAGGCTCAATATAGAAAGAAAATATTGATCCATGCTTACCTGTCATCGTAGAGATTCCACCGCCAGAAACGGTTATTCGGTTTCGGAATGAATATATAAATAGTATAGTAGTAGTACTAGTAGACTTTAAGTAAGTCGTTGACGAATCAAGTGGCATTCACACTCCATCCATAATACATATCGTATTCACGGAGGAATCTTCTCCATCCAAGTAACGTTCCCCTTCCGTCAATCCAATTTCAATTCTCCTCTCCTCTCCAAGGTAAATAAATAAATTCATTCATTCATCCTTCTAATTCAGTGTTTTGTTTTCCCTCTTAATTAACAACAATAATTCTCTTCTCTTCTTCTCTCTCGCAGTACTACTTCCTTCGTCATGGCTACCAGCATCAAACATATGGCTCTCGCTGTTGGACTATTGGGTTTCATCTCTTTTATTCTTGGTGTTATTGCCGAAAACAAAAAGGTACTGTATTATATTAGATAGATTCTTACCTTTTCATGAAACCCTACCCCACAGAGGCCCAATTATTCTATTATACTCCATACAACTTTTTATCACAAAGGAAGACTAACTTTATTTTACGAATTGAATATCCTCCTGTTACTGAAATTCTAAACATGTGTATTGTGTATTGTATTGTAGCCTGCTGCTGGTACACCGGTACCTGGGAAGAATGGTGTGACGTGCAAGTTTCCGGCTGATCCAACGGTTGCACTGGGTTATCTTTCTGTTGTCTTTCTCATTGCATCAACAGTCGTTGGATATCTTTCTCTGTTTTACCCTTACAAAGGAAAGTCTGTTCCACAAGGGGTTCTCTTTAAAAACACCACTTTCTCCGTTTTCTTCAGTGTTGCTTTGTAAGTTCTTACTTCTTTCTTTCTTATCACTTGTTTTCTTTTAGTATTTTACTTTAAGTTATCTATTTTTTCTATCCCTAGTTCATGATTATGATATCGATCATCTTAGCTAGGTTGATTTGTTGAATTTGGCATTCCTTTTACTTGTGATTTAAAATATAGGTCTGTTTTTTGTCAAAGTTAATATGTAATTGTACTGGTATGGCATACAATTTTAATAGAAAAAAATAAATATGAAGATGATGCGTGTTCTTTGTTTTTTTCTAATTGGAATGAGGGGGGCAAAGCCGGCTAAATTGAACAATAACAATAATACAACTGAAAACAACGAAACAGGCATCCGCTACTAGGGGACTTACAATAAAGTCCAAGCAAATTCAGCTTCAGCTTACAGCAGAATATGCATATCCTTTGTTGCCACGATAACATAAGTAGCTATTCGAAACATTATTGTAGGGTCGGGGTTTGAACTCTGAAATTCTCCACTTCTCTACACATAAAGTGTGAGTCTAGCCATTGACCACTTGACAGAAAAAAAAATACTTATTCAATGATCATTAGTATAGATTTGAATCCCCTACAATTGAGAGATCAAATCAGTACTTATTTGATGATCAGTAATATAAATGTGAATTCCCTACAGTTGAGATCCAAAGTCAAACTATTCAGTCAATCTGATTTTATGCAGATTTTGAATTTGTTTTTTTAGACTTAGACTTTTTGTAGCCTAGAATATGAGCTGTTCAACGTTGACCAAATGGTTCTAACTTGCATGACTGTGTGATTGCATGAATCTGTGCTTGCAATCTAGTATACACCTTACAACAAGGACTCGGCAGCCTTGATATAAACGATCATGTACTAGATTGACAGACATTCTTCTATTCCTTTTATGCACATATAATCTTACCCTACCAATACAAATATATAACTTATATCTCCATCTTCTCATTTCTGCTGAATAAATATTTTTATGGATATTGGTTTTTTTACTTAGGTTTTCATCTGGATTGGCTGCAACTCTTCTGTTATGGCCTGTAATAACAGAACAAATTCACCTATCGCACAAAGTACATCTTGACGCCGACTATGCTTGCCCTACAGCTAAAACTGGTCTCCTTGGAGGTGGTGCCTTTTTATCCCTTGATTCTTGCCTCTTTTGGTTGGTTGCCCTTATGTTAGCTGACAATGCTCGGGAGGATCATTTCGATGATGATAAGGCTGATCGTACTGCTTTTGAAGATGCTTATGATGCAAGTATAGCTCTATAGGAACATAAATGAATGGAAGTGCTAAAGCCTGTTAATAAAGTCAAAGTAGAAACGTCGAACATATTGTTATCTTGTCATTGTTTTAATTTTATGCTGGAATATATGGATTTAAATACTTTATGTGGTTGTTCTCTTTTATGATTTTTCATTGTGGTTCAAGCAGCAAACAAATTGCTGTTCATTGTCAAAGACACAAGGCAACGTTATGTCACTTTGGCTGTGTCCCTTTTGAATGTTTACAATTACATTACCTCTGTAGCCCAATTGTGAGGCATTCAATCTTTATCGAACAACGTTTTAAACTTAATGATTGTGAATATTTGTGATGTTGAAGTTGGCTTTTGAAAAAAGAGATGGCCATGGCTACTGTGGTTCAAAATCAAATTGTTAGTTGCGGTTGCAATATTAATATTTATTGTCTATTGTTTTACTTTTACTTATACTCAATGAAATCCAATCGACAGAGGTTGAGTCTAAGGAAAGGGGCTAAACTTCAAATTTGTCTATTGTTTTATCTCTCATGGAAGAAAGCTACGAAGAAAAATTGTGATGTTTGCAAGTAAATCAATCAAATCTCTAATTAAACTCATTCGGTTATAATTTTAGATCATTAAACATTTAATTTTAATCATAACTTTCTAAAAAAACAAATATAGTCCGACATTGCATCAAAAGTTAAACAATTTTAATATGCATTGATTGATAAACGATTTACACTTTCTTTTTTGGTAATGTTTAATTTTGACGCAAATATAACACAATTTACATTATCAATAAATTAAATCAATTACATGCACGATTTTAGAAATAGATATTGGAGTCCCCGTAGGCTGTAGGAAGAAGAAAAAGATACCGGAGTATTAAAATGCAACATTTTTAAAATTTTATGATTATGATCGATCACAATGTTTATTTGGTTGATTTGATCACTGAGTATGAATTAAATCCAACAATTAAAGAAAGTACAGTATGCACTTAAAAATTAATTAAAGGGTGTGATTAGAATTTACTACTACTAGAGATTCTAGTCTCTTCAGTTTTGGACTTAGCTCTGTGGAGTTCGAAAAGGCCCAAACATTTTGCAAGCCGAAAAACCCTAATACTAGTAGAGCTGTTTCCAGCTTCTTCCTCTACAAAAACCCCACCAAAACCCTCATCAACCATTTCATTTCTCATTTATTTCCGTCGAACGCGGTGCCTCTGACCTCACTATAAATAGCACTTATCACCGTCAACAACTTCCTCCGTCGGCGCGTGCATAACAGTTAAAGCGAAAATGCCACTAGGTGACAGAGGAGGTGATAAGAGCGAAGCTCGATTTTGCGGTGTTGAAACGGAGTTCAGTGATGACATGCCTGATGTCATCACTTTCAATCTCGCCACTGGAAAATTCGATTTCGTTGTTGCTCCTTTGGTTCGTCTCTTTCATTCGAATTCTAATTGATTTTTGCGTTCATTTTCATTTTAGCGTGTTCTATATAATCATATTAAAATGTAATAATTGAAGTTATATTGTTGTTCTGTATAGTTTATTTATGCTGATTGGTGACTAATTAGCCATTCACACTGCAACTTCACTGTTGCTCATTTGTGTGTGTGGTCAGTAAGCTCACCTACATTGAAACTGTTCGATGAGCATTTTCTAGCGAAACTGCTTCGTTGCGAGCATTTGATGATTCGCCGGATTGATTTATTGAACTACATTTGACTTCTGTTTCTGCATGCGATCCTGTAGTTTTCGTATTCGTGTAATGTAGAATGTTCTAAAATCTGTTAGATTGCTGTTAAATTTTCTATTATGTTCATTTTGACGTGTTCAAAGTTTTTTTTATTTTACTAGATAGTTTATGGTGACTAATTAGCCATTCACACTGCAATTTAATTATTGCTCCTTTTTGTGTGTGTGGTCAGTAAGCTCACCTAAATTGAAACTGTTCGATGAGCTTTTTCCAGTGAAACTGTTCCACCGCGAGCATTTGAGGATTCACTGGATTGCTCTATTGAACTACATTTCACTATGTTTAGGAGCAGTTTATGAGATTTATTTTTGTGATTGGTCTTGTTTCTGCATGCAATTCTGTAATCTAGAAAGTTCTATGATCTGTTAGATTGCGGTTAGAGCAGTTATATTTTTCAGGTGCATTCTATATCATATAGATGGTAAACTGATAATTGAAGTTTCTTACTATATTGGATAGTTTATGGTGACTAATTAGCCATTCACACTGCAACTTCATTGTTGCTCCTTTTTGTATGTGTGTGGTCAGTAAGCTCACCTAGATTGAAACCGTTCGATGAGCTTTTTCCAGTGAAGCGGCTCCACTGCGAGCATATTAGGATTCACTGGATCACTCTATTGATCTACATTTCCAAACACTAGGAACAGTTTTATGAAATTCATTTTTGTGATTAGTTATGTTTCTGTACCTAACTCTGTAATTTTGTGTATTAGTGTAATTTAGAATGTTATAAGATCTGTTAGAGAAGCTAAATATCTTGTAGTTAGGTATATCCTGATTAATTAGCTAATGCCTTGTATGAGTAATAGTCTGGTTACTCTTCCAAATGGATTGGTTCTTTTCTGCCTTCATATTTTATCTTGCCAATTTTTTTTTTTTTTGCAAATCATTGGACTATAACCTACTATGCTGAGAAATTATGTGATCCTTCAACATATGTAATTCTTACTGCCTGTTCAGCTTACATGTTTTTGTGGTACAATTCAGACGGATCCTTCCTATAGGCCAAGCTTAGTGCAAAAGGATAGTTTTGGATCTGCTGCTCCACCATTTGCTTCGTCAGACTTGGTCTTAAGCCCATCACAGTGGAGTAGTCATGTAGTTGGTATGAGTTGCCTATCATTCTTACTATTAGTATTCATGTTTTTTAGTTTATATTATGATTTATTGCGTATTTTATTATAAATCTGCCTTTTATTTTCTCCTTCATCAATTTTGTGTTCTTGGATTCATGTTGATTTTATTAAGACTTCTGTCAGGCTCATTCTTACTACGTGTTCAGTTTTTTTTATTCTTTTCATTATTAAAAGTTTTGTTATTCACAACTGTATAAACTTCTAAGGCAATTTATTGCATTTTATTCAGGAAAAATTAGCTCATGGATTGATTTGGACTCGGAAGACGAGACCTGTAGATTAGATTCTGAAACCACTCTTAGACAAGAAATAGCATGGGCTTCTCATCTCTCGTTACAGGTGTGCTTTTGTATAACCTAATTTGAGGAACTTTCAAGTTTGTGTTATTCTGCTTTATCTTTATTCTTAAGTGCAACTAGTTAATTTATTCATTTTGATTAAGTTTAATATTTCTTATCCACAATGTTTATAAAACCAGTTTGGTTGAATCACTGGTTGCAGATCTAGTTGTAGCTGAAACATGGCCGAATTGGTAGTATCAAATTTATAGAAATGTTAACCTAAAAATTAATAAAGTAATGACATTTAGTTCAGTGTTGCATATTTCTCCCATAGCGGCACCATGGCAGCATGTCATGGCAGGTTTTGTGCTAGTCGCCATAGGCTGTACCGCCTATTATCTCCACCATTTTCCTGCCATAGGCTTTAAACACCACATTTATAAGGTGGATTTATGGCTTGCCATCCTAATCTTCCATTCACTATTTATAACACCACTTTGTTTTTCCTAATTTCTTTTAATATGCTGTAGGCTTGCCTGCTTCCTGCCCCTAAAGGAACCTCTTGTGCTAATTATGCACGGTGTGTGAATCAAATCTTACAGGACCTGAGTAACATGCAGGTGCTATTCTTAGTTAAAATTTTGTGATTGGTTATATATCTTTTCTTAATAAGTGTGATAAGTTCATTCTTATGTTTATGTTTCTTTTATTTTGTAATACAGTTGTGGCTTAGGATTCCCTTGGTTGTGCCTGATGATGACTCTATGGATGCAAACTCCGCCACTTTGGTGAGTAAATATGCTAGAAACATTAAACATGCCGTAAAGGTCATGTCTTCAGCATTCTGTTTTTTACAATGTTCAATCCTGATTTTTAGGTTGACTCCTGGGAAACATGGAATTCATTTCGTCTCCTGTGTGAGCATCACAGTCAACTGTCAGTTGCACTTGATATTCTGTAAGTATTTTGCACTTTAGTTGATTCATATATTATACTTCATTGTATGCAATGACCTTTGATTTTTTGCATGATTTTAATTCCTTAACTTGTTTTTTAAATGCACTAATTTAGTATTGATTTTCTAATCTGTGAGGGTTGTTATTGTAATCTTATTCATTAGGAGTACTCTGCCTTCGGGAAATTCATTAGGACGGTGGTTTGGGGAGTCTGTTAGAGCAGCTATAGTAAATACTGATGTAAGAACATCTTGTGGTTACACTTAATTTTTCATATATCAGGTTTCATAGTTCTGATTTTTATCTAATTTTATAAAGGTTTTGATTGAAATTTTGCCAGTCCTTTTTAACTAATGGTCGTGGATATCCATGTCTCTCGAAGCGCCATCAGACGTTGATTACTCGGTTTTTTAACCATAATATACAGGTAAATCATTCTTTGAATTTTGAGGCAATAGTGTATTCATATGCAAAATAAGTTGAGCGGTTATTGGTATTGTTTACAACCTTGATAGTCCTACAGTTCTGTATTTTGTTTTTATTTTCGTGGATACTGCATTCTTGCTTGGTTAATTGAGTTAAATGTGTTTTTAAGTTTAAGTAGCATTGTTTTCCTTCGAAAGGTATTGAACAAGTTTGAAACATTTATGTAGATAATTATATCTGGAAATTCTGGTCATCCTAAAGCAAGTGTGGATGCAAATGATTTTCATAATCGTTCAAACGCGGGTAAGCTCCTGTTATTGTTTCCTGAACGTATTTTCTGAAAGTAAACAGAGGCCTAAAATACTTATTAATCCTTTTAATTTTGTTGTTTTGCACCGTAGATTCGCAAAGACATCCCTTGCGTCTATATCTGGACTATGTAGGACATCTGTACCAAAAAATGGATCCTCTTCCTGAACAAGAACGTTTTGAGGTATTTATCTTGACATATGCTTGTAATATAGGCATGCCATGATTGCTATTATCTTCTATTGACTCCGAGTTTTTTATGCCAGCTTGGATACAGAGATTATTTGCAGTCACCTTTGCAAGTAAGCATTCTGTCATGATGCTTTCTAATCAGTTGTCTTCTAATTCCTCTGCACATTCAGTTATGTCATCTTAAAATCTTTGCAAAATTTTGTGCAGCCTTTGATGGATAATTTGGAGGCTCGTACTTATGAGACTTTTGAGAAAGATGCTATGAAATACATTCAGGTACTACAATGCATGAATTATATTCTAAACTTCACCCATTAGATTTATGTTTATGTTTTCTCTCTTTCCTTGAAGTCCAGTAGCTATAATTAGCACTTCTACTACAAACATGATGTTTTTGAATTAGTGACTGACCCACTCCCACCCATCCTATTCAACTACTGTTGTCTGATGTCTGTTATCTATTTTAGTTTGTTTGGATATTTTAAATGATATTTTATTATGTATTCATCAGCTGTTGAATGTGATCATACATTAAAGTATTGTCAGGTCTTTTTTGTTACTTACATCTAGGTTTTGACTTTGGTTCTAAGTTGTGTACTTGTAGTCTAATCATTAGCTTTCCTTTTTACAGTACCAAAGAGCAGTAAGCAGAGCAATGCTGGACATGATTCCCGATGAAGAGGCATCTGTTAAAACCATTGTAAGATTTTTTCTCGTGTTTGGTTTTTAAATGGATTTGTATTATTAGGAGAAATTGACACCTAAAGGGGGTTGTGTTTAATTTCCCTTTATTTTAAATTGCTACTTTTGTGTTTGATAAACAGTACTTTGGATGCCTGTGCAAAATGGTAGAGGTGAAGTTTAATTATTTGTACTCATTGCCAGGTACTGATGGTTGTTGGAGCAGGTCGTGGACCTCTTGTGCGGGCATCATTGCAGGTGTGATATTTTACCTTATTGTTTACAATAATGACTATTATATGCAGATTGGACATATTGTATTCTTTTGACTGATTTTTTGCTCATTCATTTGTAGGCTTCAGAAGAAACTGGGCGAAAGCTAAAAGTTTATGCTGTTGAAAAGAATCCAAATGCAGTTGTCACCCTTCATGTTAGTTGTGGAAATTTTACTTTATAGTGCTTCCATAAAATTATGTTCCAATATTATGTTATTTGTTTCTCATTCATTGCCTAATCTTCATCAAGTATTATTTCTTATTCTTCCCATTGTTTGAGATTATCCTTCTATCAATTTAGACACTAGTTATTTGTTGGAACAGGCATTGGTTAAATTAGAAGGATGGGAGGATATTGTTACTATAGTCTCATGTGACATGCGCTACTGGAACGCCCCTGAAAAGGCTGATATATTGGTAACTTCCTATGCTCACTTTGTTAATTGTATGAATTTTGTTGTTTATGCCTTAGTGTCTTATTGTTGTTGGCTTGAATTTAGGTTAGTGAATTGCTAGGTTCTTTTGGTGACAATGAACTGTCTCCCGAGTGCCTTGATGGAGCTCAGAGGTTTTTGAAGCCGGGAGGAATTTCAATACCATCTTCGTATGTAAATTCCTTTTAATTTTGATACACTGGTTATCTTTTGGGATATTCTTTTAATTTTGATAGCGGTATGATTACTTCTGTGAAGACTAGAATTGCATATAATAACCATAAACTCCAATAGTATAGATCAATACTATAATTATTACATTTTTAAAAAACATAATTACTAAAAAAAATAAAAATACAAAACATTGCATGTGTTGGTAAGCTATACAAAATAAGTTAATTTTATGTATTTTAAGTTTGATTTCTTGTTTTGTTAGTTCAGTTCATGGGCATGCCTATTTATTTTTATGTATTACCTACTTTCAGGTACACGAGTTTCATCCAACCAGTGACAGCTTCAAAGTTATATAATGATGTATATCTCCTGTACTTCCCATGTCAATTTACATTATTAAATTTATTACTTAATTAAAACTCACTCTCTTGTGGTTGTTCTTCAGGTTAAGGCACATAAAGATGTTTCACACTTCGAAACTGCTTATGTTGTGAAAATACACAATGCAGCTCGCCTAGCACCATGTCAATCTGTGCGTTTCTTACTGTGCAGTTTATTGTTTATTTATTTATTTGATGTTAGGGTTTCTGTCTCGTTATTGTTGATAATTTAACTTCTTTTCCTTCTGTTGGTTGTGTTTGCATAGGTTTTTACGTTTACTCATCCAAAACCCATTGATAAAGAAAGCAATGAACGCTATACAAAGTTGCATTTTACAATACCAAATGACACGGGATCTGCAATGGTACATGGTAAGTGGTGTTTTTCTATATCTATAGACTAAGTAGGCTTTTTGGAAATGATTTATCTTAAGGTATCCAATATTTTATTTTCAATGTCTGACAAATTTTCAGAATCCAACATTGATTATCTCATCTACTTTGTGATGTTCCATTTTGTCATCAATAAAACATAGCCATAGTAATGTTGTTAGCAAATAATAAAATCACGTGGACATGGTTGTTAAATGGTTTATATATTTGTAAGTGAAAGAAATCATTTTACACCAAAAAGACTCAATGCCTAATCTCGTCTCAGATCAAGTATCATGTTAATGAACCTCTCCTCAATGCAGATGATACATTATCTTTTTGATACTGACATTGTGTACTCCGTGTTCATAGGATTTGCTGGCTACTTTGATGCCACTCTTTACAAGGATGTGCATCTCGGAATTGAACCTTCAACAGCTACACCAAACATGTTCAGCTGGTATTGATATTTGTTACCTGTTTCTAATGTATACTGTGATCATGTCTGACACCATGTTTTATGGTACTAAAAGTTCAAGTGATATTTGATGCTTTGTTCTCTTGTTTTTGCAGGTTTTCAATATTTTTCCCTCTAAGGACACCTATTTGCGTGGAAGCAGGTTCTAAACTTGAAGTAAATTTCTGGCGCTGTTGCGGTCCTAAAAAGGTTTGGTATGAGTGGTCTGTTACATCTCCCTCTCAGTCTCCAATCCACAACAGTAATGGACGTTCGTACTGGGTTGGCCTTTAGTTTTATATCTAAAACTGTGTATCAAGTACAGCTGAATACATACAAGCTGTTTTTAGGTGCTTGCCTACCTCTTCATTACAATTGATTCTAGGAAATATGTTGTATTATAAGATCTAATTTTTATTAATCAATGACGTTCATGTATATCTTGCCAGTTTCTTTTGTTGGTTTTTGCTGTTTGGGTGAAATAGGTATAGGGTATTTTGATTATTTGAATGTGAGATTTGAGTCTACGATTTATGAAATTTAAAACATTATATGAAGTTTAGTAAAAAAAATTTAGATGCAATACAAAGAACTGAGGTAGTATAAACAAGTGTGTTGTCGTTCCAACGATATAAGAATAATGTTGAGAACTTCTCATCCATTTATTAGTATTCTTATTTAGACCATGAAACAAAAATTGCTAACTAAAATTGTTGTTTGTTATAATTATTAATCGTAAAATTAATGAACTGATGCATATCAGAATTTCAACTTAACTTTATTTCTTTTGGTTCCACATTTTTAATTGTTGATTCTTAATTAATGACCTAAAAATTGAGGAGATTCGGAATTCAAACTCTAGTTACCAACAACTAACATTTGCTTATAAAAGAATCTACAGGCAAAAAATAATATTCATTTTTTTCTTCACAATGTTCTATTCTTAGTAAATGCATGCAGAACAGTTCCACTTTTTTTCTACTTCTTTACCCTCTCATTCTTGTACTTAACTATTCTAGTAACTACGTAGCAAAATACATTCCAAAATTTGCCTTTATCTTGGCTTTAAGAGGACAAGTGGTGCTCAACATTAGGAAAACACCGGGCATATTGATTTACATTGTTGTATTGTACCCAACTATTTCTTTCTTCATTCAACTAATTTCTCTTAAACTATATATACACCAACAGAAAGATAGCAGATATATATCGCCCACTGAAAGCACATTTCTCAAACAACCTGGGATGAAATGTTTGCTGTAAGAAGCGTTCCACGGAAACCTTCCTCGGTATGCTGCAGATCCATCTTATCGCTGCAGAGCTCATCTGCAAAAGACGAATACAATTTGTTACTGACTTCATGTATCAAAAGTAATTAAACATGGAGGATATAAAAGATTACATGTACTATACTTCATATCACCAATGGCTATATCATAAAATGATTGCATAACCATTATGGCGCTATCGAGTAGCTTACCAGCAATATCTCGATTTTCATGGATCTCCGAATCCCTCACTATAATCTGATCTCCGGCAAATATGTTTGCATCCGCAAGGGTAGCACTTTCATCATTGTCAATTATCCCATCACCTTTATGTAGTATCTGGTTTTCCTTGACAACCTTGGAGGACAATTATCATTGATAAGTTTCATGAAAAGAGATTTAGACATTATGATGTCTTGCACTCTAGCATAGCAATTCACTGAAAATCATTAATGCTGAATACCTTTCTAACTTAAAAAATTCATCCGACTAGCTATTATCAACAAAAAAAATCATCTGATAAAAGTGAAAGTAAACCGCCTACAAAGTGTCAATTCATGTGTTTATTAATATAATAACACCTGGGTAACTGATGTTTTCTCACGACAAAAGGACATGATCAACATGTTTGCCAATTTCAATAAAGAGGTTACACTATTTGTTGTCCATCTTATCTTATAGTATACAATGAAGGAATGCTTAATTGAAAGGAAAATTTAGAACCAAAGTTACTTGACACTTGATTAACAAAAGAAAAGTGTTATGGTAAAGCGCAATTTGTTTATTCTCCACCCCACAAATTTTGGCAATTAATATATATAGTATGAAAATGGGATGTGAATGATTTTCCACCATTACCGTCATGTTATATGAAAAATGATACAGTTTCAATGATCTGCTATCCTAAAGTTCTCAGAGCAAACAATTCCTTTTATACTAAACACTTTCAAGATTTAAACTTAATTAATTTAGCATGGCATCATCCCTGACGTAAATCAATAAATCCATCAAGGTCAGTTTTTTATTCACATTGGAAAAAGATGTTTTCATTTTCACACAAACAGATAAGTTGAGAGAACCTAGCTTATTTAAATTTGATTACTTTAGTTTTAACTTCCAAAGCTGAAACTGTTGGAAACACATGGGGTTGAAATGAAACAAAGATAGAAAGAAACAACCAAAGAATAGAATTAGAGTATATATTTGAAACTGAGAAAATGGAGAATAGGATTCTCCCTAACTACCAAATGATTTCTCCTTTCATTTAGCAAACAACTATCAAACACACTGATTGATCCCTCACCAATCTGATTTCCCTAATTTACCTAACTAGCTATTATCTAATTTAATGAATATCTAATTTAATGAATGTCCTAATTAACTGTCTAATGTCTTAATTCAATTCCTAGAGAAACTTGATACTAGCCTGAACTGAAACTTCAATTTTAAGAATTAAGGCTTTGGTCGCTTGAACTTAAGGTAAATTAAAGCCCAAGAATGCTTTATAATGCATTTGTAACAATTTTTATAACATGTGTAAATAATATGCATATAACCCAAAGTGTTAAAGAGTTTATTTAGCCGTTGTTAATGCATGCTTTTTCGGACAACTTTTAAACTTAACTAAAGCATATGTATACAATACAGAGTTTACTTACCCCAAAGGATTCCCATATCATCATCTTCAACTGGTATAGTGATGTTGAAGCAGAAACTTTTAGACTAACTGAACTCCCATTTTTAGTCTTCCGGGAGCGCTTGGAAACCCGCCGATCTGTTTCAATTAATCCCTTTGATGCCTCCAAGATTGATTTAGGTACCTCCTTACCACGTACAAGAATTACACATATGTCCTCATTGCAATAGTTAAGTTTATGCATCAAGTCACAGCTTTCTTTTTCTCCAATGCAACTTTCACAAACCTGGACATTGAGAGGATAATAAATAATAGTTAGTACATATACTCCAAGGTTGAGGAGATCGTAATATTTAGTCAGCTGGAAAATAAAACAGATGACTTTCAAACTTCAGTCACATAATTACATTATCCCCCCGATATCAATAATTTGGTAGATGCACAGACTGAGAAACACCTTTTTCAACATGTGACTGCATTCATTAAACAACATTAACTACAGAACCAAAATTTGCACTATGCATGTGCTGAAAAAAGGAAGAAGATGAAAAACAGGAAAAAACCAATGACATGATTTTCAAAACTCAAATGTAATTTCTATGTATACTGTAAGATTTAATTTAATATATAAAAGAACAGTGCAAATAAAGTAGGATGGGGCCAGTAACATAACAGAGTTTTGGATCACCTCAGGACAAGTCTTGATCAAAAGTTGTCCGGTTCCAGTTCCATTTTCAGTATTTATTTTATCCCCCGTGTGTGACTGATCCTCGCATATCAGCATCTTGTCACTGGATCCAGTTAAAAAATTATCTGAATCATTAATGTGATGCATTGTTGCAGATATCCCTTTGTTCTCAGTACCACCCCACTCTTCACAAAAGCATATCCAATCATTCTCAGATATGATAGTTAAGCCACCTGCCTATAATCCACAAAAAGAAAATGAAAATTTGAGTCAACAAATTAACATAAAAGAACTAAAACTACACCCATCAACATGTGAAAATGAAGGAGGAAGAAACATAGTGAAAGAGCAAGTGGATATCAAGAATTCATAATTTACTTGTTTAGTTTTTTAATGGGATTTTAAGAATAGTTAAACAGGTGAACTAGTTTGCCATAAAGAATTTGACATGTGATTGCATGCATTTATACATATCATGAGTATAAAAAAAATTCTTTTCTTTTCCTAATCAACTTACAGAAGATTCTCTCTGGATTATAACTCCGCGTCTGAAAACCAGTTGAGGAGGTCTTACAACAAGTTGTGAGTGCTGATACAACAGATATGAAATTCATCATGAAAATTTGCTAGGGATTAAATTATAAAGAATAGAAATGCCATATAGATATGCACACGCAATCACATGTTTAGCTGATTAGTGAGCTCTGCTAATTAAGTCACTAACACATGTGGATAAGCTTGTTTGGTGGTTAAAATAGGATAAAGACAGCGAGAATTAAAGTAGAATAGGATATTGACGAGACTCAAACCCAATAAACCTATTTGGATGTATATTTGGAAGATTGGAGATGATTAATTCTCTGTCGGAATTCTACAATGGAATAGTCCCCTTTGTGTGTAGTTTATGTCAAATTTTGCGTTTAAACATAAAATTCGCCTGATATCAGCCCGATAAAATTCTTCTCCTTTCCAATAGATAATCCACCAGAAGGTACATGTTATCCTATCTCATATTCATGATATACCTTTTCTAACAGTTGCATACAAAATTTTCACTTTAATTTTGCCAAACAGCAGTCACAATCATTTTGTGTAGTAACTAAAGCAAGTTAAACATGTAGCAACGACTACAATGCAAAACACAACCATATTCCAGAGTAAAATAACAAATGTACCTTTTCACACATCAGTGAATCAATTACCCCATCTAAAGTTTCCAGTTTATCTGGATTCTTGAATGTTGGACTAATGTAATTTCTCCATTTTATTATCCATGAAGAAGGCAGCAAGAAATATTTGCAATCCGCAGAGAGTGGCATGCTTTTAGCCTGGAATAATTTCTCATGATTCTGACGCTGCTTTTGTTTAACTAATCTGCAACGTAAATGCAGAAGTTATCTTAAAAGGTGTCTAGATTAACACTCTATATTAATGGCAATTACAAATGAAATAACCTCAAGGAGTCCTCCATGCATGCTTCTTCAGATAATTTATTAATGCATTGGGAACACTCTATGGAACTTGAAGGAAGAGTTGGACCACCTAAAGGATCATCAGGTTTTACAGAAATAGCATCTTCATATAAGAAGAGCCAAAAAGTCTCAGGAATAAGCACCCGCTTAGCACCAGGAGCTTGCTCAGGCATCAATAGACCGTGTGGACAACTAATTGCTGCTGTTAGTCCAGCATCAGCTTCAGATGGAGCATCAAGGACTTTTCTTTTCCACCACTGCAGCAACCTTCAAAAATATACTCGTTAGCAAACCGAGGTCTAAAAATGTACTCATCGGTATAATGAGACAAAAAAAGAAGACATTAAAGCTAATCAGAACAGGTCACAGCTATAACAGAGTCAGTTGGTCAAGATATTTAACTGTTCCCAAATACAAGAAATAGAACACTTGTCCCATTCATTATCAGAGGAAGCACGAAGGCCGTGAGAGAAGATTTGTTGTCATACCATGGTCTGGATATGAAAAACTTTCCATCTAGACAGTTCCCATCAAGAATATCCCTTGCCAGTGGCTTCAATGATTCTCTTCTACCCCGATAGCTGTCAGCTGATACCACTGTCTGAGCCCCGCATATCAGACATTCCCGACAATGATCATCATGAGACAGTGTTGGCATCCCACTATACTGAATTTTGCAACCCAATAAAGGGAACACGTCATGGATATTGCGTAAGTACAATGCAATGGAATAGTGAATACATGAAATAGCAACAGAATAGAAGAATAAGAATTTGGAGGAGATATACAAATAAAATAATACATAAGAAAACATCAGTGTTTAAATCTCTTAGAGAGCATGCACTTCCTCTCCTTTTTGTTAGATACTGAATTAATGATTTATTCAGACCAGTGCACCACATTCTCCTCCACACATAAACAAAATACTTCACAAAAAAAAGTTCTCTCGCATCAGGCTCCCATACGACTCCAACCAATTTTCCTGACAATCACCATGAAGAAAAAGGCAGTACTTCATGATCAAAACAAATTACTCCCTAAACTTCTAAGGCACACTTTCACCTATAGACTACTAGATTTGAAACAGCTCCATCTGATAAGTTTTTGCTTCATCATTCCTATCAGTATTATATTATCTAACAAAACATGTAAAAATATACTGAAAGATAAATACATTCCCATGAGTATGATACCTTGCACTAACTTTAGTTAAAACCATCAGCTATAAATACATTAATATAAATCCACAAACAATGAATGACATGATATCACAAGAAGACAATTAAAAATTCAAAGATATAAAAGCAAACAAACAAAAGTTACCTTGGAGAACAACTTATCCCAGGCTTTGACAGACAGTCGCTTAATTGAGGTAACCTTTGAAACTGGGACTTTCCCATGTGAACATTGGATGAATGTGTTGTCAATTGAGCTGCACATACATTGCAATGTAAAAACCCTATAAACAGCATCAATTCACCTTACACAAATAATTGACAAAAAGGAACCCTAAATTTACGAAAAGGAAATGATCAAATCACGCACTACTTAAAAAACATTGAAGGGTTCATGACCAATATAAAAATATACATAAATAGGCACTAACGTTGGAATAATGTTGTCAGCCCACTGACGAAGCCAGTCACTAGAAATCCAATAGAATGGTCGCTCCAATGGTGGAACAGGAGCTTCAGCTAAAACAGATCGAACTTCCTGTCTCCTATCAGTAATACGACTCAACTCTAACTCTTTCCTATGAGTGTATTGTTGACAAGCATCAAGATATGAGCCGTTGAGATTTTGAATCTCGTCATAAAGATGAGAAGGAAGATAAGCATTATCTCGTGTGGTAGCTACAATACCCTCTATTTCTTTATGGTTAGCACCACAAACTATACCCCCATTTTCACTTATATTTTTTGCATGCTTAAGATGGTACATCAACATGTATGCATCACAAGAAGAAAATGTCTCCATAAGCAAAGATTGTGAATGGGTTTTGTTTCCATTACTTTCAGCTATCTTTGCTTCAGAGTGAATTGCATCAGTTGCAATGGATTTAGTAGTAGAACTAGAAGATCCTTCACCAAATGGATGGTTACCCAAATTAGTAACATGTTCATCATCAAACTCCCACCACTGCCCCGTGTTTTTGTCCTTGATGTGAGCGATGTAATGGCCGCTGTTGACACCAGTTCCCTTGTGAATCAGTACAGCTGACAAGTCATATACCAAATCAAACTGGGACAACTCAGACAGTCTATGCCGCATATCAAGTTGTGCAGGAAATGAAAATGCAGAAGTAATTTTCTTCTTTGTGGTAGTCTGCAAACACAAATAAATAGAGAAGCACACTTATAAAGATACAGCTAGTGGTCTAGGAAATCAAACTTCACACCATATTAGAATAACCACCCATAAGCAAGTATGAACAAGCATCCCAAGATTTTTTCTTCTCTCCTTACAACTCTGAATGTCACCTAGTTTTGTAAACACCCTACTATGAATGTGTACTCGTTTTTAGAATTTGGGTTGGGCCTAACTCAACCTTACAAAACCAACTTGTAAGGTGAGGAGAGGACTACCCACCACTTATATAAACACATTTACAAATATCCCGTCCCATCCAATGTGAGACTCTTACTACTTGTAATTACATGGGGATTATATATGTGAATGGTGTTCATTTAGGCCTTTACAATGATTTTTGAAAGAGACTCTTAGTAGTAGTGTAGTACAGAGCTCATTATAACTACAGCAAAATATAGAAATTAATTATGAAGTCAATCAGAATACCTTTGGAAGAAAGACACAGCGTTTAAGTTGAAAATTAAGTACATCCGGTAATGTACACAGCTTGATACTGCGAGTAGCATCAACCCGTGTGTTGCATGATTCACAGAAATATTGATTGTCTCCATGAAGCTCTTCAACAGTTAGGTAATCATCTAGGCTCTCATCTAAACTTTTCAATCCCTTGACATTCAACTCCAACTCATAGAAATCTTCTGTTTTGGAAGAAGCTTCAGAGTCTCTTCCACATTGTGAGCACCTGCATAGTATGTTGTATAATTAGAAAAGATGTATATTAGTCATATACATAAATACAGCTGGTCACACAGATAATATGAAGGATAGATTTTACAATCGAAAGATATTTGAGATTATTTTAAAATAAATTACAAGAGTTGATTTTGAGTTCTGACCAGTTGTGAAGAAAAAAAACCAAGTTCCATGAATTATGTTACAAAATAATAAACAGTGCTCAACAAAGAATTGAAGCATTTAACATCCTTGTTGTTATAGAAGATAATCAAAATCAATATTTGGGAATATGAAAAATTCTCCTTCTAAGAACACATACTCGTGCATGTTTTGTGTGAAGATCTGGCAGTAGTAACCAAACAATCGCATTACATGTCAGTAACTCTGCATTATTGGTGATTGTTCTTTAGGCTTATTTTTGAATATTTTTTGTGGGTAATAATAGTAGTAAGAGGAGTCAAATAAAAAAAGAAAACTATCGGATATTTGAAAATTCTATAGCAGTCTATAAAATCTAGGAATATTATATGGAAAAATTTATTGTTTATTAGCTAACAAGTTGCTTAGATTCAATGATTCATACGTTGTCACATGAGACACACTTCCGCGGAAAAGATCTTGAACTATTGTTCTTGCCTTGGAAACTTTGGAATGACTCAGACAACGCTCCAGCAATGACAGAAGCAATGTCAAGAATTCATGGCTATCCTGCTGAACACCATTATCTAGCTCTAGTGTTTTCACAAAGGGAGAAGAATCTATGAAAGCCAATTTACTAGCTTGCAACTGCGCAAAAAGTCGAGCTAGTTGATCTAATACTGGTTGTTGCCTTAAAACATCTGGTTCTGCAGAAAATATGCCTTCTCGGAATAATTTGTTCATGTACAAGCATTGCAGTATTCCATTAGCGTAACATGTTGCCCCAAGATTTGTTAGACCTGCAGGAGAATCAGCAGAAGCACGAAGATCCTTGTTTGGATCAGGGCCAAGACTTTCAACAAAATCTGACATCTTCTCCCATAAGCCAGACTTTCGGGATCCATTTGGAGGTGGAACCAATGCACAAAAGCAATTTGGGTTATCTTTTGTATTGACACGGCAGCCTGAACAAACCGGTTTCCAAATCATATACAATTGATTAACATCATCCCCGGTCACCACACCTGTTTCGTTAATTCTCCTACATAAATCGAAGAACATATATAAAACAACATTTATAAATAAAAAACGAGAAGTAATAAATTATAAATTTCATTTCAATTCACAAACTAAAAACAACCGAAATTACCTCCATATTTCATTAGAACAGACACCTTCATCCCCTTGTTTTTGTCTTTTGTTTTTACTCCGGGTTGTTGGTCTACTCATTCTATAATACCAATACAACTAGCCCCTGACAATAGCAATAACAATTTATAACTTAACTTTCCCGGGGCAACACCGAAACGAAACAAAGAAAAAACAAAAAACTGAAATATCATTAGTATATTTATTTCCACTTTTCTTTATGGGCAAATAAATGGCAATGATCATTGAGACAAACAAAAAGCTATAACTTTTTTTGAAGTTAGTTACTATCATTGATCATATCATGGTGCAATATAAGTAGAAATTAAAGCCTAAAGTAAAATAACATGGTTGCAGAGAATGCATTAAATAAATGAACAAGACAAAATCACTTCCAGAAATTTTTCTAATTTTCAATTTGGCTAAGTTAGGCTTTAGAGATCATTGTAGAGTACAAAAAAGCATGAATAAAATTAGATAAATCAAGGGCACGTTAAGAGAAGAACCCTAGAATTTTGAAGCAGGAAAGATTCCGAAAAAATAAAATCATAAAAATGAGAATATTTGAAGAAAATCGAAAAAGATTACCGAGAAGGAAATTGAAGATGATGAAAGGAATGAAAGTGAAGAAGAAGATGAATGAATTGTTGTTGTGTTGTGGTGATGTGATTAAGAGGGAAATTGAAGCTGCTTGCTTGCTTTAAGCTGCAGGATACAAAAGTACTTCCAATTCTGGAAAAAAATACAAAGCATGAAAGAACAAGTAATTATTATTATTTATTTTTTTACTTGAATTATTATTATTATTATTATTATTATTATTATTATTATTATTATTATTATTTTGATAAATTATTATTGTGTTAAAGTCATTTGGGGAATTCAGTTTTTTTTTTTTCTTTTTAATTTGGGATTTGCTATAAGAACCAATTTAAAGGACACTAATTTTTAACCTAAGGTAGAATTTTTTATTTTTTTACACAAATTTAAGATAGGAAGATACACATAAAAAATTTGAGTTTGAGATTCATCTTGAAACATGAAAAGAGTTTGGGTTTAATATTTCAAAATCATTGAATTGATTGATCGATAAAAAATTTAATTTACTAAATTGATATTATTATTATTTAGAAATATTAAATTGAATGAATAATTTTTAAAAAAATTAATATTTAAAAAATTGTATACACATAAAATTTCTTAACATGTGTTCTTAGAACACATTTTAACATTTTTCTTTAAAGAGTCGGATAATATTTATTTGTTTGTTTCTTTTAACATGTATTTTGGAGTACATTTTACCATTTTTTTAAATAAATTTTGTTTATATTAGGAGTAATAGCTAATTGAAAGAGTAATTTAGTACATTTTTTTTTGACAAAATTTAGTACTACTTTTTAGGGTGCAAGAAAAGTGAAAAATTAGTGTAAGGAAGGAAAGTGTTGGAGTGAGAGAGACACAAATTGTGGTGACTGGTAAGCAGAGAGAGAGTGGACAATAGACAAAGTTTTGGTTGATTGGGATGGGGATATGGGGATTATGTCAAGTCACAAAGAAAAGGTAGACATAGATGGGTCAAGTTTTTGAGTCAGAGACATACCTCTTGTGGCTAAATGACAGATGTTGTACGTACACATTAATTAATGGAAGATGATTTTAATTAACTTTGTTTAGAGTTAATTACATTTTACTCTCTGTAAAATATACCAAAGTTGCTTTATCCTCTGTAATTTTTTTTGTTGTTTTACCTCCTGTAATATAAGATTGTGTGTTTGACCCCCCTTGACTCAAGTCAACCATAATATAATTTGAGGCGGTTTTGTTTTGTGGCGGTTTAAAACCCTCGCTAAAATTATATTTTGCGGCGGTTTTTTTAAAAATCGGTTTAAAACTCTCGTTAAAATGATTTTTTTGCGGCGGTTGACTTGAATCAAGGGGGGTAAAACACAAAACCTTATATTACAGGAAGGTAAAACAACAAAAATATTTTACAAAGGGTTAAAACAACTTTGACATATATTACAGGGGTAATGGGTAATATGTAATTAACCCCTTTGTTTATTGTAGAATACGGGTCACAAATTTTAAAAATATGCAATTTCATATACCCTCTGGTCCCTAGAAGAAGGGGATCCTAGTAGTCAAGAGTTCGACCGCAATGTAAGTAAAACCCAGCCAAAACATTGTTCTGCTTATGAATCGAACACGAGTTCTCTCGAAACTTGTCATTTAGTGAAATTCATTAATCACTTGAATTCAATGACCAGATTAAAAAAAAATGCATTTGTACACCAAAAATCTTAATAATAAAGCTCACATATTCTTTTGACAAATAGAGACATCCCTACCTACTCCTCATGGCTGGACTGCAATGCATAACATGGATATAAATTCGGTTTCATAAAAAAAATGGATATAAATTCAGTTTTCAAAATTTCTCTCAAGTAAGTACGATCCAGGCTTTTAACTAGAACACTGCAGCAATATAATACCAAAAAAGAAAGAAGAAAATACACGCCAAAACTGCCTTATCTCACAAGCAATCCATCTAATCTATGTATAACATATCACAATATGTATCGAAGTATTTCAGCATTTTTCGTGTAGCAAAACCAACAAAGGAAACCCATTGCACGGTTCCTCTCTTCATAGTCAGTTCCTCCCATGGAACACAAGGCACAAGACATGCATCCCAACAGCCAAAAGAAGGCTCTACTATTTCAATCAATTTTCTCCTCTAAACTTGACCTTTCTGTTACCTCTTCAATTTCTGGGGTAGCATTTACGGGACTATCACTTGTGATTATGCTCTCTGCGGCAGAAGCGCTAGCATTTAAAACTGCTTCACCACTGTCTGTTTTTGGAGACCCCGCCTTAGGGGGAGGGGGAGGGGGAGGAAGAGCCAGGATACGCTTATCAATTTGCATAGACCCCACCTTAGGGGGAGGGGAAGGAAGAGCCAGGATACTCTCATCTATTTGCGCAGACTCCTCATTAGAGGAAGGAAGACCGGAGATACTCCCATCCAATTGCTTTGGTTTGTTCAGCGCATGGCAATGTGGGCAGTAGTAAGTGATAAATGGGAAATCCTCCTTCCGAGCAAGACCTGAACATAAATAAATAAGTAGATAAAATATGCTTTTCCTGTTACTGTTTTCATCAATTAACTGATGAACCCAAAAAAAAAGCACTAATACAGTCGCTTTTTTCCTGCAATAAATGCAAAAGGACAAAACCATACACGATTAAATCCAACCCCTTACCGTTATGCATGTGGCAGTTACCGCATATGAGAGCATAAGACTGTGTTGGATCCTCACCCACAAGTAACGCTGCAATTCTTGCAATCCATCCTCCATCTTGCGGGGTTGAACGTTGAGGTTGATGTTCAACTACAACAGGTTGATCATACTCAGAGGTCAGGGTTTGATCGAATTCTGCCGAACCTACTAATTGTTGATCAGGAAAATTTTGCGTGGTTGTCCTTGGACTAGTGGATCTACTTTGTACTTGTTTCCTATTTCGAAGTCCAGAGGACTGCACAAGTTCAACATCATTGCTCTTCCCTGTTGAAGCACCACTGAGATGGGATTCATCACCCATGTACAATTTCAAACCAGAATCTGCACCCAATTTAGACGCCAAAACAGTTGCAGCAGCTGCCTTTGCGGCTGGGTCTGGATCGTATCTCTATGTACATCATCACAGGTATAATAGTCAATAATCTTAAAGCATCAAAAGCTGCTCTCTAGTAATGAAATTTAAAGTACAGACACGAACTTAACACATAATGAACAAGGAACTTTGATTCCATTAGTCATGTTGTACGTTCATATTATTGATTCTTCCAAAAAATAAAGCACTCAGATTGTTGAGTCATGCATAAAAAAATCCTAACTGAGGTGTGTCATTAAGCTATGATAGGATTCTGAAAATTAAATAATGTGTTGATATCTACTAACTATCAACTTAGATTTTGACATCACTGAACCTTAATAGACTAAATTGTGGTCGCCACAGTCTCAAATTTATTTTGTCTGCTCCAAACAGCATGAAAAAAAAATGTGATATTGAAAACCATGTAACAAGCCCTGTTCCTTGTTTCAGTTCTTCAAAGTTCAAACAATCACCTGAATAAGCTGTTGTGTGGTGTAATAATTTGTCTTTTCTTTGAGCTCATCAATTTTTGCTTGCCTTTCAGCTCGAAGCTTTTCAAGAATATTCTCGTCCCTGTGATCACCTGCATAATTACACATTAAGAATTAAAATTTCAACAAAGCAGGAAACTTTATTTTTCACTTGATGGTCAAATCACTACAGCCTTCATAACTTATTATTTGATGTGAACAAATTTCTTTAACAAATCAAATGCTACTTCTTTAAGCAGTTCCTATACACACAAGTTTTATAAGCTGTTGGTAAATGATTGAATAAACTTTAGGACCTTCTAATATATTATAAAACTTGCTTTTAACAAATATTTTTATCAGCCTTTACTGAGTATTCTAGAGCGATCGATTTGATAGCATGAGGAAATTATTTCATCAAAAGCATTCATTTCAGGAAGTACTGACTGCAGACTTGTCCATCGGCACTAACAATTACGAAGGCATTTTCCTAGAGATAAGTAAACTGTAATGGGTGATGAATTTATAACTCCTTCCGCTTGTAAACTATTAATTTGTATCACAAATAAGACCACTATGTGACATCGAATTTGAGAATTATGAATGAAACCTTAATTTCATCGACATAGATGACAATTGCAAATGAAGCAACATTAGAGTAAACTCAATCACAGTAGAACACACACCATACAGCTGAAGCCCTGGTTGTTAAAGAAGAAATAAACATAGAGACTACCTTCTGTAAGATATGCATGTCTAAAGCTTCTGACACTTACACATTCTTGTGAAACTGATATATGCCCAATAAGAAGCAGTTGATAGTGCAGGCAAAAGAAACATTGGTAAAACCCGGATTGCCCTCATTTTCCAAGCTATACCCACTGATCTTGTTGTCATAATAGCATAACCTACAGCAATGACCTGAAAGTTGAAACTATTTTCAGCAAAATTCTATTTTTTATTACAATGAAAAAAAAGGGTCTACAGTTTAGAACCATGGCAGCAAGTCATCAACTTACTTACTGATAGAGACCAAATAATCACTTAATTACCTATTCTTCGATCAAAATGGATTACTAATACGAACTATTAACCTGAACAGAATAACCACTGCGGTCAAGTATTTGGTTCTTACATAGTATGTGCTAAACTATAAATAAGGTAATGTTTGGCATACGGATTTGAACAAGACAGAACTTAACATATAAGTTTTGTTTTATTATGTTTGATGCATTTTAAAAGTAGAACAGATCATGCCACTAGATAAGTTAAAATTGTAGTTCCTTATATTTACATCGGTAAAAAGAACAAACAACTGAAAGTTTCTAAAATATCATGTTCAATGAATGTATATAACATGATAAACTGGATAGGCAATTACTATGAAACGTAGCATACCTCCAATATAACAGAAAATACAATAAGATTCCGGGACACATGCCTCCTGGATCGCGATCTCCTGGCGACTCTAGCGATAACGGTAGCTTCCTCTTTAGAAATATATTGAAGGCGCTTCTCGAAATCATCGCCGTGTAACCTAAAAATACCATTCCAAATTCGAGAAATGAATCCTTTACGCTTCTTGTTTTCATTCCCCACAGCAGTAGGACTTGTTTCCTTCTTTTCACCTTCCCCAACTGCTTTGTCATCAGCCATTATTCTATTCTCTCTTGTTTGTGTTTCCTATAAACAAAACATAACAAAAATTCTAACAGATCAATAATATAATCACACTCAGAGGAACACAAATATAGGAATTAATTAATTATTAACTGATCGACTAAACTAATTTAGTGACTAATCTATTCACTTAAATAGTAATGAAATTACGTTAATTGAATAATAATAACGGAATTCGATCATAAAAGCTGAATAAAATTGAAAAAGAAAAAGCGTGAAATCGAGAAATGAACCTCTCTCGAATAGTATTTGATTAGTGTGTGTGTGGATTATTCAGATCTCACGATTGAATATGTAAATGGTGATGGGATTGGATTAACGGAGAAGGAAGCAATTGGTTTTTTCAAAATTGGGGGAGTTTGGAAACAAACAGAAACACGTCGTAAACACGTAGCACGAGGGTCGCAATCTAGAAACAAAGACTTGAATAGCACTCAATGTCAATGGAAAATCATTTCATAATAATGCCAGGTGAAAAGGGAGAAGAGAAAGGATAACACACGCACGATTAGTATTAATTATTGATTAGCATGTTATTAAGAGATGAGATCTTTCTTCAGTTATTTTGTTATCCCCCATTTTGCAAATCAAACTTCGGTTTCCGTTTTTAACAATTTTACTTTTTTTTACCAATAAACTCACACGAGTGGCCAGGAATTCAAACTATAAACGTTCAGTTTAACAATCTTAGCATTTTCTGTCAGTTGAACTAAGATTTCTGGACAACAATTTCACGTTTCATGTTTGTTCTTTCTAACAAATTTTAATTACCACGCTAACCATCTCGTTGTGTAACAAAAAAAAGTATTGTGATATTAAATCATTAAAAAAAAATTAGGATTATAGCTTTTCTCAAATTAAATTAATCTCTTAAATGATCAACCTTTTAATTGGATTTTAGAAACTAATCTCTAAAATGAATCTCAGTTATCTTAAGTGATTAGTCTTTACAATTGTAAGTTTGTACGACTTTTTAAAAAAAAAATCCCTACTAACAAATAATATATATATATATATATATATATATATATATATATATATATATATATATATATATATATATATATATTTTTTTTTTTTTTTTTAATAAGTAGTTTAGTGATTGGATAATGCAATATCCTACCAATGAAGTTATATTCACTGGATGTCAAATGATATTTTCTGCCATGTAATAAAATGAAAAAAGTGATTTACTCTCATAAACATCTAGTATGTACATAAAAACTTTGGTGTATAAGATTATTTAGTGATAAATTAAGGCAAATTACAATGTTGGTACTTCACACAAAAAATTATGCTTTGTTACAATGGGAAAAACTTTCTTATTATTCTTCAATACACTCTTGGTAGGCAAAGACTATATGGGATCAATCATTTAGAAGATCTCCAGTGACCACATCCCACTAAGGATGGCATGCATAGAAGTGGAAGATACACTAATAATACAGTAATATAAGAGGTGTATAGAAGTGGCCATGTTTCTTCTTCCCTAAGCTTATCTTCTGTTCCATCTTCGTTCATTGCTTCTTCTTGCACCAAGTGACTTGTCCTCCTTATTCTGTCTACTAGTTGTTCCAAACTTCAGAGGCACAATTTGACGAATGTATAAATTACCAGGAAAGTTCCTTTTTTCTTTTGAGATTGCTCGTAACTGTGGTAACCAGTATGCAACATATTCACCTTCTGGGTCATATGTTTGTGCCTGACCAAAAGTATATAACAGTGTCACATCAGAACCAAATTCAAAAATTTACTGAATATTATTTCTGTTTAAAATCCATGTTTCAAAGTAAATTGTGACCCTTCACATAGCCACTTACTTGTTTTGGTATGCTGAAATAACGGTCTTCCCTAGGATCATTCCCAACTCCTGAACAGGAAGAACAAAGAGGAAGAAAGAATATGGATTATAATGTCCATTGTTTAATTAAGAGAAAGAAATGTGGAAATAATGAACTTTAATTGAATTATTATAGATGTTACATTTACTTTATCCAAATATATACCTGATCCATAAGTCCAGTTTCCATAATTAGAACACGGATCGTAATCCAAAAGACAAGTCTCAAACCATTCTGCTCCCATGCGCCAATCTATTCCCATATCACGAACTAGAAAGGAACACACAATCTGTCAAAAAGGTAATCACATATCACGTTTCAGTAATAAAAATGTGCGCAAATTCCCAGTCGTTCAATGTATCAACTCCTAGCAATTATTGCTATACTGTAGAAGCACATTAATGTACTTTGGTTTACCTGCCGTCCTCGGTTTGACATGAAACCTGTAGTTGATAATTCTTTCATGTTGGCATCTATTAGAGAATACCTGAAGGTATATATATATGTAGTGAAGAAATATCAGCTACAGGTTTGAGTTCCAGGAGAACAAACATAATATCAAGAAATACAATACTATTTCTGAAATAGTATTTGTATCAAAGTAAACAAGAAAATTATGTAATAATGTGATAGAAACTGTACCCTGTACAACCATCTCTCCAGGATTCAAATAATTTCTTGTCTTGGCTCCAATTATGTTGAATATTCCTAGGTCCACCTACAAAGAAAAACAGAATATACATAAGCCATATGAACAAATTAATTAAAACAAAAAAGGTCCAATAGAGATGCATCATGACACTTGCACTCCACAAATATGAACGGATAACACCACAATATAAAACAAGAAACTTTTAGTTCTAATCCATGACTCGATTCTCGATAAAACACTGGAGGCATCAAAGACTTTGAACTACCCACCATACCTTTATGGAAAATTGAATTTCCACATTTGACTGATAGAAACCTAAAGTAATCCCTCCATAGCAACTCGAACAAAACCCTGTAAAAGACGGGTTCAGAACAAGAATGAATCACAACAACAAGGAGGATGTCAAACATATAACTATTTAACATTGCCTATTATTACTGAACTTTCATGAAGAATTAAAGAACGAAAAGGTTGGTTATTATCCTACTATTTTTTCTTTCCTTAAGCATTACCATTACCTTGTCACTAAGTTGTCACTAAGTTCATACAAGTATATATTAGATGGAGTTCAAGCAATTTCGCAAAATGCAACAAGACAGACAAGCGAAATCTTTAGGAATAATTTAAAAAGTGGAAGTAAGAGAATTCCATCAAGAAATATGATGTAGATATACAATAATAAGAAAATGAAGTATTACCAATATGTAGAGCTATTTGCTTGTCTTTCATTCTCATATCTCTTCACCTATGATGAACAAAACATACCAAACTTCGTCAAAGCAGTCTAACTTTTCAATATCACGTAATGCACAAATCAGAGATTGTTGTCAACTTTAACCTCTTCGTGTATGAGACGAGGAGACAAGCTTCCGGATGCAAGCCATGGAGAGAATTTAGTAGAATAATCAGACCCTAACATCCCATTTCGGGTCTCTTTATATACCTTTAGTAAATCCTACAGATATGCAATCTCAAGAATGAGTATGATAACCAAACAAAGGTTGGCATAATTGAATCTATATTTTCAATCAGAGATAAGGAATTGAAGTCTCCATCCCTACTCAGCATAACTAACATTAATTCTAACATAGCATGATAGCATTTGCCGATAAAAAATATCAAGAAAAGTATAATCTCTGACCTTCTTCCAAAAGTATTCATATATTCTGTTCAATCCGGCAGTTTCCCCCCCCACAAATTTCATCCCCTTGCTAACCTACATCAAGAGGAAGTATACAGAAAGAGCAAAACTCGTAATTTTTTCATTGGTAAGTTCAAAAGACTATTGCAGGGATTTCCACAAATACTTATAGAACAAAACCAACATTCTGTAAGCAAAGTCCCAGCTGCTCCAATGAAGGAAGACATCCCCAATCCTCAACTGAAGGAGGTGGTCCAAGTGATGCTGGCATTTTGATGTATGAGCGCACCGCACATTTGGCTTCAACAGTCTGCAAATTCAGTAGCAGCATAAGTAGTAAGAAAAGCCATTTCCAAGCAGATATAGGTCCTATTTGGATAAAAGAGAATAAAGTCAATGTTTTCACATAAGCTATAAACTGTTTTCATAAGATATCTTGGAGAGCTTATGGAAATAAGTTGAAATCAACTTATGGATATCTCATAAGTTGTTTTTTTTAAGTTCTCTCAAATAGTCTTACAAGTGTTTATGTTAGTAGATAAGCTCAAATAAGTCAACCCAAATAGGCCCATATAAATCTACATACACATATCAACAATTGAAGTACCGTGCCTTACGAAATTGAGTATAAACATCCGGCAAACAAGTGACATCAAAAGGAAGATCATCACGGTGGTACATGGTGGTGCCCCAAACAAACTGTAACTTGGGGTGGCTGTTTGAAGTTGTTGCCACTCCAGCAGATTCGTCAGATGGTACCACCACTTGTTGAAGACATTTGTTGACAGACCTTTCAACATTCAGCTCCTCACTACAAGTTTCTTTCTGTGCATAAACCTGAAAAGTTTTACATACACCAATGAACCAACCAATCCACTCTAGCTTCTTCAAATATTATAAAATCTGAAAATTCCATCAATCTAACCTAGCCTATTAAACATTATAAAAAAATACAAACTCATATACTAACCGTATGAGCTCCAAAAGCTTTAGCTAGAGAAGGAATAATATCTTCAGGTTTCCCATGTTGAATAAGCAAATTAAGTCCCCGTTTCATTAGATTCTTCTTCAAGTCATCCAAACATTCAAGAAGAAATTGTGCTCTCAATGCTGCACAAGGTCATGGTCATTTATATTATTCTAGTATTATAATGCTACCACATTAATAAAATTCAAATTCATAGCACCAACAAAACAAACAAAGAAACTAAAAAAAAGCTATGAAGGTGTGTCTGACCGATACATGTTACATATAGGCATATAGCGCCAACACTTTAGATTGAAGGCTTGTCCGGTGTCCAACGTGAGGTGTCAAACACCGACACAACACCAATACTTTGGTCATTAAAATGACGTTCAATTATTCTATTTTCTCAAATTATTATCAGTATCGTGTCTGATACTTGTGTATGTGTGAGTGAGCAAGAAACAATGTACCTCCGGTTTTGGGAAATCCGAAATAGTGAGTAGTGGCAAAGAGTCGAGGGTCAATGCAATAAACAGGCAATAGAGTCTGCGATGAAATCCAAGCCTTGTAAAGAGCTTCATTATCCAAAACTCTAAGATCGTTCCTAAACCACACGATTGCTGTACCTTTACCACTTCTCTTGGTGTTGTTAGAACTGTACCTTTGGAATGTTTGATTCACCACACGTTCCATTTCGTTAGAATCATGATCTGGCACGTGCTGCATTGACGAAGAAGAAGAAGAAGATGCTGAGGCGGTGGAGGTGCACAAGTTCATGGCGATGGGTGAAAAGTGATATCGTGTTGTAAGAATTGATGTTAGTGTTGACTTGGATGAATTGAGAGTTGTTGTTAGAGAAAGAAATTGAAGTGTAGTGTTGTAGAGGGAAATGGCCATGTGCAGTGAGAACAATGTCGTTTTGGTTTTGCAGAGGAAGCTTGTGTTGTGACTTGTGAGGAAGAAAAGACACGTCAAGCAGTTTAAAATGTGACGCGTGGCAGTTTTTGATAGGTGTGATGTGGCCATATACTGTCCTATTATTGTTGTACTTACCCCTGGCCCCTGCATCAGCCATCCAGGTCACATTTTTATTTTATTTTTAACTGACCAATTTTTCATTTTTCACATGATAAAATGATAAAATATTGATACGGTGATCGTATTTGAACTAATTTAAAACTACAAAGATCATTTTTCTATTAAATCTCACAGTTTGGTTTCGTTGGTGGTTTATATTTTTAACAATCAAATTAAACAATAATATTTAATTTAACTCTATCAACTAGTAACAATCAAATTATAAAGTTCAACTTAACAAGCTCAATTTAAATTGAGTCTATAAAATAGTATATGTCTAAATATACTCTTTCACGTGATCCAAATTATAACATTAGTATTAAAAATAAGTTATTATTAGTATAAGATATAAAAACATTTTAGGGTATATTATATCATGTAAACAGTTTTATGTATTTTATGCAATGAGTTGATAATATTTTTTTTTACTAATAAGTTGATAATATTGTTTAGTAAAAAAAAATGATAATACTGTCATATATTTTATATCGCGATAAACCACACAAATTTATCCAATTCAAAACGTATTAATTGGTTTGAATAATTTTTATTTATATCCAAAGGAAACCAAACTAAATTACATACGTTTTTATCTCACGGTTAAAGTGACTTTTATGATCAAAATTAAACCAAACTGCGGCGCGAGCACCCCTAATGCTATGTTCCATTCTAAGAGAGGTGTAAATAGAAATACAGGGTGCAAAAAGTAAAAATACCATTTATCAACCTCCCGGAGAGTCATTCATCGGAGTAGTTGTTTCTAGAAAATTCACCAACTTTCCTACCTTTCCCTTACATATATTACCTCCAATTATCACATACAAATTACGAATCGCCGATTAAATCCCTAATATTTCTAATTTCTACATCGTATAAGATCTGAATCAGATGTCTCCGTACGACGGCGTCATCATCGGAAAATTGAAACTCAAGGGAAAACCATTGGATGTCAAAGATGATGGAATCAAAAAGAAGAAGAAGAAGAAGAAACACAATAAGAGTTACCATTACCTTTCACAGTTTAATTCAGGTGAGAATATTCCGCTTCATTATACTCTCTGCATTTTCTAATTTCTAACACATTACACTGATTGATTCTAATTAATTTAAGCTCAATTTCGATCAATAACATATAATTTTGGAAGAAATTTTCATTTAATTGACAAAAGGAAAAAACTTCAAATCATTTGATCCGGCGATACATGCTATTTAGATTGATTCTCTTCGATTGATGAATTTGGTTATTGTATCAGGATGGAGTGATGCACACTGCTAAAGATCAAAGATACATTCAAATACGGTTAATATTTTTTCCTTACATGTTTGGATTCACTTTTCAGAGAACTCATTTTAGTATGTTTGAGAATCTAGATTACAATTGATTTTGCTTGTAGAACTGATTCTAACTCGGAGCTAAAATTATTTTGTCAACTTTAAGTTGAAGCCAATAATAGATTGTAGGAAGAATTTATACGATTTCATCAACACATAGATAATAGACACGACACTAACATGTAGGCACTACTGATAATTTAAGAAAACAAAAATGATTGAATGTGGATCACAATATCACATGTGTCATCGTTGCGACGTGTTGAACAGAACAGTTCACATCTAACTAGGTTAATGGTTCTTTACTTTGGAGATGATGTGTGAAAAAATGTTGTGAACAGGTAGCCATGGCAATGAAGGTAGCATGAACGAGGGTGACAAGTATGAGGGCAAAGGAAACGGTTTGTCTTGCGACGATCACCTAACTCCAGCTGAGAGGAGATTTCTCGAACAAACAGAGAAACTTGAACGTCAAAGGCTAGCAAAGATGGCGATAAGATCTCATCGAGATAGGATTCAGCAGTTCAATCAATATCTGGCTAATCTTAGTGAGCATTATGATATTCCAAAAGTTGGACCTGGCTAACACAAGCACTTGGATTCATGTGTGTTGGACAACACCTTTATCCATTTGTTCACTTCTTTATGAAAGTTTCATTGTTACAGGTTGATTGTAATTTGTAGTAGCCAGTATCTGTGTTTGTAAAAGCAATGCTCCTGCATTTGCATTAATCTTGAAAAAAAATCTCTTGGGATCAACTTATGTTATTGGCTTCTAAATTGCAGTTGCATTTTGTTAAGGGAAATGATTCTAAGTAAAACATAGCTGGTAAAAAATATTAGTAAACTTGAAATACGAAATAAAACACACATATAATGAAAATGAAGTCCTACTACTACTCCCCGACACTCCCAGCCTCCCAGTGCAAATTGTATTCAGCTAACACATTATCATATTTGTTTTCACTAACTAATAAAGCTAAACTATAAACAATTAGACAAATAAAAATATGATGTGTAAAAAAAAAAGACTACTATCAGTTGTAGAAAGAACAGATTTCTGAAGATAAAGTTATGATTTTAATGATCAATTGTGGAAAGAATAAGATTTTGGAAATTATGATTCAAAAAAGAAAATTGAAAATTAAATAATGTTTAATTATCTTATTTTATGCATGTTTTAATTAAGTTTTTTTTCCTACGTTAACCCTCTTATTTTCAAAAGAAGGGACCCTAATAATTTGAAGTTCGGCCGCTTTGTTTTAGGGTCCCTCCTAATAAATTTGAAGTTCGGCCCCTTCTAATTATTTGATTAAGAGACAATAATATGCAATTCACTCGAAAAATAAATAAAATATGACTAAGAATTATTATATTAAAATTTGAATTCGGGTATATATGTTGAGTGATTATTTTTTAGTAGAGTTTATTAACCAATTGAATTCAATCACTTTGTATAGTTAAGACTAATTTCATACTAAATAGTTAATGAAATATTTGGCTATTGATAAATAAAAAATTAGAGAGAAATTATTATATTTCTATTGAAGACAACAAGACAGTTGGGTGTGTTACTTAGGTGGCAAGAACTCCTTCGTTTGGTTAAATCTCAAAAGTTCTGTTGTCTTCCAAACCAAAGATACAAACATGCCTATGATCAGTTTGTGTTATTCCTCACACTATAGTTGCATTTGCATGGCTTTATTGTCCATAAATTATGGTTTAAGAAATTAATCATCATATATATATGATGAATGAATGAATGATTGTTTCATGATGATGATAGGGTTAAGAAAAAACACATTACGGAGTCCTACGTTGATTATTGCATTGGCTTCTGTGGTGTGTTTTGTTATGATTCTTACAGTTTATGTCAATACACCAACAAAAACAACTCCAGATAAATGCAACTTCTTTTCCTCTGAAGGTTGTCCTACACGCGATCTGTTTCCAAATGCTTATTTTTCTCGGGAATTAACTGATCTAGAGATTGAATCTCGTGTTGTTGTTAAAGATTTACTCAACTTTGTTCCTCTTCAAACTAAGACACCTAAAGTTGCGTTTATGTTCTTGACTCCTGGTACATTGCCTTTTGAGAAACTCTGGCACATGTTCTTTCAAGTAAGTCATTCTCTATATTCCATTCACTTTCATTTTTTCTCATATTTCACTATATAAGCAACGATATGAATCACGAAAGAGACACGACACTGACGCTAACGGATAGACATCAATAATAATTTTGAGAAAATGAAAGTGATTAAATATAATCACATATGGGAATGTTGTGTCGGTGACACCAGACACGTCTTCAATCTGGATTGAAGTTTCGGTGAAACAATCTCAGTCCCTCTTAATGTTCTTTTTGGTTCCAAGTTTCCAACCAGAAAAAGGAGAAACCAAAGTGTATAACTTTTCCTAACTTTGTCTTGTATTATTCTACTTTTATTATGCATCAAACTTAGAAACATACGTCATATTCGTATCATTTGTCCTGTTCTTTTCTAAGCTATCATTTACTAGAATTGAGTTGCATTGATCTGCTACGAAAACATGTAATTTAATATTTCTGATTAATATGATCTCTATCTTAACCAAACATACAGGACATTTGTTTTTTCTTTCTTTCTGATTTTAACTAGGCCATGCGATGTGATTATTAGGACATTTAGCATGAAGCATTTGATTATGTTGTCTTATCATCATATAGAGCAAGTTAGCATGTAATTAGAATCAAAGAATGAAATCTATTTACAAGACATACTTTTTTCCGCAAAGAGGGAAGAGAAGAACGGTTGTATGTAAAAAATTATGTGACAAAGAATGCTTTGAATACTTGTGAATTTATTTTGAGAAAATCATGTAATAGAGATTTGGTTGCTTCCTATTTGGTCTTGACTTATAACAAAATGCAGGGCCATGATGGAAAATTTTCAATTTATGTACATGCATCCAAGGAAAAACCAGTACATGTCAGCAAATATTTTGTTGGTCGAGAAATTCACAGTGAACCGGTAAGTAAGTGTGGTGCCTATGATATTTTTAGGCATGCCATCTTTGTTATTGTCAATATAATATTAACTGGTCTAAATTTTCATAAAGGTGAGTTGGGGGAGTTTTGCGATGATTGAAGCAGAAAGAAGACTTTTGGCAAACGCGCTTTTAGACCCTGATAACCAACATTTTGTTTTGCTATCTGATAGGTCATTTTTCTTATCTGGTTTCTCTCTTTGGTATAAATTTATGCTTGCTTTGAAGATTTGATCTATTCAATGACATATTATTTTGTTTCAGTTGTATACCTATACGTCACTTTGAATTTGTGTACAACTACTTATTGTTTACAAATGTCAGCTTCATTGAATGGTAAGACATTGATACATACACAAAGAACTATTGCTAATTAGTTCATGAAAATTTTAAACCTTTTTTTCTTGGAACATATTTGTTACATACAATTCTGACTAAATCTTTTTCTTCCACCTTTCTAAAACCCTCCACTGAAAAAATACAGCTATGTTGATCCTGGTCCTCATGGAAATGGAAGATATGTAGAGCATATGTTGCCTGAAGTAGAAATGAAGGATTTTCGAAAGGGTTCGCAGGTATGATTTACGTAGTAGAAATTTTTAGTGTAATCTTAATTGAGATCAGGTACAGACAAACTTCACCTCAAATACTTAGAATGTAGAAATGTAAGAATCATTTGAAACTTTTCTGTTGTGGAGTTAATTTGGATCATGTTTTTGCTGCAGTGGTTCGCAATGAAACGACAGCATGCTATTATAGTGATCGCAGACAGTCTCTATTTCACAAAATTCAAGTATTACTGCAGGGTACCACTACGTTACTTATAATCACTTTAATGATGCTTTTTCTGATTTGACGAATTAATTCTTTGTTCCTCATTGTAGTCTTCATGTCACCTCTCTTAAGGTTGTTACTCTTGATAAATATATATTCATTAATAATCAATGAACTAGGAGATTTGAGGATTTCTTGCTGACCAAGTTATACCAAAACTTAACAATGGTTAATATATTTCAATCTAACCACAAATTCTTAATTTGGTTTTCTACTATTAATTCTAATGTTTTAAAAGTTGTTGACAGATATTCTGTTGTTTTTGTTTTTAATTTCCACAGCCAAATATGGAGGGAGGACGCAACTGTTACTCGGATGAGCATTATTTACCAACGTTTTTTAATGTCAGTCTTCAATGTTCATCAATCTGACATCTTCCAAATGATAATGACATTGGCCTATTTCGTTGCTAACATATTCTTTGTATGTTTAGATGCTTGATCCAGGTGGAATTTCGAATTGGTCGGTAACATATGTTGATTGGTCTGAAGGGAAATGGCACCCTAGATCATTCCGTGGTCACGATATTACATATCATCTCGTGAAAATCTTAGGGGTATGTTATACAAACTGTGCATTCTTTATCTTTTTTCTTTTTCCCCAAGAAAAATAGAATTACTCCCAATTCAACAATTTGTGCGGATGTTCACAGCATAATTATGTTCCCTATTTGTAAACTCACTACTTCACATGATTCTGAGACAAAAAAAATTCCACAATATCTTAATGATATAATTTATTGAATGCAGTCTGCTACTAAAAGTCCACACATTACAAGTGATCCAAAGGTATAAATGTTTAAAAAAGATCTTTCATATTGTATGATACTACTGAATTATGTTTTTTTATTGTCAAAGGAATAAATTATTTTTTATTTTGAATTTCATATGTTTTGTAGAGAACTGTGTTGGTCACACCTTGCACATGGAATGGGTCAAAACGACCTTGTTATTTATTTGCCAGGAAGTTTTATCCAGATGCCTTGGATAAATTGATGTACCTTTTCACAAATTCTACTGCTTTCTAAAGTATTTTCAATTCATCATATTTTTTGTAATCACAAATTGATCCTTATAGCTTAACATTGGCTCTTGCACATAACATTTTTGGTTTTGTGATTATCTGTTTAACAACATTTTGTACTTTCTCTTTGAAGGCTCTAACCAAATATTCGTTGGTATTGGCCAATGTTTGTTACTATAGCTTATTGTAATCAAATTATTACAAGGAAAAATACAGTTAATTGCATTTTTGGTACTCGTAATATGGCGCCAAATCTTATATTAGTCCTTTGGAACTTTTTTACTCCATTTTTATAGTGTAAATCATCTCTCGCTTGAAATCTATCATAGAATCTGATTATGTTAGAACATTGATGTGGCAATATAACGTGACAAATAAAATATTTTGAGCTGGTTTGTTTTGGCTTTTTTTATATAATTATAATGAATTTTATAGTGTTACATAATTTTATGTAAAAAACATTTACAAAGAAACTTTTTATAAAAGTTTCAAATGAAAATTTGATTTGAATAGATATTCACAAAATATTATTTTAGGTATTTCATCATTTTATTGAAACTCTTTTTGGATGTCAAAAAATCACTTAACTTTGAAGCTATTTCAAATAGATTTTTATAAAACTCATTTTTGAAATACAATTTTATAACTATGTTTTGATTTTCAATAATGTATATTTATGTTATATGATGTCAAAATTAGTGTTTCAATTTAGAAAAAATAAATATAAAAAAACTTATAGTATTTTGAAAAACTGTTTTATAAAATCTATTTTAAAAAATACAAAGAAAAATTCATTTTTTTTAAAGCTGAAACAAACATACCCTTTAATGACAAAACTACATTGATGTGTCATTTTGACCATGTAATTTGTCATTTAAATTGAACATAAAAAATAAAATAACAATGAACATGTAGTTTTTTCTAATTTACCCTTTCAAGATTTAGGATATTTACCCTCAGCCACTCAATAATGTTTTAATCGATATAAATTTTTATAAAATACATTGTTAAATTGAAATTTTATATCATATAAATCATTTGTATAAAATTTTAGACAAATTCAAAATTATTTAATATGTTATTGAGACGCATAAATATTAACGGCGTTTAAAATCTCACACAAACCGTTAATTTTAATATATCTCAATAACATATCAAATGATTTTGAATTTGTTTAAAATTTTACACAAATAACTTATATATAATATAAAATTTTAATTCAAATGTATATTTTATAAAATTTATATCGATTAAAATATAATTGAATTATTTAAGAATAAATGTCCTTAAATCTTACGGGAACAGACCAAGTTTCGCATGAAAATGTGCACAGGGAACCCAAAAATTTATCTAGAAAAATAAGCAACTCCTCACCCTCCTCATTAACCAACTAAAACAATAAACCATGTTTTATTTAAATTTATCTGGTGTTGAAGTTTGTGTGAGACTTGGGTGACCAAGATCAACAACAATCTAAAGCCGTTAAAAAAAAGCAATCTAAACATTACTAGTATGTGATAAGATTAAATATTTTTTTATTTCTTTTTTTTTTGGTTACAAAGCTAAAAAGGAAAAGGAAAAGGAAAAGAAAAAGACTAGTCTCTAATAAAGAAAACTCATGCTGCGTCGCTCTGAAGCAGCAAGTCAATGCCATCTGGAGGGGTCAAGTGAGTGACAAAAATGTCATCAGCAGTAGAACCAAGCTTGGCCATGAAGTCAGCCGCCTGGTTGCCTTCACGCAGGGTGTGGTGGACAGAGAAATTTTGGGAAGTCAAGATATCCTGTATGTTACGAATAAGAACAACATAAACATGGTAATGCGGTGTGTGCCCGTTGATGAGGTTAACGGCGAGAAGGGAGTCGGAATAGCAACTCAAGTCGTTGAAGCCCAACTCTATGGCCATATTTAAGCCACGCGAGATAGCTTCGAGTTCAGCCAGCAAAATGTCTTCGGTGTGGATGAGTCTACCTGAGAAAGCAGAGAGGAAAAGGCCGCCGTTGTTACGGAAAATACCACCGAAACCTGTGTGAATAGGAGTACCGTTGCAGCTGCCATCAACATTGAGGATGGTTCCGATACGCTTAACATGCCTTGGAGCAAGAGAAGGTGAATGCTCAATAGTGAAGGCCGAGGCGATGGTGGTAGCTGTATTGTGAATGTTGGTAACAATGTGATGATCAGACCAGGTTTCATGGTTAAGGCATGTCATATTTCTACTTCTCCAAGTCCACCAAAGGGTGGATAGAAACAATGTGGAGTGGGGGGAGGTGATGCCATGCCGAATCCAGTCGATGGCACAAGCATTGGAGAAGAACTCATGACCCGAAAAACCAGCTTTGATCCAAATACGCTTGGAGTGCATGCAATCCCAGATGCAATGAATAAAAGTTTCAGGTTGAGAGGTGCAACGGGGGCAGGTGGGTGAGGTAGCTATTTGACGATGATGAAGCAAAGCGAGAGTCGGAGCTGCATTATGGCAAACCAACCAAATAAGAAAATTGTATTTTTCCGGTGCTTTGATTTTCCATATCCATGACCATGAGCCTTGGTTGGTGTTGGCGACGATTTGTGCAACAAAGGAGAGAAGCCATGTGTACCCACTCTTGGCGGTATAATCGCCGTTTTTGTTATGAGACCATATGAACGCATCATCGACGGAAGCATTAAAGGAGAAGTTGGTGTTTTTGATGAAATCTTCAATGTGTGGCCTGGATGCAAGAAGTCCTTCTAGGAGGACGCCCATCATGACAACAAGGGACTTGTATTTTCTTCATTTTTTTCCGCCGTTTTCCATTATTTTGACACAAAGGGACCTTTAATTGACATATACCTGAAATAGACACATAAAAATCTATAAAATCGAGATCAAAATATGTGTAAATCGAGCTAAAATGGTAGTGCATTTACGTGTCATCAATAACTTATATTAAAATGTCGTTTTAAGTATTTCATCATTTTGTTATAAAAAATTTTATATCATAAAATTTCAAAAGATTTCTCTAAAATAATTTTTTATAAAAATTATTTCATAGATATAGTTTTTTAAAATAATTGTAATTTTATTAAGTTAAAATCACTAACATGAATATTTAATTTATTGAGTGACAAAATCACTCTTTTAATTCCCTTTCTGTACCCAAAAAAAAATCACTCTTTTAATTTATAAAAAGATGAATTTAAAATTACTTTTACTATTTTTAGTTAAATTAACATATAAAATATTTTTAAAAATACAAAAAAAAAATCATTTTTTTAGGGTGTAATATGTTTTTGATCCCAACAAATGAAGACGTTTTAAGTTTAATTTTTACTTAGATTAAATTTTTAGTCCCTAGAAAGTTATCATGCACTCATTTTTTATCTCTGTTATTAAGTCAACGTATATTTTAAATGATTTTTTCGAAGGAATATTGTTCCTCCAAAAAAACGAGTTAAAAATTTGATTTATGTCACGTTTACAAAATTCATATTTAATTTAGAGTTTAATTGTTGTACACTGACAGTGTAAAACTTTTTTACACATGCATCCAATCAAAACACAACAAAATGCCACTTTTATAGGTTAGTTCCTAAAATATCTCCATAAATGCTTACATGGCGTGATTTAATTGGATGCACATGTAAAATAATTTTACACCGTCAATGCATATAAATTAAATTCTTTAATTTATATAATGTAAAAATATTATAAAATTATTTAAACATGGTTATAAAATAATCATTAGAAAAATTTAAGACTTTAATGATAATCAGTGTTGCCATGGTACGAGTACGGGTGCGGGATACGTCATTTTTAAAAAAACTATGGTACGAGTACGTTGATCGCAAATCATTCAACGACACACGCACGCACCGACTCACGAAACAAAAAAATTAGGGTTCCAAATATCCCCTATCCCTCGAACACAAGATCGAGAGATTGAAAGATGGAGGCGAAGATTGATTCGATGTTGTCGATTGAGCACCAATCCCTGAAAGATATCTGGAAAAAATTGTGTGACGAAGATGACAAAGGTTTCAAAGGTGAGAATCTTGCTTTCCT
This sequence comes from Trifolium dubium, assembly GCA_951804385.1. Classification (NCBI taxonomy): domain Eukaryota; kingdom Viridiplantae; phylum Streptophyta; class Magnoliopsida; order Fabales; family Fabaceae; genus Trifolium; species Trifolium dubium. The sequence goes on along the minus strand of OX638076.1, from coordinate 2,794,517 downwards.
GTTTTTTTTCTTTCTTTCTATTAAACCCTAAAATTTGAAAACTGTGGGGTGAGGATGATCTTTTTCTTGTTTTATCTATCATCTTCATATTAAATTAGTTTTAATTAGAAATTGATTTTACCTCTTTCAGTTTAAACCATGGTGTGTATTAAACCCTAAAATTTGTCGATGAGATTCTCTTTTTCTTGTTCTTTCTATCATCTTCATATTAAATTAGTTATTTTTGGACATCGATTTTATTTTATGTGTTTGAAACCCTTCAATTTTTTCATTAAAATTCTTTGGAGATTTTGTAACGAAGATGATTTTTTTCCTATTTTTTTCTTCTATAATCTTCGTATTAAATTAGTTATTTATATATTCAACGATGAAATTTTCAAAACCCTAAAATGTCTGAGAACTTTCTATAGAAAATTTTGGGACGAGGAAGCTCTCTTTTCTGTTTTTTTAAAACATAACTTAGTTATGTGAGAATGATTTACCTTTTTAAGTTGAATCTTTAATCCTTTCGATTTGAATCATGAAATTTCTATGTATCTTTCAATGAACTCTAACTGTCTTTATCTACTCTACCTGCAGTTCCCGATATTGTGAGTTGTCCGAACCATCACCATCATGCTGGTGGCGTATATCTACACAAGACTGCACTTGAGAACAAAATGGAGTGTCAGTTTCTTACGCTTACTTTTAATGTGTATACTTTAATGTTGTAGTTTCCATTGAAATTTAAACAATGGTTGGTATTTTCCGGCTTTTGTGCTTGTTTATATGCTTTTCATAATTTGAAAGCTTGTTAAGCCTCCATGCTAAACTCCTTAACCTCGTTATTTTTCAACTTAGAACTAAAATTTACTATTAACTTCAAAGGTCATCCTTCATAACAGTTATATCTATTCTTTAGATAATCATATACAATCAACTTTGAGATTATTGATCTTTATCTTTCGATTGATTTATTTCAGGTTATTTACTTATAAAAACACTTGTGAAATTGTTTGATAGAATTTGTGAAAATAGCTTATGACATTATAAATAAGTTGTTTTTACCTTATTTTAATTAGCTCTCCGAAATAGCTTATCAAAACAATATGAAACAAATAATATTTGAGTCACCAACTAGTTTGACACTAATTTTAATATTAACACTTCTCAATAATACCTTTCAATAACGGTTTAAACAATGACATGCATAAGCCATATGTTTATGCACGGTTCATAAATATTGCAAATTGTTTAGCACATCTCCTAAATTTTTAACGCACCCCCTAAATTTTAAGTATATCTCCAAATTGCGTGTGCACATCCAAATTTTTAAGGAGTGCGCTAGAAATTGGGGAGGGGGGGTGTTAAGTAATTTGTGGTATATTGAACAATTTTCATTATTTATGCACGGTGTACAAAGAAAAAGCTCATGCACCTTAACCACACCCCGTTTCAAAATAAATGATTTTTATTTTTTTTAATTGTTGTTAATTAATTATTATGTGTTTCAATAATTAATCAATTTTTTTTGCATTTGTTTAAATGATATAAGATATAAATTTTTTCAATTTAATGATGACATTTAATAAAATTTACATCAATTAAAAGTTAAAACATAGAATTGATGTCAAACTTTAAAAGTTAAAATTATTGGTGTCACTATTGTACATTATTTCCACTGTTCCACATTGTCATATTTGGTGTAACATGAACATAATAGCGCATGCATGGCTTCCATTAGTACTAATAGTAAACGCAAAAAAACAACTATGTCATGTACTAACATGCATGCGCAGCAAAAAAGATTCCAGCCTATCTATAAACAAATGCAACACATATACACTTCAGCATCATCATTCCCACTCCTTTATAACCAAAACAAAATCATACTCACTCCTTTCTCTTGTCAAAAAATAATTTCTATATCAATGGAGGTTACTCATTTCGACGTGATTATCATCGTAGCCGGCGTCATGGAAAGCTCCACTGCTACTCGAACAAGTGATTTCCTCCACCACCGTGGCTCTTCCCACGGTGAATCCCACACAATTCGCGCCACCTATCTTCAACCCCATTACTACCCTTTGGTAATTAAATCCTACAAACTCTGGAAAGAAGTCCAGGCCCAAGTGGGCTACGACATTTATTTCAAGGCCCAACACTTAGACGTGGGCCAATTCAACTACTACTAGAAAAAGTCTAAATACTGACGGAATTTAGTGACAGAATTTATTTCATCTCTATTAGAGACGGAATTAGAGACAGAAAAAAGTGTTTAGAGACAAAAACTAAAATATATGCACTAGTGATGGATTTTAGAGACAGAAAAATCTGTCTCAAAAATATTTCGTCTCTAAATCTGTCTCTAGTTACTTAGTTTTTTAATTTATAAATAAAAAAATAATTGGAGACAGATGTTAGAGACGAATTTTTATTGTGTCTAATAGTTTTCGTCTCTATATCCGTCTCTAATTAGCCAACTTGTTATTATAGTAGTCAAACATCTATAAGAGACGGAATTTATTCGTCTCTGAAATAATCTGTCTCTGAAATCCATCTCTAAACGAAATAACATTGAAGATTCATCCTGCCAAAAAATTTCCCTCCAAAATTTTTATTGTCCGCAAAAATTTTTTAGGTTAAATATATATTTGATCCCTATAAATATGGACCTTCTAAGTTTAGTCCTTAAGCTTACTTATTTTTTATTATATTTTAAGTCTCTATAATTTGTTTCTTCCATATACTTTTAGTCCCTACTAAATAATTATATTTAAACTCTTAAATTTTTGAATGATTTTTTATGGGCATGTTTAAAATATCATATAAAGTTTATTTATTAAAATTTATAACATTTTAACATGATATGAATTAAGTATGAATTTTTCAAATAGAAAAAGTTCGAGATAAAAGTAATGAAAATCATGACATAAAAATCAAATTTTGAGCACTTTTTTTTGGAGGAAATGTTTACGATGATCTAAACATACATATGAAAAACTCATTCAAAAATACATGTTAATTTACCAATAGAGACCAAAATTGGGAGCATAATAATTTTTGAAGAACTATAAATTTAAATAACGACTAAACATAGAAAGTCCCCTTTTGTAGGGATTAAAAATTTGTTTAACCCAAAATTTTAAACATAACGATATATTTAATTTTTTATAATAATTTTTTTTAATATTTCAAAACATATTTTCCTTGAGTCACGACTATGACTTTCTCTCATGCGATGAATGAAATATAAATCCGATAAAAATATAGTTTATAGTTAAAACTTATTAATCATTAATTAGTTGAACAATTTAATTTTTAATTTGATGTTATCATTAAATTAAAAAATATTAAATATTAAAATTATAAAACTAATGACATTTTAAGGTTTTATTTTTGACATGTCATAAAAATAATTTACTTAGAGTATGTGACATTATAAAAAAAATTGAAAACATAAAATTTAGAGAACAAAGTTCAAAGAAATTTTTTTGATGACTAAAAATAAAATTTGATATATTCAAGGGAAAAATATGAATTTTTTTACGCAAGTGAATATAGTTTTGTTCATGAAAAATGGATGATACTCCCTCATTTCTTCAATAAGTGTCGTTTTTTTATCATATTTTGTTCGTATATTTTGATTAAAGATATTCGTTGGCGTACGTATCTGGTCAATTGTGACAGTTATTTAGGAACAGACGGAGTAATTAATTTGTGTCAATTAAGATAAAAAAAATTCACCCAAAATTAAAAAAAAAAAGATTTTTTTTATTAGAAAAAAAACAATATTCACCAAAATTATAATGCATCATAGGAGATAACCCAACTACTTTTCAGAAAACTTAACAAATTAAATTTTTCTAAATATGATAAATAATTAATGGAAAATAGGTGTTAGTCTTTTGATTGTCAATTTTTGTTTTTGTAAAAATAACATGTTAAACATGATGTCTTACAGACCTAATCTCTACATTAGGAGCGCTTTGTAAATGTCTTTTTATGTGCGCGTATTAAAAGATTCAGTTACTTGATTCATGAAGAAGTTATCTTTTCAAACTTTATTTGTTTGAATTGGATTGAATTTATTTTTGGAGATTTTTTTTTATTTGTTTGGAAGAAAACAATATATTTTTGTTTGAACAAGATTTGTTGGAAACAAATATTTGTTCATATTTTTGGAGAAGATTATTTTTATTCATTAGAAGTTAACAAATATATTTTTGTTGAGTATTTTTGTTTGAAGATATATATTTAAAATTAAATATTTTAAACAAGTAATTTTTTCAAAATTGGTATTTTTTTTGGTTCAAATATAAGCTAATGTGATTTCACCAAACATGATTGTAAACAAAACCAAAATAGGTTTTGGAAGGCTTAGCTATGATTCAAACATAAACATGAATGGTTAAACTAGAACTAGTTAAAACATAAGCTAAGATTATCCCCATAAGGTATTTAAAAACATATGGAATATTTTCATTAAAAAATCCCACGCCAAATCCATTCAAAAATAAAATTAAATTGGTTTTTATTTTACTTTAAGTATTCCAAATAAATATTTTATTTTGAAGATAATGAAAAATTTGGTCCTAACAAACTTTATCAAATTGAAGCTAATCCTTTATGGAAGACTTGAATATTATCTGATAGTCTATTTTACTATAAATAGAACTCAAGTCCAACAACAATACTAACTCAAAAATATTGTGAAAGTCTAAGAGTTGATAGAGTTTTATGAGTTTTGTTTTTTTTTGTTCATTGTTCATTGTATGTTTTTTCTAGCGTGTAATCTTGATAGAACTTTAATTGTATGTTTTTTTGAAAGGTTTGTGTCCAATATTAATCAAAACTCTCCGGTTCAACTTGAAAGGGAAGGTTACAATGAAAATGACGAGAAAGGTGATGAAATTTATCTTTAGTTACTTTCTTTTATGTATTATTGTATAATTATTTAAATTTATTTGTGTGTTATATAACTTTAAGTTTTTTTTTAACAGCTAAACTTTATTAAAGATAATTGGAGTGTACAAGAAATACAAACCAAATCAAGATCAAGAGAAGAGTACAACGTAAAACGCAAGATGCACATACAAAACAAATAAACTCAAAACTATACAAGGCTCCAACGCAGCAGGACAAAAAACCTAGCAAACAACCCCTAACCGAACCCACAACAAAATGCGGCCATGCGGAGTAAAGACCAACAACACATCATCGCATAAACTAATCCCCCGGGTTCCACACACCCATTCATATAACAAGCAAGGAAACTTTGCAAATTTTATGTTAATGTTTGATATTGATACTTTGTAAATATGAGATACATTTTATGTCAATGTTTCAAATTTAGTATTAATTGAAATTTGATTTTCTCATATTGTAAAATTATATGAATTACATTTAGTAAACAAAATTTAATATTTGAAAAACTACATAAGCATTTAATTGCTAAATAGACAAAAATAATGACTAACAAGAGATGGAAAACGTGTTTCCTGAGACGAAATTTTATGATTAGAGACAAAAAAATTTGAATTCAGAGACGGATAATTCTATCTCCAATAGAGACGAAATTTTATGCTTAGAGACGGAATTTTAGAGACAGAATTATTTGAATTCAGAGACGGATAATTCTGTCTCCAGCAGAGACGAATTTTTTTGCTTAGAGACAAAATTATGTCAATTCAGAGACGGATAATTCGGTCTCCAACAGAGACGAATTTGTTTGCTTAGAGACGGAATTTTAGAGACAGAATTATTTGAATTCAGAGACGGATAATTCTGTCTCTAATAGAGACGGATTTTCTGTGTTTTGAGTTTAACATTTAGAGACAGATATATAAAATCCGTCTCTGATTCAGAGACGGATAAATTCTGTCTCCAATCAGAGACGGAATATAAAATTCGTCTCTAATGGCTTAGAGACGAGGAAATTACCGACCACATCAAATTTGTCTCTGATTCTGTCTCTAACGTGCTTAGCGACGGAATATTTGCCTTTTAGAGACAAATTTTGACCGTCGGTATTTAAGATTTTTCTAGTACGTCTCTAAGCAAAAAAAATCGTCTCTGCTGGAGACAGAATTATCCGTCTCTGAATTCAAATAATTTTGTATGTCATATTTACAAAGTATCAATATCAAACATTAACATAAAATTTGCGAAGTTTCCTTGCTTGTTATATGAATGGGTGTGTGGAACCCGGGGGATTGGTTTATGCGCTGATGTGTTGTTGGTCTTTACTCCGTATGGCCGCATTTTGTTGTGGGTTCGGTTAGGGGTTGTTTGCTAGGTTTTTTGTCCTGCTGCGTTGGTGCCTTGTATAGTTTTGAGTTTATTTGTTTTGTATGTGCATCTTGCGTTTTACGTTGTACCCTTCTCTTGATCTTGATTTGGTTTGTATTTCTTGTACACTCCAATTATCTTTAATAAAGTTTAGCTGTTAAAAAAAAACTTAAAGTTGTCTAACACACAAATAAATTTAAATAATTATACAATAATACATAAAAAAAGTAAGTAAAGACAAATTTCATCACCTCATTGTAACCTTCTCTTTCGAGTTGAACCGGAGATTTTGATTAACATTAGACACAAACCTTTCAAAAAAACATACAATTAAAGTTCTATCAAGATTACACGCTAGAAAAAACATACAATGAACAAAAAAAAAACAAAACTCATAAAAACTCTATCAACTCTATCAATTTGAGTGAGTATTGTTGTTGGACTTGAGTTTTATTTATAGTAAAATAGACTATCAGATAATATTCAAGTCTTCCATAAAGGATTAGCTTCAATTTGATAAAGTTTGTTAGCACCAAATTTTTCATTATCTTCAAAATAAAATATTTATTGGAATACTTAAAGTAAAATAAAAACCAATTTAATTTTATTTTTGAATGGATTTGGCGTGGGATTTTTTAATGAAAATATTCCATATGTTTTGAAATACCTTATGTGGATAATCTTAGCTTATGTTTTAACTAGTTCTAGTTTAACCATTCATGTTTATGTTTGAATCATAGCTATGCCTTCCAAAACCTATTTTGGTTTTGTTTACAATCATGTTTGGTGAAATCACATTAGCTTATATTTGAACAAAAAAAAAAAACCAATTTTCAAAAAATTACTTGTTTAAAATATTTAATTTTAAATATATATCTTCAAACAAAAATCTTCAACAAAAATATATTTGTTAACTTCTAATGAATAAAAATAATCTTCTCCAAAGATATGAACAAATATTATTTTCCAACAAATCTTGTTCAAATAAAAATATATTGTTTTCTTCCAAACAAATAAAAAAAAATTCTCCAAAAATAAACTCAATCCAATTCAAACAAATAAAGTTTGAATAGATAACTTCTTCATGAATCAAGTATATGAATCCTTTAATTTCGTAATGAATTTCTAATACGCGCACATAAAAAGACATTCACAAAGTGCTCATAATATAGAGATTAGGTCTGTAAGACATCATGTTTAACATGTTATTTTTACAAAAATTGACAATCAGAAGACTAACACCTATTTTCCATTAATTATTTATCATATTTAGAAAATTTTAATTTGTTAAGTTTTCTGAAAAGTAGTTGGATTATCTCCTACGATGCATTATAATTTTGGTGAATATTGTTTTTTTTCTAATAATTTTTTTTTTATTTTTTTATTTTGGGTGAATTTTTTTTATCTTATTTGACACAAATTAATTACTCCGTCTGTTTTTAAATAACTGTCACAATTGACCAGATCCGTACGCCAACGAATATTTTTAATCAAAATATACTAACAAAGTATGATAAAAAAACGACACTTATTGAAGAAATGAGGGAGTATCATCCATTTTTCATGAACAAAACTATGTTCACTTGCGTAAAAAAATTCATATTTTTCCCTTGAATATATCAAATTTTATTTTTAGTCATCAAAAAAATTTCTTTGAACTTTGTCCTCTAAATTTTATGTTTTCAATTTTTTTTTTATAATGTCACATACTCTAAGTAAATTATTTCTATGACATGTCAATAATAAAACCTTAAAATGTCATTAGTTTTATAATTTTAATATTTAATCTTTTTTAATTTAATGATAACATCAAATTAAAAATTAAATTGTTCAACTAATGATTAATAGTAAGTTTTAACTATAAACTATATTTTTATCGGATTTATATTTCATTCATCGCATGAGAGAAAGTCATAGTTGTGACTCAAGGAAAATATGTTTTGAAATATTAAAAAAAATTATTATAAAAAATTAAATATATCGTTCTGTTTAAAATTTTGGGTTAAATAAATTTTTAATCCCTACAAAATGGTGACTTTCTATGTTTAGTCGTTATTTAAATTTTTAGTTCTTCAAAAATTATTATGCTCCCAATTTTGGTCTCTATTTGTTAAATTAACATGTATTTTTGAATGATTTTTTCATATGTATGTTTAGATCATCGTAAACATTTCCTCCAAAAAAAAGTGCTCAAAATTTGATTTTTATGTCATGATTTTCGTTACTTTTATCTCGAACTTTATATGATATTTTAAACATGCCCATAAAAAATCATTCAAAAATTTAAGAGTTTAATTATAATTATTTAGTCGGGCTAAAAGTATATGGAAGAAACAAATTATAGGGACTTAAAATATAATAAAAAATAAGTAAGCTTAAGGACTAAACTTAGAAGGTCCATATTTTTAGGGACCAAATATATATTTAACCTAAAATTTTTTTGCGGACAATAAAAATTTTGGAGGGAAATTTTTTGGCAGGATGAATCTTCAATGTTATTTCGTTTAGAGATGGATTTCAGAGACAGATTATTTCAGAGACGAATAAATTCCGTCTCTTATAGATGTTCGACTACTATAATAACAAGTTAACTAATTAGAGACGGATATAGAGACGAAAACTATTAGACACAATAAAAATTCGTCTCTAATATTTGTCTCCAATTACTTTTTTATTTATAAATTAAAAAACTAAGTAACTAAAGACAGATTTAGAGACGAATTATTTTTGAGACAGATTTTTCTGTCTCTAAAATTCCTCACTAGTGCATATATTTTAGTTTTTGTCTCTAAACACTTTTTTCTGTCTCTAATTCCGTCTCTAATAGAGATGAAAAAAATCCTGTCACTAAATTCCGTCGGTATTTAGACTTTTTCTAGTAGTGTGGATTGAGATCTAATTGATCTTGAGTTTTGACCATTTTCTCATTTGGTTTTTGTCTTTGATTATCAGTGGATCTTTTTCTGCCATTGGAATCAAAAGGGTTGTGTTGTCGTGGTTTTTGTGCAATGAGAAATACTGGTGTTTAAGCAAGTTCCTAAAACTTGTTGTTTTTTGCTACGACATATTTTGTAGCCAACTCGTAGTTAATTCGTAGCTAGCAGCGAGATTTATCTAGTTTGGATTTTATAATTCGAATATGTCTTAAACACTCCCAATTTATATCTAAGGGCAAAAATGGTAGTTAGGGGGGGGGAAGAGAAACATGGGGGGTGGGGAGAGAATTTTTCAAGGCTCGAGTTAGACATATATAACTAAAGGAAAACAAGTGAATAGAATATTGAATATGTAATTGAACTTCTAGTTCCTCTCTTCTCTATGTACTTCAACTTCTTGTATAAGATCCTTTTATTGATTTGCGGCTGTTTTTTTGCGGGTGTTTTGTTTTGTGGGGTTATATTATGGTTGATTGAATTAGGAGATCTTGCAAAAAATTAAACATTATAAGAGAGATTCTTAAAAAAAAAATATAGGGAGTATTGCAAAATTCATGTATTTTACTGGGATATTGACCTATTACTATAACAAATGAATTTAATTACCATTGAATTCATCAACTTTTTAAAATAAAAAAATTGAATCATTTTGAAATGCACCAGCACTACTAAAATATTAGAAATACCATTTGTTATATTTCTTTTTAATTTTTATTACTATAAGTGCTAAAATTTGATTTTGATTATAATTGAGTAAAATGTGATTATCTGGTAGACGAATAAAGTTGTTAATTTATAGTAAGACAAATTTAACAAAGTTGTATTATAGAATGCACATATAGTCATCTCTATCTAAATCTATTGATACATGAAATCATGTATGAACCCTTTTTTTTTTCTTTTTTTTTTTTTGAGATATAGCTCCTAAAAAATTCCACTGTAGACATCATTAATGATAAAAAAATAAATTAATAAATAATTTTTTTGCAATAACTTTGCAATTAGAGGCATATGTATAGTTAGCCACAATTTCCTTGACAAAAAAACATAGTTGTTACCCAATTACCCAATCCTCCTTCTATAAGTAGCAAAACACGGTTGATCGCAAATCATTCAACGCGATACGCACGCATGCACCGACTCACGAAACAAAAAAATTAGGGTTCCAAATATCCCCTATCCCTCGAACACAAGAGAGATTGAAAGATGGAGGCGAAGATTGATTCGATGTTGTCGATTGAGCACCAATCCCTGAAAGATATATGGAAAAAATTGTGTGACGAAGATAACAAAGGTTTCAAAGGTGACAAAGGTGAAAATCTTGCTTTCCTGTTTTTTTTTTTTCTTTTCTATTAAACCCTTAAATTTGAAAACTGTGGGGTGAGGATGATCTCTTTCTTGTTTCATCTATCATCTTCATATGAAATTAGTTATGTTTAGAGATTGATTTTACCTTTATAAGTAGAACCTTTAATCCTTTCAATTTGAATTAAACTTTTGTCATGAAATTTCTATGTATCTTTCAATGAACTCTAACTGTCTTTATCTACTCTACCTGCAGTTCGCGATATTGTGTCTTGTCCGACCCATCACCATGATGCTTGTGGTGTATATCTACACAAGACTGCACTTGAGAACAAAACGGACTGTCAGTTTCTTACGCTTTTCAAGCCTTTTAGTGTTGTGAAGAACTGTTTTATGAAACTTATGTGGGAACACAAAGTAAAAGAAGAATGAAGAAGACAACGGTTCATAGAGAGGAGCGCGCAAGTGTAGCTTAATTTTGACCACCTTTGCTGCATAATTGTGTAGTTAGTTCCCCCATTTTTAAGCAATGTAAATGAGGTTATTTACTTACAAAAACGTGAAATTGTTTGATAGAATTTGTGGAAATAGCTTAGAGAAAACTACACTCACCTCCCCTAAGATATATTAAAATGTCACTGACACCCCCTCTAGTTTTAAAACATACAATAACCTTTAGTTTTTATTAAATAGTCAAACACATCCCTTTCCCACTAACACCATCAATTCCTCCGTTAATTTATAAATGTGACAACCTGCTATGCTTTTTTTTTTTATAGAAAAACTTCATTTTTAAAGACAAAATTGGTCTTCATTAGTGAAAGACATCAATACAAATTCAATCCCAAGCCTCCCAGACTAGGGGCGGTGCAACATATCCTCTACTAATTAAAACAAGAAGTATCAACAATTACATAACTAATGGTTTATAACAAGCATATAAGCAATTGAACAATTATTATTAGTTAGGACAACAACAGAACTCTGATACTGCGCAGTATAATAAGTGGCATCATGGCAATCTCCAATTAAGTTGCAGAACCGATATAGTAATTACTAATTACTAAGTCTCCCAAAGCATAACGATGGTGACACATACGGAAAGAGTCGCAAGCAACGTGAATGACATCAAAGACGATGTGAACAACAACAACAACAAACGATGCTGCAAAACAACGGCAAGAACGACTAAGACAATGATAGTGTCAATGAAAACATGAGCATTAACGAGAACAATGATGAGTGATAGGGAAATCAGAGAACGCGGCAATAACTGAAGGTGAAGAAGAGTTAGGGTGGAGATATGAGTAACTATGGGGAGCGAAGACAAAATGTTTTCATTGAAGGAATAACACAAATAATTGTTTTTTTAAAGAAAATATGCAAAGCAGAAGATATGCCAAACAATACTTGTTTTGTATGCTAACGGTGATTAAACGGATCTAACGGGAGGGGAGGTATGTGATGGTTGAGAAAATAGAGGGGAGGTTAGTTGCATTTAGATAGACTTCAAGGGAGGTTAGTATAATTTCCACTTATCACATTATAAATAAGTTGTTTTTGCCTTATTTTAATTAGCTCTCCGAAATAGCTTATCAAAACAACTTATTTTTCTTATGGGTCATGTTAACATGTGCTCTAAGGGCACATTTTAATATGCTAAAAATAGTAAATTTTTAAAATAAAAGTCAATATTTTAACTTTTGAGAATTTCAATGTACAATTTTCAAGATAAAGTTTCCTCATTTAAATCCTTAACATGTGCCCTTAGGGCACATTTTAACATTTTCCTTTTCTTATATGTAAAAAATAATATTTGTGATTCCTAGTTTACTTGTAGAGTCACAATAACTAGTTTGATACTAATTTTAACACTTCTCAATAATACTTTTCAATGACGGTTTAATCAATATAATATTTTACTCAAATGATATATGATAGTATAAATTTTCAATCTAATAATAAAATTTACATCGGCTAAAACATTATTAAAAACTAGTAGAATTGATGTCAAACCATTTGATATCAACAAATCTCAACTCATTTGTATACTTATAACTGCAACTGTCCCGAAATAAGTGTTTGGGCACACTTATTATAAGATGTTTACGTGTGAGCACATATTTTTTTTGGTAGGATACATGTAAGCACAATTATCACATGATTATTGGGAAACACTATTTTACGATATCTTAATGACATCATTTATTTAAAATACACTGTTGGATTAAAAGTTTATATCATATATCATTTGTGTTAAATTTCAGACAAATCTAAAATTATTTAATATGTTATTGAGACATATCAAAATTATCAGTTTATGTGATTTCTTAAACATCGTTAATCTTTATGTGTCTCAATAACATATCAAATAATTTTCGATTTGTCTGAAATTTTACACAAATGATCTATATGGTATAAACTTTCAATCTAATAGCGTATTTTATAAAAAATTATATCGTTTAAAACTTTATGAAGTGGTTAGGGGTAAATACCTTCAAATCTTGTGGGGTACATAAGTTGTTGGCATCTTTATTCAATGTAGTACGTGACTAATAAGCCCACACATTACAAGTGAAAAGGTCTTTCATATTTGTGTGATATAGGGACATATCAAGTTAGATAATAATACTACTACTTGCTTCCTAATTACGTATAAGTGTATAACATCTTGTTGAGAATTTTTTTTTTGCTTTATTATATAAGATCTCTTTGAATTTTCAACCACATTAACTATTTTCTTTTACCAACATATCCTTAATTATTTCACTTTATAGTTTATTTTCTATTAGCATTATATAATATGATATGTAAACATGTCGGATGTTGGTAATATAGGAGTATGTATTTTTATATTAGTAAGATATATAAAACTGTCATATGCTGGTAGGATCTAGTTTGATTTTAATATTTCAAACTCAATCCTTATTACTCAAAGACAAGTTTGCTTTATTCAGACATTGGGATTACAATTGTCAAGTGATATGGTCTCCATTGCTGTTTCGGGTAAAACTGACAATTTTTACGAGTCTTACTAACTTGTATCCTAAGAATACTCGTTAAAGAAGCTAAAAGTAATAATTAAACTTATAAAGAATGGAATACACCAGTTTTAAGACAGTGTTTTTGTATTTAGTTCAGGGCATGTGTTAGCATTTGTCTTTTTTTGTTGTGTTTAATGAATATTTGTGATCAAGTTGTAGGAGTGTGAGTGACCATGCCATATGGTGTATTATGATTTGATTGTGTTACTTTCATTTTCTCCCCTTATTTAAGGAACATTTGGATCTGCTTGAAGAGGCTAAACATAATCACCGGATTTTGGGAGTGAAACAGAAGCTTGTTTGTTGTCATGAGTGGAGGTATAGTGGTTTCATTCTTGTATGATTGCAGAATTCAGTAAACTTTTCTTACTATTGTTTCTTGGTCTGTCCCGTTTATGTTAGCCCGAGAAACTGGTTTTTTCTTCCACATGGTGCTCGAATCTACAACAAACTCATGGAATTCATTCGAGATCAATACAATGACAGGGGCTATCAAGAGGTAAAGTTTCAGACTTATTTCAGTAAATAAGTTTCTTGATATGACTAATAGCAATCTTTTTCCAAGTGCTTAGTACAACTTCCTTTGAATCATCAAATTATATCCCCGAATATCTTCAAGACTGATCTGTGGCATAAAGCTGGAAATTATAATAAGGAGGATATGTTTGTCTTCGAGGTATTTTTTGTTTGCGCGTGGTTTTTTGGAAAGTATTTCAGCTGGTCTTTTAGTTTTATTGTCTTTTTTGTTCTAATCTTTTCACCATTCTGTCCTTGTAAATCTTGTGCATCAATTTGTAGATGATTTTTAATAGCGAAATTGTATAGTATTAATTTGATCAAACTTTTTAAGATAACATCTACAAGACCTTTATAATAGGTTTCTATTTTGAACACAATCAAGTTACCTACCAAATTATATATAATTTTTTGTACGTTTCAGATTGACAAACAGGAGTTTGGATTGAAACCAACGAATTGCGAAGAGCACTGCTTGATGTTTGAGCACAGGGTTCGGTCGTACAGAGGTAATTTCATTTGCGTAGACATATGTGTTCATATGGTATCTTTTGTATTGGTAATTGGGGTGGCTGAGTTAGTCCACATTTTATGGTTGAAATCAGGATAATGCACCTGTTTGAGCTTCTTGGTTATTAGATTGACAATTAATTGATTTTGCCTACATTGAAAAATACCTGTCTAGTGTGATTTTATATGGCTTCATCCTTCTTCCCGCTTACATATTCACACATTCAGGTTCACATATGACATAACATCATTTTGGCATATAGAGCTCATTCATCTATGTCCCAAACAGAACTAGAATGGACTAAAAATTATAACTTTGGTGTGAGGGTGTTAAGATACAACATTGGGAGAAACAGTTAGGAAGTTAGTCAGCTATTTGTTTAGTTAGAGAAGAACTGTATTTGTACAAATGAGGAAAACAATGATATAGAGGGGCATAATCGAATATTGTAAACATTTATGAATAGAGTAGCGACTCTATTGTAAAGCAGAAACTTTGGAGGAGAGATTTTGCTCCTACTCTCGTTCATCCTTTCTCGAAAATTGTTACCAGTCCGTTCCAAAATAAGTGTCGCAGTTGACCATTTTGTACTATTCACATAATTTACTTTGATCTTATTTTTTTACTAATATATAAATGTAAATATTAGCATGTAAAATCTTGTTTGATTTATCTCGATGAGTATTTTTTAGGTATACAATTTTTATAATTTTTAAAGATAAATAATTAAAGATATTAACGATCAAAAGTTGTGCGTTGACAAACATAAACTAGTCAACTGCGACACTTAGTTTGAGACGGATGGAGTAATTCTTTTGTATTCAACTAGTAAAATGATGCACGGGTCGGGTAACATGGTGATGATGATTAGTATTTTAATAATAAAATCAAGGAAATTAATCCGAAGTAAACAAAATTAATATCAACTATAAATATATAAATTTTGATTACCTACAACATTACATTATTATCCTTCTTTCAAATAAATAAAACCAACTCTTTTTAAAGACAATTGTGTCATTTTAATTTTTACTTTAAACTATTTTATTATTTTCTTTTTCTTACTTTTTCTCTTACCACATTCTCTCTCTCTCTTTTATTTTTCATTTTCTTTTCTCTTTCAACATTTCTTCTTAGTTCTTACTCATCTTTCAAATTTAAAATATTTCTTTCAACTTTTCTAATAATCTAAAACTTCTAAATTTTTTCTCCATTAATAACTTATTCTCCCTCCGTCCCAAATTATAAAGGGAAAAAAACATTTTTTTGTCCCAAATTATAAGAGAAAAAATCATTTTCAAAAATGTTTTTTTAATTATTCTCATAAAATTAAATGCAATTTTGCAATAAACAACTTATATTTTTGTTTACTTTATCTCTACTTTTCTCAATAAACAACAACTAATGAAAATGATTTTTACATTTTTCTATAATTATCATATTTTAGTTTTTTTAATAAGTGTGGTTCAATTTCTTTCTTATAATTTATGACTGATGTAGTATTTTAATAAGGATGAACACCAAATCAGAAAAGAAAAGAAAATAAGAGAAAAGGCATACTACCCATATACCGCAATACTATATCGTTAAGACTTAAGAGTAAACAAAAGTTTGTCAAAAAAAAAAAAGTTTTCAAAATAAAATAGATTAAGATTAAACAATAATAAAAAAAAAGAGCTGAATATGGATCAGACTTTTCGGTTACTCTTTGTATTTATTTTTTTTAGTTTACTTCCTTATTTTTTTTGGTTACTTTAGTTTACTTCCTTTCCTTTTGGTTTAGATTACCAAAGTAATCACATTGAGAGATGTGATAACCAATAAATGAATACCACAATAATTATTACATTAGATCTAAATAGAGCTATCAAAACGGATGGTCCGGCCCATTTCAACCCGGCCCGGGCTAAAAAACCTGAGAAAAAATATATGTTAAAAATTTAGTGCCCGAGCCCGACCCTTTGCAAGCTAGCGGGCTTTCGAGTAAGTCCGGCCCGAATTGATTCTTTTTTTTTCTTTTTTATTTTATTATCAAAAAACAATTTAATAGAGGAAATAAATTAAACATTTCAATTATAATACAAAAAAGTTTTACATTAATCAAAATAAGTTACCAATCAACCAAAAAACATAAAATAAATTCAAATAATTTTTTAAACTAAACTAAGTTTATGCATAATCAAACAACACAATTATAATTTACATTCAAAATATCACACAAAACAACATAAATGAGCATAATCAAACATAAATATAATTTTATGACTATTTTGTAAGACTTAGACTTGAGTTGTGTGTAAAAAAACAAAACAAAAAAAACATATATGCGGGCTTTCGGGCGGCCCATGGGCTATTCGGGTAAGCCCGTATTTTCATCGGGTAAATACGGGCCGGGCTAAAAAACCCGGATGTTAATTTAGCTAGAAATTTAACAGCTCGAGCCCGGTGTTTTTTCGGGTTTGGCGGCCCGACCAATGCGGCCCGGCCAATTTTGACGGCTCTAGATCTAAACATGAAACTTGAAATGCTAAAATGACAATAAAGTACATAAAATTAGACATTTAATTAGTAAACTTAAGGGCAATTAAGGAAATATATTGGTAATTAAATTTCTTATAGTAGAGATAGATTAGATAAAATATACACTGTTATGATTCTTACCAAAATTTCGTCAAAAAAATAAAAATATTCTTACCAAAAAAAAAAAATACACTGTTAAGGTTTAACCACTCGGTTGTTTTCGCAAGCATTTAAGTATAACCAAATCAAATAACAAAAAGATTCAACTATATTTTATAATAAATAAAATATATGAAAAGTTTCCGCCACTGTGCGCGCCTCTCAGAAATCAAACCATCACAACAGTGCCGTCGGCATCAATCCCCTCAGCAGCCGTACTCTCTCCGTCCCTGCTCCTCTTCCTCCGTCACCGCCGCAATGGCTGATCATCATGCAAAGGACGAAGATAGAGAAAGTTTACAAAGAGTTGATGGCAATGGCATATCTCATCCTCATCACAAGATCAGTTCAATGGTAAATTAATTTCATATGTTATTTCTTGACTTATATTTTTTTGAAATACTTTATAATTTTCAGTGACAATATTCATAAAAAATGTCATATGCTGGTAGGACTTGGTTTGATTTTAATATTTCAAACTCATTCCTTATTACTCAAAGACAAGTTTGCTTTTTTCAGACATTGGGATTAACAATTGTCAAGTAATATGGTCTCCATTGCTGTTTCGGGTTAAACTGACAATTTTTACGGGTCTTGCTAACTTGTGTCCTAAGAATATTCGTTAAAGAAGTTAAAAATAGAAACTTTCTATTGAAAAGTAAGAATTAAAGTTATAAGGAATGCAATACACGAGTTTTAAGACAGTGTTTTTGTATTTAGTTCAGGGCATGTGTTAGCATTTGTCTTTCTTTGTTGTGTTTAATTAATATTTCTGGTCAAGTTGTAGGAGTGTGACCAACCATGCTATATGGTGTATTATGATTTGATTATGTTTCTTTCATTTTCTCCCCTTATTTCAGGAACATTTGCATCTGCTTGAAGAGGCTAAACAGTATGATCACAGGATTTTGGGAGTGAAACAGGAACTTTTTTTTTGTCATGAGTGGAGGTATAGTGGTTTCATTCTTGTATGATTGCAGAATTTTGTAAACTTTTCTTACTGCTGTTTCTTGGTCTTTCCTGTTTATGTTAGCCCGGGAAGCTGGTTTTTTCTTCCACATGGTGCTCGAATCTACAACAAACTCATGGAATTCATTCGAGATCAATACAATGACAGGGGCTATCAAGAGGTAAAGTTTCAGTAAATAAGTTTCTTGATAGTTGATATGACTAATAGCAATCTTTTTCCAAGTGCTTAGTACAACTTCCTCTGAATCATCAGGTTATATCCCCGAATATCTTCAAGACGGATCTGTGGCATAAAGCTGGAAATTACAATAAAGAAGATATGTTTGTCTTAGAGGTATTATTTGTTTGCGCGTGTTTTTTTAGTTTTATTGTCTTTTTTTCTTATTTTTTCACCATTCTGGCCTTGTAAATCTTGTGCATCAGTTTGTAGACAATTTTTAGGCGAAATTGTGAAGTATTAATTTGATCAAACTTTTTAAGAGAAGACCTACAATACCTTTAGAATAGGTTTATATTTTGAACACAATCAAATTACCTAACCAAATTATATATATTTTTGTATGTTTTAGATTGACAAACAGGAGTTTGGATTGAAACCAACAAATTGCGAAGAGCACTGCTTGATGTTTGAGCACAGGGTTCGGTCGTACAGAGGTAATTTCATTTGCATAGACATATGTGTTCATATGGTATCTTTTGTATTGGTAATTGGGGTGGCTGAGTTAGTCCACATTTTATGGTTGAAGTCAGGATAATGCACCTGTTTGAGCTTCTTGGTTATTAGATGGACAATTAATTGATTTTGCCTGCACTGAAAAATACCTGTCTAGTGTGATTTTATATGGCTTCATCCTTCTTCCCGCTTACATATTCACACATTCAGGTTCACATAAAATCATTTTGGCATATTGAGCTCATTCAACTATGTCTCAAACTGAACTAGAATGGACTAAATTATAACTTTGGTGTGATGGTGTTGGGATACAACATAGGGAGAAACAGTTAGGAAGTTAGGGAGTTATTTGTTTAGTTAGAGAAGTATTTGTATAAATAGAGGAAAGCAATGATATAGAGGGGCATAATCCAAGTATTGTAAAACATTTGTATAAGGTAGAAGCTTTGGAGTAGAGATTTTGCTCCTATTCTCTTTTATCATTTCTCAATCTTTCAGTAAAATTGTTCATTCTTTTGAATTCAATTATGGGGTTCTTAAAAAAAGGGAGGTAGATATAATTTACTTTCCATTTTGTAAGTCAGTGAGTGTACAGTTTGAAGAGATTTCATTTGAGCGGATAATTTCATTTGAAACATTATCTTACACCATTTGTATTGTTTGGTAGAACTTCCTCTCCGTTTTGCTGATTTTGGGGTTGTACATCAGAATGTCGCCAGTGATGCCCTGAGTGGATTAACACATGTTAGGAGGTTTCAGCAGGTAAACCTTTCTCCTGTGCATAGGAATAAAAAAACAATGCTAGATTGTGTCTTGGAAATGTTTAGTTTTTTGAACAAACTGGGAATTATGAGTTGCAACTTGCAACACAGATACAATACAATGCTTTGCTTGCTCATCTAGCACCTGGGGCAGTATTATGGTGTGAATTGGAGTTATAGTTCAGATAAATTATGAAATTTTCTTTTCTCATGATAGTTTTTTTATTATCACCTTCTTTACCTTCTATTATCTATACTATCAGAAGTTCTGTGTTATTTATGTCCTTTGCTCTGTGTGTTGGACAGGACGATGGACATATTTTCTGCATGGAGTCCCAGGTGTGTTAGAACATAAATTTATGCGATATAAATCTTGGATTATCTTTTGAGCTGGAGCTGAAATTATTGTTTCAATTCATTTTACAGATAAAAGATGAAGTTATTAAAGCCTTGAATTTCACAGATTATGTCTATCAAATATTTGGTTTCACTTATGAACTGAAACTTTCAACGGTATGCTTTTGCTCTTTATTATTCTCAATGCCCACCACTTAGCACTGATGCTCATATGATATAAAGAAGGAAACTAATTTTTCTGTATCATTTTTTATGCATGATACAGAAATACATATTGCTGATAGTAATTGCTATTATCTATTTAATGACTCGGTTATTTATTTCTCCTTGCTTGTGTTAAATACTTGAACAGAGGCCAGAGGGATACCATCTAGATTTTGAAAGATATGAGATAGCTGAAAATGCTCTCAGGGAAGCTTTGGATAATTTTGGCAAGCCATGGCAGGTATTCTAGAGTTCTTTAATGTCAGCTATAAGATATTGCTTCAGATGTATGGTTTTAATTATGAATAAAACTAATTCAGTTTGGGCATCTAAAAGTGGAGTATGCTTATCATTTTAAATTCAATTGTAGGTTTACTTGATAGTTGATACCATTTTTATTTTCTTACATCATAGTTTTTCTTTTTGAAAATATTTTTGTATCTTTATTTTGTGCTTATATTCTGAGTAAAACTCTGCAGTTGAATGGAGGGGGCGGTACATCCTATGGACCAAAGATAGACATCAGTGTATCTGATGCATTCAATAGGAAATTCCAGTGTTCAACTCTACAGGTTTACACTGTTTAAGTTGACTTGCATTCACATGATTCAGTTGTTAATATTTTTACTGATAATTGGATAAACTGGCTTCTTGCAGCTGGACTTCAAGCTTCCTGAAAACTTTAAGTTGGAATTCTCAGCTGGGGATGAAGGCAAAATTGAGAGACCTGTTATGATACGCAGAACCGTTCTAGGATCTGTTGAACACATGTTTGCCACACTTTTGGAGCACTACAAGGGTAAATGGCCCTTCTGGCTCAGTCCTCGTCAAGCAATTTTGTGCCCCGTGTCCGAGAAATCACAAGCTTATGCACTGCAGGTACATAGCTCTGATTCCTGGCTCTGTTCTGTTGTATATTTGTCCAAGTCGTAGCAGTTAAATGGGGGTGATGATGTATACTCTATATCATTGGATCACACTTTTCCTTGGAGGATAAAGTTCGTGGATACTATGCCATTTTTCATGCTTTTCAAATTGTACCTTACTCCATGAGCTCATACAACTGCTTAGGTTGTATGCATTGTCAAATTGTTGAACCAATTTGTATATTTTGAGTCTGCTACATGTGTTTTTAAATAAAGTTTGTCTGTGGTAACTTCCTCATGAAGTTTGAGCAATCTTCCTTGAATAGTTCTATGGCCTAACTATTGTCATTGTTCTAATTCTATTGATGTTGGGATACTTCGACTATATTTTTGTCTGGAAAGCAAGGTGATTATTAATTTATAATAACATATTATTGTTATGCCATTTTCTAGGTACGTGATCAGATTCATCAAGCAGGGTATCATGTAGATGCTGATACAACTGATATGAATATTCAGAAGAAGGTAGCACAAACCTTTTTGAACCAATACATTTTTATTTAATACTTGAGGGGAAAATAGTGTTGTCATGGTTTTGCTCTTCTGCCTATTGAAAATTTGACATTTAATTATGTTTGAAATTTCAAATATTGAGAGACCCAGTTGTGTTAACAAGTTGTGTCATTCTGTAGGTACAAGAAGCTCAGTTAGCACAGTACAACTACATCTTAGTTGTCGGAGAAGAGGAAGCTAATACCGGACAGGTTCTTCCTATTTCCACTATCTGATAAATTAATTGGTTTCAATTTTAACTTTGCTAGTTTTGTTACCAAAACCTCCAATCAGCCTCTACTCTTTCCTTATTTTAGTAACATGTCTTTATATTTGTGATTGACTTTGACATGGGGTTTGTGGTCGATCACAATTTTAATGAGACATAGAGAGGATGATAACCCGACCAATGATTTTAGTTTGCTTATAAGACTTGTTTCAGTTCAAGCTTGTTAAATGGCCGATTTTACACTCTTAACTTTGATCTAAAACTGCCTCATATTCTGAATAGTGACATCTTCTATCTATCTTAAAAAGCATTCTATCCAAATCATTGTCTTAGAGCCGAGGTGACAGTAGTTTCTGATCTGTTTGAAGAAGTTAACAACATTTAAGCGTTGTTTAATATTGTAGCTGTCTTTTGATCAGTTTTTTTTCTTTCTATTCCCGATTGAAAGTAAAGAGTTTTTCATTGTTTCAGGTGAGTGTACATGTCAGGGATAAGGCAGATCATAGCATTATGAGCATTGAGAACCTGCTCAAACACTTCAGAGACGAAATTGAAGCTTTCCATTGATAATTTGTTTTTGAGAAATATTAAAGCAAGCTTACATAACAAGAACTTTATAGTCACACACATTCGTGTGCTTTATTTGCGTGATTTTTAAGTTTAATGTATCTTTCATTACTGTCATGATTTGTGTTCTTGGTTATACCTATTACCTAGAGCTCAATCATGTAGATTCATATATTGTCTGTTAAGACAGCATTTCATCTTCATTCAAAGAACTAGAGAGGAGTAATGTTAGCAATATTCTACTGTCTCTCACTCCTTGTGTGTTCGCTTTGGGTTTAACTTCTTGCAATGAAGCGACACGAAGATGTCACATGCACATCCAATTTATACATTTTAACGTTCTTATTATTTTATGGATTTTATTGGAAAAACTTGATGGAGTAACTAAAATGACAGATGTGGCGTTACAAATTCAGAAACATATTTGTCTATTCATAAAATTCAAAGACTAAAATGATTGACAATTACAATTTCAGTGACCAATTTGATTATGTATTTGATAATTTGTAACATTACCAGTTATATTTTTTTATAGAGAAAATACTGAACTTTTTCAAAAGTTAAAAAAGTAATTTCAAAAATTAACTATTTAAGATTTAAATTAGCAGGTTAATATATAGATAAATAGATGCATTGGCTATTAATTAACCAAAACTCCTAATTTTAGAGTACACCATGCTTAAATAACCATCAATTAATCAAAGATCTCCCAAAAACACACACTATTTTTGCATATCAAGTCACAAAGCTTACTCAACCATCCAAAATGGTTGCCTCTTTAGACCACCAAATCACAAATTCTGTTACAAAATTTACTTGACTCTAATTAAAAATTGACCTCTAATTCCACAACCCTCACATGTATAACCAAAATGTATATACACACACATAAACCCAATAACTCCATATACCAACTTGGTTTCGGATATCCACAGAGAAAAATAACATAAAAAAGCTTTAAAATGACGGGTATGAGAAACTCGTGTGTTTTGTGTTTGACACTTATGTTGTCTTTCTCTTCAGCCATTCATTGTTTGGATATAGCCAAAATTTTGGGACAAAACCCAGAATTCTCTACATTCAACAAATACTTAACCGAAACCAAGTTGGTTGAACAAATCAACAGTGCCAAAGCCGTTACAATTCTCGCCCTTGACAACAAAGACATAACTTCTCTCTCTGGTAAATCACCTGATGCCATTAAAACCGTTATTGCGACACACATTATAACTGAATTTTATGATGAGAAAAAACTTTTTGACGCCATTGGAAGCCATGCACAATTGCCTACACTTTCTCCTGCTTCAGGTTTAGCCGCTAAAATCTACGTCCAACTTATTGGCGAGGGAGAGGTGGCATTTAGTTCCGCTGTTCAAGGCTCAACCCCCGATACTAAGCTTGTTAGAACCGTTACAACTCAACCCGACGTTGTTTCAGTTCTTCAAGTCTCGCAACCAATTGTTAAGGTTGATTCTTCAACTCCATCAACATCAACTCCTTCAACACAAACACCAGCTTCAGGTGCAACCCCAACAACAACACCTTCAATGGTGGTTGAGTCACCTAAGAGCAGTGTTGCTGATGCACCTGCTCCTAGTGCTTCTTCTCGTACCACATTCGGATTCATAAGTGCTATTGTGGCCTTTGCTTCAATTTTATCTCTCTGTAAGCGTAATATAATGTATTCAATATTAATTGAAAGGGGCATTTAAATTAATTTGTTGTTACTGAGAAAAAAAATCAATGTTACACTGTTGACTTGTGTTTATTGGAATCATTTTTCAGATTGAAAACATCTCCTGTTCTCCCTTTCTTCTCTCTCACTTTTTTTTATTTTATAATTGATGTCGATTTTTTACGAGCTTAATTCTTAACGTTGATCTGTTCTACATTTACGAATATCGCCAAAGTATACAATTGACAATATAGTTTTGTCACACACAGTTGTTGATTTATTTATCAATAGCTATTGTCCAATCTAAAATATAATTGAACACGCATACATAAAATCATAATTTTTTTTAAAATTATGCTTTATATGATAGATAAGTAATTAACCACCAAAAAGGTAAAAAGAAAAGTCAAGGGTCAGCGATATTCCTGTTAATTTCTTAAAAAGAAAAAAGAAGCCAAGTATCAGCCATATCTTCTAAAAGTGTTCAGAAATTCACAATGTATGATCAATAAAACATATTGTTTTACTTTTAGTACTCTGGATGATTTTGTATTGTTTGTAATATACCAGATAAACAGCAGTAATTTATGAGGTAGCAAATTGGCTTAATCAATCACTTTAATCATAAAATCATTGTTCAGATAATCCAAGTTCATGTTGAGCATACTGTCACAGTCTCAGAGACTCAGAGAGTATATCAGCTACAGTTTATGAATAAGATGACAGACAAGTAGTTGTGTAAACTGATAGTTTAGCGACGGTTACACACTTAATAAAGGGCAGTGAACCAAATGATGTAGGTTTTGGACGAGAACGAAAATAGAGTTGATATTACACATATCACAGTAGAGATTGATATACACTAGTAACGGTACTTGGTGGAGTAATCTTTGGGAGCAATGACAAGACCGCGACCCTTCCTTGCACCTCTGTAGACAGTTTCAATGATGTCAATGAACTCCTGTTTGTCCTTCATAGCCCAGTTGATCTTGTTGTTGTTTCCGGTGCCAAGATCTATCATGATGTGCTTGTTCCTAAAGAAGAACATAACAGTCGAAGGATCATACAGCTCATACATGGTGTTAAAATCAGGAACCTCTGTGATGTCCACAAGGTATATCACAGCAAAGTTTTTTATTGTCTCCGCAACCGATGAGAGCACCTCATCCATCTTCACACATAACAAAGAAAAAACAAATTAAGGCAAATTTACTCAATATAACTCATATCAATCTAAAATCATGAATAGGCATACGAATATGATTATATCAATCCAGGCTTTAAAATTGTGGTGGTGTTCATGGTTTCATCAGATCACACCCTTGAAATTTTGAAAAATTGCAGATAAATGTAATTGCTACTGCAGTCACAATGTGTTGAAGATACCTCTAAGTCTCAGTTTGAATTAGCTCTATGAATCTTAACTTGTGAAAAAAAATTATATGAGCCTATAGATGTTGCTGTGTTTACAGAGAATCCAAATGAGGGAGTTTCAGAAAAAGCTCAGATTCAGAAATGAACCTATATCTTAATTATTGAAAAACCTATTAAGAAAACAAATTCCACGAATAAGCATGAAACAGATTTACACCTTTTCATTAATCTTCTTCCTAAACTCGTTACTCTATATCTGTTATCTCCTTTTTTATTGGCTAGTTTCTGTTTTGTATTGTTATCATGCAAGAACATGCCATATAGCCCTACTCAACTAATATCAACTTACATATACAAGAAGTTGTTGCTTAAAAAGTAATATTATTTTAAATTTTTGCGTAAAAGTACTAGTTCTTAGTGAAAAGCTGTTATTGAAACCGCCTCTGAAATTTTTTTCCTCTATTGAAACCTCTACACTAGTACTTTCTGTACACAATTCCAACAAATCTATATGCATCATACTTTATTTTTATTTCATCAAGGAGTAACACTTTAACTCCTTTTGATTTTTTTTCTCACTTAATTAGACACAAAATGAATTAAAAATCTCGGTACAAAAAAAAAAAAGAAAAAGAAAAGCTTCCTTTCACAATCATAACTTCATAAGTGTTTTTAGGGTTTGATTCCTCTATAAAAACATGCAAATTTTGGTGTATAACAACTACCGCAACAAATTGGAGCGATAAATTATTTTTTCTGCAGGTACTCATTATTTTACTTAATTACATGTTCATTCAATCGATCTAAATTATAACCTAACAATTTCAGAACTTATGATTGCAATTAGAGTAAAATTATAAAATCTTGAAGATGATGATGATGATGATGATGATGATGAATGAATAGCATACCTGCATGCAAGTTTCATCCCAATCGTGGCCGAAACGGATGACAACGAGACGTTCCTCCTCGGCGAGGATAGCCTGATCAACAGCCCATCCAGAATGCAAGTGAGGTAACATGTACGACATCTTTCTTCTCTGATTGATTTCTTATTACAATTACGTAACGTAGATTCCCCTTTTGTTATTTAGGGTTTCAAATTCGGGTGCGAGTGTGACAAGGGAGAATATAGAAGACTCCAGTGCAAATTATAAGCCAAAAAAATAAAATTCCCCTTTTGTTATATTTTTTATTATTGTAAAATTAAAATTATATGCAAATTTTTCTTTTCAGCAGTGAATTCTCGTTCGTAAAATTAAAAATCATATGATTTGATGTGTTATTAAAACTCATTAAGAATAATAATTTATAAAAAAAATTTAATATAGATTATAGATTTTTATTGAATATCATTAATTTATTGGTATTTTGAATGAGTCAAAGATTTATTTAAGAATGCATTATTAAAACATCGACTACTTTTTTAGAAAAAGAAAAAATATGATTAAATCCTCAAAGGGGAGGGGGGGAGTACCACAGTTAATTATTAAAAAGAACTCAGAATATTATTAAAGTCTTAAATAATATTTAAGTTCATGTAAGTTCATAATTTTCTGATATAAATTTTTGTAATTTTTTTTTAAGTAAATACCTACAATTATATTTTCTTTTCAAATTAGTCCTAAAAAATATACCCAAAAAAAAATTAGTCTTTAAAAAATATATATATTACAAAAAAAATTAAAAAACCTGTGCACTATAAATCGAAAACTTAAAATACCTATAAATACATTTGACATTTGTTTTATTAATGAGAATAGAAGAATATTTGGACACAGAAACGATTAAAACAGGGAATAAACTGAAGATAACCGCTAAGAAGTTAGAACAATAAAACACTGGGTCTGTTTCTTGGAAGTAAGGTTTTAAAGCAAAGCGAACGAGAAGCGGAGTGGAATTAAAACAAAACCTCTTTATTTATTCAACTAGTAACTAACCATTAAAAGCAGAAGAAGATTCGAAACTCATCAATTCCATGGCTTCCATTTCCGGATCTCAATCGGCGGGTGGCAAAATTGTCAGACCCCGCCGTACCGCCGCCGCTAGGAACCGTACTCCTTACTCCCGACCCGCTCCACCAAACTCTCAGCCTCACCCTCAGCCTCAAAGCCCTAATTGGCTTTCACGTTTCGTTATCTCTCCCACTCGTTTCATTGCTTCTGGTGCCGGAAAGATTTTGTCCTCTGTTTTGGATCTTGAATCTTCTCCAGCTTCTTCTTCCTCGGATACTTCTTCTGCTTCCTCTTCTTATGCTGATTCCGTTGCCGGTAATTCCTATAATTCAATTTACTTATGCAATTTCGTTACTATGACATTTTTCTACTTGCAATTGCAATTGCAATACTAGGGTTTCTGTCCCTATATTATGCTCCTCTAATCATTAATTCAGGAATTATTTTTTTATTTTTTTTATTTTGACTATGTGGACTCAAGTGTACTGAAATTATGTATTTTTACATTAGTTGTAGTAGTTTATCTAGTTGCTGTAGATCTATTTTTGTTGCCATTGTGGATTTTTCGAAAATGAAATCTATAAGAATATATTTTGTATTTAATTAAAAATATTAAAAATCGAAGTACACGTTATAGTTTGTTCAATTTTTTTTCTAAAAGATAATATATTATACATGTCTTTTTGGTATCGGATAGAGCCGTGAAGTGCAATTGTCACATAATAAACCTGTTTGCTGTTCAATTTTGCAGAGGAAGTTGGTGATCTTGATGATGTAAGTTACGACCCTTTTGAAGGTGAAGTTGCATTAAACAAGGTGGGTTATGTTGTGCTTTAGATGCAAAATGCTTGCTTTTTATTATTAGGTAGTAGAAACTAGTAGTTTTCTATAGTTATTTATATTGTTTTTTTGGTATTAAAGGTGGTTGTTTTATGTCTTAATGGATCCCATGTTCCGTCTATATTGTACATTTGACATTGGTATCTTTGTTGAAAGGTTGGGGCATCAGAACCTATCAATTTGTCCGTGAAGGAGCTCCAGCCTTTAGTTGCAAATAGCAAAAGCAAGAATACCATTGAGCAGCTACTTATGCAAGAGACATTCTCAAGGTACTGAAGAATTTATATAGATTCTAAAATTAACATTGAACTTTCCCTTTTCTGTTTCTGTTTCTAACTTTTTTGCATCTTTGTCATATATTTTTGTTGAAAGTTTGCTTTATCTGCCTCTCTTCTAAACATTGTAATTTCATCAACACTAACCGACAGTTAGATTAAAATCACAGCATCCTGGTCATAGGGCTGGCTAATATTCTTTGTAGTGTTGAATTTAAAATTATCAGTATTCTTTATTAGACTCGAACATTCCTCACCTCTTGAGCTAGCTTTTAAGGCCGAGGAAGATTCTAAGATAGGATTAGAGCTTATCTTGTATTTTTTATTAAGCATCAACCCAGGCCAGGCAAGGAATGTATTCATGTAAATTGTACAGTGCTGCAGATATCGTGGTCTATACTGAATTTGCAGACCTTGAACAATATGTTTTGTGTGAATTATAGGGAGTAGAAGTACATTTATTATGTGCCTCAACTGTAGTGGTTGCATGAACTGTTTCCTCTTGTTCTAAATAAGATAAGATTCTCAAACAGCTTAATATTTGATCAGGGAAGAAGGTGATAGGTTGATTAAAATAATAAGATCAAGAGTTGTGGATTCTCCTGCAAATGATGATAGGGTTACCAGGCCAAGGGATATATCCAACGCGACTCTTGCAACTGGTATTCTCTATATTCAAAACACAATTTTAACTGCATACTGTTACCCGACCGTGAATTTTCAATTATTTCTTGGATACAGGCTCACCTGAGCTCTGTAGTGCTGCTGTTATGGAGGCAAAGAAATGGCTGCTGGAAAAGAAGTCCGGATTAGATTCAAATTCTGATTTAGGTTATGGAAGTCATAGTTTGAATTTAATTGCATTACCACAAGTTAGTGACTCTCTCTCTCTCTCTCTCTCTCTCTCTCTCTCTCTAGTGATTTTTGTCTATGCTATCTCCTCCCCGTTTTCCTCCTTCTTCATATAGTATATATCTTGGCAATATAATTGATGTTAATTGTTTGTTTTTACCTATACACATGGCTGTCATGCAGGCTCCTAAAGATGAAGGATCACCTGTGGATGTGGCTAAGTCGTATATGCGTTCACGCCCTCCATGGTCATCTCCTTCTGTAGACCATACCAAGCCGCCAACACTGGCCGGAATTCAGCTCTTTAAAGATGACACACCGCATCTATTTGGTGGCAATTCTACGTCATCCTTGAAGGTGTCATTCAATTTGTTATTTATTTTTGAAATAATATATACTGTATACGTCATTTTAATACTTACTACCTCTGGTCCTTTTTATAAGAGACATACGGGTCAACAAAAGTTGATGTATTTGGTCCGTATTATGAACCAAATAATACATCAATTTTTTATTCAGCCATATGTTCCTTTTAAAAAGGACCGGAGTGAGTATTTTCTTATCAGCTATTTTTGCCTTCAAACTGGACTTTTATCTTTATCTCAATGATACAATTAGCGGATCAAATGGTATTGAAAAGAAGAAAAAAAACTTTCTATTGATCTCAGCGAAGCCCAATGTGAGCTTTAAGAAGACAACCATACACTAGGAAAATTTGGGAGTATCTCTTACAGCAAATACCTGTTTTGCCATCCCCTGTCTTCCTAAAATACATTTTCTTTAATATAGAGTGCCTATCAAATAAGTTACATGCACTGCTCCTGTCAATCTTAGCTCAGTTGTCATTAGGGTTGATTGAGTTACTTACAATATTCAGTTTTTTATTTTATTTTTTGTTGATACTCAAATGCAGTTTAAAAGGGATTCTTCTGCTACCGGGTCATGGAGTATTCAGGATGAGATAAGAAGAGTTAGATCCAGGGCAACAGAGGAAATGCTTAGAACAACTCCTTCCTCAAAAATTGATTGGTCTGCATTTGGTGTGGAGCATAAAGATAATGTCAACTCATCTGCAATTGACAATATTGGAGCTAGTTTGGGAGATAAAGTACATAGTTTTAAAAATTTAGTAAATACATCTGTAAACTTGGCCAGTGAATTGGGTTCTGAGGCCACTCCAGGTATGACTCTACTACTGTAGGAACTCTTTTGCTTTATTCGGAATCGGATAGTCAATCCTTTTAGTATAAGGACCTATTCATTTATTCTTATTACATATATATAACGTCTTGAATGTTTCACACCCACCTTTATTTCCCTTCTTATTTATTTTAGAAACACATAACCTCTTGGATGTTTAACAATTTTCTTTTGGTTTGCCTTTCAGCTTTGCAGAGTAAACAAGATGGGAACCAACCTGAATCTGTGCGGCCTGATCCAGCTAATATTATTTCTGAACAGAATCAGGTGCTCATTTTAAGTGGAGTTTATATAACAAGGACACATATAGGATCCCCTCCCCTTCCCCTTGTAATTCATTCAGGCTTGTTTAAGATTAACTTATTTTCTGTCTTACATTGTTTTTTTTTCTTTTGTTAAGGGCTTTGTAGCTGTTCAGAAAACCAAAGGTAACACTTTTGCTAATTGACACTTTATTAATCACTCACAACTGCACTGAAACATCCTCCACAAAAAAATTTAAGGCCTTATATTGTCTTCAAGTATTACTGTGTTAGATTTGCTTAATTTGTTTGTCAAATATATTTTAGAAGCAAACCCATTTTGCTAATTATCAATGCTTAGCTTATGTAATACTCAGAACAGAGCCGTTGCCGACATTTTAGAGGTCCCGGGCAAATAATTAATATGAACCCCTAATAAAAATTTTGTACAAAAAAAAATACACAATTTTTTTCAAAAATAGCATCATCTATTTAAATTATAAATAGCAACAACAGCTTCAAAAATAGTCATTTATCCATGTAACTAACATAAACAAAAAGTTATATTCTAATCAATATTATCAAAATACATGTTAGGTACTTAAAAAAAAGTCTTCCTCCTAGCATTTTTTGAAGCAAATTCTTCAATCAAAACTTCATATTATATATTCTCCAACAAATCATTCTCAATTGCTATCATTGCTAACCTATTGAGCCTTTTTTGTTAGGCTATTGTTCTTTAGGCCAACTATTGATTGGGCATCTTGTTTCAACTAAGTGATATAATTACTTCATTTTTTTTTTGAGGCCTCTATTTTTTAGAGGCCCTGGACTACAGGCCTTGTTGCCCTTGCTCAAATACGCAGAGGACTCGGAACAACCATAATTGGTCAATTTGACTCTGACACTGTTCATTATTATTTAATAGCTGAGAAGTACTGCATGTTTTAACTAGCATGCATAGATCCATTGTTCTTTTTGTTGGCGCAATCTGACTAGCAGATAGAATGCTTGTTCATTAACGGAATTTATTCCCTCGTCTCTCAGTAGAAGTTTTACTTTGCTTATTAAAAACCATGTCACATAGGTACCCAAGATGGATATAAAGAAATAACTACTTCAGTACTAAGAGACGGGTCCTCAGATAATATGCACAGGTTAGAGTATATCATTTTGACATTTCTCTGTAATATACTGATATAAACTTTTCCTTAACTAGAATTCCACCCTAACTTTACATTTTCTTTGTTTTTTTTTGTCTGATTGGTGGAGTAACTATATGGGGCATTCATGGTTCTTGTACCCTATAATTTTAACTCATTAATCACGTTTTTGACAATTGCTTTAGTCTGATGAGAGGATATTTTAGTTAACCTAAATCACATTCCTTTCATTTGGTACTATGTTTGAAATTTATAACAACCCTGACGACCCCCCCAAGCTCCCTGTATATTGCAAGACTAAATGACTGATACAAACTACAGGAACAGTTAAACATTGTTTTGAGTTTAATCCTTTATCAGCGTTTATGGTTACCTAACCGCCCATGTACAGAGGTCTGATCAGGTTATTGTGGGGATATCTGGCCCTGTTTGGTTATATAATTTGTCTTCTAAATTTTGCATTTTCCTTAATTTAGTAGGAATGGTGACACTAATGAGTCTAAGCACCAGCCAGATCCAGTTGAAGAAACTAAGGAAGGTAAGAGTTTTTGGTTCCTTCGGCCCCCCTATGATTACAAAATGCAACCAGTTGATGTTATGAGCTATTTGCAATTTATGTAATCACGGATGTTTGTTAATAATGTTATTGTGAATTTGTAAGAATTGCACTATGCTAAGTGTATAGTTTCATGACCCAGTAAATCAGTGGTACTATTACTGTAATAGTAATAGCATTTCCTAGTAAAACTGAGTGAAATTAAAATCACACTGTCTATGTAGAATTTGTGATGGTTCTAGCTGGATATCTTGTAAAAAGAAATATTAAACTACCGTGAACTTTTGTATTGTCTGATTATTGGAAGGCTTTGATGTCACATACTGTTTTTAGATTCGCCAGAGGGTTATAGTCCTGCATTCAGGTGAAAAGCATCTTGTAATGCACAATGCATGCATGGGAGATTCAGCTTTTTTATTTTGACATTTTATGATGAGTATGATTGAATCCAATTTATATATTTCTTGGTTAAATATGTTTAGCATTTTCTTAAGGGCGTGTTTGCAAAAATCAGGTTAATTATGTGGGTAGATTTGGTATTTCGCCATCATAGGGTCATGATAATTTATCGTTGTTTGCCTCCTTAGTTTAAATATTTTATCCATTATTTTCAAATATTAATTTGCTTCTTAGACGATCCTTCCTTCGAATACAGTTTCAAACTCTAGATTACAAGATGGAAATCTCTCAGAATTCAAAGAGAATGTTGGAGCAGATGATGCACCGGAAAATGGATTCCCCTCTTCAAGGCCCAGGTAATCATGGTTCACAGGCTTTTCTTGTTTGCATTTTTTGGGTAGGTAATCATGGTTCACAGGCTTTCCTTGTTTACAATTTTTTGGTAGATTGTTCTATATGCAAAATATTTTTTTTAGGGATTGTTGGCAACATATTTTTTATTATTATGTGAAGTTAATGCGGATTCTCAACCAAATAAGAAATGGCCCCGAGGCTCTAACATATAGGGATTAGGGAGGGGGAGGGAACCACAATTTTGTACTATCTATGTGAATTTTACCGGAAAAAGTGTGTTGCTAACCTTTTATTATGAATGGAATGTAAAAGTGGGATATAAGTTTTTTTGTTGCCTTCATGATAGTATTACTTCCTCAATTACTAAATTTGAAATCAACAACTTTTGATTGACTTCAAATGTCATAGTGGGAAAATCTTCCTATCCCATTTATCAAAATACTAAAGTAGTTCTGCCATTTTTCTGTTTGCTAGTGTCTATGCAGGGAAGGGCGTTGAACAGAACTCAAAAACATTGAATAACGAATCAAGTACAGTCAATTCAAGTCAGGAGAAGATAGCTCAGGGCATTCTTGAGCAAGAGACTTGTATAATGTCTCATGAATCTACTGAGGTGCCTGATGTGAGTGTAGATGGTACTGTTGCTTCCAAAGATGAAGGTATTGCCACGGGGTCGCAGAACAGCTCCAGTGTACAGTATGAAGTTCAACATAACAGTTCCCAGGCAGGTTTAGAATCAGGTTTGGTAGCCACACCAACTAGTATTGCTAAGCAAAAGGGTAAAAGATTGACCAGATACAACAGAAGGGGTAGCAAGGGTGTCAAATAAGGCAGATTGTATTTTGTATGTTAAATTGTAAGTTACGGTTAGCTTCAAAATAGGATGCAGGCCATTTGTTGAGGTTAATAATGTTCACAAATGAGTCTACATCAACTTAGGGAGTATTGTTTATTTCACTTGCTCGTTGTTCTTCATTTGTTGATCATGTCCACGGAAATCAGGCTCGGGACATTGAATGTATTTTTGTAAAAATGGTTAAATTAGCGACATATTTTTTTTTCCTTTTCCTATTTAACTAATTGACATGGATTTGCATGCACAACATGAGTGGTTAAACTGGTCTTTGACAGTCAGCTGAAAGGCCTCCTCCATCACCAGCCAACAGAGATCTGAGCATGGGCGGTTAGGACATTAAACATTCACTGTGCAACAGAAGGTAAAGTAGTTATAGATGGGATGTAAGGGTACTTGTTTGTGTGTTTGATGGTTAATAAGACGGATGTATGCTTTTTAATTTTGATTGTGTATTTATGTCGTATGGTTTCTTGATTTAATTGTAATATTATTATTATTAATTTATATTTGATCATTTAGTCATATTAGTCCAAAGGTTTGTCTAAAGGATTGAAACCCTCTCCGTGTCAGTTAAAAGATTTTACAAATTGAAAAAAGTTTCTTGCAAGATTTCTTCTCAAAATATAAGTAAAAATGAGTCAACAAAATTTGATATTTAACTTGAATTTTACACTAAATATTGTAAAAGTGGGCCAACTTAATCTTTAATTGTTGAAGTAATTAAAGAATTTCGTGTAATCATCGTACCTAGATGCTATAAGTGAAGTTGTCATCGAAAACAAATTAATTCCTCCACCATATCCAACCCAAAATTACTCCAATAGTAGTCTCCATTAACGATGCATCCTTAATTCTACAAAACTAAGCTTTATATGTAACCATTCAATCCAATTATGCACACTAAAAAATGGCACTTACTAGACCTAAACAATGATTTTTCATAAATCTTTTATTCTTGGACAATCTATGATTACAAAGAGAGCATCTTTCAAGTTGAGTCATTCTCTATTAGCAACAAACAATTTTTGTCAAGAGTGATTGAATTTTTCTAAAATAAATTTAAGTGCCATGAATTATTTTAAATTTTTTTAGATAATTTGATACACTTGATGACCAATATCATAGAAACATTGATTTTAAAACAAAAATAGTACTTAAGTGATATTTATTCTTTCATAAAAGAAAAATAACCAACTAGAATAAAAGAACAAATTGACAAAAATGTGTATAAAAAAACAAATTGACAAAAAAATGTGAATGCGTATGAAATATTACTTTTGGAGGATAAATGTATTTCATCATTGAGTAGCTAACTTAGTCAAAAAAAATAATTAAGTAACTAACAATTACTCTATAAATAAACTAGAAAGATATATTTTTGATACACTGTAATATATATTATTATCAATAACTATTATGCTTCCGAAAAATATATTATAAAAAAAAAAAACAATATAAGAATAATCATTGTATTCGACAGTCATGATATTTTGTGTCGACGAACAAAGAATAGTTTTATATTCGCTTTTCTTCTAGATCATCGCTTCAGTACTCGCTCACTCACCGGAGCAACAGAACGATTGACGGCGGAGCAATGGAAGCGTCTTCATCATCATCGGTGATAGCACAACAAACATGGGAATTAGAAAACAACATAATCCCAATGGAAACACCCGCCGACGATTCAATTTTCCACTACGACGAATCAGCCCAAAACCAATTCCAACGCGATAAACCATGGGCTAACGATCCTCACTATTTCAAACGCGTTAAGATCTCTGCACTCGCTCTTCTCAAGATGGTTGTTCACGCTCGTTCCGGTGGAACCATCGAAGTTATGGGTCTCATGCAAGGTAAAACCGATGCCGATTCCATCATCGTTATGGATGCTTTTGCTTTGCCTGTTGAAGGTACTGAAACTCGTGTCAATGCTCAAGCCGATGCTTATGAATACATGGTTGATTATTCTCAGACTAACAAACAGGTTTCGTTTAAACCCTAACCCTAATTACACTTTTGTTATTATTTTCTCTTAAACCCTAACCCTAATTGGTTGATCATATTTGTGTGTGTAGGCTGGGAGATTGGAGAATGTTGTGGGATGGTATCATTCTCATCCTGGTTATGGCTGTTGGCTATCTGGGATTGATGTTTCAACACAGATGTTGAATCAGCAATTTCAGGAGCCATTTTTGGCGGTTGTGATTGATCCGACGAGGACTGTTTCTGCTGGAAAAGTTGAGATTGGGGCATTCAGGACTTACCCTGAAGGTTATAAGCCTGCAGATGATCCTATTTCTGAGTATCAAACTATTCCTCTTAATAAGATTGAAGATTTTGGTGTTCATTGTAAACAGGTTTCTATTTTTTCGTAGCTCCAATTTCAAACCCTA
The DNA here is from genome assembly GCA_951804385.1 of Trifolium dubium. NCBI lineage: Eukaryota > Viridiplantae > Streptophyta > Magnoliopsida > Fabales > Fabaceae > Trifolium > Trifolium dubium. The sequence goes on along the minus strand of OX638076.1, from coordinate 2,757,944 downwards.
AAAAAATCATTGCATTTTTGTCTAATACATTTGTGTGTTTTTTCAGTATTATTCCTTGGATATCACTTACTTTAAGTCTTCTCTTGATTCACACCTTTTGGATCTTCTGTGGAACAAATATTGGGTGAACACACTGTCATCTTCTCCTTTATTGGGCAATGGAGACTATGTAGCTGGACAAATCTCTGATTTAGGTATTTTTCAGTGCCGTTCTTTTTGCTCTGATAATCTGGTTTTCGTGTGTTGATTTTCTATTTCTCTTAATAAATATCCTGTCACTATTATTGTTATATTCTGTAATTATGAATAACTCAATTAGAAACTTTTCTTTGTTGCAGCTGAAAAGCTAGAACAAGCGGAGAATCAATTGGCACACTCACGTTTTGGGCCACTAGTAGCACCTACACCTAGAAAGAAAGAAGTGAGTGATTGTTTCTTTATATATCTATTGCAGTTTACTTTATCTAATTGTTGGAACTTCTGAATTGAGTGTATCAGCTGGGTTATTGCTTCACTTGTTCATTTGTCCAATATATTTATTATGATCAAAACTGTTCTTGGTGTTTTGTTACTACAGCATTCATTCATTCTTTAGGGATATATTTAGATATCCAAATGTAGTCAGCCAGGAGTATCCATGATTACTATACCGCATTATACATTTTAACAAGTTCATTTAAAATCATGTTTACCAAATGCTCTCACCCAATGCCAAAAAAGTTGTTTGCTGTTGTCCCCATCAATCACATCTGACAACAAATGATTAGGATCTGGATGTTAGGCGCATGAATGTTTGGGATTGTAGTTGTAGGGCTAACTGTTGCTTCTGTGCCTAAGGAGTAAGGATTTTTGCTCTTTACATTTGTATTTTTGCTCAGGAGACATTCACTGTTTTGTCCACTTTCCACCTTTCCCTTTGAATATGTTCTTAAAAGAATTCAAGGAAATACTGCTTATATTGTTCTTTGATTTCTGTATAAGGCTGTATCATTTGTGACTCTGTGTCATGATATGTCAGATACTAAAGATTGGAGAAATGTTTAATTGTTTATGGTGCTTGATTTGTCCTCTCTTAATTTCCTCACAACATCTTAGATTCACATGGTCAATTTATTGTAACATTGCATTCATCCCTCACAATTATATGTATTTCATACTCTTTCTTTTTGTATATGTTTCATCAAAGAAAGAGCAAGTTTGTGTGCACTGACCATACGGTGTAATGGCACCTGCAAAATAACAGAACCTTTTAATGTTTGATTAGTTTGTGCTCGCGATAGTGTGGCATCGTCATTTTTCATTTAATATTATGGTAAGTGTAATACGTATAAAATAGCAAATCTTCTGCAATGTGCTTGAAATTTCAGTGGAACCTGTCCTTCTATGGTGATAGGTACTATGCTATGCCTTTAGCATAGAACAGATCTTGAACCATTTTAATTCATAATAAGCACTTTACCTATTTGATGCTAATTTTTCATTATCAAATTTCTGAGTGTCATAAGCCATGAATGACACAATATTGATGTTAATTGTTAACATTCTCTTTCTATCCACCCCATCAATTTTTCCTCCTTGCATACTTGATGCTGACATATCAAATTCTTAATAATCTGCAGGAAGAATCTCCACTTGCTAAGATTACTCGAGATAGTGCAAAGATAACTGTGGAGCAAGTACATGGTTTAATGTCACAGGTATTGCCAACACCACCATCCTATAAAAAAAATATACAAGTTGATATAGTATATATAGATAGCTAAAATATTATGGTGAATTTGTTGAATGCAGGTAATCAAGGACACCTTGTTCAACTCTGTTCATCAAGCTAACAAGACTCGCACAGAAGCATCTGACCCTGAACCGATGATTGAGAGCTGATTATGGTTTGGTTTCTCTACTAGAAGGGCATTTGTGCAACTTTTCTTTTTGCGATGTCCTCCTCATTCATGGCCAACAGGTCTATATTCAACGGATGGACAGTTAATCTAGTTTTACATTTTGTTTAGAGCCTTGTATATCCTTGTTGGTGGCGTTGCATCATACAAAACAGTTTTCAAGACTTTGATTATCAACTAGGCAATTGACAGATTTAGATTCTTGAATTGTTATGTTTAGCAAATTTTATAAAGTTGAAGACTTTAATTCATTCAAAAACTAATAATTGAGGACCGTAATATTTAAGAAATACAAAAATTGTATATTAACTATGTTAAAAAGAAGTGCAATTAAAACCAAAAGTAGACAAAATCTGATGACAATTCTTATAAAATGTTTTCATGCTATTATTTGGTTTCCTTACGCTGTTCCGCATACAATTGCCTATGATTTTCCATTGATTGGAAATTTGGCATGGGAATTGATTAAGAATTTGGAGGAGAATGGAATTGAGATAAAGGAATGAGAATGGAAGACAATCCTTCCTCTTGTATGTGATTTTATTTTTCCTTAAGCGACTAAAACATCAAATTTAAGGACTCAAAAAACATAACGGAAAGAATTTAAGAATCTCTCCCACACAAAGCAAATAATATTCTGGTAAATTATACATATATGTGAAGAAGCAAACGACTGAATCGGTTTTAATTTTTTTTTTCTTCTCTTGTTATTATAATTCCAAAACAAACAAGTAATTATTATTTATAAGCTTTTTCTCCCCTTTCATTTTAAAAATACTAATCTCTCAAATAAGGCGGTAGTATCTGAAAACTTATCAAATAAGATTCGTCTATTATTAGAGGAACTGAATTGAAGAGACATGTTAAGTTCACCTAAAAATAAAATTCCTGGTGCTCGCAAACTAACAAGAAGAAATTAACATTTCACTAAACATACAAGGGAGGTAGAATCATGACATGAGCACAGTGGTTAAATTGAATACGTATCGGTAAGAATGGATGGTTTAAACAAAAAGGATTACTATGAAATAAGCAAGGTAGGTCCTAGAATAGTACAACGTTATGCTATGCCTGCACATGAATGTGGAAACTATATAATTTTGGAAGTCATTTTCATATGTACGGTAATTTCAGACTTATAATCAATTAGATACCCAATACAAGAGGCCTCTATGAAAACGTACTAGTACTACTCTTCACCTTTCATCCCCACCACCCCCATCAAGAGCAAAAGTCTAACTCAAATAGAACTCCCAATTTTATCTACTACTCTATAATTTTAGTTCTATTTCAGCCTCATGTGATTTTATGAATTGGCAAATTTATCAAACTTCTCATGATATAAACATTTAATTCAAATTAATAGTATGAATATAATGTAACATAGTTGACACTTGACAGATAATTGAATCACTCAGTGTATGTTGACATGAATTTGTTCTTCTAACCGTTTTAGTAAGAAAGAACATATGTAAGAAGATGTCTGTCTCTTAAATGAATGTATGTAATTTGAAAAAACATATATCATTTTCTAGTTATTTTTTTGAAGGATAAATTGGTAACAAAAATCAAATCAATTAGTAATAGTTTTTGAAAAGAAAAAAAAAGTATGTATAGAATAATTATTGATTTAAATAGTTTTTTTTTTATAAATAATGTATGCTTTGAGTTTTTGTGCCTAAGAATGTTTTTTCCCACTCTTTGTGTCTCTCTCAATACTGTCACACCAACATGCATTTGATAAGATTCTTATGGGATAGCATATAACAAAAAGCGATGTCTTCATTCACAAGCAAATGGTCCTTTGAATTCTCTTTATGGTGCTTATGCAATTTTTGTATTCAACTCTCACATGTGGCACCTAAACCACACACATACATACACGAGACTTCTCTCAATTTGGTTTCCTTTTCTAGAATTTGGCCATGGAAAAATGGAAGGCTAGCAACTTTGAGGGGTAACTAATTTCATAATCCAACAACAAACATATCATCTAGAGAGCTAATTTGTCTTGTGACCACTATCTCACTCATGAACTTCATAATCTAAATTGTCTTTTGGATTTTTAAGGGACATGTCCTACCACTATTTTCTCGTGATAAATCTAACCATCCAAGTATTCAACTTCGTGTTAATAAAGCTAACCACAAAAATGTTGAAAGGTAATGATTTTTTTTTTGAAAATGTGATTAATTCTTATATTAAACAAGCATCTCCTCCGTCTCATGCAAAATAAACCCAATTTATTTGGGCAAAAATGTAAAGATAAAAAAAGTTGAATGGTGGATTTGTTACTTTATTCTAGTTTAAGTGGCGGAATATGACAATACTAAAAGATAGCAGTGCAACAATAGTAAAGATGAAAAGAGATTGCACCTGTGAGTATAATTGTCGATAAAGTCAGTATAATATGTAGAAGTTGAAGTTTGAATTTAAAATTTCTAAGTTATTTATTTTAAAGAATAAAATTCTTACAACTAGATTACTTTTATATTTTTTTTAGATATGGCTGGCTGAGATAAGTTCCACATAATTCCCATCACAATTGATGGTAATTAGAAGAGTGAATCATCATTGATCTTTGAAATTTTAGAGGCTGAACAATTTATTCCTTTAATTCTTTAAATAAAATCTCTAAAAGTAAAGATGATTAATAAATTTAAATCTTGTCAATCAATTCTAATAATTTTGAACTGTAAATTAGAGAACAATTTGAGAGATTAGATTGAGTGACAAATTAACTTTATAGACCAAAATTTTATTCACTAATAATTCAAAGTTATCATCACAATGAAAATGCCCTTGCCACTTGAGGTTGGAAACTCTATATACTCCTATATAAGTTTTATGTTCTATTTATGTGTTTCTCAATCAAATAAACCAACTATGTGGTGATTTTATATGTCAAATGCTTGAAAAAGAAACCTTGCTCTAAATCATTCCTTGCCTTTGAGAGTGAAAGGTGGAGCACTTCCACTATTCACTTGGGATACATTCCTCCTCACCCGGACAACAATGATATTGCAAACCAAATCCATACCATATATGCCTTATGTAAGGCTTTTCATCAAGAATCTTTGCTCCACTTGGTTTTATCACTAGAAAATAAATAAAACCATTCAATTTTTGGTTAGTGTGCCTAAAAACATGGGAGAATTACTATTAGCCCAACTAACTTTTTGGTAGCAATAATAATTATTCTAATGGCATCTCTTATCTTAGCCTTTCTTTCCAATTTCTTTTTCTATTCAACTTTATACTCATGGTGTGTCTATTGCCTATTTGTTTTGGTAGGTCACAAAGAGAGTACTTAATATTTAATTTATAATTTTTTTTTAAGTAATATTCATATTTTTATAACTTTTAGTTATTCTAATTTCAATCAACTAAGTCTAATTATTATTATTTTTAAATTTTACAGAATTTTTTTTATTTAATATTAAATTCTTTTCTTTATAGTTTATTTTTTATCTATATTTTATCAAATTTCAAATATTTATATTTAAAATTGAATTATATAGAGATAAATTAATAATTTTATTTCTTATCCTATATTCGGCTTATTTCTAACACAACTCCATTCAACATAAGAATTTTTTACCAGAGTGGCAATAAGATAACTTTCATATTTAACTCATCATATCTTAGTATTTCATCAAACGCTAAATTAAAATAAAATACTATATAATTATATGATCTTATTCTAACCACTAAAAAGCCCAAAAATATTGATATATGCCATTTTGGTTCAATGCTAACCATTGCTTGTTTGAGAACGTATACTCTAAAATATTTTCAAAGATGACCACATCTTTTTTCTTTTGAAGCATAAATGCTTATCTATCTTTCCAATTTTCCATGAGGCGTGAAAGATGTATAGACACAGTGAATTACTGAATTAAGCCAAGGAGAAATGAAAGCTTCCCACTGACAATTTAATTTGGAATCATGCAACTACTTTAATTTGGGTCAATACATTATGTATCCAAGCTGAATCAATTTTTTTGGTAAATAAATATCTTATCGCCTTATTATTACTCTTTTCAAAAAGTTGTTAATTCCCACTAGGTAATTTCCTCAATGGTTCAAATATACTAATAATACTTTTTAAAAAAATAAGCAAACATACTAGAAGTACTACTATATGTATCTAACTAATTTTATTCTAATTTCAGGAAAATTGAATTTAGTTTTGAACCTATTTATCACATTTCTTGTACACATGTACGGAACGACTTTTACCAAATTCTAAAAGGATTGGTTTGTACTGTAACTGTAAGCATAAAAATGTTTAATAGTTAAGGCACATATAATCAAATCTCACACCATAATATATGACATTTTTATTCGATGAATATTGATTCAATTAATAAGAAGTTTATTCATTTCTTAGAAGAACGTAAGTTCAACTTTCATTGTCGGTTGAAGATCTATCTTATAAAGATCCAACTCATTTGAACTTTTATTTATAAAATAAAAATATGAAAGTTTTCCGTACAATTTTCACCAAGGACTCAAGGAGATTTCCTAACATGGCTAGTTATTGAATTAATGTAAGGAGTTATAGCCAAAATTTCCAATAAATTCTGATCAAAATTCCTCAATGAAAAATCCTCAAATTCTACTTAAATCCTTAATTCATTAATGGACTTAAACATTCATGTATCATTTTGTTGTCACGTTCTTCCGATTTAAAGGTAACATGAAATGTCACCATCGAATTGCTGCCCTATATTCTAGGGCCATTAATTATTAGAATGAAGGAAGCAAATTGTTGTGAACAGAACATTTTACGTGTGTTTTTACGAGGAAATTGAATAGAAGAAGAAAAGCATATATAAGCAAATGGTCCAAAATTTGCTATTTGCTTGAATGGCACAAGAAGAATCAAAGTCGAGGGAAAATATAATGCAGTAATTTGGATTGTATGGTATAAAGGCAATTAACTTGAATATTCATCAATTTGTAATAACCCTCAAAACTCAAAAGAACTACTTGGTCGCATATGAAGCTCAAAAATAGCCCAAACAATGTAAATTAAGAGGAATCACAAGAAGCTGTTATATTCCACTTTTATGACCCCAAAACTTGTTACATTGAATTAGTATTTTTGCACATTGCATATATGTATCTCCAGCGCAAAATGTATGTGCCAATTGGGAATATTATGATCCGTGCAATTACTATCTTCATACATAGCTAGCTTCCTTTTCTTTTTCATTTACAAGTATAAAATATAATACTACTACTAATTAGCATATCAACGGATATAAAATATCAAAGAGAAGTGATTTATAGCACAACTCATTGACGGAAATAGATTCAGAGCAGTCAGATTCCTGCAGTTAGTGCATTAGAGTTGTCTGATCAAAATTATACGGCTCAAATTTAATGTAGTTTTGAATTTCTATAATATTAAAATTCTAACCATTAATTTTAAATTGTCTGATGTTAATTGAACAACTTCGATTTTATTGACTACATGCACTCATACATGCTGACTGCACCTAAACTAGGTCTCTCATTTGACTTGCATCATTTTTTTTTTTACTAAAGTCGACACTGTCTTATTAGTATGTTAAAACGAACACATATTTTAAAACATCAAACATAGAAAATGTTTTTAAATGAAATTAAACAAATTTTTTTGCATATATTCTTAATTCTTATAGCCTCTCTATCTCTCTGCTCAACTAGAGATAATATCTTTAATCTCTTTGAATTGTTACTAATAATGAAATAATCAAAAACTGTATAAAAAACAAAATTTGTTTTAATATAATGTATTACTCTATAGTCTATAATACTAATAAAATCCTTTAATTGTATTATAATCTTGACAATGTATGGGCAAAGATAGTAATAGTAAGATATATAAGTATAATAATTTGGCACGTAAGAAAGATTGGAAAGGAAAGTAAGAAAAAAAGTGGGTCAAACAATTAAAATGAACGTGGTACAAAAATGGTAAATTTAAGTTGTACAAGTAGAAAACGAAAGAGGAAATGAAGAAACAAGACGCATGAGAAGAAAATCCTACCCATGATAACATTATCATCTCTTAAGTCATAATCCATAGACATCAAAATTAAAAATTAGGATTCTCGTGGACTTCAAATTTTTACATTAACACATACAATCATATCAGTAGTTTTTACAAACTAAATATAATAACTGATATGATTGAATATGTGAATGTAGAAATCTAATAATTAACCGTAATAGTTAAGTTGAATTCACGCGCGACATGTGAAAGAAAAAATTGACACAAAAAAGAGTTGGGTTTGTGCATGTATGTGGAACCTGACCACCTTGAAAACTAAACACATAAGCCATACATACATACACCTCATTGATTCTCACCTACAGAATTTAGGTACCTTACCTGGACCGGTTATTACTTCTTCTTCTTTTTTATTTAAAAAAGATTATTATTGTTAGTTTGTTACACTAGCTCATACATACATACACATGATGATCACATCATTCACATGGACATACATGCATACATACATAGATGTAGAAATTGAGAGAGTATATATAGACCAGCTTATAACTCAAAACAACCGCTGCATCATCATTTCTTCAATTTGATCATTTTTTTGTTTTCTCACACACACTCGGCTATCTCTATCTCTCTATTAATTCTTCGTTCGTTCGTTCGTTCGTTCCATGACTCTGTTTTCACTTCATAATAACAATTAATTAGTGTATCTTTCTTTCTTTCATTGAGGTAGCTAGCTAGCACTGTAACTGTAATAGTTCAAACATGGGAGGAATCAGCCTCGAGGAGATCAAAAATGAGAACGTCGATCTGGTATCATTTCATTTCTTCTTCTTCATCACTTTCTTTTTCTATGTTAATTTTGCTTCTGCAAATGCGATTCACTAATTTGTGTTTTCTGCTGCACTACCGTTTCCGTTTGAATTATGAACATGCTAATTGATACTTAATTACTTCGATTTAAGTTCTTAATTAATACCATAATCAAGTCGCTTAATTATCTAAATTAACCAAAAATTATTGATGAGATGAGAATAATTATATTATTGTTTGTTGATCAAAGAAGAAGAAGAAGATAAAGAGCTTGAAGTGTTGTAGTTTGGCGCGTTAACAGAAATTCATTCATTCCTTTCAAGTTACAACAAACTAACTAACAAACCACGCACGCTATAACTAACTAACTTTCGCATTCACCATGTGACTCTGTGACACTGCATGTACATATATTTTATCACAGTACTATTCATTAAAAATATTTAGTAGTATAATTATTGCTAACAATATTTTTTTTATTTATTCTAAAAGATTTAGTAGTCTTATATAAAAAATATTTCATTTGCATTTTCAAATAATTGTTACTTTAAAATATCAATAAATATTATACAATAATTCATAAAATTTGACCACTAGATCAATTAAATTTGGATTGTTTCTGATTCAGTTAGACTGTGATGTAGTCGTGATTAAATCAAATAGATAAAAACAATTCATAATATATCACATAAATAGAAGCAATGTTTTAATTTAAAAAAAAAAATTGGACTGAATAAAAATCGGTCAGTTCCATTTTGGCTAATCACGATTATATTGCAGCCTATTGGTCACATATTAATATTTTTTATTTATTTATCATCTAGTTCAAAGTTGAATTGATTGAATTAATTTAACCATTGCATAAAGTTTTCTTCAAACTTCTGTTTGATTTTTATAACATAAAGTGCTACAGTGAAACAAACAAAACGATTGGTTCAGCAACTTGAATTCATTCATATTTTTACTACACAACCAAGTAAAAATGAAATAATTGAATTAACGTGTGTTTTGCAGGAACGAATTCCAGTAGAGGAAGTGTTTGAGCAGCTGAAATGTTCAAAAGCAGGTTTATCCACCGACGAAGGAGCGAATCGGCTTCAAGTTTTTGGTCCAAACAAATTGGAAGAGAAAAGAGAGAGCAAGTTTTTGAAGTTTTTAGGGTTTATGTGGAACCCTTTATCATGGGTCATGGAAGCTGCTGCTATTATGGCCATTGCTTTGGCTAATGGAAGTGGAAGACCTCCTGATTGGCAGGATTTTGTTGGTATCATTTCTCTGTTGGTTATCAACTCAACTATCAGTTTCATTGAAGAAAACAATGCTGGTAATGCTGCTGCTGCTCTCATGGCTGGTTTAGCCCCCAAAACAAGGGTATGCATGCATATCTCTAATATCTATTACTACTATTTCACTGTTTTAGTTTTGGAGTTAATACTATATGTTTTAGTCCTTCAAATTATTATAATGATTGGTTAACTAGTTAACTTAGCCCTTTAAATTTGTAGACACTTACATTGAAAAATATCAATTACTTTAGTCATTTTCTCAAATTTTGCACCGTAATTTTGATGCTGCAAAAGACTAGTATTTGAGTTAGTATGTGCGTCTTTTATTGGTTTTGATAGATGTTTACAAAAGACATATTTTGATGAAGAGAATTACTTTACAAATTGATAATGGAAATAAATTGAAATTTTACAAATTTGAGGGACTAAATTTACTGACCCTTACTATTTCAAGGACTATAAAGCCTATTTACTTTATTTGGAGAGTAAATACACAAATAAGTCATTGTAAGGTTAGATCAATCTAGTCCTTTGATTTCTGGAATTGAAAAGTTTTAATCAAATGCATCACTCTGTTGGTATTTGTAGGGGCTAGAATGACATTAAGATTTAAGTTAATAATATCTGATGGATGAATTTGAAATTAAGTAAATAATGTTAATGATACATTTGAAAATAGATCAAGAGGAGCATATTTGATTAACATTTTGCAATTCTAGAATCGTTTTGAAATATTATTAATGTGGGGGACTAGATTGATATAACTCTACTATTATAAGGACCAACCTGGATATTTACTTATTGTTTAGAGCTCTATATATTTTTTTTTTCTTAATTGATGTTAATTCATCTTTCTTGTTACAAAACTTGTAGGTTCTCAGAGATGGCCGATGGAGTGAAGAAGATGCTGCGATTTTAGTCCCAGGTGACATAATCAGCATTAAATTAGGAGACATCATTCCTGCCGATGCTCGTCTTCTTGAGGGTGATGCTTTGAGTGTTGATCAGTCTGCTTTAACCGGAGAATCTCTTCCGGCGACAAAGAATCCCTCAGATGAAGTGTTTTCTGGTTCAACTGTTAAGAAAGGTGAGATTGAAGCAGTTGTTATTGCTACTGGAGTGCACACATTTTTTGGTAAAGCTGCTCACCTTGTTGACAGCACCAACCAAGTTGGTCACTTTCAGAAAGTCCTAACAGCAATTGGTAACTTCTGCATTTGCTCAATTGCTGTTGGAATATTGATTGAGCTCGTTGTCATGTACCCCATACAACACCGAAAGTATAGAGATGGAATTGACAATCTTTTGGTTCTATTGATTGGAGGAATTCCAATTGCTATGCCTACGGTTTTGTCAGTTACTATGGCTATTGGTTCTCATAGGCTTTCTCAGCAAGGTGCAATTACAAAGAGAATGACAGCTATTGAGGAAATGGCCGGCATGGATGTTCTCTGCAGTGATAAAACCGGGACTCTGACCTTAAATAAGTTGTCTGTTGATAGAAACTTGATTGAGGTTTTTGCTAAGGGTGTAGAGAAGGACTATGTTATCCTTCTTGCAGCAAGGGCTTCCAGGACTGAGAATCAAGATGCCATAGATGCTGCAATTGTTGGAATGCTTGCTGATCCAAAGGAGGTAAATATATATACCTAAATGCTCTATTGATAGGTTTTCTTATCAGATGGAATCAAACTCGATGCCTCGAGGTTTACAGCACACACACACACACACACTGTGCATCAACCAATTGCGCTAGACCTTGGTGTAATAGTGAATTTTAGGATGAAGATACAAATATTCCAACTTCTAGTTTTACTTTGAATTGCACAGGCACGAGCTGGTGTCAGGGAGGTTCATTTTCTCCCATTCAATCCTGTAGACAAGAGAACTGCTTTAACTTACATTGACTCTGATGGAAATTGGCATCGATCTAGCAAAGGTGCTCCTGAGCAGGTAAAATATGTGTTTTGTTGGCAGTGGCACCACCGTATAATCATGTTCATGAAGATGACTAATTGATGTTTTTTCTCCTGGTTTAGATATTGAACCTCTGCAACTGCAAAGAGGATGTCAGGAGAAAAGCTCATTCAGTAATTGATAAGTTCGCCGAGCGTGGACTCCGTTCTTTGGGTGTTGCTAGACAGGTCTAGAAATTTGATATTACTGTTCGCATTTCTTGTTTATTAGACTTATTTGAACACCCTTCATTTGTTGATGCTATTGAATGGTTTGTTTATAACAGGAAATACCTGAGAAAAATAAAGATAGCCCTGGTGCACCATGGCAGTTTGTTGGCCTGTTACCACTATTTGATCCTCCCAGGCATGATAGTGCTGAAACCATCACAAGAGCTCTGAACCTTGGCGTGAATGTTAAGATGATTACTGGTAAGATTTCAGGTTCTTCCTTTCTTGTAGTTCATATTTCATATCATAAATGAAATCATGCAGCTTAACATCGTTGGTTTCTCATTCTCTAGGTGATCAGCTTGCCATTGCCAAAGAAACTGGCCGAAGGCTTGGAATGGGAACAAACATGTATCCATCTTCTTCATTGCTCGGTCAAAGCAAAGATGCTGCTGTTTCAGCTCTTCCAGTTGATGAGTTGATTGAGAAGGCTGATGGATTTGCTGGAGTGTTTCCTGGTAGGTCCTTCATAATGGTGATGATTATGATGATAGCAATATAGCATCATCAGTTGCATTTTGTTTTCAATTGTTTCAAACATGTTAATAATTTTTTTTCTCTCTTTCTATGACATGGTAGAACACAAATATGAGATTGTAAAGAAGCTTCAAGATAGGAAACATATATGTGGAATGACAGGTGATGGTGTCAATGACGCTCCTGCATTAAAGAGAGCAGATATTGGAATTGCTGTTGCTGATGCTACAGATGCTGCTAGAGGTGCTTCTGATATTGTCCTTACTGAGCCTGGTCTGAGTGTCATTATTAGTGCAGTGCTCACAAGCAGGGCAATTTTCCAAAGGATGAAGAACTATACTGTTAGTTTCCATGCTTGCTTAATTTAATTGCTCGACTTAATTTCTTGATCTTTAGCATTCTAAACACAGAATATTGATTGTTGCAGATCTATGCTGTGTCAATTACCATTCGTATTGTGGTAAGTTCAAAAAGAGGTTATTTCATAAGAAAATGTTAACTTCTTTTCTTATATAATGGTTCATACAATTCACGTACTCTATTCTTCATTTTGCCAGTTTGGTTTCATGTTCATTGCCTTGATCTGGAAATTTGATTTTGCTCCCTTCATGGTGTTGATTATCGCCATACTAAATGATGGTGAGATGTCTGATTGACCTTCATATTATTTACTTCAAATATTTTGTTAAAATTCCAATTTAATTTCCTTCACCCGTATGCTACTAGGTACCATTATGACAATATCCAAGGATAGAGTGAAACCATCTCCACAACCAGACAGTTGGAAACTGAAAGAGATATTTGCTACTGGTGTTGTGCTAGGTAGCTACATGGCACTAATGACAGTAGTCTTTTTCTGGCTCATGAAGGATACCGATTTCTTCTCGGTAATAATCCCTATTCTATAGCACCCTCAATACTATCACCCAGCAGCAAAAAAATTAATATCTATGAACACAACTTGTATTATTGCAGGATAAATTTGGCGTGAGGTCTATCAGAAATAGCCCTGATGAAATGATGGCAGCCCTCTACCTACAAGTCAGTATTATAAGCCAGGCACTAATTTTTGTCACCAGGTCTCGGAGCTGGTCCTTTGTTGAAAGACCTGGTCTTCTTCTATTGGGTGCTTTTATGATTGCTCAGCTGGTAATCCTCAACCTCTTACTTTTCTATCATCAATGATGCATGTAAATTTGCTTCTATCTCTTGTGATTTTCCTATCAAAGCAGTGTCTTTGCTTTATCAATAACTGAGTTTCGATGATCATATGCATTTGTCCCTTACTCTAGATAATCATACACTTGTTCCTCATTTCCTCTCCACAACCACCACTTAAAAAAACTATACCCTGCATCTTTAACTAGCAACTAAACTAAGATTTGGAAACATAAAGTGTGGAAATGGAATTCAGTCAATACTCCCGTTGCCTTAGGAAGAAATAGTTATTGGTATAATACAAGGGCGAGTGAGTGTAAATTAGCCCTAGGAAGAAATAGTTATTGGCATAGTTATTTGCGTTTTCAGCTGGTAACACAAATTGTTGATTAATTATAATAACTTGTTGCATGATTTACAGGTGGCAACTTTTATCGCAGTATATGCTAATTGGAGCTTTGCGAGAATTAAGGGAATGGGATGGGGTTGGGCTGGTGTAATCTGGGTGTACAGTCTAGTGACATATATCCCTCTTGACATACTTAAATTCGTAATCCGCTATGTTCTAAGTGGCAAAGCTTGGGATAATCTTTTGGAGAACAAGGTAATATCTCCTTTTATCTTACTATCTCTTAATATAAGGCCCTCTTTCGAATTTTCAACTGCATTAATTATTTCTTACTGTGATGAACACGTAAACTAATTATCTCGTGAAGAATAAAATTGTAAAACATATCAATTGTCAATAAATTAAATGCTACTATCAACTTTTTTAATTTCTGTAATCTAGTCAAGCAAGTCCCGGAGGTAGTATTATATTACTATTAGTTGCATTGTTGATCTTAATTCAGAGATTTCAAGATTCAAAATCTATTTTATCCTTTCTAACTACAGACTGCCTTCACAACAAAGAAAGACTATGGCAAAGAAGAGAGAGAAGCACAGTGGGCAACTGCTCAGAGGACTCTTCATGGTCTTCAGTCAGCTGAAGCAACCAACCTTTTCAATGACAAGAATAGCTACAGAGAGCTTTCTGAGATTGCTGAGCAAGCCAAGAGACGCGCTGAAGTTGCACGGTAAGTTATTGAGTCTGTACATCTAAAAGGGGATTCAAGAAGCGGTAGAGATATAATGTTGATGATAACAGAATAAACTATATATACCCTAGTGTCTAAGAGATTTTTTAAATTGTTCACAGGCTTAGGGAGCTTCATACTCTAAAGGGACACGTCGAATCAGTCGTGAAGCTTAAGGGACTTGATATTGATACTATACAACAACATTATACTGTTTAAGGAGCTTGGACAACCTTCAAGAAGAACAGAGTTATGTATGTGTTTGTCCAAGAAGCCAAAACAACAAATGAAGTGGTGAAGACTTGATCATGTGTTTTTAGATTAGAATGAAGGGTCCTTTTGTGAAAAATTGAATGGTTACTCCTCTATGCTAGTAGCTAGAAGAGATACTATTCTGTTAGGTACCAAATAACATGGTTAATAGGATTTACTTGCGTCTCTTATTTTTGGGAATGTTAGTGACGTTAAGGTCACGTAAAAGCTTTATATTTTTTTAGGAACAAAAGTCAATATGTCGACCTTGACTACTAATGTCGTTCAATAATGAATGAATGCAATGTTTAGGTCTTTTTGTTTAGTTACTGCAATGAAAGTTTTAAATAAAGGCATGCGACCGCAATAAGGGTTGTAACATGGGTTTTAAAATATGTATTTCTCTCCATTTAAAGAATGGATAGAAAAAAAAATATGATTTTAAAAGAATGAAGAATAAAATACAGATTTTGAAAAGAGAAAAAAATGTAATTCATACTTTTGTATGTGAATGTGAGTACATACCAAACATTATTTTATTTTAACCCTTCAATTCTCAAGAGGATAGAGCTCTAATAATCTAAAACACAGTAAAATCTAATTGAAAATTATTCCAAACAAAATTTAAACTCGAATTCTCTTGGTATAGGCAAACATATTATTAACTATTTTTTTTATCAATTCATTAATTTTAAGTTGATCCAACCTACCGAACCATTTGAGACCAATACAACTATAGGCAAATTTTTGGTTAGCTTCTTTGACAAGTAGCTTTGAGTTCATCTTGATGAAAGTCAAAATTGTTATTGAGGCCAAACCTTAATTTGATAAAATAATTTAAAAAATAGCTTGCATGTTATGTTGAACAGTTATGAACTTTTTTTTTATATTAAACTTGCTTTTAGAGTAAATTACTTTTTCTAAGCCAATCTGTTATTGTGGACAGCAGTGTAATTTTCGTAACATGAGACAATATTTTAAATTCTAGATGAGTATGCTTTCAGGGGACAATTTTTTTTAATGGGTGCTTATATTTAGGGGCAAAGAGAGTAACTTATATAAAACCAAATATACTCAAAATTACATGTACATAGATTGTGAAGGAGAGATGAAATTGCAAGTCTCAAAAGTCAATTAAAGTAACCTAGCCCTGTTGTACAACAAATGATACAGCCCACCATACAGAAAAATGAATCCTCAACTCGATCTATATCCAATTTGCGAGATACTATAACTTCTGGAGTTTTTTTAATATTATCCTACCATGAATTTTTTTACAGGAGAATCTCTCGACTGCTGAAAGGCGAAGCTCTATGTTCTTTAATAGTACATCTGACGAAGCGCTTGTGGAAGATTTAATACAATCTCTGCATATGCTGTGATAGGAAACAAAATATAAAATCAGTAGAGAGCAAGATAACGTTAAAGTACAGCAATAGAGAAACATATCAGAAGTAACTGAATATCGAAGCAGGCTTGTAGAATAACCTCAAAAACTTAAGTAAAAAAAAGGACTTTCTTAAGGTTATTGTTATAAAAGATATTCATCGAAATTTACAACATTTAATGCAGTTGTAACACTAAATGTTATACTTTTCAATAAAAAGAAGTCCATTCTTGGTTCCTTATACCCAATATTGTATTCTAAAGAGACTTGTTGGCATTGGCCAAAAGGTAAAATGCATGCTAATTTCAGATTCTAATTTCATTAAAGTGCAAATGTGGTCAAGAACTGTTGACGACAAAAAGCCAAAAGTAAGACATTGTTTTCTTATAATTTAACTGAAGTAATATAGTTTTCACCTTCTGGTAGACTCATGGTCCGTAAGGCCTCTTCTGCATACGATAATCGAACTGGAGCAGGATGATTTCCTGAGATTCCATCTTCCATCCGGTTGAAAGTTGCAGTAGAATTTTTCTTCAATATTGGAAAGGCTAGCACTGTGATTCGAGTTGGAAGCACCGAAATGAGATCCGTGTATCGAAGGCTGACTGTCACTTTGCTGCAAAAAAATGACTTCTTAATCAATATTATTACAAGGTGAGAAAACAAGATGAAATGTAGGAAAGTGGAAGAAAATCAAGGGAGAGAAAAGAGAATCAGACTGTATTCTACTGGTGATTTCTCTGTATTAATAGATGAAAGGGAGGAAGAAAAGTTTAAAAGGTTACAAATACAATTACAAAATTGAAGAGAAAATTATATTACGTTAACCCACTAACCAATCAAAATCATCCAATACAAACTCGATCATGTGATAAGGAAGGCTATGATACAGCTCTCCAATTTGATTTCCATAAAGTTCCTTTATAAGTCTGACCTGCATAACATTTGAAAGAGGCAAAAAGTTAAATGTTAATTTGTAACAAAAAAATAGACATGTTAGATATTTTGCAAATATATGGTTCTTTACCATCAAAATTATTTCTTGAGAATTTCCAAAAATACTCAATTGATAAATTTAATTTAATAGGTAAACCGTTGGGCGTAAACTAATATAAGCTTGTAACCTCATGTTTTAAGATATAGATGGTGGATATTTAATCTCAAAAGTAGAGGGACAAAAGACAAAATCAATTAACAAAAAATATATGAATATTTTAATTGGAAAAGAAAGAGGGACACGGTAAAGTTCTTGTGCATGCCCCAACCTTTAACATATTTAATGGATGGATTTTAAGGCTTTGTTTGGGAGTTAGGAGGGTAAGGGAAGGTTTGCCAAAACAAAGAAATGTAATCAAAATGATTGTACCATTTATTAGTTTACATACCAAAAAAACTAACACCGAATTTAATGTCTTCCACAATCAGGGTTCTAAGATGGCATTGTTTAGAAAAGGGGGGCGGGGGGGGGAATGTGTAAAGGATATACCCAACTTATCAGTCGATAGTGTTCTGAGAATCTAAATTAACAAGAACATGAGATATAGCAACGGTGAAAAATATTGCATGATACAAATATGCAAGTCAATTATTTCCCTAAATAATAGTGTTGTTTTCTGGTGGATACAGGTAAACCAGTCCAAAGGTACTAACTTCAACGTGTTCTAACATTATTCGTAGGTTGACGCATTTAGGTTATTCATTAGAACAATTATACATGCATGATTGCTTTAGTGTAAACTTTTGCTCCATGTGTAATATACATGTCCAAAGGATCATGATGACATAATATTGTTGTTCCCAAAAATGAACATGTCAATTATTACATACATGGGTAGTCTACCTGTTCCCTTCTGTCCACGTATGACTGCAATAGATCTCCAACATGATCTATGAATTTCTGAATGAAAACCAATAGATACGATAGTTAGAAAAGGTTCAAATAAACATGGCCCATGGCAACATATATAACTGATTTTACCATTGCATTGGATGAAAGAAGATCATTTTCTGTTTCGCGTATTGGCAAGAAAAATGGAACTGTGTGCTCAAGGACAGTCATCTTTTCCAGAAATGACTTGCTCTCCAGCACACAATGGTAAGACTCACAAGATTCACCTGGCAATAAATGAAAAGATATTATCATCAACAAATAGGAAATAGAAGATGCGTGTAGATAAAGATCCAGCCTCCATATTCATAATGTAACCCCATGAATTTTAGCTAAGTCCTGAACAAATTAGTTCCAAATTACCAGCAAAAGATGTCACATACTGTATGCCAATTCTTGCCCCTTCCAAACAGCAAATTACCTGCTCCCATACACACAAACAATATTAAAAAGATTATTTGATCGTGAAGTTAATATCTATGTTGCATAGGTACTGGGAATACGGCAATTTTAAAAATATTAAGGTACAGGTACATCAATTAAAAACACGAAGTTTGTTATATAATATGACATGAACGACATAAATTCTTTAATTCACAGCAAAAACATCACAATAAAAGTTTAAAAAGTCAAAATTGTGTTTGGTTACAACAACAGACACTAAAATACACAAATAATAATGATAATAATAATATAATATGTGAAAGTCACAATTTCACTCGCAACAAAATAATGAAGAAAAAAATAGGGTACCGGACAAGTACCGTACATGTGCCGATACTGGATATACTTGGAACGAGTACTTCCGTTATACAAGTACCCCTGCTTTAGAGGTTAATACACAAAATAACAACTGGACCCTAAATCGGCATTTTATATACTCTAACTATTTACTCCTACGGTCCTACTTTTGTCACAACCTCATCTGCCTATCTTTTCTTTTAAAGCAACTGTCTATAGTCCTTGAAATATCTGCAACTTAATTGCAAGTATAATCTGCTATTACTGAAAATTAACTAGCCAATTACCGTGAGAGGTTTTTCGGGGTTGTAATATCATTTAATATTTACCTTGTTTCCAGTTTTGTAAGTAATTTTTTCCTGCGGTCCTTTTGATATGTCAGCATCCCCAGCCATTGCTTTTCTGTTTGCCTCCATATGCACCTGACAAGAACACATTTGAATAGATCAAATCAAACATTCACATGAATATCAAGTATCAACAGTGAAACTCAAACAAGTGATTACTATGGATAGCACCAATGACACGAGTGAAAAAAAGGTGTATAACAATCACATAATCATACCTGCTCTCTTATTGTAGCTAGTAAACCATCATTCCACTGTTCCCCATCTAAATATATCTCTACACAAACAAGGAGGTTATAAGAAGCATTTTTCTGGATATCTCTAAGGAAATAAATGAACAGTAGAAATTGGTCAACATTTAAGACGCTTCAAAAATATTATCTCATATACAATGTCCAAGATTTACATCTTAAGAATCTCCCTCTGTTAAAATGCTTATACAATGCTTCTTCTCTGCTCAACTCTCTTTTGTCATTCAACACAAAAAAAAGACTGATATTTATTCTACAAGATCCAGTTCAATTATTGTCGGTGTAAAAAAAGTGTAATATTCTGTCTTTTAAACAGTATCATTTCAACCAATAGATGGTTTAACACTCTAACATCAATATATAAGCCAGGCTACACCAAATACCATAAGGCACCGAAGAATGCTATTTGCTAGTTATTTTAAATGCGTTATTGGTTACTCTATATTGAACCAACCCAACTAGCTGTCTCCTCATGCATGCAGGCTTGTCATATATGCAAGGGTAAACACACTCATTAAGTCCCCAAATGATACAGGTAGCACCACCAAGATCCTCCAATGAAAGTCGAAATTAGCATGCTTCCTCAATATACAGAAAAGTAACAATACCATCGAAGTCGACTTTGTGCACAGATTGTGAAAATGCCATTAATGGAGTTATAAATTTTGGAACTAAACGGATACCACAATCTAATAAATGGAATAAATTGATGTCAGATTCTACAATAAAAGGCCTAATTTGGTGCCAATTTTATTTGGAGGGTGAAACAGATATCTTTTTATATGGATAAATGGATCCGCTTATAACAGAGGATAAAAGTTAAAGTTCTTATTATCAGCTAGACTAAAATGTGATGGGAAGTTCTTATTATCGGCTAGACTAAAATGTGATGAGATTTAAATGGATAAGTAACAGGAATCAATGCAATGCTAGATACTCTCCATTATTAATAGGAATCTACTAACATCACAAACAAAGAAAGCTACCTTCAGTTTGAGAAGCTCGTGCAGCTTCAAATTCTTTCTGTAGACGCTCAAATATTATCTTGTCAGAATCCCTATTAACCCAGTGAATATTAAAAACAAACGTTAATATGTTACAGCAGCATATTCTAAAACAATAATCTTTTGATTTAGACATCCATATAAGCAAGGAATTCAGCATAGCGTTAAGATATTCATTGAGGAAAAGAGAAGAAAACCGGACACCTTAAAACGAGCAGGTAAACCTTGATTGTGTATAAAGCACTTTCAAAAACATGTTAGAAATTGCATATAAGCACAGCCAATAATGTGGAATTTGAGAATTTCAACAAATGTGCAAGAAAAGCTGACTTTGTGAGTTGACCACTGGCCTCGTTTAGTGATATAAAGGAAAATGGTACAGTTTTAACTCTATAAGCAGAGAGGTTGTATCTATGATTACAACCCGTGACCACTAGGTTTCAAGGCAGTGAGAGAAGAACAAAGGGAGTAAAAGGTCATAACTTCTAATTTATTTTACATTTGTTTCTACAAAGAATTTATTAGGTATGTTATGATATGGTAGCTATTCATTATTTCTGGTTCCTCTTTCATTACGAGTGATAAGCAGGACAGACTTTATTTAGAATTCAGGAATTCAACTGCATTTACAAAATTATCTTGTATTTATGTCCCATCAAAGGTGGGCTCCATTGATGCCAAAAACAATAACCAATATAATGTAAAATTTGAACTCGAATAGTTTTCTCAATGATTACTAGAAATATATTCTCTAATCCTCACCCACCCCACAGGTAGACAAAAAAGTCAAAATAAGCATAGTATACAAAGTTAAGCTCGGACAAGTTTATACATATTAATTTTCAATTCAATACAAAGTTATGGACATTGATTACATTTCAGAGACAGATTCAATGAAGGAAAGAAGCCTTATGCTACATTATTAAGGATGTTTTACCTAGTAATACGCTCTGCCAAATTTCCGTGCCTTTTGAGCAAACTTCCAACTGTCATGAAAATATATATAGAATTACTTCTTGTACATTATCTAGAAAATGAAAGGAACAAATGAGATTATAGACTTACATCTGGCTCGTGTAATCTCTAACCGATTATCATCATCCTGCATAAAGATCTGAGAAAAAAAGGAATACCAAAATGAGGACAGGTGAAAATGTACACTAAAGACCGAGGAATGAACTTTTCTCGGTCCATCTTTTATAACCTTTTTCTGTGAACCATTGATGAAAAAAGTTCATTCCTTCATAACTGATGCAATTAGAACGTTTTTCCACTGTGGCCTTGTAACAATATATATTGATTATGAAATCCAAAGTTGCAAAATCCAAACAAACATTGAACTTCAGAACCATGACTAAAAGACACCCATGACTCATCACAAAATCCAACAAAAACTGAGCTTCAGAATCGGGAGCCATCGTAGCTTCAGTGACGTGGTAATCAAATTGAACAACGCAGAACTTCAAAATAATGAAGAATACTGTAATCGAACAGAGAAAACTAAGATCTAGGTCTAGGTGAAGAAGAACATCAAAATCAAATTAAACGGAAACTAAGATCTAAGTGAAGAAGAACATTGAAATTGGAATTGATGATCGCTGAAACTGAATTAAAATGAAAGTGCGATCAAACTCAATCGCCAACAAAGTAAAATGAAAATAGTGAATCTAGAGAGTGAAGGTAGAGAGCAGAAAATGAGAGCATTGGAATTTAGGGGATAAAATATGCATGTCTGATTTAGGGTTTATCGATTTGATTTGAAAGCGAGACGAAGGGAGGAAATGAATGCGGGTGTACTTTGGTTTTGCTTTTGGTTATGTCACTATGGGTATCCAATAAGTCCAAAATAATGGGTATCCAACAAATCACTATATGAGGACTGCTATTTAGTACGAGACAACTGCATACAAAATCTCACGAACCATTACGTGTTGCCTATGAAGCACAGACACTCCTTGGATTAGGTGTGTCAGTGTCCAATGTTTGTGTCTGTGTCCGTGCTTCATAGCGTGTTGCAGTTTAATTAAAGTAATTATTTAATCAGTGGGTAATTGCCATAAAACACGGAGGACCGAAATGTAAGTTCGCCGAAAAAAAACGTGTTTTTTCATTTGGGGAACTCTCGCTCATACTAAGTATCATTTCCCTTACCATGTCTATCCAAAGAGAAATTTGAATATTAAAAAAAGGAAGGTTGAAACTGCAAGAATCATCTTATCTATGTTTTTCACCATAATATGCAAGCTCAAAAATCCCTTATGACAACGAATGACGACCGTTGTTGTAAGAAATTGAACAAAATAAACAATGAACAATAGTGTTTGACATGAATATTGATTGATCCAAATGATGAGCGAGCAGTTATGAAAGTGAGAGCTAATAGCTAGGTATTACCACCCACTTCCTCCCCCATGAATATTGTTGAAACTGTTGTATGATTCCACAATCATCAATTAAGAGAAAATAATAATAATAACAACAACAGCAAGTAGAAGAAATCATAATAAGAAAAGCAGAACAAAATGAATAAAAAGTAAAAACTACGATTTACAAGAAACTAATTTGGTGAAAAATCTGAGAGTTGATAGCATCGAAAGATAGATAAATCAAACAAAAGCAAACAGTGTGGTAGTGTCAGTATCCATGGTAATGAAATTGATATGAATTAGGGTTTTAAATTATTATCGTTAGAGTGATGATCGGAAAGATGAAGAAACAAACAAACCTTGCGAGAAGAGTAATTATGATTATCGGAGGAAGAGAAAGGGTTTTTTCTGAGTCTCTTTCTGAAAGATTCTTCCATATCGCTATCCATTGAAATCAACCTCTGAAAGTGCTGCTGCTGCTGCTGAAGTTTATGTTATGTTATGGTGTTGAATGATGACCCTCTTATCACTGTCTCGACCTGAGATTCATATCATACGATATGGCCCATTTATATATATTATTATTATTATTATTTTGTTTTTTTCATAATTTTCTCTCTAATTTTATTTAATATTCCTTTTTTCTCTTAATTTTCCGTGCTAATTTTTTCTGTGCACATTTAAAAAAAAAAAAGGCTTTGAAGATGATTTTTCTGATCAGAAATAAAAATATACAAGACGCGGGTAATTTTTTTCAAACAATTAATGAACAAGGTAATTTTTTAAAATAAAAAACGCGGGTTAAATTTGAAATCTTTAGTGTTTCTCCGAGGGAATTTTAGTCTTGGTGAACATTTCTTTTTCAAGACTAAACAATTGAAAAGTTGTTTTTCCTCTTTTATAGAAATTTTTTTGTGTAATCGCGAGATTTAGATAGCTGGTTTTCTTGTTTACCTTAAACACATTATTTATTTATTTTTTGTTACAAAACACATCATTTATACACAAAAAAATAGAAAAATAATGAAATAATTACATTTTTTGTGCACCAAAATAATTTTTACTTAAAATTGTGACATGAGCACCTTCTTAGTAGAGTTTTTTAGTACTTAAAAAGAAAAACAATGTGCTTCAATTTCTGATGCACGATTTTTGCTCATAACGGTTCAATAGGCGATATTCTGTGCGATTTTAGATATCCTACTTCGGTCTCAAATATCTCAAATATAAGTAAATTTTAACTAATTTTTTACTTATATTTGAGACATGGGAGAATTAAATAGAGGCAATGGGTAATGTGGACCACTTAAATAGATAGTTCACAGTGCACCATAAATTTAAGCTGGTAGATTGCTCTACATTTCCCTTCATACAGTGCACTCTCCACATTATTACTTTTTGGTCCAGTGTAGCCTTTTTATAGGTGATGATCTACTCTAGCCTTCACCATCAAATAGATGCAATAATTTAACAATACAAAAACAACTAGCTAAGGACATAAGATCGAATTATTGCACCAGCAACCTAACATGAAGTTTAAGTCTATCACAAGCCAATAGTGACTTGTATTATTTGATATAATGGGTATAAAAGATATTGGTTATGTACAAAAGACCAATAAGAAGAGGTAAAGAGAAACTGTATTTTGTACAAGTGATAATCAAAATGAAAAGAAAGAAGGTGTGGAAAGAAATCGATCTCCATTATCTGGCCTAACGATGTAGTTAGTGGGACGACGATGAACTTGACTGTGCCACCGGTGCTTTGCAAATAGGGCACCAGTTCTTTAGCCGTAGCCACTGCTGTATGCAAACAGCGTGATACTTGTGTTCGCATCGTAGACTTCCCACTTCATCCTCCGCCACATATTCCTCCTACAAGTCAAGTCAACATATCTAAATCAGATTCGGAAGCAAAAACTTCGAAAGTGTATATGGCAGCAGCGGCTGCATTGTGTCATGAAAAAATTACGATGATGCAAAGATCTTCTTAATATGAGAATTGGGAAGAAAAGGAAATACCTGACAGATGCTGCATTTGATATCATCTTTATTCTCATTGCAACACTTAGATGCATTGTCTAAGGGTGAGGATTGAAAGGAACTTCTCATAAGACATTCTGATAGAGCTTCCTCTTTTACAGCTGTGCTCACAGTACCCATCCTCTCCTCCAGAGCCAGTAGTTCCTGTAATTTTGTATCGTATTGTTACTGCCCGCTTACAATTATGTTATAATCTTCATATTTTCTTTAGGTACATGCATGCTTAAAAATATTTTCATCTAATATGATGTTAATACAGAACCTTCAGACAACAGTCGATATTGCTAGAAAGATAATTGTGAAATTAAACACAAAACAACAAAATGAATTGTAGCACCTTGCGGAATTACAAACCTCATATGACATATTATCAATGTCCAATCGCATTTCTCTGTGCTGATCGTAGAAGTTTAATCCAGTAAGGAACAAGTTGGACTCCAGCAAAAGAATTTGCTGTTAAGACACAAAAAAAACGCATCAGATAACTGATATCTTAAATCAGAAAATTTTCAATCAAGAAATAAATACCTCATGTGTTAGTTCAACATCTTGTTCAATCCTCTCCAGTGCCAACAATACCTGAATACAATATAGAAAACGGTAATTCAGTTGCGAACCTTCACATTAACAACCATGATAGTATATAACATGTAATTCAGATGTTTGAATGAAAATTACCTCTGCAATGCCATCCATGTTGTAACGTCGTCGAAAGCTATCCCGATTTATTAGAGAATGAGTGAGGCCATATTCTGCAGGAGACCCTGGCATGACACCGTATAACTCCTCGCTGCTAGTACCTGCTCCACTGTAAGAGCTTGGACTTGAAGGAGTCTCCATAGGACTATGATGTTGTGCACCGGGAGCATTAAGATTGCCAGAGTGAGAAAATGAAGGTACCATGATAAGGGACTGATTTGGTGAAACAGGATTAGCACTTCCTTGGCCAGAAAGCCTTCCCCTAGCATGACCGCCAATTGATCTTCGTGTTCTAACAGACGTTATGTTGCTGTCTGGTCTTTCCCTGTTAGAGGTATTTCTTGATATTCTTGAATCAGATATTGATATGCCATTTCTGGAAACCGAATTTCGTCCTTCTACCGAGGGTCCATTTATTTTTTTCCCTTTAGCTGTAGAACTACTTTCGCCTTCACAATTTCTCTTTTTTATCGCATCCTTTCTTTTGCTAAGGGTTGAATCTGATGGTGTACAGCCGGCCGGGACGACATCAGAAATGGAGTTGCATTTGAGGTTCCTTAACCCATACCTACTGGTACCAGCACGTGTCCCTGGACCGGTGCTTTGAATTTCTTGACTACGTAATCCAGGTTTTGGATGAAAATTCCTCCTTGATCTTGTATTAGATGGTAAACTAGAACTCCCTACTTCCGTCTGCGTGCCATTACCAGATTCTGTGTTTTCTCCTTCAGCTTGACGTCCTTTCTGATTTTTTTCAGGTGGAGCTACGAGCTTTAAAACTTCTGGTTCATCTTGTACACTACTAGTTTCAGATGAATCTGTCTCTATATGAGATGATAATGTTTTCTGAGGCTTTCTATGAGGTTTTCCGGGGTTACTACTCCCGGAGAAATTTCTAGAGGAGCTGCCAACTGTTTCCTTACCATTGGATGAAAACCGAAATGAAGGCCTCAACGATTTACCCTTTTCGGAGGAACCAATTTGAGAACCTTTAGGAGAGTTGACTTTGCTGCTGCAGCCAAGGCGGCTACATACTTGACCATTTCGATCTCGAGTATTGGCAGTATCTTTTAACATGCTGCCCATCCCCTTTCGAGGGACTAACACCCCATCAACGGCTCTTTTACCAGAATATTCATCCATCAATATTCAACAGTTTATTCCTTTGAAATCTGTAACATTGGCACGACGTAAACGATCAAAAACTCATACAAGCTACATGATTATCAGAAGCACTATATTTATATATACTAAGACATAAAAATTAAAATGTTTCTTCATAGCAATGACTTATATGCAAAACTCATGCTGAAACACGAAAACTAGCCGGGTATTTTTCGATTTTCAATCACATACCATCAATTACCGGAACTTTCTCACTTCAAATTATATATCTAGAAACTGCTACAAACATGTTAAATACCTATACCATAACTAGATTTAATCACAGAAGCGTGTTCTTTATAATAAAAAAATTGCACTGATATGAAACAAGTTATTACATATTTGTATTTTTTAACAAATGGAATTATCCAACTAATTTCACCATTTGGATTCTCTTAAAAAGTTGTTTCATATGAATTAGGACAAAGCTCTTAAATCAAAGAATATATCACAATGTCAGGAATTCAATTGAAAGTGGACAAAAATACATTTTACATAAGATAACGGATCATGAATAAGAAATGAATCATTGTTAACATGCCTTATCGAAAAACATGGTAAATTCGAGCGAGAAGAATTGTATAGAAAGCAACATTTTGATGAAAAAAACAGAAGAGAGAAACCCTTTTGATTGAATGAATAAAAGATGGTTATTTCTTAAAGTGAATGAGAAAAAAAGAAGAATAACCAAACCACATAGACATGGTTGATTATCAGAAAAAGTTGGAGGTCGGTTCGTTTTTGAAAGGACAAAGCTTTTCATCAAATATTCTCCACACAAATCACATACATACATACACTTCTTCTCCGTTTTTTCAGCCTTCAAATTCACCTCATCACATACCATAATAATATTCAACAATATAAAATTCCAATCCAAATACCAAAATCATTAAATTAAATAAATAAATAGAAAACATCAAAAATAGGAAAATTCAATAGAGATGGTCTTAATACAAAAATATGAATTATTCAATTTATTCATTTGTTATTTTTTTTTATTATTGTGTTATTATCATCATGTTTATATATAGAGATTGACATGGAACAAAAGCTGATAAAATTGAAATTATACAAAAAAAAATCAATCATAGAGTTTTTGAATTAAGGTGAATAAAAAAGAGGCTAAGAAAGATTACTGTAGAAGGTTTGGAAATTGAGTTTAGTATAGAAATTTGAATTTCTTAGCTACCTTAATCGTTGGTGTGGTTCTTTTTTCTTCTTCTTTGTTTTTGTTGATGATGTTGTTCTGTTCTGTGTTTGAAGCTTTTAGAAGAAAGAGAGGAGAGAGAAAGAATTTTTTGCATAGAAAAGATTTGAAGAGAGAGAAGCAAAGTACCATAAGCAATTAAAGAAGGTGTATTAAGTTGTTTTAAATTTTTAATGTAATGTAATAAACTTTTTTATTTTTTTAGTTTAGTTTTTTTATTTTTTAAGGAAGAGGTACCAAAAATGAAACAGAAAAATGAAAAGGGGCATAGTGGCGGCGGCCTAATTGAAAAGCGAAGGGAAAGGGATCTGGACCGTTGATTGGAAATAATGGAGGGTTTGGATTGAGTGTGATGTGACGCAATGAAAGAACGAACCTTGTTAATATGAAAAACCAAACAAACAACGTGGTTCATTTTGCCGGCACACGAATGGAATGGAATGGATTTACTCACAACGAATGAATCACAATTCTCATGTCTTTCATTTCATGGATTCGTTGGCTAATTAAACTAAACATCAATAAATACTAGTAGGTCCGTCCTAAAATATATGTTATTTTGATCATAAACTAAAAAATGTTATTAATGTTGCATAGAAAGATGAAGTAGGGTCATGTTAACATGTGCCCTTAGGGCACATGTTAAGAATTTAAAAGTAGAAATATTCTCTTAATTTTTGTGCATTGAAAATATGAAAAGTTTGAAAATTACACTAATACACGAATACCGATATAAAAGTTTCTTTTTTTATCTCACTAACATGTGCCCTTGGGGCACATTTTAACATTTTCCAAGTATAAATGTAGTTTATAAAATTATCTTTGACTAATAATATGAAGAAAATAAATTGTAAAATTGAAAGAAAAACAATAAGTATTACTACTTATGTGCTAAAATATATGTCGTTTTAATTATATCATATAAATTAAGAAATATAATTATTGTTGTATGGAAAAGATAAATTATGGATTAGTTTACAAAATTATCCTTCATTAATAGTATGTGAAAGATAAATTATAGAATTTAAAGAAGAAAGAAAAATAATTAGTTAAGGATATAAGAGGAAAAAGAGTATTAAATGCTTCATTGGTAATGTAAAACTACATATGTTGTGGTACAAATTTTTTTCTCAAAATGACATATATATTTTAGTATAGAGGGAGTGGTTAAGAGTATAATAGGAAAAGATCATTAAATATTTTATTAGTAATGTAAACTAACATATATTTTAATATAAATTATTTTCTCAAAACAATATATATTTTGGTTCAAAAGGAGTATCTTGATTTGAACTTCATTCTCATATTTCTTTTTTTTTTTTTAGATGAAGTGGTAATCCACTGAAATTAAATAACTCACACAACAGTGAGGTTCCGGGTTCGAACCCGGGTCATGACGTTTGGCCTAGCAATTTTGGCATTTGCCATTTGAGCTAGGACTTCTAGACTCATTCTCATATTTCTATCAATTCATTTAATTAAGTTAAATTTATGGGACCATTCCCTTCACTTTTTGATAGATAGACAGAATTATAAGGTATTGAATTGAATATTTATACAGTTATACACACAAAATAGGAACCGTGGTTCAAATCTAAGTCATAGACATTCGCCTAATAACTTTGACATTTTTTATTAGTTGAAAGAATTTTTAGACTCTTGACATTAAAAATTCATACACAAAAAGTGAAGAAGTTATAGTTTAAACCTAAGTCACATATTGTCGTCCTAACAATTTCACCATTTCTACCAATTGAGGGGATGGGTAGCTTAATTGGTTAAACTGACCAGTTGAACTAAGGATTAAGGAGTTGGTAGAGGTCTAGAGTTCGAATATTGACAAAGAGGAAAAAATTGACAATATACTAATATTACATTAACAACTAACATTTGCCTATAAAAAAAAACTATTTCTACCAATTGAATTAGAACTTTTAGATATTTTACTTATTACTATAAGATATAGGTTTTTATAATATTGAATGAAAATACCAACAAAATCAAACACTTAAATGCATCAATCAATTATATTTTGATTATTAATTTAAGATCAGATTCATATTACTACATATTAATATACTATGATCGACTTGCTAACATCAATAATTGTGTCACACATTTATGCCATGAATTCAATTTTGCCTTTCTTAATGTTTGATTTTTGATATGATGGGAAAATGCATGTCTTACGTGAAGATGATAAAAGAATTGGTACATTCAGATAGCTCAATGGATATAAGTTTCTTTTTTTTTTTTTTGTCAAAAATGGATATGAGTTTTCGTCACTATCTATTGTTGATTCATCTCCATCACATCATACATAGAAGTGCATGATTTTTTTTTTCCAATTGATTTTTCTCCACACTAGCTAATTTTGTTTGTTAATGAGTATGGAGACAGAGATTGTGATATACATACAGGTACATGCGAATATTCATACTCGTTACCAAATTATTAAAATACTAAAATATGTTGCTACTTATAAATACAAAACTAATTCACAAAAAAATAAAATAACATAAACTCTGTACTCTGTAGCATACATATTTTTATTGTTATGAGACAATCTGTATATGTAACTGTAAGATATAAAATACCTTTGAAGTATTATTGTTATAAAACTAGCCCCTTTACCCAATAAATCGTGAGAATCAAATTGAAGCACGTAAAACAATCAGTAGTTAAGTACACATAAGCATAAATTTGACTGGTTGCATGCAAGCCAAGTGTAGCACAAGGAGGGGATTGGCATGCACATCTCAAATTAGTGATATCGTATTTGTTAGCAATATATATACTGTATTTTAGATGACAATAGAGAAATTGTCATGTACCGATACACTAAACATATGACAAATAATTATTTGATATGTGTTATATTATATTATTAATATTTAAAATATACACGATGAATTCGATAAAGTATATATTTTTATTAGTTAAGTACCAATACAATGAATTTTTATTGTTAGAAATATATATATATATATATATATATATATATATATATATTATTTTTGAATAAATGAATTGTTTTAATTATTGGTCTTTGTTTGTTAGCTAAATATTTAGATAAGCTTAAACCTCTCTGGCGTCATAAGCTGATCAAATGACAATGCTTTGAAAAGAAACCTAGAATTGAATTGGAATGGGTGGGGCTGGCAGTACACAATTCCAACCATTAATATATTTCAAAAAGCAAACAAAATAATAATAATAATAATAATAATAATAATGAACACATTGGCTTTGTCCATTATGGTTGGACTTAGCTAGATGTGTTACGAGTCTGTTTAGTAATTG
This sequence comes from Trifolium dubium, assembly GCA_951804385.1. NCBI lineage: Eukaryota > Viridiplantae > Streptophyta > Magnoliopsida > Fabales > Fabaceae > Trifolium > Trifolium dubium. The sequence goes on along the minus strand of OX638076.1, from coordinate 2,726,392 downwards.
ATTTTTATAGAAGAATGGAAAACTCGAATCAACCAACAATAATAACTAGTTTGATTTGGCTTAATTTTTTAATATTATATTGAAACATTAATCATTTTATCTTCAACTCAATTTTAACCAACACTTACAAAAAAGAACTTAATCTTAAGAATCTATTTTATATTATCTATTTACTCAAAATCAAACAATACTTGTTTGGCCAATTCTATGATGCAAAAATATACATATCTTACACAGTTCTATTGTATACAAGTTTTTTTATACATAGAAGAAATAATAAATCCTTAAAAATTTATATATATAAAATAGAAGGACCGAAACTCAAACACCAATCATAAGTGTCTAATCAAACAATTTTAATATTTTTTATCAGTTGAGCTAGGACCTTTTAAACCATATACAAGTTGAAAAAATTACACTATTAGATCGCATGACATATAATGCATGTGGACCTATTAATCTAATAATTAAAAAAATACGGTTATGCATGATACAATTAGGGATGACAAGAAAACTCAAACCCGCGAGCTCTACCTGAATTTGAGTCAATGGGTGAAAACTCGAGTTGGCTGAATTCAAAGGTGATGGCTGATATTTCGGGTTTGGATTGGATAGTGTCAAACTCACACCAAAAACTCGAAAACTGCCCCTGTTGCCATCCGAATAGTCATTGGGTTCGGGTTCGAGATTATGTATTCTCAAACTCACACCCGACCCTACTCGTTGTCATTCTTAAATACAAGATAATTTTTTTTACATAGATTAAATGGTAAAACCATCATAAATTTACACACACATATTGTAGTGACCATTAATCAAACCTCAATCATAAATATTCGATCTAACAATTTTAATATTTTATATCACTTAAACCATGACTTGACTTATGCATTGACACAAGACAAATTTTCTTTTGTGCATTAGATAAATCTATTTAATTTGTTGGTTGCGGGAACAGAACAGCCAGCCAGGTGTGGCTTTAAGGTTAACATATACCCTCCACTTCGGTCGTGTGTGTTTAGTTTAACTAATTTGCAGCTCAAAAGGTTGTTTCAATGCCAACCGGATTAACATATCAATCAGTTGGCAACATGTTTGGTTGTGGTTGGTCAGTTGGTGGTGCTCCACTCCACTCCACACGAACTCAACAATCTATCAACCCACCTACGTGGTTACGCGACACTTTCTCTATATACAAATCACTTCAAATGGAGTTTCATATCATCTTATCACTTATCACTTTTTATGAACCAATAATAAAAATATCTAAATATATATATATATATATAGAGTCTTTAAAGAGTTTGACTTCAATTTTTAGAGTCGTCTATTTAAAATCAGATTAACTCTGATAAAATTATCTACATGAGTTTAGTATTTTAATTAATAAAAATATTACATGTAATGTGTAGGAATTAAAGTTCAAACTCTATATTATTTAAACAATCAATCACGATCTCATAGAATGGAAAATAAAATTATACATAATGAATTATTTTCTAAAGATAATGATTAGCGATGAAATTTTAAACAAAATAATTAAGAATCAATGTAGTATAAGTATTTGATTACTTCGTCAAAAAAAAAAAAGTATTTGATTACGATGCATATACACTTGTTTCAGATATTGTTGGTGAAGTCATGCTAATTTCTAACCCTCAATATTATATTTTATCAGTGATAATGAAAAATAAACATGTCTCAATCAAACTATTAATTTTTTTTTGTCTTCAAATTAAGTGTATTTTTCATGAGTGAGAGAGTGAATGTTCTCATATTATATTAAAGAATGAAGGACAAAGACTTTTCTCAAAATGTAAATCAATGACAAAATTTAATTAATAGAAAAAATTGTACAATTCGACATCATCAATACTTATGATGCTTCTGCCAAATGCTACCTCACCACACCGGCTCCGGCGTTACAAAATAAACCGGCCACATTACAATATCTCCGGATGGGATACGTAGGCCCAATGTAGACGTTAGTAACAACGAAAATGAAAATTAGAATAATGTTTTTTTAATAAAACATTTGAATAGTAGTATTTGTTCATCATTAAAAAATTTATAATTCATATTCTATAATTTATAAGTCATTTTGACAATTTTATATGATTTAAAAATATAGTTAATTCTCCTCATAAATTTAGCTAAATTGATAGATACATTGTATGTATTATTGCTAATATATAAGAATTAAAATTATTTTTATGTTTAATTGATATAAACATTACATCAAATATGTAGGGACCAAACTTACTTCATTTAAAAGGTGCAAATTTAATAAGAAAATTTATTAGAATAAAAAATATGTAATTAATCTTATATCAATTTTATTGTGGGACAGACGATATATCTTCAAAGCTGCTTCAAAAAAAGTTGTTAAATATAAAAAAGCATGTTCATATAATCAATATGTTTTTATACTATTTGCATTTGACACTTTTGGTTTTCTAGCATCAGAGGTTGTATATATTTTAAATAGAGTTCAAAAAATCATGCATAACAACATTGTCTCTCATTGGTCTATAGATGTAATTTTTAAAAGAATGAGTTTTACAATCCAAAAAGCAGTAGCGGCTTCTATTTGTATACGTAATTAAATTATATATAAAAATTATAAAAATAAAAAAGAGATTAATTTGTTTAAAAATAATTGAGAGATTTTACAAAATGTAGTACTTCCTCCGTACCAAAATATAAGTCACTTTACAATTCCAATGAAGCATTTAATGCTAATTTTCTTATTATATTCTTAACTATTTATTACTCTCTCTTCTTTTACTTATTCAATTTATCTTTTCCATACCATTAATAAAGGACAAATTTGTAAACTAACTCATAATTTCTCTTTTTCATACAACAATAATTACATTTCTTAATTCATATTATACGATCAAAACGACTTATATTTTAGTACGGAGGTAGTATCTTTCTCTACCAATTACAAGTTGTCAAAATTTTCCTGTGTTTGTTTGTGTTGTGTTGAATTATAAGTGAAAAGGTCAACATGTTGATTCCACACATTCCGGTTATTCACAGCTTTGTTTGTTTGCACGTTTTAATTTAATGGCTTCTAATGCAAACACCTCACCACTTTTTGTTTGTGCTTAATTTACGCATCATTTGTTATATTTTTAACTTTCTCAAATCCCTTTATCCAAACAATATTTATCTTCAAGCTAATGTTTTTCTTCTTTTCGTTTTACCTCTTTTTTCATACAACTCCATCCCATATTTCAAAGCAATTTCATTTGCTTTGTGGCCACAAAATCACTTTTCCAAAAACTTTTTTTTAATAAGGTACGTTTTCTAAACATGAACATTCTATGCTTTGATTATTGTGAATTCACTCTTCCTTTTTCTTTTTAGGTTGCTTGTATATATCGATATTGAGTTGAATTTTTAATTTTTCATAACTTCTTGAATTTCGGTTGCTTCTCCTAAGTCCTAATATCGAAGAAAAGTATGTACCGTAAATCATTGTGTCACATGTGCATGCATTACTCCAGAAAATATGAAAGGAACATGGATTTTGTTAAAACTATCCAGAATTTTATTTTTTTTGATAATCTCCAGAAAATATTATTATTTGATCACAATTATTTGACTAATACTTTATGCATCTTCAGTATTTTTTATTGACGGAAAGTGCTTTTTAATGTCACACAAATAACTTGTGAAAAGGGAGAGAAATATAAAAGAAATGAAAGGTGACATTTCTTAGGGCCAAACAAAAGATAAAGTTGGGCCAGCACTTGCTATAGACCCACTATCAAAAATAAAATATCAAAACATATTGTGAGTTATTATCCATACCCCACATCTATACTTACACCCCACACTGCAAATTATTTTCCACAAGCCTTTCTATCATACGTAATTCATTTTAACTCTTTCACATTAGATATATCTTTAAAGGTCCTCGTATGATAGCGTAAGTGGTAAGAGTTGAAAGACATATGGGTTAGGTAGGGGGAAGTCCAGTTTCAATCCCTAACAGAAACAATTTATCATTCCGATATACCAAAAAAAAATCAGTGTATTCAAGATCAAGATTATTGAATTTATATTTTGAGTTAGATTTGAAATGATATGAGATTAAAAAAAGTTACAATATAAACTATCTAATCTCAATTGAATGATCATGAATAACCGACTACAATAATTGCAATTTGCTTTGACCACATGAAATCTAAATCACTCAACTATGGCTGCTTCCTAATGGTTTTACTCTTTGACTAAAGTAAAATGAAATTATTACAAGTAAACAAAGATCCAACTAATCCCCAATCACATCGAAGGTTCATTGGTCTTAACCTCAAAATAGACATCTCTTTACATCTCATTAACATATATTATTGTTTTCTTATATGCAGGTTCATTTCAAAGACATCAATATCAAAATCAAAATAATATACATGGCAACAAAAACAAAAGATGGTAATAGTAAAAGTGTTGTGGTGAATAAGGAGAGAAAAACACTCTCTTCTAATCCATCAATCACAACCACAACAAAAAAGATCACAAGACCATCCAGTGCAAGTTCTGTAGAGAAATCCACCACCTCAAAAGAAAAACAAATCCCAAACTACCTTAAACCAACATTTAGCTCACAACCAAGATCACAATCCTTCAAACTTCCAAGAAATGATAATGCTCCAATCATTAAACCTCATCTAAATAGAAGAAGATCTTTTGATAAACCACCATCACCTTCAAAATTACCAAAACAAATTCCACCATCTACTTCAAAATTACTAAACAAACCACTTAGTAGAAGCATTATACCTTCTTCCAAACCTAATTCAGAAAGAGTTTCACCAAAGACTTCATCAAAACAAGGTGCTAGCAGTATTACCAAGAAGAGTAATCCAAAGAAAGATGCTATAAAGAGTAATGAAACAACAGAAGGAAAAAATGTTGTTGAAACTGAGACAACAGAACCAGAAGTTAAAGAAGCTATAATTAATGAAGAGAATGTTGGAGAAGTTGAGAATATTGGAGAACATGACGATAATAAGGTTGAAAATGTACCTGAGATTAATCTACTTCTTGAAGATGTTGAATCTGAACTTGAACAGATTCAAGGGCATGATCAAATTGATGAAAATCTTGTACATGTTGAATCAGAAAATGAGAATGTGAAAGAGGTCATTTCTATAGTTTCAGAAGAAGAAGTAAAAGAAGATCAAACCAAAGATGAACATGAAGACAATGAAAATAAGAATGAGAATGAGGAGACAAATACAAACCAAGAAGAATCAACTATTAATGAAAGCGATGAACAAGAAATAAATCATTCAACAAATTCAGAAGAAGTTGTTGAGGTTATAGAAAAAGAAGAAGATCAAAAAAATGAAGAAGTAGTTGAAGGAGAAACAAATGAAGTAATAATAGAAGGAAAGGAGGAAAATAATGAAGAAGTGGAGAGTGAGGTTAAAGAAGAAGAAAAGGTGGTGGTGGATTCAACAAATGAAAAGGAAGAAGAAAGTGATGTGGTGCAAGGGAAGAAAGAGTCTTCTCAATTATCCAATGAGACGATTGAAGAAACTGCAAGCAAGTTAAGAGAAGAGAGAAGGAATAAGGTGAGAGCATTGGCTGGTGCATTTCAAACTGTCATTGATCATCAAAAGAAATGAAATGCAAAATTTTCATTTTGTTTCATGTGACAATTGAGAGGGTGCAAATGACAACTTTTGTGGATTTTCTCAGCTAGATGATGAGTACATAAACATCTGTTATTAATACCATTGTAATTTAACTTATGTATGTATTTTTTGGATAATTTAACACTGATCCCTGGTAAAATACATGTATTTTAAGCTTTTGTAATCATATATGTACAATAGTATTTTCTTTTGTTATTATACATGCTATTAATACTATTGTAGGCATGTTTGAAAAATGTTAAACATCAAGGTTGATATCATGAAGCTCATGGATGACAATTTTCGTGTTTTAATTGGTTTGACATTTCAATTCACCGGTCTACATAAAGTTTAATCCAACAATTTACCGTCTTGAGTCTTGACTAAACAAAAGAATAATCTTATATTCAATCGCAATTATCAACTGAGTTTTACTTACAATATAACAGAACATAACATGAACCTATAATACAATTTTAGTTCACATGAACCTCAATTCAATCAAGCAAAATCCAACACATTAATTAAGATACATTACAGTTTACAAATTACAAACATAGGAAACTTAGAAAATAATAAACATTGAATCAGCTTCATATATAAATATTCCACATTCAATACAATCTCAAGCAAAAATTCTTCTATCCAAACTTAATTGACGACGAAAGTTAGCAATAAAAATTTCTGCCCTTTTATCAATATCATCTTCTTCAGAATCATAAACTACTGTTCTTCTATTTTGTATGATCATGTTATAATCCCTATTTATTTTTTCATCATCATCTTGGAACCTTCTCAATCTCATTTGATTACTATTATTATCAAACAACTTGCACCATCTTTGTTTAACACTTTTGGTTACATAATTCAGTTTCTTCGCAACCATATGTAATTGTCGAATTAGAGGTGAAGATTTATGCTTATACATTTGTAGTTGTATCTATATTGATTTTGGAAAATTGATGGTGACCACATAATAATTGATTTTGGGTAAAGAAACTTATATATAGAAGGAAATAAAAGAAGCTTCTTAAAGAAGCTGTTGTTTATACGTGTATTGGAACTTTACTGAGAATTGTGTTGAAAGATATATTAAAATTGAAATGATTGGAATAGTAAGAACAAGAGAAGGTTTTATTTCAGCTGCTACTCACTTGCTTGGTGGGTTCGAAGAAATATAAAGCAGTTTTGTTCATGAAATTGAAGGAAGTATCCAAGACTAAAATGTGGACTATTATATATATTGGATTCATTCTTGGAAGGAGTTTATATCTTTCTCTGTTTTGTTAAGTATGAAAAGGACTCTTGGATTAGAATCTTGCCCAAAATATTGGAAATCAATTAAAATTTGGTCGTTTGATCTTAATCGGAATGTCTAAAGTAGTACATTTAATTTTTATCTAACAATTCTAAAAATATTTTGTTTAGTTTAACTTAGATATTTTTTACAACAATAATCTATACTTTCATTATTTTTTTTGTGGAATTACTATCATTCTTTTTAAGTCCCTAAAAACTAAGAAATAATTTAAAAACTTAAAGTCTAAAATATGTACAATTTGTCGTTTTATGATATTAATATGGATGTTGTGAATTTGCAGTTTTATCCTTTTATTTTTGGATATTTTAAATTTATATTTCATCGATATATTCTGTCAATTTGAATGTATGAATATTTTTTATTTTTAATTAAAAAAAAACTAAAAAGTAATCTTCAAAGAAATAGGATTCAAAAAAATTTATTTAGTTTTGGATACAAACTTGGCAACATTGTTATGGACTGAACACAATGTTAAACTCATAGAATGTTCACAGGCAATTGGGCCTTCGAGGGTGTACTCTAAGTTCATGTAAACTTCAAGAAAATTTCTCATTACACCCTCTATATTTTTTTCTTTCCAAAAGTAAACTGGGAAATGAAATTTTCAGATTCATCGAATAATTGATGTACTTGGTCTAAATATAGGTCTGATACACCGATTATTCAATGAATCTGAAAAGTTCCCTTTTACTTATAAATATGGTTAGAGAGAGTAAGTCTTACTGCACAAACAATCATAAATTAGCAAATTATGTCCTCCAAAATCTTATTTAGGAAAATCATGTAGTTAGACATGGTAAGTGATTTCATCTATCAATTTAAGTTTGGAAGACCCGCATCGCACAATCACAAAATTAATTTTCAAAGGTTTCATCCTTTGATTGAGATCAAATTATCAAAAGAAACAACTATATCACATAATTACGATTTAAATCAACGGCCGAAATCATTTAATCATACTAAAACTGATATATAATCTGAATCACGCGATCTCAAATTAAAGGCTTTGATTAACTACGATATGATAATACTAGCATATAGCTAGCTCCGGTGCAGCAAATCCATGTCTGTTTGTTTAGTTAGGGCGTTCCCATCGGTTGGTATGATGTTTAATGATGAAAACAACCCACGGCTCTTTCTATACTACATATTCAATTCATTCAAAGAAGCAAACAATCCTCTCCAAGTAAACTAACCACCCATCAATTCAAATGTTACAAGTAATAGTATGAAATTAACAAACCAAATATAAATTATTATGGATACAAATCTAATCATGTAGATTATTTATGTAAAATTTCAGACAAATTCAAAATCATTTGATATGTAATTGAGACATATCAAAATTATCGGTTTGTAACCGTTATTCTTTACATGTCTCAATAACATATCAAATGATTTTGAATTTGTCTGAAATTTTACACAAATGATCTATATGATATAAAATTTCAATCTAACAGTGTATTTTATAAAATTATATCACTTAAAACATTTTTAAGTGGTTGGGGGAAAAATACCTTTAAATTTTGAGGGGGTAGACAAGTTGTCACCTAAAAAATTAGAGGGTGTATTGAATTGGGATTTTGAAGGATTGTTTTGATGACAAATGTTTTGAAGATTTTAAAAGATTATATTGATTTTGTAAAATTTTAAAAGATTTTTTGATTAACTTTTTACAATTAGAATTTTTAACATAAAATTTTAATAGATTTATAGCAAAGACCATTTAGATTTCAAAATACTTTATCGTTCATATTCTCCAAAGTATAGTAATATTTCTCTCAATAATAATATAACAACAACGGCACAAGTTATGGTGCATAAGCCAAACTTATGCACCGTGCATAAATACCCCATATTACTTAGTGTATCCTCAAATTTTTAGTGCACCCCCAACAGGATTACTTAGTGCACCCTCCAAATTTTTAGTGCACCCCCAAAATTTATAATGCACCTCCAAATTTTGAGGGGTGTGTTAAAAATTTGGGGGGTGCACTAAGCAATTTTCATGACTTGTGCACGGTACACAAGGAAAAAGCTTATGCACCATAACCACTCCCAACAACAACACAATAGTATCAATAAAAAGAGAACGAATCAATTAATAAAAGAGAAGAATATGTTGACCATATATAATGTTGCATAAGATAAGCAAATGAAGAATTTTTTTGGTAAATAGGCAATACATGGATAAATAGGTTGCATTAATAAAGTTGTCACGTTGATAAATAGAAATATTTTTACGTTGAAACAAAATAGGCACCAGTTATAATAGATAGGTATTACGTTGAAAAAATACTAGCAATTTAAGTGCAAAAAAACAGTGAGATGAAAGTTGATATTTATTGCTTGGAAGAAAAATAAATGTTTTACATTGTGATAAACAATATTTTTATAAGCAAAATGCTATTATTAACAAAGAGGCACAAGGCTGCTAATGCTATAAGATACATACATATATAGGTCCAGATTGACAGACACACCAATCGGACTATCATAACAAGAATTGAAAACTAAAACCAATTAATACATCTCCTAATTAATTAATTATTTGATTGATTTGTTTCTAAACCATAAAAAATATTCGTAAGGCGTCTTTCCCGAAGCTCCTATTCGTTCATCAAGCTTCATCAACCGGTAACAAGGTGAAGTCATGTTCTGAACAGAAATAACAAACATATAGTTAGGAAAATCCAAATAATATAATCAAAGTGAAAATGAAGCAGTTCACAATAATGCACAATATTGAAACCAACCTTGGGATCGACATTCTGCACTTTAACCAGCTTGTTTCCTTTAGCAAGGTCCTTCAATGATATGAGACTTGGAATATGAAGGATTGATTCAAACCACATTAATGGACCCTTTCTCATAGTGAACTTTGCAACTCTACCTTTATCGGGTTCATAACAAAAAGAGACAGGACACCTATTGGTGATCAACTGAAACAATAAGGCACCACAGCCATTCTCAAAGTGTTTTATTGGCTTACATACACGAAAATCATAAGGATCTCCGATGATATTATTATTATCTGTGCAGAAAACCTTAGTCCATGATTCAACATTACCATATTCTTTCATAAGCCATACTGACCAAGTATTGGGTAATATTATTTTTTCACATAAGTAGAGAAATCCCTTTAATTCTACAATGTTGATTACATCACTACTAGGAGAAGAAGGACAAGAGAAGGATTGAAATCTTTCACTTTCTAAGTCTATAGACAATATTGACGACAACTTTTCGTTATCAAAATTAATCCAATGAAGTGCTCCATTCACGGAAGTAGGGGATTCAAGCCTCGAAAATGAAATCATAGGATCAAATTCAATATTCCTCCATGTTCTTGTTCCTATTGTGTGCATTTCAACAACCACAGTATTAGGTTTATATAAATGTTTCCACTTCCATAATCTTATCACCTTATACTCATTAATTTTGGGTTCGAAGCCAAGACCGGCGGATATTGGTATCCGATTAGACCTCAAAAGTTCATCAGCAGCTTCGGGAAGTCTTATAAACTCGCCTGTAATTGGGTTGCAAACAACTAAATTGTTTACACTACGTAGCTCATCACGCGGGGAATCAGTGCGAAAAAAGGCATTTGGCTCACACAAGCAAAGCAAGCCATTGCAGGAATTGACCACATCAAATTTATCATCCATTGGATTGTGACTGGGAAAATGAATTGTAGTTTTGGGATTCCGGAAAGGGAGCTTGAATTGAGGATCAAAATTGACAGTGGCAGTTTGAAACTTTGGAGGTAGGTGGTCAATAAGGTGCAAGTCATTTGACACTAGGCTTGAATCATTAGTACCGGTCCGAACCAATAAACAAGGTGATGCATGTTCGGAGTATAATTTTACAAAATATGGGTCTAAAATGAGTGCATTCCATGTTGTGCAAACACATTTACAAGCAAAAATATCTTTGATGGGGACTTGAAGCAGAATGTGGGTAATGACTGAGGACGGTAAATCTGCGAAATAATTATCAACTTTGACTCTGCGGCTGCTGCTGCTGCTGCTGCTGCTAGTCATGACAGATGCAATTGAGTCACTTTTTCTTTTCATGCTGATGATGCTCATCTGTGCAAAACAAAACAAAACAATGAGAATAATAATAATAATAATAGTAGTAGTAGAGAACACATATATATACATCTACTAATTAGGTATATGTTATGAACACCATGAGAGCAAACTTGAAGAAGTAGATTAAACTTAAACACACAATACAAAACACATAAAAACAATACAACAAAATATATAAAAGTAACAGATTCACAAACACAAGATCTATCTAACAGGTGTATTTTTCCGAGTTAGGATCAACAGAATACATACATAAATCCAAATATTACCAACCAAAGGAATTAATATAAAATCAGAAAAATCAAAATTAATACGTATAGAGAATTGTATATTATTCTTACATACCATACCGAGGAGTAAGTAGTGATTTGAAACGAGGGACAGATTCCACAAAGGCTGCAGGGTGCAAATCCTAATCCAAGTAGGTTGTGAATGGAATTGTCTGCCTACTTTACTTACTTAAAACAGTATATAGGCTCTTACGTTTTTTTTTTTGTTGGTACAAATCTTTTATAGAATATTGTATTAGATTTGTATCAAAAAAAATCTTGTATTAGATTTTTCTCAATTCAAAATTACATTACATAAAAAAATTTACTCTTTATTTTTTAGTTTTTTTTTTATAAACTTTACTTTTTAGTTTAATCATACCATATAATATAAAAATAAAATAAAATTAATGATGACCTTTTAGATTTTTATAATTTTTTTTGAATTAGCAAAATATTATTAAGGCATAATTTTTTTACACCCCTTGAGTTTGCTATTCAAATAGATGACATTAAATAAAAATAATATTTTGTTTACATTAAATAAATGACATGTTTTATTCAAGCTAACTCCATTAAAAAAAAAGTACAAGAAAAAAAAATACCATAAAAGCTTGAAGTAAAACCCAAGCCATCCCTCCTACCTAAAACAAAAGGACCCAACACCCACCACAAGTAGCCCCTGACAACCGCAACAAAGTCAACCAACAACACCCGCCACAAAAAATCCCCTACCCTGATAGTATATATAGAGAGTCTCTTTTTCTTTTTTACTAAATATACTAGAGAGTCTATTCAATACAAGATGTGCCAATAAAAACTACGAGAATTTACATCAATAATAAGTCAATAAACAATAACAAATCAAACATCTTTCAAAAAAAATAAAATAACAAATCAAACAATATTAGTCAATACTCAAATAAAATAATGAGTTTGACCATCAACTATAAAAATTTGTAATTGGTTCATATTCTTCACCTTTGACCACCAATAAGAATTATATTTGTAAATATTTTGAATGTGTATATTTTATTTTCTGATTTTTTTACTTTCATTATTAATTTTTATAGAATATTGTATTAGATTTGTACCAAAAAAAAAAATTGTATAAGATTTTTCTCAATTCAATATTACATTACATAAAAAAAAAAGTACTCTTTATTTTTTATAAACTTTACTATTTAGTTTTTTTTTGGTAAGGTTACTTTTTAGTTTAATCATACCATATAATATAAAAATAAAATAAAATTAATGATGGCCTTTTAGATTTTTATAATTATATGCAACTCTAATATTTCGCTCCATGTATTCAAAATTCCTAATTCATTTTTTTTGAAGTAAGCTTATCAATTATATTAAGGCCCCGTTTGACTTGATTTATTTTTCACTTTTTTTTTTCTTTTTAAAAATAGTAAAGAAGAAAAAAATTATGTTTGATTCCACTTCTCTTTATTTTTTACTTCTTTACTTTATTTCTCTAATACTTTTAATGAGAAATATGGCTAAATTCAATTTTATACTTCTCTATTTTATTTAAAAAAAATAGAAAAGTAGAAAATAAGTCGGGTCAAACGGGGCCTAAATAAAACAAGCTTCTTTAGCACATGGGGTTGGGTAGCTCAATTGGTTAAACTGATCAGTTGTTGAGGTAAGAGTTAAGGAGTTAATGGAGGTCCAGGGTTTCGAATCATGTTTCGAATCCTGACAAAGGAGAAAAAAATGTATAATATACTACTACCTCTATTCTTTTTTACTTGTCGTTTTAGAAAAAATAAATAGAATAGTGTATTTTTGCACCTTATTTTCCTGCACCATCTTTAGTTAACACTTTTGGTTACATAATTTTCAGTTTCTTCGCAACCATATGTAATTGTCGAATTAGAGGTGAAGATTTATGCTTATACATTTGTAGTTGTATCTATATTGATTTTGGAAAATTGATGGTGACCACATAATAATTGATTTTGGGTAAAGAAACTTATATATAGAAGGAAATAAAAGAAGCTTCTTAAAGAAGCTGTTGTTTATACGTGTATTGGAACTTTACTGAGAATTGTGTTGAAAGATATATTAAAATTGAAATGATTGGAATAGTAAGAACAAGAGAAGGTTTTATTTCAGCTACTCACTTGCTTGGTGGGTTCGAAGAAATATAGAGACCAAGACTAGAATGTGGACTACTCCGTCAGTACCAAAATATAAATCATTTTGAGAGAAAAATTTGTATCAAAATATAAGTCACTTTACAATACCAATGCAGTATTTAATGTTAATTTTCTTATTATACTCTTAACTATTTATTACTCTCTCTTCTTTTACTTTTATAATTTATCTTTTCAATGTCATTAATGAAGGACAATTTTGTAAACTAACTAATAATTTCTCTTTTTCATGCAACAATGATTACATTTCTTAATCCGTGTGATATGATTAAAACGACTTATATTTTTGTATGGAGGTAGTATTATATATTACTCTCACCGTCCTAAAATGTAAGAGAAAAAATAAAAATCACACTTATTAAAAAAAAGTAAAATATAATGATTAGATGTAAGCTCTTTAGTAAAAAAGATTACTTGAAAATATGTATAAATAATTTTGATTGATTATTGATTATGGAAAAGGTAAGAGAGAAAGAGAGTGAACTTTTCTTGAAAATGTAAAAGTTTGTATTTTTTCTCTTACATTTTGAGACCAAAAAAATTGATTTTTTTCTTTTACATTTTGGGATGGAGGGAGTATATATATATTGGATTCATTCTTGGAAGGAGTTTATATCTTTCTGTTTTGTTAAATATGAAAAGAATTCTTGGATGAGAATTTTGGCCAAAATATTGGAAATGGATTGGCAGCCGCTTTTTTACTATGTTTTTGGCCGTATGATCTTAATCGGAAGGTTTAGACTTTAGAGTAGTACATTTATTTTTTATTCAACAATTTTTAAAAATATTGTTTAATTTATGTTGAAAGAAAAAAAAATTAATAGAAAAAATATATAATTTAACAAGCATTGAGAGCGTTTGATCTGCTAAAAAATAGAGAACTGGACATGACAACTTTTGTTGTACTTTTTTTGTTTAAGAACCGATTACGAGACCGGAAACAATAAAGGACTGAACATGACAACTTTTGTTGTACCTTTTTTGTTATAGTACTTTCATTCTTTTTAAGTTTCACTGCACAAACCACCATAAATTTGTTTTGCAATTTTTCATACTGCTTCCGTGAAATGTCCTCTAAAATCTCGTTTAGAAAAATCATGTAGGTACACGTGGTTAACGATTTCATCTATCAATTTAAGTTTGGAAGATTTACATGACACAATCCCTACATCAATTTTAACAGTTTCAGTCGTTGATTAATATAAAATTGTCGAAAATAATAGCTATATATAACGCATTTACGATTGAAATCAACCGCCAAAGTTATTTAATTACACTAAAATTGATATATAATCTGAAACACGTGATCTCAAATTAAAGGCTTTGATTAACTAGATACTATGAAAATACATATAGCTAGTTCTAGTGCATCAAATCCATGTATGTATGTTTGTTTGTTTAGTTAGGGCGTTCCCATCGGTTGGTATGAATGTTTAATGATGAAAACAACCCACGGTTCTTTCCATACTACATATTCAATTCATTCGAAGAAGCAAACAATCCTCTCCATGTAAACTAACCCACCCATCAATTCATCAAATGTCACAAGTAATAGTATGAAATGAACAAACCAAATATAAATTATTATGGACTAGTACAAATCTAATCATGGATCAAAACTACCCCACATAAACATACACACACTCATTCATATTCACATTCACATTCACATATATATACATGCGGCTACAAAGCAATCCCACTACTACATAGTAAAGTATACCCATGAATTCCCCATCCCTTGGGATAAATGGGATCCCTTCCTTCCTTCCTTCCTTCACACTCACAACAAAACAAGGACAACTAAGTAATCACAATTTGCTATAAAAGAATAATTGAATCACCAAAAAGTCCATCTGGATGGTTCATCACACGACAAAATGATTAACACTTTTGTGTTGGCGTTAATCAGCAACGCCCACTCTTTTGTGTTGTCTACACTTCCTTACTTTCATTCTTTAATCAATCAAACAAATCATTGAACCCTCTTCTTAATTTCCCTTTTATTTTATTTTTATCAAAAAACAATGAAACATCTCCCAAATTCTTCTTCCACCAGCCGAAAATCATGACAAAAATAACCCAATCAAACCAAACAAAACAAAACAACCTTAACTTCTCTTTTTCTCTTGTAGCCGCTACATTCACTGTTTCTTTCTTCAATTACGTAACTCTAATCCTTTTCTTTCCCTTTTAATTATATTTCTTTAATCAAACTGTCTTTATTAGTAATTTTTACTAATACGCATTATCAGCAAATATTTATACTCTTATGTCCCTCTACACTTCACTAACCCAACCACCACCATATATTATACTAATCACAAAACCATAATCTCTCTTTCACTTTTCCCTCCATAAATCCCGTGTCGTTTCATACAAACACCCCTTTCATCTTTTCCCTTTACATACACAAACACCAATTCAAATTCAATTGTGAAACCAGCGAGAGAAATAGTCACTGTGTTCATTCGCCGCGGTTGTGAAAAAATATTCACAAAATGGCAATTCTGGAAGAAGACGAGAAAGTATGCAACAAGGAACTGATTCCTGGATTACCAAACGAAATAGCAGAGATTTGTCTTCTTCATGTTCCTTACCCATATCAACCTCTAGTACGCTCTGTTTCTTCATCATGGAACAGAGCAATAACAAACCCATCATTTCAACTCTCCAACAAACATTTCTCCAATCCAAACCTCTTCGTTTTAGCTTTTCACACAGTAACCTCCAAAATCCAATGGCAATCGTTAGATCCTTGTTCTAACCGTTGGTTTATACTTCCTCCGATGCCTCTCTTAAACGACGCCGTTTGTCCAACCTCCTTTGCCTCTGCATCGTTGCCACGTAATGGAAAAATCTTCGTCATGCGAGGTACGTGTTCCGAAACGGAGAATTTTGTTTACCGTACCGGCGTTAATAAATGGTCGAAAGCGTCGGAAATGATCACCGGAAGAAAATTGTTCTTCGCGGCAGAGGAAGTTAACGGAAGAATCGTGACGGTTGGTGAGAATGGGACCGATATCTACGATCCAGAAAGTGACACGTGGAAGAGAGGTGCGAAGTTTTCTGGCGAATTACAGAGGTATGAGACGGTTGTTAACGGAGGGAAGTTATACGTAACGGAAGGATGGTGGTGGCCGTTTGCGGTTAGACCAAGAGGTTGGGTGTACGAATTGGAGAATGACACGTGGCGTGAGATGGGAGAAGGAATGAGAGACGGTTGGACAGGGGTGAGTGTTTCGGTGTGTGGGAGAGTTTTTATGATACCGGAAGTTGATTTGGCGGTGAAGGTTTATGATGAAGTGACTGACACGTGGCGGTGTGTGGGTGGTGATAGGTTACCTAGAGATGGAATGAAGAAACCGTTTGTAGCAAAGGGTTTAGGTGATAGAATCTATGTGGTGTCACTTGGTTTGAAAGTGGCTATTGGTAGTGTTGTTGTTGATAATGATGTTGATGATGATGTCTGTGGTGTGAAGGTGACGTGGCAAGTTTTTGAGGGAGCTGAAGCTTTTGAACAATTCTCACCTTCTAGTTGCCAGGTGCTGTATGCTTGATGCTTGAACAACTACAAACAACAGTAATGTTTTGCACTGGTGGCCAGGGTGGACATGTTTTTGTTTTTTATTTTTTGTGTTTAATAATACCATTAACTACTCTTTCAAGTTCCAACATGTTTTTCCAATGCTTCCTTGATTTAGATTGCGGGTGTTTTTTAATTTCAATTTGAGTGAGGATGAATGGAATTGGGACTTATTAGTTGAAAATTGAATCTTATTATAGGGCTGGCTTTGTCTGATAATTCAGTGCAATTAACTTCTAAGTTCTAAGTACAGACAATATGATGCACTATTCGCTCTTTATTTTAGCAGCAAATGCATCTTCTTACTGGATTTCAAATTTTGTGAAATCGTGGAATGCATGTTTTTAGTCTTAACAGTTAATGATACTCCTATAGTTGTTTAAATCAAACAGTATTAAATTAATAATAATTGAATCAGCAGAAAAAAAAACCATAAATATAATTAAATTTGACTTTTTTGATATATTTGACTATTGATGTATCTAACTATAAATATAGACCGAATACATCAATAGTCAAATGTACTAAAAAAAATCAATTGTTTATATTTGTGGCTGAAGGGAGTACAATACTAATATCATTTGAAATTTACATAGAAGTGCAATAATTTTTACTCATTTTCATTCTTTAATCAAATCATTAATACTCATTGAAGTTCCTACATGCTGGGGTGTTTTTCTATTTTAAAATTTTAATTTGAGTATGGTGAATGGAATTGGGACATGTTGAAAATGGAATCTGATTTGCGGGCTGGCTTTGTCTAGTAGTACGATTCAATTGCAAATATGGGTAGCAGCCGTAGAAACATAAGTACAAATGAGGACAATGATGTTTATATATAAAAAAATGTAACTTGATTACCGAAAATCATAACGGTTGAAATTCTCTTAGCCGAATAAATGTTAGATGAAATGCAAAAATAGCTTAACATGTTTTACTCGAATATGAGTTGGGTAAGAGGAGATTCAGGGACAATTTCCGTCGAGAGCAATTTATATTTTTGATGTACAAATAAAAACGTGTTTTACTCAAATATTTTTCAAGTTTACTAAGATTCACAAGGCTCGTAGAAACGGTCAAAGCTCATTAAAATTTGACAATTTGATATTTCATTTGTATTCCATGTTAATAGCATCACTAACTGAAACAACTATAAGCATGTAGGCACATGTTTGGAAGGTAGTTCACGTGTGGATAAGAGTAACAAGAAATGTCACGTAAGAGGAAAAATAGAAATTTAAGATTGTTAATGTCGTCAGGCTAAATTTGAAGCTTTTGTGAATTTGGGAGAAATAGAAAAGAATACGATATCAGAAACAACCATAGTTCAAGAAGAAGAAAAAGGTAATATCAAATATGAGATCACTTGCAGAGTTTCAATTTCTTAAAATACAAAGATACAATTGACTCAGGGTAAGGTTTTGTAGCAAGGCAAGTAGGAATGTTTGCTCAGTCCACAGTTAGTGAATGATCCCACCAGACGTTAGCTTCTCAAACAAATTTTTGATCTGAGGTTCTCCCTTCACTTCAAGTGTGACCTAATGTTTAAGTTCGATAGCTAGTTAATACATAAGCCAGATGTTCGGAAGGTAGTTCAAGCATGGATAGGAGTAACAACAAATGTCACGTAAGAGGAGAAATATAACCGAACGTGGAGCAAACATATACACCAAACGACATGAAAAATCACACACTCCCCGCGTAATTAGTTTAGCATGACTAAAGAACAGTTTTATCTAGTGCCTAAATTTAATGACTAAATTTATACACTTTAAGTGTGGAGAAATGAGAAATTCAGCATTCGAATTCTGCCTCCTCCAATAATATCTATAGTAGCTACAAAATGAATTATAATTACGAGATGAAGACCATATTATTTTGGCTAGTATAAATAATGTTTGCTTATCAAATTTGTGTTTAGCAACATTTAGTCTCGATTGGACCTTGGCCCAGTCCAACCTACTAGGCCGAAATGTGCTTGAATTCAGACAAGAGCACATCTTCAACAGTTACGACTTCACATGGCCGACAACATCTTCATGATCCTACTATGTTGATCAATGCATTGAAGACCGTGATTCTTCCATCCATGAATGACGAGTTGCGACTTATGCCCGGTCATGAAAGGTGGAATCAACAACAACAAATGATCCAAATATGAAAGGTCTATAATAGACACTGATACTATATTAAAATTTTATATGCATATTCAACCACAAAAACTAATTTACAAGTTGTAATGAACAAGAGAATATTTTAAAAGGGACTAAAAACTGCACTAAGCTACTAAAACAAATGTTTTCATTAATTTGATTGATGATTATTACAGTACATTGATAACTCCTTTTTATATATATAAGTTAGAAAGTAGTATATTCCCCGGTATGACTCACTAAAACTTATCTACAACATTCTAAAACATAAAGACTCATCAAAATAAGAGAAACATCTAGAATTCTATATTGTGACTCATATAACTTTAGACTTAGTGCTTATTTATATTTGGGTCATTGCAAGGTTTGAACTACTCATAAAAAATTATACATGCTAGTGGGACTAATAACTGTCTCAAACAACCATATTGACACGATATTTCCGGTTTTTGTTCAGGTAAGATCAACATTGTTTAGTAGAAAAAAAATGGGAATGATCACTACTAGGAAAGTATAAGGATGATGTCATGAAGAAAAAGACAGATAATAAATAAGTGGGGTGGAATTTTCTAGATATACACGGTAGCGTTTGTTTGTGTATGTTGGAGTATTCTCTCCTCTTCTAGAACTAGATTCGTTAACTTGTATTTGTTCATCTTGTCCAAGTTGCCTTAACAGTTCTCTTCTCTCCCCTTGTCCTTTCTCTTTTTCTTAGACGCTATATATATTTTTTTCTGGTCATACTCATACAAATATCTAGTGCAGTTGCTTCCAACGTCCGATCAAGACTCAACAACAGTTAGACAAGACATAACAGAACACAAGAACAAAAGAAGGGTAGAAGAGGAAGATGTGTTTAGTATTTGTATGTGGACAGGATGAAAGAGTGGTGTCAAGGCAGGCAGCACCTGGGTCGTGTCCTTATTGTGGAGGAACGATTCAGGCTGTGGACGTAGATAGCCGATGGAACTTTTGTTTCTTACCTTTGTGCCACAAGACCAAGCGCAGACACTATTGCACCATGTGTTCCAGAAAACTCTTGGTCAAGTAGCTCTTCTATAGTCATCATTAATCAGCATAACCCACCTTACCACTTGCACCAAGGAGGATCGCATCTGCATAATCACTACCCACCAGGACTACATCTACACCCAAGAGCTGATAACTCCCTTTTTTCAGATTTACAATTTACTATTTACTATTTTCTATGGACTGATGTGCAACGACTTGTAAATAGATACTGTATGATAGTATGAATTTAGCTACTAAGATTAGACCTACTTGTAAATAGATATATGATATTTGCCCACAAAACATATTATGAGTTTCAGATATACTATAGTAACATTTCTATTGTTTTGATTTTTGTAATGGGAGTAACATTACTTTTGTTAACTCATAATTCTTAAGATGGCATCATAAGCCTCACAAGGAATTAAATAGTCCACAAGTTCCTGTTAAATTTCATACAATATCACATAATGAAACACCACTCTTTCTCTTCTTTAGTATAAAAAAAACAGGTTTAGATTGTTAATGTCGTCGGGCTAGATTTAAAGCTTTTGTGAATTTTGGAGAAAAGGAAAAGAATACGAAATCAGAAATAGCCATAGTTCAAGAAGAAGAAAAAGGTAATATCAAATATGAGATCACTTGCAGAGTTTCAATTTCTTAAAATATGAAGATACAATTGACTTAGGGTAAGGTTTTGTAGCAAGGCAAGTAGGAATGTTTTCAGGTTGCTCAATCCACAGTTTGTGAATGATCCCACCAGAAGTTAGCTTCTCAGACAAGTTTTTGATCTGAGGTTCTCCCTTCACTTCAAGTGTGACCTAATGTTTAAGTTCAATAGCTAGTTAATACAAAAGCCAGATGTTATACAACAAATAGAATTAGAGCTATATAGTCCTTGAATAGAAACCACATATGCATTTGTGCACAGCCAGACACTACAACATAAAATAATAGATAGCTGGATAAATGTAAACAATAACTACATATATACAGTATAGAATTATAGATAACTGGTAACTAGATAAAAGTAAACAACAACGCTGATGTCAAATGACACAATCTATAGCAACAGCAGATAAGTCACAGATGTTGAAGCACAAAACATGAAATCTTAGAAGGTTCACCATGTACCACAAAGTAAATTAAATGTCTCAAGAGCAATTATTTGGCAAGCCTTAAGTACAAACAACTGAAGCCTTAAGTACAAATTAACTAGTTTTCGGGTTGAACAAAACTAAAACTTAAAGAGAGTTTCTGTGCCAAACAACTAGTACGGTCAAGTTTTTAACCAACAGTATACATAATACACACAGACAAGCATAATTTGCAGTTAGCTCATTTGGTTTCTTCAAATGCTATCAAACTAACAGTGACTAGTTAGACAGAAAAAATGATTTAGTTGTGGGTATGTCTTTGGTCTTCACAAGGCCTTGTATAGTTGTATGGTCTCAGACAATCCCCTCGAACATGGTTTGGGGGATTTTGTAGTGTTGTTAAACAGTATGACGTACCATGACATGATTCAGAGTGAAGCTGATCATTCCGTATTTTATAAATGCTCCTCTAACAAATTTATCTATTTGGTTGTCTATGATGATATAGCTATTATAGGTGATGAACATGCCGGGATGATAGGACTTAACAACATCTAATCCAACACTTTCAGATAAAGTATGCTCTGGATATCTTAGAGGAAACAGGTATACTCAATTGTAAGGCGATTGACATTCCTATGGATCCAAATGTCAAACTACTACGGATAAATGAACATTCATCTATCTTATTAAAACACCTAGATCAGTTAAACATTAAAGACTAATAGCAATCCTCAGTGCAAAATGCACCATCTAAAAGCCATACAAATCACATTAGTAAGTTTGTTGCTTCATATTTTCAATTTGAAGTAGCTGTGTATTCAGAGATTAACCTTAATATCAAAATTTACCCTAAAATTGAACGGATTTCACAACATAGAAAGTCCACATTGCTAACCAAAAGAAAAACAAGGGGAAAAGGAAAACACTTACTTTGTGCATAGAATCGATTTTTTCGGGGCTGCAATAATCAACGGTGACAGGATCGTCTTTGTTGGACCAAACAGCGGAAACAGAAGCGTGGCAACCTTGAGTAACCACACTACCTAATGGCCAAGTATCAATCAGATCTCGCCGGAGCACCACGTACTGAACCACAACATCGGCGTTTTCTGGCGGTGACTGAGAATCGTTAGGTGTTGATAGAGTGCTGGAATCGGTTGTAGCGGGTTGACTCATTGAGTTAGACGTGAGTCGAGTCGCCCGGTTCGAGAAAGAGGCCGCGTGTAAAGTGACACTAGATTTGGTGGTTGATAAGGCGAAGTTCGAACCGGAGGGGTTGAAGAGACGAAGCGATGGAATGGTGTAAGCCATTGATAAACTGACACGTAGATGGTCTACGTAGTGGTATCTATGTGTACTCCGTAGCTAATGTTTTTGAGAAATATATGTGTTTATGGGTTGGGTTTAAGCCCCAATCTGCTAGTGTCTTAACCCAAAATGTACTATCATCTATTGAAAATTTGTCCTCCCACCTCTATATTTAATCCTTCGCCCCACAAAATAGGGAAATTCTATGGTACTCTTGTTAAAACATAATGTACTAGTACAATAAAAAATTTAACCAATAAAAAGTTGCATTTTGTCCACATCATCCTTTATATATTATATTTTAAAAGTTAATTTTTGCCACATGTAAAATATTATCCAACATATCATGTAACCATTAGTCAATATCTTTTATTGTACTGGTACATGATGATTTATCAATTGTACCGTAGCATCTCCCATAAACTAAATATCTTTAAAATTAAGTCATATACCAGAATTTTAGAAAATATTTTTCCTGTAAGTATATACGGACTGGAATACTATGAAAAATGATTTCGGTGCCTGTCAAAACAAATTCTTTATATTGGAATACTATGAACAATTTTTAATTTGTAAAGAAGGACAAAACAATCATTTTCAAACTCTTTATTTTGTTGTGTTTAAAGAGATCTTCCAGTTTCATGGATAAAGATGACAAAACTAATTTTGATGAGTTAGTTAAAGAAAATTGATTTATAGTGACGAACAACAATGTCACTAAACATCATAGATCTTCATGTTTGGATCTTCTTACCAGAATACTCCGAAATACTCTATATGTATTGAAATACTTTATCCAAATATTCTGATTTAGATCATTTTATCGGAATCTTATTTTATTTTTTGAATCAGCAAACTTTTATAAAAAAAAGAGCGAAAATTCTAGGCCAAAACATGCCAAAGAAAAAAAAATGTAATTTTATCATTTATTATTTTCTTAGTTACAATAAAACTAATTAATGTAAATTTAATTTTATTGGTTTTTCCTATCTGCATGTTGCATGTTTCACCTTAAATCAGTAAATGAATGAAAAGATGTACTATTTTCTTTTGCACCAAAACAAATAAATATTGTAAAGAACAATTAAATCAGAATAATTGACGTCCATTATAATTTATAAATATATGAGAAAATAAAATATCACTCACAACCAAAAAAGATTACAAACAATTGTTCGGTGGGGAAATAAAATTCCAGGCTAGCAGTGGCCACTAGTTAAGCTAACAAACAGGATGCAGCCCCCTCCACCCAAAATCATGTCAATGTCTTATCCATTCCTCTATCATCAACTCAACAATATGGGAATCTGGAAACAGAAACTAGGTTCCATGAATTTTTGTTTTTGTTTTTTTCTCATTTTCGATTTAAATGCTTCAGTTTTGGATTTTTGAATCCATATTATTTTGACCTTTATAGAATTGAATATTAACTTTGACCTTTATATTACAGTAGTCTCTAGTCTCTACTCTCATCTAGTAGGTGTTTTGGTATTGATCTCTGACACAACTTTTTAAGTAAACTTCTAAAAAAAATGTCCTAACATACAAATAAAATTAAAAGAGAAAAAATATTAAATTATGTGATTATGATTTTCATCTTTTAAATTTTATTTTTTTAAAATTTGTTTGTGTTTAAGCATTTTTTTTTTGTTTTGGGTTATTTCCATGTAAAAACTTATTCTCTCCCGCTAGGCCCAACTTTGATTGATCTTAGCTAAATAATTTTCAGTGTAATATCAAGGAGTTGTAAACTCTAGACTTTACAAAGCAACATATGGATGAACATTGAGCACTCTAAGAAAATTCATATACTTAGGTTTGTGGATTGGCTCAAAAATTAAAGTTGTGTACAATAATCCTAGTTGAACTTTAGGGCATTTTCAATACTAAAGAACAACAATTTTCATAATCGACAAACGGTGTATCTCTATTCGTTCTTGTACATCTATTGTCACTCTTATCAGTAGCTTTAGATAAAAAAAAAAGCTACTAATTACAATTTCTCACATTTATAGACAAATAAATCAGATAAATGACCGAAACAGATTTTCATCTTCTTCATCACCATCCCATTAGTTGTATTAAATCTTTTATTTGAGGTAGGATGTTGCCGACATATAGTATTTTAATTGTTGTCATGTTTGTTTGTAATTTAGGTCCACCCTCATTCCATATCTAATATGGCCTCTAGGAATACAAATGGATCTTATAAAAGATCTCTTATAGGATAGGTTGAAAAGTCAGCATGACCCATGTTATCCGCTAAGCCAATTAGACGAGTTATTTATAGCTTAATAGTTAATTCTCCTACCAACTACTACTAAGCAAGTGCAACCCAAATAGCAAATGCCTACCAAATTAGATAAACACTTCAAATCCTAATCTAATCAAAACTTCAATTTTGAGTACACACAATAGGACCACAACTTGCCATATCATAATAGAAACCTTAATAAATACGTAAATAAAAGTCTTCTTTTTCTAGCATCTGTATCAATAGTCTAAAACAAAGGATAAGATAAGATTTGTTCAAGATACGTTCTAAATATTGATCAACATTAACCACACTTTCATAATCACTCCCACCTATATCTCATCACATCACCCTTTACACAGCCAATTTTTTGTTGTTTATAATTCCCTATCATTAATGTAATTCCAATAAAACATATCCACTTTAGAAAAAAACAAAGAAACAAACATCAACAAAATAAGAAACATAACAGTTGTCGATTATTATTATGAAGGTTTCATTAGTAGACCCACACAACAGGATATGCAAGGAATATTCATTACTAGCAAATTTCATTTTTAAGTCTTAGCACCAGAAAATTACAAGTTATTCAATTCAGTAGTAGTAACTTAGTACTGAATACTATAAAGTTTTATTTAACAATTAACAACAAAAGAATAAAAGAAAAAACTTTATGTTAATGTTAATTAAGTACTATAGTAATTAATCATCCTCATCATCTTCCTCATCATCATGTTCTTGTAGATCTGCTAGAGAAAAGCTTCTTGACTTAAAGCTTCTCAATCTAAGCCTCATTTCAGCAGCATAGGATTCATGCATTCTACCATGACCAATCTGAACTTGATCTTCTTGTTTCTTATCCTCAACCAATGAATTAGAGGAAGATGAAGATGATGAAGTAGATGGCATTTTTCTAGCCTTTTCCTCTCCTTCATAGTCTTCATAATCATTATCTCCATAATCATAATAATCATCATCATTATGATCCTCATTCACAGGTAAAAGTGGCATGGATTTAGGATTTGACCATGAATAAAAACCTGATTTTCTAGATGCAATTACGAGCCTTCTTCTTTTGTTGAAAGGACTCTCTTGTTTTTGCAATTCCTTTAAATTGTTCACTTGTGATAGATCTGTGAATGATTTTGATTTTCCTTCAAAATGACTTGATAATCCCCTCCTAATACCAAAATTAATCAAAAGTTAGTGTCAGATGACCGATTATTGCAAAAGCTTACGCGAGGTCACGTTAATGGTTTTATATTATTTCTTAAACAAAAACATGGAAACTAATTAAAACCTTGAACACGTCAAAAAACAAACAAACATTTTTACCGACCGAAAATAGAAAGGTTTTGAAATTGAAGAAACAAGAGTAAAGAATGAAAAGTGTTAAAGAGAAAGAAACAAACTTGATGGGAAGAGAGTCTTCTAAACAATCCAACGAACACAACCCATTTCTTCCTTTCAACTCACTCTGCACCTCTTCATCGTTGTCACTGTCATCAGGAGTTCCGATCGACGATGAACTTTCCGGCGACCCGCCGGCGAAAAACTTTGGTGGACCAGAGATCCTAAAATTCTTCGGCAAATCCTCTTCTGTCTGATCGGAAGGAGGCGGAGATGAAGAAACATCGATGGTGAAAGTGGGTCCCACAAAAACCTCCATTTTTAACCAAAAAAAGGTAAAAAAAATATATTATTTTTTTGTACTGAAAAGGAAACCCTGATGAGAATGAGAAGGGATTACCCTTGTCCTGTTCTTCTTCTCTTCGTTTTGGGTTTCCAGGTAAAAGGGGTGTTTGTCATCAATCTTCAGAACCAAACAATTACACAGTAACTAGTGAGATTGTTGGTGTAATAACGATGATGTTTTGTTTGTGTTGTTGTTCATCAATAACTGTAATCATGAGAAATGAAGATAGATAGATAGTGAGAGAGAGAAATAGATGTGGAATGAAAAGTGTGTTGTTATGTTATGTTTGTGAAACCAAAATGATTATATAAATTTGTGATATTTATGATTTTATGAATAAAAAATATATACAGATAAATACTAAAAATTACTAAAAAAATATAAATAAGTGATGAGGTGATGAGAATGAGAAGAGATGGAGAGAGAAGAGTGGTTTGACACGTTTGGAATGACGTGGCAAAAAGCTAGAGAAGATAAAATCCGTTTACATTGTTCATCGTCGTCATGGGTTGGGTTGGTTGGGTATGGTGTCTCACTCTCACTCATCTCAATCTCTCATTCTTATCTTCTTCATGCATGTTTCCTTATATTATGTCACATTTTTTTTACATTAAAAATATGATAAATTACTTCCATATAAGAAAAGATTTTTTTTTAAATATATTAAGAATTTGATGTATTTGATCTATATTATTAACTAGGTACATCAAATTTTTAATGTATTTAAAAAGATTTTTTTTCTTATATATAAAACGGTATGGAATATTTCGTGTTGATTCTTGAATTTCCTCCCAAGTCCCATCTAATTTATGCGTCCCTGTCATATTTAATTGCATGCTTCTTATTTAACACTTTTATTTTTGATAAAAAAAAATCATTGAGTTGTAATAGAAATTATCAAGTATTATGTACCAAAAAAAATAAAAAATTATCAAGTATTGTACCAAAAAAAAAAATATTATCAAGTATTATTCACATATATTTGAGTTATTATGTTTTTATTTTTGTTGTATATAGGTGTTGATTTTTTTTTGGTAGAAAACGACGGCTAATGCCCAAAAACGAAAAAAACTACAAAGTTATACGCATATTCTTAGGCATGTAAGTCCTAGAAATGTCATCAAAGATGAGATTTGAAGTCTCTCTAAGAGGAGTCTCCATAACATAAGTGTTAAAAGAATCAAGAGAAAAACTAAAATTAGCTAGCCAATCGGCAGCTCTATTTCCCTCCCGCAAAATATGGTTGAATTGCACCTGCCAGTTCAAATTTAAAAGATCTTGTATACGACGCACCAAAGTAGGAGGGTTGCCATTGTTTTTAATTTTTCCTGTAATCATATCAACCAACGTTTTTTAGTCACTTTCCACTTGAAGCTGTTGGACACCTTGTCTCCATGCAAGCTCGATTCCCAAATACATTTTCCACATTTCTGCGGAAAATGCGCCACAAGTTCCAATCTTCCGAGCGTATCCTTTGATCCATCTTCCCTCAGAGTTCCGAAAAAGGCCACCACACCCAGCTAACCCCAATGAATCCTTATATGCTCCGTCACAGTTAAGCTTGATCCATTCCTCCTGAGGTCTTTTCATACCAATGAAAATGGTGTCGCATTGGTGGATATTAAGAGGATTTTGGGTGTATTTGTCTATGTCTTCAACCATCTTGGAATCTTGAAAGTTGGATTATGCGGGCGCTGAAAGTCATCTTCAAAAATAGTTTTATTCCTCCACATTCACATGTGTCAACAGGTCACCATAAAAATCGTGCTCCACTTCTTATTTTGAATACCATGTTGATGATTGTTGATATTCTTAAAGATTCAGTCCCCGCAATGAAGAGAGAAAAAGTTAGATATTTGATTTGGTGAGATTAAACTTATCCATGAATTGTTGATTTATTCTTTGTTATATGTAGGACCGACCCAACATTGAATAAGATCTAAATTAAAATGTTAAAATATGGTATTTTTTTTAAAAAAAATATTTACCAAAGAAATTTATTTAAATTATTTTTCTAAAACTTTTTTGACGCATTATCATTTAATAAATTATCAGAATTAATGTTGAGTAGGATGGGGGTGGGGTGTTCATATGTTCTTCATTTGCTTTCATTGTACTACGTCTGGAGCAGTATGTTTAAGGGTTTTAAGGTTGTACAGTAATTGGAATGGGTGAATTTAGGTGTTTAGTCATTTTTCTTTGTGAAGTTTTTGTATTGTGTTCATTTCGGATTCAAATGTATTATGTTAGGATTACACTATTTAATACACTTTTTTAACACACTTCAATTAAAATTAGTCATATCACCCTATTTTTTTTTTTTTAATTCATTTTTTATTAATAAGTAAATGAATAAGAAAAATAAATGAAATGATTAATTTTAATTGGAGTGTGTTAGATAGTGTGATTATAACATTTTTCTTAATAAAATTTAAGCGTTCAAAAAATTTAAAGAGTTTAAATCATTTTTTTTTTCTCAAAAGAATTTAAGGTTGTAATTGTAAACATTTTTTTTATTAAAGAGAGATGTAAACACAAACGAATTTAAATTATTTAAAAAAAAATTAAATAATATTAAGACCCATTTAGTAGTGAATTCGCTTTTTGCATTTTATCTCTATCTCTCTCTAAATAAACATTTTCATTTATCTTAAAAAATGAATAGGATATTAACTTGTACTAACAAGCACTTCCTTAAATATCCCTGCAGTATTTTTATAAATATAATTTGATTTAGGTGGACTTTGCCATATTGGCAGACAGATATTCTAAAACAAGGGGAATTTAATTATTAGACTAATTGATAAAATTGTTAGAATATTATTAGTAGTAGTTAGCTAGGAACAGTGTGAAAGAAAATTGGGTGGAGATGAGGAATGAGCAGTGATTGTGGTTGTTGCACTAAGCAAATTGCTTCTAATTGCGATTATAGACCAACCAAAACCTTATCTCTTTGGATAAAGTAAAGTAATTTATTCAAATCATGAACACCAGATTTGTTGCTCTAAATAAATAATAAAGCCACTGCTTGCTTAGCCAGATAACTAGTAATTGTAAAGCATGACGAAAGGAATGATGTAGATGGATACAACTTTTTTATGTGTGCGTCTAGACAAATAAAAAAAAAAAAAGAATTTGTTGTTTTTTAACCTAAGAAAATAATGTTTTTAAATTATATCAATATATAAGATCTATGGCTATAACATAAGTCATAGTTCAAATAGTATAAAATGTTGAAATTATTAAGTAAAATATTCGCGACTGAAGTTTGACTTTAGTTATTCTATTTTGTGCATGATTTAAATGATTTTTTTCATTTCGTTTATGTATAAAAAAAATCTATAATATTATAAAATAATAATATTTAGTGAATATTTTAAAAAGATTGTTGACTTTGTTAATTTGTTAAGTCAGTTATGTATATTTGATCATCAATTAAGTCTTTATATTTTAATAACGTACTATCAATTTTATCTCTAACTTTATATACTTACTATCAATTTAGTTTCTGACATACTTTTAGAAGGATTAATATAAATAAAATTTGACACAATAAAAGAAATTCAATAAAGAAAATTATTATGAATAAATTATGTACTATTTAGCCACACCAATATCCAACGTTTGGATATGTCCCTAATTGTAATAAAAAATAGATATATACGTTTTTTTTAAGTTTTTTTTTAATACAAAACAGAGGTAAATTCTCAAAAGAAAATGAAAAAACTAACGAACTACACGAACATTTAGAAGAATGCAAGCACCGAAAACGTCATTACAGACGAGACATTTAAGCTTGTGAGGAGGAGTCTCAAGAATATGCACATCGAAAGAGTCCAAGGTTATGTTAAAATTAGTTAATCAATCAGTTGATTTGTTTCCTTCACGTCATATATAGTTAAACCGAATCTACCAATTCATGTTCTTAAAATCTCGAATGCGCCTCGTTAAAGTTGGAACCTTTCAATTATTAACATTTTAATTTCCGTGACCATGTCAACTAACACCTTTGAATCACTTTTCATTTTAAGATGAATAATCCCTAGTCTTCGAGCTAAATCTAATATGATGTACATATCCCACATTTCAGCATGGATCGCGTCACAAAAACTAACTTTATGGGCGAAGCTATCATGCGTGTACCATTGTGCTTATCAAACAAAACAAAAAACGCATGTACCCTTGTTATCACGGAAGATCCATATTTAAAGTTTAATTATTAGATTAATACACTATTGGATAGATAAATTTTAAGAACTTAATTTTTGAATGAGAAAATTGAAGTACTTCCTATTGAATAATAGTTGATGATTTTCCCATGTAACAAAAAAAGAAAAGAATATTTTAAGGTCTGGGCTTTATTTTCATACGAGCCCAGTTTGTTTGTTATTGGGCTCCAAAGCATTACGTGCAAACCCAGGTAATCAATGAATATTTTTAAAAAAAAAATTAGAGGAGATTTTCAAGATTGCGATGCCCTCCTCTCCACTTTAACCTAGCCTTTTTTTATCTCTTTTCTTCATCTCTAAGGGGTGATTTTAGGGTCAAATTTTGATCCAAAATTATCCTTCTATATCATTTTTTCCTTTCTTTTTAATTAAAATAACTGATTTCATATCAATTTAGTTTTTCCTTTTTATGATTTTGTCGTCTTTAGTGCGATTCTTAGTTGTTAGTTTGGTTATTCGTCATCTTAGTGCGGCGGTTTTTTATTTTTCCAGTGTTTGTTCAATTCAAATTCTCATATTATTTCAGACACTTTAATTTGCATTTTGAATTTATATGCTATTAACTTGGATGTAGCGATCTTGTTCGCATATTCTTTTTTTTTTTTTTTTTATGTTTTTAGCAATTTTGAATTTATGTTATGTGATGATGTATTATATGATTTTGAATGAATAAATTTTGTTTTTAGTCCAAAAAAAAAAAACTTTCTTGTGATAATGCCCTTAGTTTTGAAGTTGAAAACTTCTAGTATTACTCGCTCCGTATCAAAACTATTATCCGTTTAGAGTTATGCACGTTGATTATGAAACAACAAAGATTGATAAGTTAAGTCTTTTTTTACCTTTACTTTATTTAGAAAGATAAAATAAATTTAATTAATGATTTAATTTTTGTAAGGGTACAAACAATAAATTAATATCAAGTTTACATTAATTTCTAAAAAGGACAATAGTTTTGAGATAAAACTTAAAAGCTAAAAAAACAATCATTTTAGAAAATGTGTTTTGGGATGTTTAAGTGTTTGAGAAGTTTAGTAAGAAAACAAGTGTTTGGGATATATAAACAACTAAATATGAAGTATAGTGATGGGTCGGACTTTAGAAAATATGGCTCTATTTGGCCCAATGGAATATATTCAAAAGTTATTTTAAAATTAAATATAACTTTTTTTACAATAAATTAAATATAAAATTAAAAGCTTACAAATAAAGTAAAGTTTTTTGTCTATCAAAAACAAAAAAAGGAAAAGTTTTTGTCAAAAATAGACATTAAAGTTAGTTGGTATTTTCCATTTTTTAAAGTTTGAAAACAACTTTCTACCTAAAGAGATGTTTGGAAAACAACTTTAATAGAAAGTTTTTGACCTTGATTTTTTGACAGAAAGCTCTTGACCTTGATATAAATTAGACATTATTTTCTTTTTTGACGAAAAGTTGTTGATCTTATTATAATTTACAGTTTAAATTTCAAACATTTCATTTATTTATATTTGGAAGTTAAATTATAGTGATTAATTAGAACTTCGTATACACTATTTGTTTGCTTTTAAAAATAAAAAGTTAGCAACTAAACAACATGACAAAAAATTGCCGTAACTATGATACATTTGACTTATTTTACCATAAAAAGTAAAAACTACCTTTGAAATCATACGTAAACAGATAAAATATTAATCTATCATTCTCATTACAAATATAATAGAGAATAACTTTTGTAAGTAAAGTTTTTTATAGAACCACCGGCCGCTCCTCCATCCTAAACCCTAATTTTATTTTATTTTTATAGGATTTATCATTTGGCAATGTTATGTTATTAACTCGGATGCGATGAACTTATTCACCAGTTTATCCTTTAAGTTTTTAACGAATTTGAATATATTATAATATCAATTGATATAATTTACAAATTTAAATGAATGAATATTTTTATTTTAATATAAATAACTTTTGTATGAACTAGGGTGATTAAATAATTACTACTAAGTATTTTGTTGAAAAGAATATTTAGTTCTAATAATCAACAAACGACAAATAAAATAATACTACTAAAATGTTCCTCAATGAGACCAGAGTTACATTGCAACCAATATCCACCACCAGAATTTCCATTTAAGTTTCTATTTCCTAAAACTACAATCCAAATAAATTCAATATTTCCTATTTTAATTCTCACCTAACATCGCTGACTCAAACACCACCAAAACCCATAGACCCAGAAATATTCTCCTGCATCTCAGCATCAATCTCATCATGACGATGTTCCTCCTCGTACGTTACAATCAGCATCGTTGGATCATCCACTGCTCTTTCCACCCTTTTCCTCGCTGGACACTCTTTCATTGTACTGCACCTATAATACCCCCTGAAACAAACAAACAAACAAAATCAACGTTCATTAAACATTTCTTTGACCATAGTCAAATCATATCAACGGCCATAAATCACCCATCACTCACCTTGGATGCGGTGATCCCTTAATCGGTTTTTGACCATACTTCCTCCATGAATACTCATCCTGCGGTATATCGGCGATCTTCGAACTTATCGCCGATACTCTCACAATTCTCTTCATCTTATTTTTCCTGAAAAAAATTTGAAAAAATTAGTCTCTGCAGTTGAGCACGAGGAAATAAAAATCCGGTTCAAATAAAAAATCAAAACCTTACAATGCGCTTCCGTTGCTAACATGCACCAAATAACTAAACAACAATTGTTCTAGAAATTTGTTTGTTGACAAACGTTGTAAAAGACAAAAAATTCAAAGTTTTATCGCTATCACGCGTGGCGTGACCAATGAACATTTATTTAACTTTAACTTCACAATTACCAAAAACGTTGACTCTTAACAAAAGATTCGTTACTTCAAAGTTCAAACAAACACGCGACTGAGTCACTCACTATTCTGACTCGGAGATTCTTTCATTACGGGAATTAGGTGTACCTTTTCTGTATGCAGCGGCACTTGTTAGTGCCGGAGTGTTTTCCGTCGTCGGAGTGGTCACGACACTTGTTCTTCAATGACGACGATGAAAGCGGCGGTTTAGCACCGGAGGTGGAGGGATGGAGGAAGAGAGATGAACCTTGTTTGCCGTTGGAAACACTGCCGTCGCCGGTGTTGATGTCACCGGTGATAGCGGATGACATGAAAGATGAGTTAGATGAAACGCTGAATGTTTCCTTAGGGTTAGATCTCAAGATGTTATGATTGGTGAAATCAAGGGTTAAAGTTTGGTTATAACTCTTTGGAAGCGGTGGAAGCTGTGGCGGTGCAATGGTGGATGGAGTGGAGGTTTGTGGCGGTTGAGGAGGTGGAACCGGGGCACGGCGGAAACGAGCATGGCCGGTGCGGTTGAGTAAAGAGGAGAGTTTTTTGAAATTGGAAATGGTGGTGTTGGTGACATCAGAGTTAAGATGAGAGGGTTGGTAAGATAGAACATTGATGAGATTTTGAAGTGAGTTTATGCTTTCATTAGCGGTTTCTAGTATTGCTTTTTTTTCATCCTTGTTTGGAAATTTCATCAATTCTAAACCCATTTTTACTATATAGATATATGGTTTGAGTTAAGAATCAAAATATTTCATGAAAAATGAAAAAAATGAGAATAAATGAAGAGTGAGTTTATGTTAGATTAGAAAGGGAAAAGAAATAGAGAGAAGATGAAGAAGATGGGTGAGATTTTTATTATATATATATATATATATATATATATATATAGTTTGAGAAATGAGAAGAGGGTGAAAGAAAATAAAAAAAGGTGGTTTTTTCTTTTGACTAAAGAAAAAGTTTGTCAAAAAATAAAAAGAAAAGGAAGAAAGAGATTTGTTGGTCAATGAGTTTTTTATTTTCTGTTTGATCGGAGGGTTGAGATTAGTTTGACGATTAATGAACGGTGGTTACTGATGTATGATAGTTTGTGCTTAAACGTTGAAGTGGGTCCCATGATTCTCGGGTTCCAACTTTTTCAAGCGTTGAAAGTCAACAAAGAATCATTTCATTGTCATAAAGAAGAATTGAAATCTAGAAAATCAATTACACTAACTACTATGTATTGTCATAAAGAAGAAGTAAAAATCAATTACTACTAGTAATGTGTATTTTCAAAGATTTTCTCTTTTTTTGTAAAGATTTTTCATTTTAACTTATGAAAAAATAAGTTAATTAGTAAGCTAAGGCAGTATTTTTAAAGAAAAAAAATGATGAATGTGGTTGTTTTGTGAGATTTTTTCTCTTTAGAGCATTTTCAATGATAGAATTTTAAGATATTTATTTTATACTAAGTGAGTTTATATGCGTCAATCAAACTTTATGATACTCATAATTTTTTTACTTTAATGAGTGATTTCATCTCTAAATTACTTAATTCAAAAATAACATTTCTCACCTTTTCAAATTTCATTTTTTCTTTTTAATTTTAACATTTTTAATTGCATGTAATTAATATATTAATTGCATGAAACTGAATTTTGAGTATCTTAAATAAACAATTTTAACTAAATCCAAAACTCAAAATCTTACGTGGCGACAAATCAACATTTTATTATTAAGAAATCTCAATGATACTCTCTTTAAAAATACTCTTATAATAATATTTGAATATTTAAATACTAAATTCAAATTATAATATTTCAACATATTGTAAACACTAATCTCTTATTCTTATCTTGACTTCCAATAAATATTTTGGGTACAAGACTTCCACTAATTTATTGTATTTTGGGTAAAATCTAGTTCCTTTTTGTTTATTTTTAGTATTTTATTACAAAGAAAGAACGTACTTTTTTTTGTTGTTGAATAAATCTCTAAATTTAGGAAGGAACGGTGCTTTCATTTTTTGAATTCTAAATCTCTAGATCTCTGGTTGACTCTACCTCAATTAGACCATTGACATATTTAATAGATGTTTTTAGTTTCTAGTTTTTTTTGTTCTCACCAAACATATGACATTTTGAAGGTTTTATTAAAATAAAATAAAATTTAAGAGTGTCTTATTGGTAGAATCAAATAAATATCTAAAATAGATAAGAGAAAATACTATCCAACACCAACATTGTATAAAATATACTTCTTCTATCACAAAATGATTGATTAACTTGCTCAAATATTTTGTCATAAAATAATTGATTTTTATTTATATACTTTTCATAAAATGTGTTGATTGATTAATAAAATCGATTAATATGAAATGAAGGGTGTAGTTTGAAGAATTTTTAATCAAAACTTTCACCCAACTTGATACATGTGCGCATAAATGGAATGTGTTGCATGGCCACATCATTAATTTAGTGTTAAGATTGTGTTATTGATTTTTTTTGTTTCAATAACATAATTTTAATGTCTGTTTGATCTGTAAAATAAAAGTATTAGAAAGAATAGTACATGACAGTATAAAGGAGAATAATATATGACAAACATTTACAATATTAAACAAATTTTGTCTTGTATAATATTTGATGAAAAAATGTTATTTTGGTGATTTAGAAAAGTTGTGCTGAGGACAAAAAGTTGTCCCAAATTCAGTGGTGAACAAGGATATATGATTTTGTTCAGTCCTTCGACCCTTAATTTGTTCAGTCTCAGTGACATTTTTCAAATCAAACACAAAACAGCAGAAGTTGTCATGTTTAGTCCCCTATTGTTTAGCAGAAATATTAGTTTTAGAGTCTTTCTAACTAGTCTTTTGAAGCACTAGTTAAGGTTATCAAATAAAAGTAATAGTTGTATTGGAAATTGTGTTTTATTATTTTAAAAAAATAGAATATACAAATTTCAATATATTTCTTGCTATTTTTATTTTGGGAAATGTTAATATGTGCCCTTGATGCACATGTTAGTATACTAAAGATGGAAAATATGTATTGGAAATTGTACATTTTATTTACTTTTAAATTGAAAAGATATTACTTTTAAATTATTATTTCTATTAGTAGAATTCTTAACAAGTAGCCTTAGGACACACATTAGACCATCTCCAATGGAGAATCTCATTTTAGAGTACCTATAGGGCCCCACTTGTACACATCACTTATTTATATTTTTTTAATAATAGTACCTAATAAGCACCCATATCCTCCAATCCAACACTTCTCTAAAAAGTTCTTAAGTGGTCCCACCAATGATTATATATCATTTAATTTTTTGGTATGGATATATCATTTAATTTAATAACTAATTATTATTTACTATGTTATAATTATTTATTTTATTATATTAAAGTATGTGGGACCCATTAAACACCATCAAAGAGAAAGTGCTTATTTAAGCATAGGTACTTAATAGGTACCATTTTTATATGTACTCCAATGGTAGTACTTAATAGGTACTAGTTCTTATTAGGTACTACTTAATAAACACTTACCATTAGAGATGCTCTTAACATAACCCTTTTATTTTCTTAACCATTACCCTTAAGCAATGTTTATCTTTTTCCTTAACTTTTAATGGTTTAAATTTTCTAAGAAATGGGACGGCGATGTGTGAATTAAAAATTTCTACTCCTTAACATCCTGTGATGGAGTAAGTGTTAGTAAAATTTGTTATTAAAAAAATGAATTAAAAATTTCTCATACCTTGTAATAAAATAAAAAATTTCATACCTTTAAGGCGTCATAATATTTTTAGGCACTCCATCACCATTAATATTGACGGTTTCATGCTTAACACTAACCACTAAATATGATCACTCCATATTAGTTATGTGAATTACGTGTCATATGTCTTACCAATTTAATCTTTTAATAACTACAAAGATAATCAACATTAAAACTGCATTAAAACGTGAATTACGTGAATCAAACTATTTAATTTTTTAGCGCAAGTTGATGATGGCAATTTTATTCTACAAATCTTACAAATTTGTTTCACAATTTATTTATTTCTTTGGCAGCAGCAGCAGCCAAGACTCACACAGCACGTAATGAATTATACAAATTACAAACACTAGATAACAAAGGGACTACATAGGATTCAAACACAAGGCATGGATTTATATACACCTAAATCTTAGATGTCATTTGGAATCTTCCAATCCCAAAGTGTCTCAAGTCAACCTCATTAGTTTCCCCAACCACCACAAGTTCACACAATATCTTACCAATAACCGGAGCCATCTTAAACCCATGACCCGAAAACCCAACACCCAAAACCACATTTTTCCCAAACTCACCACCCAAAAAATCAATCACAAAATCTTCATCAGGTGTCATAGAATACATGCAAGATTGTTTCACCACAGGCTCACTTGAATCAACCAACCCACCAAATCTCCCTTCAATCCACTCTTTCAACTCATTTATCATCACAACGGAGCCCCACGGTCTCTTATCCGGGTCACATAAACGACCACCGTGAACCGCCACTTTAATCAAACCCGGAAACTCCAAAGTTGGTGTTCCATAAACATAAACTTTCCCATAACTAGCAAAAGTTGGAAAATCACCACCAATTACGAATTTACCCTCGTGCTCTTGTTTTATCCTCCAATAACAAACATGAGTCTCTATGGGCTGTATCGGAATTTCAACTCCACTTATTCTCTTGAGTAACTTATTCGCCCACGCGCCAACAGTTACCACGCATTTTTTCCCGCGAAACTTTTCACCACTCGCAGTAAAAACGACAACGCCGTTGTCGTTTTTTAAATCTATTACCTCTGTGTTGTCTTTCAAAACAGCACCGTTTTTGTAAGCTAATATCTGAAACATGGCAACGGCTTTCGTGGGCTTTAGTATACCCCCAAGTTCTGTAGACAGGCCCACCCAATTTTCCGGTAAGTTGAATTTCCCGGCGAATTTCTCGGCGACTTGTTTGTGGCTGAGGAGCTTGTGGGGGATGTTGTGTTTGTGGCAGTTTTCGATGACGGAGCGGAGTGTTGGCTCGTTGAATTGGCCCATGTCTAAGTGTTGTGCCTTGAAGTAAACGTCGTAGCCCACTTGGGCCTGGGCTTCTTTCCAGAGTTTGTAGGATTTGATTACCAAAGGGTAGTAATGGGGTTGAAGATAGGTGGCGCGAATTGTGCGGGATTCACCGTGGGAAGAGCCACGGTGGTGGAGGAAATCGAATTGTTCGAGTAAGAGTGTTTTGAGGCCACTTTTGGCTGCTTGGTAGGCGGTGGAGCTTCCCATCACGCCGGCTCCGACGATAATCACGTCGAAGTGAGTATCTTCCATTGATATAGAAACTATTTGTTGAGAAGAGAAAGGAGTGAGTAGAGTATGATTTATTTTTTTGGTTACAAAGGTGTGAGTGTGATGATGCTGAAGTGTGTATGTGTTGCATTAGTTTATAGATAGGTTGGAATCTTTTTTGCTGCGCATGCATGTTAGTACATGACATACATGTGTGTTGTTTTTTTGCGTTTACTTTTAGTACTAATGGAAGCCATGCATGCTAGCTATTATGTTCATGTTACACCAAATATGACAATGTGGAAATAATGTATAATAGTGACACCAATAACTTTGATTTGATGTTGACACTTGACACCAATCGTGATCTATGTGGCAATGATGTATGGACGTATGGTTAGCAAAGATGGAGTTAGAACGGGGACCAAAGTTTAGTACTAATTGTTGATTTATTTCACTTTTATTTGATTAAACTCTTGAAAATGGGTCCTGTTCTGTAGTTCAAGTGTTCAACTTTCTCAATTTGATCTCATTAGATGTTCCTCTTCCAATATTATATATTTTATTTTTTGATAATTGAATTATTATATCAACTTGATATAATAAAATGATTGGGCCGACTCAACACTAAATAAGACCTAAAGTGAACTTTAAAATGTGGTTTTTTTCTTTGAGGACTAAAACGACTTTTATTTAATATTTTTTTAGGAGTTACAAAATTGTTGTCCCATTTTTATAATTTGTTTTAAGAGTCCTTTATGTTTTTCTTTGAGACTTTTTTTATTGAACTTATGACTTATGAGAAGCTTTTTTTTCTTGGTAATTTTTTATTTATTTATTTTTTTCGGAGGTTTAAAGTCTTGTTTGAGTTGTTTTACTCTTAGACCGTTCTGAAAATGATATTCACTTGACATTGTAATCATTATCAAGTGATTAGAAACAAATAACCTATTCACATTTCACAGAGATATATTTCAACAACATATAATTTAAATTGTTATACGAACATATATGACAATTACTAGTATTTTAAGGTCTGAATGTTGCAAGCTATAAATAGTTTGAAGGACGAACAATGTTAGCTAAAAGACGAGTTTCGATTCCAGTACTTAAAAAAAACTCATTCTGAGCTTTTTGTAGTTATGTCTTAGGTCTGAGATATCTCCTATATGTATTGAAATTCCTAACAAATTTGCTATTAAAAGATATAGTAGATTTAAAGTAATCTCCTAAACTTACCCATAACAAGAACTTAAATTAAAAGATAATTTTAAGAGTTGTTGCCTTAAAGATAAATTATAAGAGAATTAAAGCTGAAAACAAAAATTAATAAAGAAAATATATCCCAACTATTACCCTCACATTAAGGTTTCACACTTTGAGTAATGCCAGCCATGGGACCTTGGGTTGAGTTGCTCTTCTTCATAGCACATGCATATATATATGTAATATGTTAGTAAGAATACAGTGATGACAGTGAAAGTTCATTCACTTAGTAACTATACAATTTATATCTCTCAAAAAACATGTGTTTAAATTCTGGTGTCAATATGACAACATCATTTATGGATAAATATACTCCAGAAAAATAAGCGGATATAGGAAGTCTTGTTGCCTTGTTGGCGAGATCTAACTCGTACTAAATATACTTGATATTCCTTCTTCATTTTAGAAATTCTATGTTGGTCAAAGGATCAGAGATTCATTGGATTCTGAAATGATACATAGTGCGCTAATCTTTCTCTGATGATTTGGGAACCAAATGAATCTTATGAAAAGAATAACGTGATGAAATATTAGCAAATAACATATACCAAAACCAAATGTACAAAATTGTTCAACTTCTACCATCCCAAAGGCCAAAACAATGAGAATAAATGAGTTGGTGTGGTTCAAATCTCATTGTCTGCATTAGACATCAAAATTGATCACACGGGTGTACTTTAACTTGGTACTATGAAATGTAATTTTATAAGGTGTGCTTATATTACCAGATAAATTTCCATAAACTATAACCACCTTTAGTAAAAGAAGAAAAA
This sequence comes from Trifolium dubium, assembly GCA_951804385.1. Lineage (NCBI taxonomy): Eukaryota > Viridiplantae > Streptophyta > Magnoliopsida > Fabales > Fabaceae > Trifolium > Trifolium dubium. Next base: position 2,685,389 of record OX638076.1, on the reverse strand, counting down.
AACTATAACAAACCCTTAATTGTGTGAAGTGATTCTACAAATTGGAACAATTATTATAAAAAACTATAAACCTTTAAATTGGAACAATTTAACATAAGAGCCGAGCTAAGAAAGAAACAGAGGATCAAATGGAATTAGAATAAAGAAATAGGCCAATAAAATAGACTAGTAGTAGCTAAAACAAGAGGAAACAAATTCATATGACTATCCCATGATGACCAAAACCATTTGTTTTTGGAGCATAACAACACTAATTGAAAAAAAAACTACAAGTACAACATTCACATTCAACACAGGTTTTCCTCAACTAGTAGTATAGTATTACATATGTAACTATTACGTACTATATATAACCACAACATAATCTTATTAATTTCAGTAACCTTAAATCAAAGACAAGGTACTTACTTAATCTTTGGAGGTCTTGTTAAATCTTCCAATCCTAAAGTGTTTCAAATCAACCTCATTTGTTTCACCATCGACCACAAGCTCAGTCAATATCTTCCCAATAACAGGAGCCATCTTGAACCCATGACCCGAAAACCCGGCACCCAAAACCACACTTTTCCCAAACTCACCACCCAAAAAATCAATGACAAAATCCTCATCAGGAGTCATAGAATACATACAAGATAGTTTCACTACAGGCTCACTTGAATCAACCAACCCACCAAATCTCCCTTCAATCCATTCTTTCATCTCATTCATCATCACACCGGAGCCCCATGGTCTCTTATCCGGGTCACACGGGTTACCATCATGAACCGCCACTTTAATCAAACCCGGAAACTCCAAACTTGGTGATCCATACAACAGAACCTTACCAAAGCTAGAAAACGTCGGAAAATCGCCGCTAATTGTGAATTTACCTTCGTGTCCTTCCTTTACTCTCCAATAACAAAGAAGAGTTTCCAATGGTTGAATCGGAAGTTCAATCCCACTAATCTTCTTCACTAATTTGTTCGCCCAAGCTCCAACCGTAACCACACACTTTCTCCCGCGAAAATTTTCACCGTTCGCGGTTAAAACAACAACGCTGCCGCCGTCGTTTTTTATGTCAGTTACTTTAATATTGTCCCTTAACACAGCACCGTGATTGCGTGCCAGTGTCTGAAACATCGTAACAGCTTTTGTTGCTTTGATTACGCCGCCGTATTCTGTTGACAGACCAACCCAATCGTCTGGAATGTCGATCCGGCCGGAGAATTTCTCGTTGACTTGTTGACGGCGGAGGAGTTGAAAGGGGAGGTTGTTTTGGCGGAAGTTTTCAACGATGGAAAGAATGGTGGGATCGTTTGATGGGCCCATGTCAAAGTGATGGGCTTTGTAATAGACGTTGAAGCCCGCTTGGGCTTGGGCTTGTTGCCATAGTTGGTAGGATTTGATGACGAGAGAGGAGTAATAGTGTTCCGGGTAGGCTGCACGGATGTTGCGGGATTCGCCGTGGGAGGAGCCACGGTGATGGAGGAAGTCGAATTGTTCAAGCAAGAGGGTTTTGAGACCCCTTTGAGCTGCATGATAGGCGGTTGAACTGCCCATAACTCCGGCGCCGATGACAATGACGTCGTATTCAGTAGCTGGATACTCCATTTTTGTTTCACCTTCGACTGAGACTTTGATTGCTTAGTGAGTGAATAGACGACACTATAATATGGAATCTTATGAACGGACTTTGGTGAGTAACTAGACTGAAAGTGTGGTTGGTGGAGTTTGGATTAGGTGTACTGGAATTGGATTACTAGTCCATTTCAAAATGATTGTTAATTTATTTAAAAAGTTAATTTTAAAATGATTCTATTATCTAATTACTAATTTATATAATATTTTTAAGAAAATAAAATAAAAAGTAAAAGTACTATTCTCTCCGTACTAAAATATAAGTTGTTTTGGAAAAAAAAATTGTACCAAAATATAAGTCGTTTTATAATATCAATGCAACATTTAATGCTAATTTTCTTATTATACCCTTAACTATTTATTACTCTCTCTTCTTTTACTTTTACAATTTATTTTCTCCATACCATTAATGAAGGATAATTTTATAAACTAACTCATAATTTCTCTTTTTCATACAACAATGATTATATTTCTTAATTTGTGTGATATAGTCAAAATGACTTATATTTTGATACGGATGGAGTATTACTTTGAACATAATGATTGCATTATTAGTATGTGTAAAAACATTAAAAGTGACACTCATTTTAAATAGAAGGAGTATTATAATGTGAATGTCTATCATAATCTAATTTAGGGTGTGTGTTATAAATCTCATATTGAATATTTCAAAGTGTTCAATACAGACTGAATAAGGGATAAATGTACAAATAGCAAGAGATTTTGGTCGATTGATCATGCAAGAGAGAAGAGATGAGAGAGGATGGGGGTGTGATGGTGGTGGAGAGATTTCACTTTTAAGAGATAATAAAGGGTTTGGGTAAAAATAGCTTATAACTGATGTTTTGTAGCTTATAATTGATGATTGATAATTTATAACTTATAGTAGTAGTTTATAGTTGATGACTTGTGGTTGATAGCTGATAAGCGAATTGAAGTGTTTAATAAAATTAGTAGTTTGACTAATATATAGATAAGCTTAAATATACTTTTGGTCTTCTAAATATTTTCAAGGTTTCATTTTAGTCTTTTAACTATTTTTCGTTTCGTTTTAGTTTTTTAACTATTTTTTCTTTTCGTTTTGGTCCTCTAACTTTCATTATGTTAATCTATTTGGTCCTAATTATCGTTAGAGAAATGACAAAAATGTTAATTTTGCGTACGTGACACTTAGGGACTTGATGGCTATGGTGTGAGATCCAATAGGAAAACGTCACGTGGCCAGAGACTTTCTTCTTCATCGCGTACGGAGCTTCCTCCATCACCGTCTCTGCCACATCATCGGTGATCTTTCCAGTCACGAAAGCTTACGAAACGATACCCCAAAATCTCCCATTATTTAAACTGAATTCAAATATGATGTTCGTTTTCTCAATAGAGGTTTCTACCTCTCGTTTTTGATATTTTTCTAATAGTTAGGACCAAGTACGTTAACAAAATGAAAGTTAGAGGATCAAAACAGAACGAAAAATAGTTAAATGACCAAAGTGAAACCTTAAAAATATTTAGAGGATCAAAAATATATTTAAACCTATATAGATATGAAATAACGCAAAAAATAAACGTTTAATTAAGATTTAATTGTTTTTAAATGTAATAAAGTGTTTTTTTTTTATTGGACGGAAGGCCATCCTCTTAAATCTTACCACTGAGACCAAAATAAGTGGGCTAGAGTTGCAATTAAACCAAAATATTGGGGGAAAAAATCACAAAAAGTGTATGAAGAGAGTTTAGTTGTTACTGAGTGTGTAATAAAGTGATACATGTGGATGCGGTTTCAAATTTGTGTACGTTAGTCGTTCAACTCTCTCTCTACAAACAAAGGAAGGTACCGCTGCTGCAGCTGCTAGGGTTTTTCAATCTTCACCACTTCTCCTTCAGGTTCAATTTTCTCTTCTCAATCTCAATTAATTTCTCATTCAATTTCATAGCTTCGTTCTTCAAATTCTTTAAAACATTTCTTCATTTCTTGATATTTGTAACTGCTAGGGTTTATTCATTGGCTGAAACGATGACTCGCGTTTATATTGGAAATCTCGATTCACGAATTTCTGAAAGGGATCTTGAAGATGATTTCCATGTTTTTGGAGTTATACGAAGGTAACACATTATTGTTAGGTCACCAAATTGTATCATATTTCTTTCTCAATTGAATTTTTGAGTTGAAAATTTTGAGTTTATATTAATTGGTTCTTCTGTTATGTTATCATTTTATACCTCATAGGTTGATTAAATCATAATTTATGTTGTCTGTGTAGTGTGTGGGTTGCAAGAAGGCCTCCTGGTTATGCTTTTATTGATTTTGATGACCGCAGAGATGCGCTCGATGCTATCCGTGAATTAGACGGTATGTTGAGAAGATTTTTTGAGTTATTATATTTTGTGACTCTAACTCTTTTTGCAAATCTCAAGAAATAGAGTCCAGAAGAACATTCATAACATTTTGAAAATTTTCATCAGTGTGCTTTATTTTTTGCTAGGAGTGTTTTTGTGTTTCAATTCTATAATATGGATATGGATTAGTATTTTCTTCCACTTGGTTGCTTAAGTTTTCCTACTATGTACCATGGAGCAGGTAAAAATGGTTGGAGGGTTGAGCTTTCTCACAACTCTAAAACTGGAAGCGGAGGGGGAGGCAGAGGAGGTGGTGGTGGTCGTGGTCGGTCTGGTGGAGGTGGTTCTGATTTGAAATGTTATGAATGTGGTGAACCTGGTCATTTTGCTCGGGAGTGTAATTCTTCTCGTGGTGGTTCTGGAAGACGTCGGAGCCGCAGTCCACCTCGATTGCGCAGGAGCCCAAGTTATGGGCGAAGGTGAGATTCCTTTATTCTGATGCTACTGGGACTTCTTTACATTGTTGTATTCTGATGCTACTGTACTGGGACTTCTTTACATTGTTGTATTCTGAGCGAGTAACTTCCTTTTCACACCTTTAATTGATATGCACCAGGAGTTACAGTCCCCGTGAGCGGTCCCCTAGGCGGCGCAGTCCTTCTCCTCGTCGACGCAGTCCTTCACCTCGTCGCCGAAGCTATAGCAGGTCACCCCCTCCTTACCGTGGTCGTGAGGGTGCAACACAAACTAACGGGTTAGGTTCCATCTCTCTGTCTGGGTTTATCTTGGTATCACTTGATGCTTGCCCGTTTTAAACTTGTGTTTGCTTTCAACTACTTTTGGAAATCTTGATTTTTTTTATCATGATATTTTTTTAATTGTTATATATAATGATTTTAGTGAACCTTGTTTTGTAATAGTGTTTTAAATTTGTGTTTGATATGACATTTTTCTTGAGCTTTATTCCAAAATGTTACAATTCTCGAGTCTAATTTCTGTTTAAGTGTTCTCAGGCTATAAAGAGAATTTCATGCTCTGACACTTTTCTCTCCTCTTCTTTTGTACCTTTTTACAAAAATTGTGTGTTTGCTCTAAATTTATGGCATCTTGTCTTTATATTGTCTGTTGGCCACACAGATAAATGAAAATTAAATCTGATGCTCACTGTAGGGCCTGTAATATTTGCCTTTTTGATTATTTGTTTGCAACCTTAAGGTGCATAAGTTGTGCCGTGAAAGCTTTTAGTATGCAAGCTTAAGGTGCTACCTTGAGTTTCTGAATTTTTTATTCTGCAATAATTGTTGCTACTATGCATTTTTACTGACATATGATGATGTCCTTATTATGCAGAAATGGGATAAGGGATGCACATCGAAGCAGAAGTTGATTTTTAAGAGTTGGTAGCTGCGACTGTTGAGACGATAATGAGAATTTGTTAATCTAGTGTTTTCAACTGCAGTACACATCTGTTTTGGTGGGCAATGCCCTGAGCTTCTACCCTAATCGTTTTAGTTACTTCTTGATTTATTGTCATGTGTTCTTTTATATACACCGAATTCTTCTATAGTTTTGTTGCAGGTAAAACAGTCCTTTTAAGATAGTTGCTTCTAGTTTGTTAAAAAGTGTTGCGGAACTTGCTAAAATATATGCTTTTCTTCTGGTACTGCCGCATTGGTATTGTGCTTCTACGTTTACCGCGATATATCTTCCCTGGCTACCCTTCTGTGTGATTTTGAATGGTTGTTATTCCAAGCTGAGGCTTGTTTCATTGAATCTCGCCAGTCGTGCATACCTCAAACTCTAACGGAATGCTTTTTAATTAAATTATAAGTTATTGACGACATCAAATACTTCTGGCAGGTAAAAATTATACCTATTCTACAGAAGTTGGGCTTGTGGGTTTTTCCTAGACATGATATGAAAATATAGATCATTGATAGAGCACCAGAAATTACACTCAAGAAATGGGTACTAAGAGACTAATGGATCAGCCTCATAGATCCCCTTACCTTCAGCCATGGGCTTAAGTAGGAAATTGTCTCCAAGATATGCTTATTCCCATGTTGCATTGATAGCAGGAATTTCTTTCTGTTGCACCATAGTTGCTTGACTGTTGTACTTCATTCCATAATGACTCAGCTATCTAGAATTATGTCTGGTTGCATGTCATCCAGCTCAAGCCACAAATTTGCAGAAATCTCTGGATATGCGGTATAAGATCCAAATGTCCTCCTTAAGTAAAGACACGGAAAATTTGATGTAGGTGTCAATGCAACTTGTAGAAACCAGTTCTTATTTTTCTATAATTTTGGAATACCATGACTGTGAGCCAGTTTCTAACTGGTTGATGGTCCTAGCAATAGATTGTTCTTTGGGAGCTACTTTTGATTTCTAAAAAAACTGCATCTGTCAACACACTTTTTTCCCTTGACAGATGAGGTTTTTAAGAATCAGGTGAGATAAAAGTAGAGCTCTCTCGGTCTTTATGGGGTTTCAACTCTAAGAAAGTCCTATCTTGTACCTAAAATTGCTGATTATTAATTTTCTTATCTGCCTTATGTTTTCAAAATTCTTCCAAAAGAAGAATTGAAATTTTAATGGAAAATGACTTTGGAGAGTGTATAGATGTTTTTTTTTAAAAGAAATTTGGAGTGCTTAGATAAAAAATCGGAATCCAGTCTATGTGATAATATTTTTAAAATTAAAAAATATATTAATCACAAATGTTGTTTTATCCTTTTCTGTAAAAAATACTCTCTCAAGTAAGATATGATACTTCTTTTTTTCCCCCCTCTCTTCACTTGTCTCTGTTTCGAACGACGACTTGACTCACTTATTTCCCCTTCAATAATAGTAGTTTAAGAAATTGATAAAAACATGATAGATTTGCTACAAGCCTGAGTTGAGTGCCGATATATTCACCTAGAATTGTATTGATACCATTACCATATTTATGTTCAATAGTTTCTTGTACACCAAGGCTCCTAAGCTGGCACAATTTATCACATTCTTCCCGTTGATTGAGGCTCATATCTAGCTGAGTGGAGGAGAGGAGAGATTCTGGACCCACCCAACTACATATGATTATTTTTATCACAATAATGGCTTTTGTTCATCTCAAAGGAGAAATTTAAAAATCTGAGTGTAAAAATGCTTGTTAGAAATACACTATTCATTAGTACATAATTTTTTTTTACTATTCACATACGATTACTGATTCACCTTCACGGTGTTCTCAATTATTATGAAATGATTATTTATATGATCCGTCAACGTCTGCCTCTTGTGCAGGTCACAAGTTTACAGTTTACACGGCCTGCTTTTTTTTTCTTTTCTTCTTAAAAGCAACCATTAAACAAAAAGAAAAGGGAAAAAAAAATATAGAAATAACCCACAAACAACGCCATAAGAACTCCACTCCACCCAAGTTTTATCGTACAAAAATATATGTATTCATGGTTTTAAAAACTGGAACAAAGATCTAACTAAAGAAAAACACGTAAGTCATAGTTCAATAGGTTCAACTATACATAACAAATAGTAAATAAAGTACAAAAGTATGTAAAAATATTGAAAAAATGAAAACCACAGTTCAACTAAAATGTAATATGTAATCCACAGTTTCTAGTTCAACAGTTTGACCAATTCTGTCCCATTTATTAAAACATTGATTCAATGATAATATAAGTATTTGAATCTATGACTTTCATAAATGGATAGATAGATCATAGATGCCTTTAAAGTAGTGAAAAATCCTATATATGGATATGATTTTGTATCTACTTCTATTTTGTCTTATTAACAAACAACTACATGTGTATATAAATTTAAATAAACAGTTTATGATGGTAAGCACGTTGCTTATACATTTGTTGTATACATAGCTGACTATTTTGAGCTATGTTAGTGGGAGGCAGTTTTGTTGGTTATAAGTCAAACAAATCCATGTTGTCCAAATCCTCAAAAGCAGCATCTTTATTTCAGTGTTGATTCATACTTTATATCATTTCTCTCTCACTTTTTCATTTTCTTCTAAAAGCTTACTTTGGTTTAATTGGAAGAAGTTCATCACACGTTTCAATAGAGTTTGCTTTTCTCCATTACATTGTTGCAACTTGCAACAATGCATTATGTGTGAGCATTTCAACAATAGTACTTCATCTTAAGAATTGATGGAGCTAAAAAATGAGAAACTAGCCAGGTATAATATCCTTTGATTTTTTGTTTTATTTTTCCAATTCTCTCAATGCAACTTTGCACTGATATAATTATTTGTTTTAAAAACTCACAGGTTCTCTAATGATGGAAAGCATAATCTTGAGAAGCCAATGCAAGTTTACAAGATTCCAAAAATTCTTAATTCGGACGGGAAAATCGGTATTGGTGATACTGATAAGGAAAAGTTTAAGGTTTTCCAAGAAAATCATGAACCATGGAAGAAGAGAATTCTTGATCCAGGAAGTGATATCTTTCTAGAATGGAAAAGGGCTTTCTTATGTTCTTCCATACTATCACTTTTTGTTGATCCATTGTTTTTCTACCTTCCATCAGTAGCAATAGCAACTGATGAGAGTTCATCATGCATGGTTACTGATTTGAATTTAGGAATTGTTTTCACGTGTTTTCGGACATTTGCCGATGTTTTCTATTTGCTGAACATGATCATAAAGTTTAGGACAGCCTTTGTGTCACCAAGTTCAAGGGTTTTTGGGAGAGGTGAACTTGTCATGGATCCGAGGTTGATTGCGAGACGGTATTTGAGATCTGAGTTTGTCTTAGATCTTTTTGCTGCACTGCCTCTTCCTCAGGTACCATATCTGCAATTGAAAATACTGATTTTGTTTATGTATAAGAAATTTAAAACTAGCAATATTTTGTTTAAATTTTCTCCTTAAGTTCATGTTATATGACATTGTTAATGTTAGCTTTTCTTTGTTGACAGATCGTAATTTGGTTTATTATGCCAGCAATTAGAAGCTCACATGCTGATCATACCAACAATGCTCTTGTACTGATTGTTCTGATTCAATATGTGCCGAGATTGTATATGATTTTCCCATTAAGTTCTCAGATTGTTAAAGCTACCGGTGTTGTCACAAAGACGGCTTGGGCAGGAGCTGCTTATAATCTTTTACTTTACTTGTTAGCTAGTCATGTATGTTGAGTTATCTTCAATCACAAATTTCATTTCAAAATTTACTTTGTATTATTACAAAGCATTCTTATACTTGTATTGTAGGTGTTGGGAGCATCATGGTATTTGTTATCAATTGAAAGGCATGCTACTTGTTGGAAATCTGAGTGCAGAAATGAAAACTTACCTGTGAAATGTGTTCTTAACTACTTGGATTGCAGTACTATAAACGATGATGATCGCGTGAAGTGGGTGAATACTACTTCTGTGTTTGGTAACTGCAATCCTGAAAGTGGCAAAAGTTTCAAGTATGGAATTTTCGGAATTGCAGTGGAAAATAATGTTCTCTCCTCTGTGTTTATAGAGAAGTACCTCTATTGTTTATGGTGGGGATTGCAGAATTTGAGGTTTGATTCTAGGATTTATCGATTATCTTAATTGTACATCACCTTTCCTTCTTCATTGATTCTTTTATTTATTCACATTCAAATTTGATTAATCTCTTCCTTTCTGTATTTTCAGTTCCTATGGTCAGGGCTTGACTACAAGCACGTTTGTTTGGGAAACGGCATTTGCAATACTTATATCTATTGTAGGTTTGGTTTTGTTTGCTCACTTAATCGGTAACATGCAGGTAATTAGAATTTTCAAATCTTCGAAATAATGCATTATTTCTCGATGTTTTTGTTTGTTAAGAAAAAGCTTCCATCTAAGATAGAGACATTGAAACATTTCAATCTTTTGAACTGTTACATTTGTGTATAATCATGCTCAACTCAATGCAGACATACTTGCAATCTATTACTGTGAGGCTTGAAGAGTGGAGGCTCAAACGACGTGACACAGAAGAGTGGATGAAACATCGTCAACTCCCACAATTTCTTAGAGAGCGTGTCCGGAGATTTGTTCAGTACAAATGGCTTGCAACTCGAGGTGTTGATGAAGACACAATCCTAAGAGGTCTCCCTACAGACCTTCGTAGAGATATCCAACGCCATCTTTGCTTAGACCTTGTTCGACGTGTATGTTCCTCCCAACAATTAGTATTTGCTCAGTTGATTTTTCGTTTGTTCAGCTATTAAGGCTTGTTTGGGAAAACATATGGAAACAGATTATGACATGTCCATACACTGTTTTCAGCTTATTTTCATAAGTTGTCTAGGATAACCTATGCTACAAGCAATTGATTAAGTTGTTTATCCAAACATGACTTCTATGCAATTTATGTTATAATAATATCCTTGCATTTGAACTAGAATGATCTCTCTGATGCAATGGCTTTGGCCACCAATTACAGGTTCCCTTTTTCTCACAAATGGATGATCAACTACTGGACGCAATATGCGAGCGGTTGGTATCATCCTTGAGCACTCAAGGCACGTACATTGTCAGAGAAGGAGATCCAGTTACTGAAATGCTTTTCATCATCAGAGGGAAACTTGAAAGCTCAACCACAAATGGCGGCCGAACTGGTTTCTTTAACTCTATAACCTTGAGGCCTGGTGATTTCTGTGGAGAAGAGTTACTTGCTTGGGCATTGCTTCCAAAATCTACTCTCAACTTGCCTTCTTCTACAAGAACAGTTAAAGCCCTTGTAGAAGTTGAAGCCTTTGAACTTAGAGCAGAAGATCTTAAATTTGTTGCGAATCAGTTTCGACGTCTCCACAGCAAAAAGTTACAGCATACATTCCGTTTCTACTCTTATCATTGGAGGACATGGGCTGCTTGTTTTATTCAGGCTGCTTGGCGCCGGTTCAAGAAGAGAGTCTTGGCAAATAGCCTTAGTTTGAGAGAATACAAGTCCTTCATTGACGAACAAGCAAGCAATCAAATGGAACGCGTGGAAGAAGAGCACAGTTCTGTGATTTCAAACACTGCACAAGTAAAACAGAATGTCGGTGTCACTATTTTGGCGTCAAGATTTGCCGCAAACACAAGGAAAGGGGTTCAGAAGTCCAAGGATGTAGAGATGCTCAAGTTGCAAAAGCCTGAAGAGCCAGATTTCTCAGTGGAGCCTGAAGATGATTAAGCTCAATACTGCAATGTTAAGTAACTGATACAACTGCAAATGCAAGCGCCGACACCTAAACTTCTATATAATCTTCCAAGAGTTAAAAGTATTGTTCCTCGTTCAAATAAGAATGGTCGTATTTATTTTTGAAAAGCTTTCAGGTTGTCCTTTTGAATTGTGATTTCCGTCACACTTAACATAGTTGACGGCTTCTTGCAACAAGTTGTTTTGCTCGCGAGTGTACATCTCCTTGTAAAATTGTTTGTCCTCTTGTACATTAAAATTTCTTGACATACCATACCACTTGTATATTACACTGCACTATTGATAGCATATTTATACTTTTGTTCCTTTCTTGAGCTATTTTTTGTGTCCCTATTTTTATCTTTTGGTCTTGTAATTTAAACTTTTGGTAGCACTTTGAAGATTACTACTTGATTTGATGGCTTTAAAACATTATCCTGAACTTTTTTGTTGTTATATTCAGATTAAAGTCTTGCACTGTTGTTATTTGGAAACTACTATTTCTTTTTAGGTCTATATGATGGGTAAACTATACTATCATGAGTCATGACCGACATATCTGTCCAAAGAAATGGGCCAAGCTCGTCCATAACCATAATAGTGAGTGGTATCCATTGTCGTCAATAGGTTCAATACCATAAAAAGCATATTGGGTCAGTTATGGAAATTTCATTGGCTAATGACTATAAACTAATTTTAAGCACATGAATTGGTTTGAGGGGCCACATGAGTACTATAAGATCAAAACCACTAAAACTGTTCCCAACTATTTCCTGCCGACACTATTTTATACTTAACTAATGTTCAAGCAATTAAAACACAAATTGAATTGCCTAGTAACAATTAAAAAATACAAACTGGTGAAACAGGAATAAAGGAGTAAAAGTTATTGTTTATATCAGATACTAATGAATATACAGAAAGATGCACTCTGTTTAGACATTTGGAATGGTAAAACAAGGATACTACAATCAGAACTCAAATTCCAAATACAATCAAAGAACAAAATGAAGAAAACTGAAGATTTTATACACCTAACTATAACAGATTAACAAGAATTCAATATCTGTAAGAGTACAATGACCACTGTCCCTATAATGGAATACTTGTAACGAATCGTGTGAATGAATGAAAAATGGATAGAGTTGAATAACGGAGAAGCTTTGTTTCGGTACTTAAAACCAAATATGTTTACTAAACCTATACTGAGAGTTTCAGAAAGGAAAAAAGAGGACCAAACTTGTTGCTCATTGAAACACAAAAACCAGACACGACACTAATACTGAAACGTCAACACAAATAATAATTTGAGAAAATAAAATAATTGAATATAACCACATGTGTTCGTGTCGTGTCGGTGTCGGACACTGACTCGTGTCAGACACCTTCAATGTGAAGTGTCAGTGCTACATAGAGTCTGCAACTTAGATGATAAATCGGCAGAAGATGTGGTGTTTCCCATCTGACTACACCTTTTTTACTGTTCTGGATGGAAATTATCTAGCTCATCTGTTCTCCAATCAAATCAAGACCTACAAGGAGGAATGTCACCCCCTGAAAAAGCAGAAAGTAGAAGTGAACTCCTTGTGCAGATAACAGACTTCTGACAGAAGCTGTGAGAAGAAGGAATGCCAAAGTTAGTTCTTTCTTATATATCTTATTAGCTTTCTTAACAGGTGTTTTAGCTTCTGCTTTGTGTTCCTTCAATTGTTGCAACTCCACAAGTTCACTCTCAGAAGCTCCTCTATGGATCTTTTGTTGTTCAATTGACTTAGTTTCTCTTTCTGCAGCAGCAAGTAAATCAGACTCTGATGACCTTCCAGCTTTCTTTGTGACAATCCATTCATAAGAGCTTCCCAATTGGAAGAGTCCCGATACCATTGCATTGAATTTAGTCACAGACATGGTGTTTTCAAAAAGGAGGTAGGGAACAATGAAAGGAAAAGACTTTGGTGCAGGAAGAATGTTAAGGATTGACATGAATACAGGAACATAGCAGATCAACCATAAAGGAAGTTCTGCCTCCGGAACAAACATTGTTAAGGGAAGGATTATGCAAAACAAGGTGAATGAGTAAAAGGGAAGGATTAATTTCCTTAGGAGAAAAAATAGAAGAATTAAGTTTGCTTTTTTCCATGGTGACACCTGCAGTTAAAGAGAAATTAAGACCCTTTAGGCAGTGCATAATATAAGCAATACTTGCAAATACTCGTTACTTGTTTGTTTTCATCACTGTTATATTTACTTCAAGATGTGTATCAGATATACCTTAGATTTCAAAATTGCTGGAAGACACAGCCTAAAGAGTTGCATAGGCCCTGAATGCCAGCGGTGTTGCTGCTTCCTATAAGCTTCATATGACTCAGGAACTTCACAAAGTACCTGAATTTTAAAAAAATTCATGTTTAAGAGAGTTTCTTTAGGGATATTAGGTGAACACAGAAGTTCAATTTTATGATGGCGGCATAAACGTTTATCATATAAGTGTTTATATATAAGTATTTTTATAACCAAAGATAAAATAAAGTCAAATTATTTTCACATAAGCAATAAGCTCTTTTAATAAACTATTTTGGAGAGCTTATGAAAATAAGTTGAAACATGAAAATAACTTATGGAGATGTCAAGTTGTTTTCAGTCTCACTACTGTTTATTGGTATTCAATACATTGTGCACTGGAAATAAAAAGATGTCAGATATGGATTGAAAAGAAACTGCCATTTATGATCACCTTGACATCATTTAGGAAGATAAATTTCCAGCCATTGAGATGAGCTCGGACAGCAATGTCCATATCTTCTACAGTTGTTCTCTCCAGCCAACCCCCGGACTCTTCTAGCGCTTTGATTCTCCAAACACCAGCAGTTCCATTGAAACCAAAAAAATTAAGAAACACTCCATTGACTTGCTGTTCCACTTCAAAATGGAAGCATAAATTTATGTTTTGAAGGCGGGTCAACAAATTCTCATCCTTGTTCACATAAGACCATCTAGCTTGGACCAAGCCTAGTTCGGGATTGTCCTGTAATAAAAATTCATGCGGATATCTTAAAATATGTTAAACAATTACCAATAATAGTTTTATGAATATATATCATGATCTTCCCTTTACCTTGAAATGTGGCACAGTTAGCTTAAGAAAATCAGGATTTGGTTGAAAGTCTGCATCAAATATTGCTACGAATTCATAGTCTTTCACATAGTCACAGTTCATAGCAGAATTAAGATTTCCAGCTTTATATCCAGTCCTGACCAGACGATGCCGATAGATAATGTTGATTCCCTTTTGGTTCCACTTAGAGACCTCGGCCTTAATCAACCACTGTATGCTCTCATCATCAGAATCATCAAGTACTTGAATCAGTAAACGATCTCTCGGCCAATCAATTTGGCAGACTGCAGAAATAGATTGCTCATACACCTGCATAAAGTCAGTATGTGCAAAGTGAATAAAAGATAAACTCTGTAGGTTGTCAATGTCACTGATTTCTTGTAATAATTAAAAACTCCTAATACAATGACAATTCAGGCTTTAACTCAAGGAAAGTATTTGTGTTTGAGTTTAAAAATTACAGACAATTCCGAAGGGAGTTAAAAAAAACACTTGAAAGCATTGTGTCGTGTATCAAACTCGACGCGCACTCCTTTATCTTCTTATGACATTTGCAAAATCTACTTTCGACTTACAAAATTAGTTAACACTACTACATTGAAACTTGCTGGTAGCTCAGACATCAGATACAAAAAAACCACTTTTAGACAAAATGGAATGTAGAAGTTTGGTGCCATACCTCTCTCTCATTGCACATTGGAATTTGAACCAAAACCATTGGATAATTGCATACAGATTGTTCAACATCATCAACCTTGAAAGGATCTCCATTAATCCTTGGCTTAACCTTCTTGAATTTGATCCAAAAGCACCCCAAACAAAGAAGCAAACGGTCCAAGGATTGGATAAGAAACAAAACAATACAAAACTTTGAAAGAGCCTGAATTGGTGGAGCAATGTACTCGGCACGAAACGTCAACCAAGCAACATAAACCATGTGGAACAACCTTTCAAAATCAGAAGTATGAGGAATGTGCAAATTGGGATTCCCAAAATGCCAACCTTGAAAGTAAGCAACAAACTCAAAACCCAAAACAGCCAAAGAAATCACTAAAAACAAACTAATTATTCTAAACAACAATTTCCCTTTTTCAGCAGCCACACTTTGTCTATGAATCAACCTTTTCTTAATAGCTCCAAGCAAATCCCAAAGAACAGTAGCTAACCAAGCTACACAACCAACAGCTCGATGAGCTTTAAGAAGCAAAACCCATGTAACTTGTTTAGCATTCTTACCACGGTTTTTCTCTACTGGCCTAAATGCAGCATCTGCACCATTAATCTCCACAACAGAGAAACTGGGGTTCTCCATTTTCACCACCACTGGTGTTCCTTTCTGTGTATCCTTCATCCACCAACTTGAAAAATCCAATCTTGGAGCCATTGGAAAACAATGGATACAGATCGCAGTTTCACACAGACAAATAAACAAACACTTTGTGTGTATAAAATAATATATGACTGAAGAGTCAAGACACTAACTTCATGAATCTTTTCAAGTACACATCATGGTAAAGTAAAGACATTAAAGAATAAAGACATGGATCTGAAAATGAAAAAACACAAGGTTAGATTAGATTGGAACACTCTTGAAGACAAGACATAGCATTTATTTAAGAAAAAATGGAGAACATAAAAAGTGAAAAAATGAGTGAGGTTGTTTTGTTTTTGAACTCTAAGAAGACACCTAACAATGTAAAAGCCACATTATGAGGGAAGCAAAGTATCAAATAATCTTATTATTAGTTTGTAGCTGTAAGAATAAGACACTAACTTTCAAGTGGCTTGCATTCACCTAATAAATCCACGTTGCCCTTTGTAAGAATAACAAAATTTTAATTAAGTTGTCTAGATCTATGAACGTAGTTTTTTAAAGATCAGGGTTTGCTATACAAAAAAATTTAGCTGCACAATTTATAAATGTAGTTTTTTTAAAGATTAGAGTTTGTTATACAGAAAAATTTAGCTCCGCAGTTTATTGCCTGTTTATTTTTTATTCAAATGTAATTATTTATATGTGTAACAAATTTTGAAGAAAAGAAAAGAAAAGTTACTATTTGCTTCAAAAAAAAAAAAATTACTATATGATCATTGAATCTGCTAAGGTAATCAAAATTAGTAGTACTGGGAAAAAAATGCACCTGAAAAAAACAGTGTTGAAATGGTTGACTCAAAATCTCAAATCATACAAGTGCAAAAAAAAAATCATACAAGTGCAAGTATTAAAGTATAGTATATGGAGTATAATTGAATTTGTATGATTGAAAGTTAAAAATTAATAATTTATATAATATTATTTATTTCGGTTATGATTTTAAAGATATAGTATTTCCATGTTAGTAGATTACAAAAAGATTATTATGGGTGTACCCACCCACTTGTTAGAAGGAAATGAGATTCGGACAATAATGTGAGTCAAGGCTTGGATATCATTACAGTAATCTTCATTGAGTCATGGTCAGACCTTGGAAGAAAAGCATGTGAAAAGAAGTAGTCTTAGATTGATATAAGAAAGATCAATTTTTTTAAATTCAGATTCAAAGTATTTTTGGTTCCATTTCTTGAAGGTCAAAAATTGATTTTAAAAGTGTAAAATTGATTAATTTGATATGTTTGGTTGTAAAGTTGATCTTGTCTTTTGTACCAAAGAAGAATAAGTTGATATCATCTTTAGAATTGATTTTAATCGAAACTTAGAAATTTTAAATTCTAATTTTATGATTAATTCCGTCAAAAAAGAATTATGATTAATTTTTATATTTTAACTTTTCATTTAGCTATTTTTTCATAAATGTATTAAAATATAAATTTAACTCAAATCAATTTTATAGAATCAATTTTTTCTTTTTCTGAATTTGGAGAACAAAACATAATTGCTTTATTAGCATCGGCGATACTTACAATAGTTTGAGTGTTGTAATGTTTAAATTGCTCGATTGAAAGATACTAATGTTTAGTGTTTGACACCTCTCAAATAAAATTATTTTTAATGAAAATAATTTACGAAAAAATATAATTGCTCACAATATTGTACAAAAAAACAAATTGCTCACAATATTTATGTTGATTAAATATCATTGAGTGTGGCTTATAATTTTTTTTTTATAAATAATATTAGTTGTTAATATATTATAATGTTAATTTTTCTATCAATATTTGAACTTTAGATCTCATGTTCCTTAACTTTTAGCTCAATTAACTTAATCAATTGAACTTGACCAAAAAAAAAAAAACTTAATCAATTGAACAGTGTGTGACTTATAATTATTTTTATTGAATTATTTAGTCAAAAAAAAAAACTATTGAATTCCATTTTTTGCATCCATAACTTGAATGGAATAATTAGATTAAAAAAGAAATGCAAATCGAATCGATCCAATGATTAAAATCAATACATTATTGAGTAAAAAGATAAAATCCTCTATTTCCATATTAGATTGGTTAAGGTTGGTCAAATCATTGAATTAATCCTAGATTAAAAAGTTAAAAGGGAGAACGATGAAAGAAAATAAAAAAATCAACCTAGTATAACCACGTAAAATACTCCATTTTTTTTGGGTTACAAAATATTCTATTTGGTATAAATAAAGAAAGATAGTTATGATACTATGAGTTTAATTCAATTAGTCGGACATATAGTACTGAAGTGCAGAGACTGAAGTTCAAATTTAATATGCTCATTTATTCTATTTTAAGACCCTGTTTAATTCGGAGTTTTTGAAAAGGAGGGGAGGGAATATTTCAACACATAATTAGAATATATATATATAAAAAAAAAGAAGAAGAAGAAGATAGTTCTGGATGAGTAGCCCCAATAACGGGTTAATGTGCACTGTTAGGATATATATCAACACATAATTTTATATATTTAATGAGAAATGGCAACTTCTTGAGGAATATTCCTTTATCCCTTTTCTACAATTCCTTTATCCATTACAATATTATCCTTGCCAATTTTTATTACAATATTATCTATGCCAACACATGAGCTAGGGTAATTTTTTTTAGAAAAACGCTATAAACAAAGATTATCTTATAATTTGTGTATTTAAATTAAATATGGAATAAGCAATGTTCACCTCTAATTTTTTTTGACAGTTGATTTTTCCTATGGACTAAATTGTTGTTTTGTACAACCAGGGACGGATGCAGGTATGCTGCTATGGGGGCAGCTGCCTGCACAAAATTTTTAGAATTTTTTTATTATGTGTATTTATATAATATAAATTGGTATTTAGATTATTTGGTCTACATATATCACACAATATTTCTTAAGAAGCCCACACTATTATCACAAGTGATTCAATAATTCTATAATTTTTTTACTTCAAAACATAAAAAATGAAAAAAATAATTCTCAAAACAAAAAAAGTATACACAAATTGACAATATTTCTCTCTTGATCCGCTTCAAAAAAAAAATTCTCTCTTTATATATGTTTTAATTGTGGTTTGAATATTATAGAGTGTATTTGTGTTGACCTCTTTCTTGTGTATTTCGACGGACTTTGTTTATATTCTATTTTCTACATTAGCAATTCGTTGAATTTTTAACTTATTGTCTCTTGTGTGTCTTTTATATTACATATACTAGACTTGATTTTTCCTTACCAAAAAAACTAGACATAATTTTATAGTAAAATAATAATATTAACTTATTAAGAAAACATATAATATATATTTAAGAGGAGGGATCCGTTGACTCCAGGAGTAACTCTGAGATGAGTTACTACGCTTAATATTTTCATTATTCACGATGAATTTCACTAATCTAACCGTCCAATTAAAAGTTCTTATTGAATAGATGAACTCTACAAGTTTTTATGAAATTCTAAAATTATTTGATACATCATTAAGTAATTTCAAATGAACGTATAATAAACTTTTAAAAAACAAAGTAAATGTCAATGCTTTGATGACATACCTACGAATTTCGAATTTATATAAAAATGTGTGAAATTGATCATTAATATATAATGATGATAATCAACTGTTAGATTGATGAAATTCATCGTAAATAATGAAATATTAAGCGGAGTAACTCATCTCGGATTTACTCTTGGAGTCAACGGATCTTTCCTCTATATTTAATGGCACTAAATTTAATTATATGATGTCCCCACTATTCAAAATTCTTGGATCTGTCACTGTGTACAACTAAAAATGACTATTTTAATTCGTGTTAATTCAACCAGAGGTCAATAGTCAATATACAAGATTTGATAGTGTGATTATTTAGAGATTATCATCATTTTATCTCCGCTCGTTCTTACTTAATTATTCATAAAAATAGAGTCTTACAACAATCAAAACTAACTTTTTTTTTGTCAAGTAACCACTTAAATTGAATAAGTAGGCGTATCAAAATCTAAATATCGATCCTTACATATCAATGTCAACTGAAGTAGACTCAAAGAGGACAACTAAAAAAAACTCTATATATTGTTGTTAGACATAGTAAAGGGAAGTTAGGACGGTTAATGTGAATGGTTTTGGATCATTCATGGATCTCAATATCTCATAGCATTGCGTTGCATGTTCTTTCTCTAAGTGTGTGTCCGTGCATGAGATGAGATGAGACAGTATATATTGTCTCCGTCCGACAAGCACAACCTCAAATAATAATCTTGACATACAGACTACACTATCCTATCCTATCACAATCCCATCTGGATTTCAAATTCAGGTCCGCGCGTGCGTCTTGTTCTTGTACCAATGAATGAATGTTTGTGGAGTTAGATTCAACTTTCAAGTTTTATTTTCATCTCTCACACTGTATAATACTCTTACAACAATAAGCACCACATGTTATGTTACTACCACTCTCTCACTTGTTTAGATCAATATTAATGCATAGTCTCAATACAAAATTAATATGTAGATATTTTAGTAAATAGTATAACTAAATTTTTTAAGGAAAATATTATTATTCATTAAAAATTATTTTTGCAAGAAAAAGAGAAGAGAATTCTATTTGGTAATATTTAACATTTAATTTACAAATTATAATCACTCTCTTTTTTATGTACGGTTGGTCAATTTTCTTGCCTAAAATAAAATGAATTATTCTCTTTCTTGTGTAACCTTTTTAACTAAATAAAAATACTTTTTTTTAATAAAAAAATCTTAATGAAGCAAGATATCTCTGTAATTGTGTTATAAATAAATGGAGAGAGTATATTTTACATGGATGTTAGTATTATTTTTGAGCAGTGACATGCATATGTGGTGTTCCACATGTTGTGTAACATACCACATGTATTCAATACAAAATTAATAAATACATTGTATTAAGGACCCTACAACACTAATATTTGTGAACAATTTGATCCCATGTTTTGTTAAATAAAATCTTTGAGTTGACTAATTCAATGATAAAAAACCACCGCATGTTCGTATATATAGACCCTGAATACGATTGAGATGTCTCCATCACCTTTCAAACGTAGCATGCAACTAGAGGATCAAGTAGCATGAGGAGCATAAGCCTCTAAATAGTAAATTGGGGAGAATATAAAAGACTGCACACAGAGCTAAGGAAAGGAGTACAATACTGATAAGTAGTAATAAGGAAGGAACAACAATTAATTACTTTTCCCCTCCACAAGTTACAAGTATATATATATATATAGGATAGGACATGACTTGTATAATTCTTATCTTGAGATAAGAGGAAAACCAATTCCCGTTATCCATTTTTGTTCCAACTCTTCTCCTTCACTACTAAAAATAAAATGAAAAGGTAAAAGAAAAGTACAAAAATTCCATGTACCCAGGCCAGTACCACACATGCAAAAGCTTATTATTATTATTACTACTACTAAAGTATAGTATTTTTGATCAAATTTTATTTATTTTGTGGTTGAATTCTGAATTATTAAGTCTTATTCAGAGAGTTAATAATAATTATTTACTTTTACTTTCCTAAATAGAATTGAATTTCTAAAAAAGCCAACTTTGTTACACATTTTTTTTAAGAAACTTAATCAAAGCATGAGATGGATTAATTTTCATTTTAATTTGATAAACGAGGCCCTAGCTAGTTTATTGAAAGACATGCATCTAGAAATACAGCAGTTTTCTACCTTTGTGTGCGTTAATTATGAGAATATAAAAAAGAATAAAATAAAATAGAGACGTGAGTGAGATACATAGCCAGCTATGGTTTTCAAGAGAACCGCAGACAGTAGATGAAAAAGAGAGTATAGATGGCATGGTTGCAGTGGTGAACCTTAATCACATGTCGTGTTATATGTTTATATTTTTGAATCAATGTCATGTGTTCATTAATTGCTACAATGTGCTTAGTACTTATTTGTAGTCTCTACAAGTCATGGCATCCTTGGCATCACGGGAGATGTTCCTCCCTTTCAATCCCTTTGGCATGCATATTTTGTACTAATTATTATTATAATTATTATAATAAAAAATAAATAAATAAATAAATACTTTGGACTATGGAGAATAGAATAGGAAAAAGAAAAAAAAGAAAGAATAGGAAGGGTGTGACCTACTAATTAACCACTATTTATTTATTTGTTTAATAAAAGTGTCAATCACATTGGACCGTAAAAGGACAGGACTACTCCGTTTTGGCCCATTGCCTCATACATCTCACGTCATTGCTTGCGATTTTCAACACTATGCACTATGCAGGACCTTGCATTTAATTCCTTTTGTATTGGAAAATTTCGTGTGTTTGATAGTTACTTGAATTTTTTTTCTCTTGTACTCAATATTTAGTTGATAGTTATTATAAATTTAAATGGTTTTTCTAAATTAATAGTTGGAGTAATCGATAAATATTGTAGCACTACTTTTATAAAAAAATTTGTACAAATTATAGCAGTACTACTTTTTTTAATTACATGTTATGAGTATTATAAAGTTTTCACCGCTGTTTTATTATACTATAAATATCAATCTCGCTAAAATTATAAAACTTAAAAAACTGCATAAACTAAAATAAACAACGAAGATTTTGTTTTGTAATTGTACCACAATTTTGCAATCAAACTGAAGTTTATGTATTAGACTAGACAGATGCGACCTTTTAGTGTGCTTTAGAAAATAGTACTAACGGAAAAAACCCCTAGTGCACGTTTGATTCGAAACATGTTTGGTATTTTTCCAGCATATTCAGATTGGATAAAAGGATTGCTCTCAGGTGCAAAAGTACCTTAATGAATGACACAACTATACTATTTCGGTTGTGGCTTTTAGGCATAATGTTTATTCTGAGATCAAGTTATGATGTAATGTTTTGGAAAACCTTTTTTAACACATTTCAATTATAGTGAAATTCTTGTAGGTTCCACCATTTCGAAAATAAGTCTCATGAAATGATGGAACACGTGAAACTTACCCATAATGAGTGATTGCTAAGGGTTCTCGTGTATCAGAATAAGCATTAAAAATAACAAACCAAAAACATGGAAATTTGTCAAAAGTGAAATGGCAGGGGCGAGGGAGGGTGATCACATATGTACAACTACAAGGATGTCAAGCAGAATAAGATGCTTTCTTGATAGTTGTTGGTACCATCACTACCATGTTTTACCACAACAACTGAAGATTGAACAATTCAACTTAGTGCATCAAGATAACACCGCATATAATAATAAATAAAAAACCACCAATGTTCTAATCTGATATTTTGCTGTATTTGCACAACAGAAGTACAATTATTTTTTATTGAATTCTGAACACCGTGTCAGTATTACGACCTCTGGGGTCCAACTATGTGATTCTGTGATTGCTGTAAAATGATGAGAGAGAGACAGAGAGAGCTACAAATACAATCATACAACTAGTAAATCAAATTAAAGAAAAAGAAACATTTATGCAACTGTTAGTTTTCACCGTAAGTGATCAATACCGCCGCTTCTATTTGCGATGAGCCTCCACATCTGTGACTAGCTTCACTGTCTTACTTTTCTTCTGTTGATACTTAGCATATGAATACCACACGCCACCAGCTGTATTGATAACCAATCCAGTTACATTCAAAGCATGGACTTGAACACCACCCAATAAGAAGAAACCAAAGGTCTGAAGAAACAATAAGAAACTGACTTAGTGTTTGTATTTCAAGTAACAAGTCACATAAAACACAGAAAAGATGTACAGGTAATAACTACGGTATGTATCAAATATCAATATTAGGTGCCATGACAACTATTCAAAATTCATGTTTTTGAGCTGTGACTTAATTTTATGGCAAACACGGGATCACTCCTAGCTTACCGTGGAACCAACTCCTTTAAGAACGCCCACAATAGTTGTAGTTAAAGCAGAATTAACAATAGTACACAAGAACATGGTGAAGTTAAGAACAATGCCCATCACCAGTGAAAGAATAAGGATCATTAAAAATGAAAAAGAATAACTCTGCAAAGGAAAACAAATTTTAAGTTAGATATTAGTTTTCACATCAGCATAACACTAAAATAAAATAATAAATGACACAGCTATGTCACATTAATATAAGCAAACTTTAAGGCTTTCCAAAATATATTGCAAGCTACGGTTTCAGATGTCAACCATCACAACAAAGTTCATACAATCTTTGATTTATTCTGACTTGAGAAATACACTATGGCAGGGCATGAATTTAGAACTGAATAAACTGTCAATTGATCTGACAATTAATTTATAATTATAAAGCATCTGGTTTATTGATTATTATAGAGAGAGAAGTGTCCTATTATTGGAACAGACCCATCTTATCATGCCAAAATCGAAGTTACTCCCACCGGATATCTTTAACTTGCTTTCCACCATACATGAAGTGCTTAACATTTACTCTTGGGTGGGGATAAGCTCAGTATTTTTTATATCAAAATCAAACTATGACCAAGAGTTTTAGCAGTTCCTTTCGAAAGCATTACATTTATGGGATTGTATATATCAAAAGACAGACTTGTAGCAGTTCCTTTTGAAGCATTATATTTATCAGACTGTTTGGATCAAAATATAGAAGATGCCAAAATTCAAAACATGGTAGCTATGAATCAATTTCAATACCAGCAAACATGTTAAGAATCTGACCTTTGCAAACAATACAGATAAAGAATATGGGAATTCCCCTGTGGCTATAATAAGAAACATCAAAAATGGAAGAGACAAAAAACTGTTGTAGAACATGATTTCCACAGACGAAAGTCCATTCTCAGCACCGGATTTCTCCACCAGCACAAGGTACATGGTCTGCGTAGGAGAATAGGCAAATCTATGAAAAAAGCTTACACAATTACAGTATCCTTCACTCCATTTAAAGGATTTTGGACAACAAAATATCAGTGTATTACCTGGAAGAAAACGGAAATGAAAGCCATGCTATACCCAAAAAGGTCAAAGGAAAAATCTCCAAGGGCTGCTATCAGAACTCCAGCAGCAGTCAATATCACTGAGAGAGTCACCTGATATTTGACAGAAAATAACACCATTTCTACTGAGTGAACACTCGACTAAAATTGGTAGTGAAATCAAAACTACAGCCCACAAAATAAATACAATTGTAGTTTAGATTGAGATTCTTTAACGGATGTTCTACCAGATATTCATATTCATAAAGATAAAAGCAAACAACAGCAAATTTAACATCAAAAGCATTTCTGTCAGCTCAAGAGAGGGAAATAATAAAATGCTACCGATAGTCTTGATAGGCACCCAATCAAATGTGCATAACATTTTGATACAGCTCACTGTTGTTGTATAAGGCTCCTTCCCTTCTCCAAATTTTAGAATCCACTTGGGATTAATGTTTCCACACGAATATCAAAGTTGTGTTTACCAGCTTAAACACCCTCTTCATAACCTCAAGAAAACCCTGTTACCAATGGTTATTCTTCTTCAACCTCTATAAAAGCTACAAAAAATACTTTTTCTAATAACCCTCTCTGATCGTTTTTAACCACAGTTAAACCGATAGATTTCGACAATTCGACGTTTAGCGTTCATGAACTAGCTTAAAAAGGTGACAGAATAAACACAAACTTAACATTAACAAACTAAAAATTAAGAAACTTATAGCAACTGTTACCTGAGTTGTAGGTCTCCCCTTTCCCATGAAAGATCCAGCGATCAATACAGCAAGCGGCGTAAGCCTCTTTATTGCAATATACATTGGGATATTAACTCCTTTCAAACTAGCCAAAGCAAATGCAACATTGGCATTATAGAAAAATGAAACTGGTAACAGTTGCTTGGCCGTTGCCATATCCACTCCTCTGGCTCTTGTGTATCCCATTTGTCGACCAAAATGTATAAGCAAGGTGGTAACTAGTTGCTATAAAAGACAAAACAAAAGAAGCAATAAATGAATGCTACAAATCAATATCATATTATTAGATACTACTCTTTACCGTCTTAATTATAAGCAAAAAATAAAGATGAAGTACATATTCATTACTACCTCTACCCCTAAATATATGTTTGCTTCCAGAATTGATTCTACTTGAAGCTATAAATTGTAGTTTATGGTTTTAGAATTGATTTTTACACTGAAATTTACTGTTGAACTCAATTTTAGTTGAATGTATCCAAACATAAATCAATCTTACCAAAATCAATTATGTCCACCGCCAAACCAAATACATGCTAAGCATTTTTAAAAGGTAAAAGTTTGTTCAGAACTCATATTAAATAACGAGATACATTTATTATTTTATGTATACTTATAATTAATACAGCAAAGTGTCTTGCGTGACATGCAATGCAATAGCAATAGCATGATGGTACGTACCTGCAAAGTAAGGAGAGTCATTGAATAGGCATACTGCATAAGAACAGCTTTATTGATAAAAACCATTGCCATTGAAGCAATTCCATATGAAACTGCCGCGATCAAACTGCTTGAAAACAATATCATCAATCAATGAAATTAATTAGATTAGTTAGTGTGTTAAAATTATTACACATTCTATCTTAGCGAATGAAGAAAGAATGAAACCTTGATGAAAATGAAGTAGTAGTAGTAGTAGTAGTTTCTACTGCATCGGCACGGATCTCCATGGCCGATTAATGCGGAAAAACGAAGGAGATCGATTGAATCGAATTAGCAGCGTTTGGATTATGAATGATGATTTAGTGATAATAAAACCCAAAGTGAAACCCTGAATTGAAAATTGAATGAAGCGGGTTCGTTTACATGCTTGCTTGCTTGCAGAGAAATAAAAATAAAGAATATAGGTAATATAAAAAAATGGAAAGAGGTGAGGTTGAAATTGAAAACTGAACTGGAAGGAAAACAAAAAAGGGATAGATAGATAGATAGTTAAAGAGAGAGTGAATAGTACTATTAGTAATAGTGGTAGTAAAATAATAATAATAAAAATAAAAAATGTATGTAAATAATAAGAGTGTGATTTGTGAAACAGCTGGCGTAGTGTGAGAATCGGCATCGCAAGGTTCCCTAAAATCGGAGCAAGATGGAGACTTTCACTCCCGTGCTTTTCACTGCGGCCGGCAATTGCATCCTCTCTCTCTCTCTCTCTCTCCCTCTCTCTCCTATCCTCTTTTTACTTTTTCTTTTTTTAAGCAAAATATATTTAATAAGACTAAAGTCTCAGCATAAAATAATGGACCGAAATCCGTATAAAAGAGATACAAAATAAATGCTCTGTATATAGAATACCAAAAAAAGTACACTTCTAATCCTCTTGATCGCATTTTTTTTTTATAGAATATGATAGAATAAACCACTAAATTATTAACAATAACAATCAATTTGATTCAAGTTGTAAATATTTAGGTCTTTTAAGTATGTGGTTGATATTCAATTTATGATTATGTACACGGAGAAAATTCAGTTGAAAGAATATAGTTCACTTTGTTAACCTATTAATTTTTCGATGGAAGCAGGTTAAAAACTTAAAAAAAAAATAATGCTGCTAAATTGGTGGTTCACACATTTTTAAAAGGATTTATAAATTTGTTATATTTTTTTTATAATAATAACTTTGTTAGGCCGAATATCTATATTACGGTGTTTTTATTTCCATTTTTTTTTACATTCTAACGTGTATTATTGAAGTCAATTTTTATTTTGATAAAAGCACGACCCAAATTTATTATACACTAGACTTTTGTGGTTGTTGGATCAAGTTTTTGTCCCCTCAACTTTTTATACTCCTTTTATTTTAATTTATATTTCTATGTTAAAAAATATGTAAAAAATTTACTATACACTAGACTTTGCTTATCCAATCAAATTATTACAAATCTAAAGGAAAATATCACAAAAACTATCAAATATATTATAAAAAAAAGAAGAAAAATAACAATATTATTATGTTATTATCATAAAAAGTTACGGGCATTTAGATGAAATGATAAATCTTTCAACTTAACCATAAATCATAAGATCGAAACTAATTATGAGACTATAACAATGTTAGATTATTTTGAGAGAGATCTTTGTCACTCTTTGTGACCCCTATTAAGTTTGAGAGATAGTCTATGCATTTGGGCGCATATGATATTTGATTCAAACCAAAATATTACTACTTCCTTTGTTCCAAAATTGATTGTCCTAATCAGTCAAAAAAAAAAATTGATTGTCCCAAAATAATTGTCTCATACTATTTATAACATAGTTTTTTTTCCTATTTTACTCTTATTACTTTATAGTGTAATGATTAATGGAAAAAAATAAAGTAACTAAAGAATATACTTTT
Organism: Trifolium dubium; assembly: GCA_951804385.1. Taxonomy (NCBI): domain Eukaryota; kingdom Viridiplantae; phylum Streptophyta; class Magnoliopsida; order Fabales; family Fabaceae; genus Trifolium; species Trifolium dubium. The sequence goes on along the minus strand of OX638076.1, from coordinate 2,657,479 downwards.
TAATATTCCAATGTTTATTAACTAAAGTGTGTAAAATGATCAACTAGAATAAATATTATGGAACAGTATAGTAGAAAAAAAACAAACAAGGAAATGAATGAAATAACCTCTGCAACATGATCGAGGAGGCTGAAACCACTTAATTTCAGGACTGACCTCCGAACCCGTTTAAACCGTGATAAAAACAAAAAAAGAAGAAGAAATGAATGGAATAAGAGTTACCCGGATCCGAGAAGAAGGTCCGAACCGAACCGGGTTTGAGTTAGAGTGGGAGTGGATGGAGATGGATTGAGAGAGAGAGAGATTGACATTGGGAAATGGAAATTAAGGCGTGAGACTATACGAGAAGAGAGGAGAGTGCAAATTTCCAAACATTTCTGAACCCAATCACCAACCACCACTTCACAATTCATCATCTTCATCAGGTTACAATTCTTTTCCCCTTCTTCTTCTCCAGATTTCAATCTCCGATTCGCGATTCTTATTTTCATTTTCACGATTTTCTCTTTTCATTTCTTAATTATTCCCCTAATTACATTCGATATTCCTCTTTGTTTATTCTTAGATTAGAAATCAATCAATCTCTCTGAATCGCTTGAAAAGGATTCAGATTAGGATTAGGATTAGGAGAAAAGAGGAATAATATGCAACAGAGACTCAAGCTGCAACAACAACAACAACAACAACAAGCACTCATGCAGCAAGCTTTGCTTCAACAACAACAGATGTACCATCACCCTGGCATGCTCGCTGCTGCCGCTATGACTCAGGTACCTCTACCTCATTTCCTTCCTCTTTAAGCTTTTCTCCATTTTTCCCTTTTTCTACCAACAAAACAACGCCTTTAATACTAGTACATTTCTTCGTCAAATTTAGTTTGCGCTGTGTTGTTTTCCATTTCCACGAGATTATATTATATAGAAAGGCACATACGAACGCATATAGATAATTTCGCTGTATTTTTTTAGCAATTGATATCAGTGTCGAATAATAGCTATTATATACATATAGTGAATTTTGTGTATGTATGTTTATATAGTTTTCTTCATTGAAGAAATTGCTGCTCGAGTAATCTTTTGTTATAATTTGAAGTAATTTGATGGTTGCATAAATGGTTTGAGCTTAGGGTTAAAAGAATCGAAGGACTCGGGTTCAAACTCTGATGAAAGAAAAAAATACAAACTTAGCAACCTCTACTAACATTGGTTGAAAAATACAAACTTAGCAACCTCTTATAAAAGTGGAGTCATAACCTTTGATTGAAAAATCTAGAGTAGATTTTGGCAGCCTCATAGTTGTAATACTCATTTGTGCTTTATTTAACACAATAATAAATCATTGTACATAATTCTCTATAACTTTCCAATTAGAAAGAACACATAACTTGCCAGCACTTTTAGGTTTTTAAATTTCAATATACTAATAGAAGCAACAAAAAACTTGCCAAAAGTTTCTTTAATCTGTTGGAATCTGTTAAAGCAATGTCAAGAATAGTTACGGTCGCACAAAGCACACAAATGGTTTTCTCACAATGGATGAACTGTTAAAAGAATTATTTTCAGTTATTATATGGTAGACTAAAATTTTCTTACGCAATTGATTGGTTTACCATTTGTATTATAAGTCCGACAATTTGGTATTTTATTTAGAGGCACGCGAGAGATAGTCTACTGTTTTACTATCAAATAATGATTGTAATTTATTCTTTTTCCTTTTCCTTCTACTATTCTATTTTGGGTGTCTTCCTATTGTTGGCATGATCTTATCTTTTTCCCTTTTTTAATATTTATTGTTTTGGAAAATTTGCAGATGGAGCCTGTACCAAGTGGAAATCTGCCTCCTGGTTTTGACGCTTCTGCATGCCGTAGTGTGTGAGTGTTGGATTTCTTTCTTCTTTTGACATGTTTTTTGTCCTCAGTTTTGTTGTGTGTTTGTTTCCAAGTATGGGATTTTTCCTTTTGGGACATGATTTCTAACTGTAGACAGAAATTTCTTTTACATGACGGTGCTTTTGATTGATCTTAATTTGTGAGAGATAAATTTGATGCTACTGATTATCTGAAGCAGTGCAGTTTCCCACATTGATACCTAATTAATCTGACGTTTTGTGCTTTCAGTTATGTAGGAAATATTCATGTAAATGTCACCGATAAACTTCTCGCGGAAGTTTTTCAGAGTGCTGGCCCTCTTGCTGGGTGCAAGCTCATAAGAAAAGAAAAGGTTGATTTATAATTCAATTCAATGTTCTTTGCTGTTGAATGATGATCATATATATTATCACTATGTTTAGGTCATTAATGTCTTGTTTTTAATTAGTCTTGTCTTAACAACTATATAAGGACCCCTATCTTTTTCAGAAAATATAATTATTAGTAGTTCAGTATTGATGAGTAAGTATTATAATTTTTTTATATGTCTTTAGGACACTTCATCAGATTTTCTTTCTGGGAACTCTTGTGTTAGGTTTTTGGATCGGGTCTAACTCATCCTTACAAAATCGACTTGTAAGGTTTGTATGCAAGGTTTTTCTTCAACCCCTTCCCCAACTAAAAGTGGAATCATATTCCCTGTCTGACCTATCCCTTATCAAATCTAATTCAAGACCCAATCAGTAGATGGACACTATAGTTGTAGTGAAGGGAAAGGACTACCATTTCAAGATTGATTTATTCCTTTTCACTACTCTAATTAGTTTTTTTTATTGAATCTGAGACAAAAAGATTCAAAGCATGAGCCCTTTCCCCACACTTGCTTCCACCTCTTCTCATGAGCCATTTTTCCTTTGCCAGCTGTTTCACAAAACACTCTAAACTATTTTTAGACCTTATCTCTTTTCAATGTGGCACTTGGGTAATTCCAAATACACCCTCTCACGCGTAGTATACTATTGGGCTCGGTACATGGATAATATGGTGGGTGGACCAATCAATAGTCTCTAATGTCATATTAGACTTTTGGATTAAGCCTAACTCATCCTTACAAAACCGACATGTAAGGTGAGGGTTGGGGGATGTCCTTCTTTATAAACTCTTCTGATTGTGTTTTTTCAAATACCTTGAGGTCTTTGTTAGAGTATAAGTGTTAAAGTAGAAAGTCAGTTAGTTTATTAATGCATGTTCCTTATTTCTACTTATTTGCTCCTTATTTTTACTTCTTATTTCTACGCATGTTCCTTATATTTTTGGTTTTTTCTTATTTTTTGGTCTTTTTTGGATGAAATTACTGTTACAGTCCTCTTATGGTTTTGTGGACTACCATGATCGAGCATCCGCAGCGCTTGCAATAATGCAATTGCATGGAAGGCAACTGTAAGCATTATGTTCGCTTCGTTTTTATTCTTGTTCTGTTGTATATTTGCATATCACGTTATCTGTCAATGCATTCTCCATATGACTTTTCTGGAGATAGATGGATGATTATCATTTTTCACATACTGAGGAATGTAAATATTATTATAATGTCTCCACAGTTGTTTCAGTCATTCTATCTTGATAGACCTTACTGATATTGTTTTAATTATGCAGTATTGACAAGGGGTCTTTAAGTTTTCCTTTCCTTAATACTAGTATGTAGCAACCTCACAATAGTTTACTCTTTTGTTATTTCCATTTGCAGATATGGTCAAGCACTTAAGGTGAATTGGGCATATGCGAATAGCACTAGGGAGGATACCTCAGGTTACCTTTAAATGCACCACATTTATTGTTGGTTTCAATTATTTTGCTTCTTGGGGTCTTCCTTTTTCTTTATTTTCAGTTGTATATTCCTTTAATTTTTAGTTCGAAATCATCAGGGCACTTCAATGTATTTGTTGGTGATTTGAGTCCAGAGGTTACTGATGCAACTTTATTTGCTTGCTTCTCAGTCTATACTACTTGTTCGTGAGTTCCTCGTTGCTTTTTTCCCCCTTTATTTCATTTTTTTTGGGTCACCGGAATAGGTATATTCTTTTATGGTGAATTTTGTAGTCGTCGTTAGTGGTGGGAAGTTGAAGAAAGATATATGATATGGGGGAGTTAACTTCAGTATGAACTACTCAGTCTTGTAAGACATTTTGGTTTTTGGAACTTACTTTACCATCTCTCTTATTATTTGCAGTGATGCTAGGGTCATGTGGGATCACAAAACTGGCCGCTCAAAAGGATATGGTTTTGTTTCTTTCCGTGATCATCAGGTATTACTTATTCTGTATGCTGGAATATACTGGAGAGATCAACCAATGAACCATCCTGAAAAAACATTTTCTTTAAAGATCATTATCATTGCTTACAATTTATTTTCCCTGTTTAGCTAGATGAATTAGTACAGAATAAACTTATTCTTATAAAAAAGCATTGAAATGCTCATTTTCCAATACTAACTATTATTAAGAACTTGCTGAACTTGTGAAGTAATTTGTCTTTATGCAATTAATATGCAGGATGCTCAAAGTGCCATCAATGATATGACCGGTTAGACATTTTATTGTTCACTCTCATTCTGTTTGTTCATGCTTCTGTTGTTATTTGACACTGTTCCTTCCAACTTGTTGTGTTTCTTGCATCATGTAGGTAAATGGCTGGGAAATAGGCAAATAAGATGCAATTGGGCAACTAAAGGAGCTGGTGGTAGCTCAAATGAAGAGAAAATCAACGACAATCAAAATGCTGTTGTGCTCACAAATGGATCTTCAGGTATGATGCACCTTTCTAAATAGCTGTGATCCCGAGCCTATATTTTATTAATCCTTGAAAATATAGATGAAGACAACAAAAACCAAGCCTTTTACTCACTACGTGTGGTTGGAAACAAGATATATATTATAGATGAAGATTCTAGTTTAAATTTGTTTAATTCTCCATATTTGAACTATTAATATATATCTTGTGCATAACAAGCCTTTTTACTATTCATATTTGTTATACACAAACCTTGCCCTTATATAGTAAATGGCAGTGGATTTCTTATTGCTAGGTGTTGTAGACACCAGTTTTGATGCATACTCCCTCCGGATTGAATTATACATATTAAGAAATAGAAAGGTAGTTGATAAAATTTAATCTATGCACTACCAATAAAAAAATAGTCTGTTGCCTAAATTACCCTCCATGACTAATAAGTTGGGTCATTGGAAATATATCATTGTTAAATTAAATTAGGGGTAGTTTAGAGATACTATCATTAAATATGGGAGAAGTTGTTAACTTATGCTTATATTTAAATATTTAATTCTAAAAATTGAGCTATTTTTGCTTATATTTCATTCTAGAGAGAGTACTTATTCAGCATATTGTGCTAGTGGTATTAATATTATGCACTTTTATCATATTGTGTTTAAAGGGCATGTTTAGAGCCAGACGAATAATTGATATTGATTGTTTTCATGCTGAGTATTCTAAATTTCTAATATTATTTCTATTTGGCAATTTGTGTTGTCCATCACTTATGGATATTGTTTCTTTGGCTAAGTTTATAGTTGTTGAATGATTACAGTGACTGGAATTGGGACCCCATTAAGCTCTATAACTTCATTTGCTATTTTTTTCCTTTCTTGTTATGTATTTTACAGATGGAGGTCAAGATAACGGCAATGAGGATGCTCCGGAAAACAATCCTTCATACACCACAGTTTATGTTGGCAACCTTCCCCATGATGTAAGTTATATGAACTGATGAATGAGATCTTATGGTTATTGTCTGTGTTAGATATGTAGGTTTATATAATTTCAGCTTGTATTTGCATAGAAACAAGAATGGGCTGTGCGCCTGTGCCCCTATTATGTTTGGGGGACTCAATCCTATTATTTTCTGTTGCAACAAGATTAGTACAGCTAGACTGTAGATAAATTCCAAATCCACCCTGTAATTAGTTTAGTTTTAACAGTAATAATCAGAATATTCTGAAAGAGCAGAGTAATAATATGAACAAAATGGGAAACTGAATGCAAATGTATTGTAATTTGAAAGTAAACCAAGAGATTGAGCTCACTACGGTTAACCAGAGCAACTGCTCTTCAGATAAAGATACCCTCTCTCTGCCTCTCATCTCTTGTCAATCGTATAAAATACTCATGGCATGAGTGTTAATAATTCCTTTCTCCTCTCATATTTCTCCATAATCTAACTAACTGCCAGCTAAGCAGCTTCCCTTTTCTCCTCTATTTTTCTTACACACATACACTCTAAATAACAGCCTTATCACTCTTTGAGCCCTCTACTAAATCCTCTGACCTATTGGACATCCTCTGCTTTTCTTTCTCTTTTCCTGCGTCTTATAATATTTAACAGTTTGCATGTACATAAGCACAAAACTTTCCTTTTTACTCACAAATATGAAAAAATATTGAAGTATTGAGTGGGATTGGTTTGGTTTATTTATATAGTATTAGGCTATTAGCTTTTAACATGATTTTGGAGAAATTATTAAGATGTGCATGTTTTCAACAATTAAAACTGCTGTATTTCTGGATACAACTTATTTGCTTGTTTTGCTCTGGATGACGGATTTTGGGGTTATATTTTTTTAACATTCTGATTTATTTTGGTCACGTATTGTGGTTCTTTTATCTGTTCTAAGTGTCTTTAAATTTGCCAATAATGGTTCTGCTTTCTTACAAAGTACCTGAATCTCAATGCCTCACTTAAAACCCACCTTTGTCTTCACTTGTTCTTAGGTCTCTTGTAACTGAAAGAATATGCCGTTTTATGCTCTGATGATCAGAGTTATCTGTAATTGTGTATTTTCCTTTTTCATCAGTTGCTTTTGCCCTTATCCATTGGTCCTGTTTTGGATCCAGCCTTGATTGAAAAAAGGCATTCCAATGGTTCGTGTAGAAAGGCAGCTGCAGTGGGTGATGTAATTGTAAAAGTCACTGCTGCTTACCATGGCAGCTATTTAACACTACTAGGTAGACAGTTGCAATGTGGCGTGGCTGTAGAACTCACTGCAACTTCCGTGTTGCAGCTGCGTGCCTCGTGTGATGCAGTATACAATTCAAAACCACGCTGAGACTAATACCCTTCTCTGATTTTATTTTATAAAACCTTTTTGGTATTGCAAATTGCAATAACTCTTCTTTGCATCAACTCTTTGATGAATGTCTGTGAAACTATATATCATCTGATATGTGAATGACAGTCTTTCCATTTTGCAAATTGTGAATTGTTCTCAATCTTTTGGATATTTAACTCACAATTGTGTTTTGAGGTCACAGGTTACACAAGCTGAACTCCATTGTCAATTCCATGCATTGGGGGCCGGGGTACTTGAGGAGGTCCGAATTCAGAGGGATAAGGGTTTTGGATTTGTCAGATACAATACTCACGAGGAAGCAGCATTGGCAATTCAGATGGCTAATGGAAGACCAGTTCGTGGGAAGACTATGAAGGTGAGAAAGTCTCACCTGTTGCTTGTCTTGTCAGTTAATTACTTGCCATTTCCGTATTGGGGCTAGTGTTTTGCCCTATATCATAGTCCCTAGAAAAGTCCTTCCTGAAGAATAGAATGTAAATTTTTTCTTCCTCTTGCCAATAGTCTATAGTTTTACTCATGTGTTGATACAAACATGCTTGCACCTATCCATACCCATAACTTGTCCCAACTTGAAATAAGTAATGAGTTCCAGTGTTGTCCAATAATGGCTACAATGTATTTGTTCTGTGATATGCTATCTAGTACAAAATATCAGCTATAGCGGTGCGATAGCACTGTAGCATAGCAGGATTCGTACAAACCTCTAATTTCCGCAATCCACGATTGACAACATTGGCAACGACACAATTACGGGCTTGCCCTTTCCACTATTCTTATTTTCTAAAGGCCGGCGGTATGTTTTCATGTGAGTCAGTGAATATTGTTAATTTGACTTGATTTGTGCAGTGTTCATGGGGTAGCAAACCAACTCCTCCTGGGACAGCTTCAAATCCATTACCTCCTCCTGCTGCACAACCATATCAAATACTTCCTACTGCAGGGATGAACCAAGCCTTTTCTCCCGCTGAGTTGTTGGCTTATCACCGCCAGTTGGCCTTGAGTCAGGCTGCTGTATCTGGTCTTTCAGGACAGGCTCTTCTGCAAATGTCTGGACAGCATGGCCTTGCTCCTGCTTCAATGGGTATAAACTCTGCAGCATCTCAAGCCATGTATGATGGATATAATGGTAATTCGGCAAGACAGCAGCTTATGTACTATCGTTGAGGCATTGGCTTCACCAGTTGCGTTGTCGCCTTCTGGGGGCATTGATGTGCATCACACTCCTCTTTGGTTCCCTGCGACATAATGTCCTTTTCGAACTGGACTTTTTTTATTGCGGTATTGTGGCTTGATTTTTACTTAATTTATACTTATGTGTTGTAATTTATATTGTTTGATCTTACGAGGGTTTAATGGACTCTAAAAAAGGGATCTATGTTTTGCTAGGAAGAACTGCGAGGTTTTATGTTTGGGTAGTTTTTGTTATCGTTACTGTATCTTTTTTATTATTATTACTGTATATTTATAAAGTATCGAAACGGGTTCATGTTAATTAATTTTATACTTTTTCCTTTCGTGCCATGAGAGGAGAATATTTGCTCCTTATCAGCTATCATATTTTTTTGGAAAATTTACTGTTAATTCTGGGCACGTATTAAATATTTCTCTGTTTCTTTTTACATTCTATTTTTTTTTTTGCGTTGGTAGGCACATTTGTTGCAGAAAGGCCTTCAACTGTTTAGATTTAAATCCACTTATAACTTGGCTTTATGTTCAGCGTAGAAATTATTCTCTAGATAATTATTGTTTGAATTGACAATCTTTTTTTTGTTGTGATAATTGGAATTCAATAATCTATAACTAAGATCAAATGTAATTTATTTTTTTATTTATGATTTTTAGTGAAGTAGAATTTAATGAGTTCAACTAAAAACTGACAAGTTTTTTTTTTAATAAATGGTGAAATGCTGATGGAGGACCTTCCCGCCATCTTACCGTCTATCAGTTTATGCAATGCAACCAGATTCTAATTATTATGCTTTAACTGCTAGCTTGCATTTCGTTTTTCTTATGAAGTTCTTATAAGGTGTCTTAAGTTGGATTGTTTGCATTGTTATGGATCTGTTCTTGTGGCTAAAGGCTTCTGCCCTAAATATATGATTGGATTCAACAGATTCAGTAAAACAAGTTACTTAATTTAGAGGAAATAATAAGGGGTTGGATTTGGATTGATTTTGGGGGAGAAAATCAAATCTGATTAATTTTAATTGAATTGATTTGTGTTTTTTTAGAAGGTACCTTTAAATCAAATTGACCCAAGAGTTAACAGACTTGGGGTTCAAGTTTTAGTGAGAGGAGACAAAATATTAACATCAAGTTGACCCAACTTTTTCTTTTTTTGCAAAAGGAAGTTGACCCAATTTAGAAGAGAGCTATATTTACCCCCTATTACAAATCTTAATGAAACACATGAAGATAAAAAAGAAATCGGTTTTCACTGGAATAATAAAACTAAACGAAAGCGGTTTTTAAGAACTATGAGAGATTGAAAAAGAAACCTTCAATTTAGAAAGATGTAAAATTTTGTTTCAATCGAGTTGTTAATGTGTTTATTTCCTCATATTAGTTTGTATAACTAAAACACAATATGGTTTGGTTATTATTATATAATAATAAAAAAAAGAATTTATCCCAAGTACTTTAGTAGCTATCAACTGAGCTTGTAGAATCGCGATAATCTACTAGCACTTTCTTGCCGAATTACTTTTTTTTTCTACTCAATTTTTTTTGTTGCCAAATTACATTGTTACACTGAATTTGAATACTGAAATTCTACCTTTAAAAAGGCTAAGCTTTTGATGCAGACTATATATTGACATAGGTAAAGAAACATAAAGAATCAAACATTCTACAACATTAATACACCTAAGTAATTTACATTCAATCCATTGAACAAACTTTGTCAATGGATCTTGTTTTAAGGTGTCAGACACCAACTGATGTGTTTCTTCTAGTCTCCCCTGAGTGAGTAAATGGAGCACTGGTTTCCTCCTGCAAAAAATGTCAACATGCCATAAGATCATCAATCATCATACCGATTAATGGACGGATTGGACGGTTTTTATGTATTGTAGATGGATTGGATTAGATTAGATTAGATTATATTTCTTTTAAAGAAAGTTTAATTGATTAATGGAAAATTTGATCATTCAAATAGAAAAACAGTGCAGAGTCTTACCAGCTGCAATGAAACTTGACTGTCATGGGACACATATACAGGGCTACTACTACCATCTGCTGAATTTTGATCACTCTTCTCGGCAAGTTCTTTCAATCTCTCAAGTTCTGGCAGTACAACGCTACTGAGATCAGGCCTATCTCTCCGTCTTAACTCTGCACACTTAACCGCAATCTTTGCTAAACTCATAACATCCTCCATTGGCCAATCAGACACTAAAGGATCCAACATTTCAGTAAAAGTTCCTTTCTCAATGGCTCTTCCAGCATTATGTGCCAAACCCATTGGTGCTTTTGATGTCAAAATTTGAAGGAAAATGATCCCAAGAGAATATATATCTGATTTCACACCTAACATTCCTGTTTGTTGATACTCAGGATCGATATAACAGAAAGTTCCTGCTGTTTCTGTCATGCGGTATTGTGTCACGCTGTCGGATACAGATGGTGGAACTAGTCTTGCCAAACCTACATCACTGATTTTGGCTACATAGTTTCTGTCTAGTAATATGTTTCCTGGTTTTAAGTCTCTGTGTACTATAGGTTCTGGTTTTGCTTGGTGAAGGAACAACAAGCCGGTGCCAATTTCGGCTGCAATTTTGAACCTTAGTTGCCAAGAAAGTGGAGGAGTGTGTCCTCGACAAAATAGGCGATCATCTAAGCTTCCATTTGACATGTACTCATACACTAGGCATCCGTATTCAGGACAGGCTCCTAAGAGGAGAACCATGTTTGGATGTCGTATGCAGCTCAGTACCTCAACCTGTATTTGAATAAACAACTTCATTAAATACTTATTAAATGAGTGTTTTTCATATCAGTTCTAAAGCATGCGTGGACACACTAAACTTTGCGTTCATTTTGCCCCCCACCAGTTTATGCAAACTGAATATAGGGGTAACCACGAATCCTTCAGGATACTTTGGAATCCTTGAAGTGATTTGCACACTCACTTCAAGCTTATCGATCAGTAATAGTTTATAGATTAAAATTCCTTCAATTATCTGTTGCATGTAGCGTTTTGTTTGTGTGCTTACCTCTCTTTGAAACTGTGACCTTCCTTGTGCAGCATCAGGACGAAGAACCTTAACTGCAACAGATGTATGGTCCAGAAGACACTTAAAAACTGGACCATATCCTCCTTCTCCAATCTTGAGGGACTGTGAAAAAAATTCTGTTGCAGCTTCAATCTCCTCAATTGTATACTTTCTATACCTGACATCTACATTTACCAAAGCATCCATTACTTTTCTTTTTTCTTCCGCTTCTTTAAGTGCTTTCATTTCTGCATGAAGTCTCTTCTGTGCTTCTAATTCTGCTATTCTCTTTTGTGCCTCAGCAGTCTCAATGGCTGCTTTAGATCTTTCTTTCTCCTTCTCTGCAATTGCCAATGCAGCTTCCTCAGCTATCCTTGCTTCTTCCAATCTCCTTTCTTCTTCTAATTTCCACTTTTGAAGTTCTATTGCCTGTCATGAAATTTGCAAAACATGTCTCAGATTTATATACTATTTAGCTCTTCCAGAGATAATCCGGATATACCATCGAGGTCTAGCGCAAGTGGTTGATGCGCAGGGTATGTGAGTGTTGTAAACTCTGCGGCACCAAGTTTGATTCCTATTGATAAGAAAGAGATAAGGCAGAAATTAATTCATATACCTTCTGTTGTGCTGTGAGTGCTTCTTTACAGGCTGTGTTGTACATTTCCATTGTTTGCTTGAGCTCCAACTTTAATCTTCTCATTTCAGCCTCCATATCATCCTATAATTGCAGCACAAGTTTATATTATCAAATTGATAATAGCAATCTTGAATTTAAAATTTTCCCATGATAAGGGGAAACTAGAACTAACTGAAGTCACGAGGTATTAAGAGCTTGACCTTATAACCTCAAGTGGCATAATTCAAATCCCCTTGGGGACAGTTGTAAAATGACCATCAGTACTAATACATGCACAAGTAATGTAAAACATGTAAATGTGCAGTGGCAAGTTTGTTTCCTTACCACGGCCTGTGATGATGAAGATGAAAGCCTTTTGCTATCGAATGAGAGGGATGTAAATTCAGGGGGAAGGCATACGTGCACAAGTAATGCAAAACATGTAAATGTGCAGTGGCAAGTTTGTTTCCTTACCACGACTTGTGATGATGAAGACGAAAGCCTTTCACTATTGAATGAGAGGGATGTAAATTCAGGGGGAAGGCATACGTGCACAAGTAATGCAAAACATGTAAATGTGCAGTGGCAAGTTTGTTTCCTTACCACGACTTGTGATGATGAAGACGAAAGCCTTTCACTATTGAATGAGAGGGATGTAAATTCAGGGGGAAGGCATACGTGCACAAGTAATGCAAAACATGTAAATGTGCAGTGGCAAGTTTGTTTCCTTACCACGCCTTGTGATGATGAAGACGAAAGCCTTTCACTATTGAATGAGAGGGATGTAAATTCAGGGGGAAGGCATACGTGCACAAGTAATGCAAAACATGTAAATGTGCAGTGGCAAGTTTGTTTCCTTACCACGACTTGTGATGATGAAGACGAAAGCCTTTCACTATCGAATGAGAGGGATGTAAATTCAGGCGGAAGGCTGGAATCCGTAGACTTCCTTCCTTGAAAGACAGATTCAAAGCTGCAGTTTCCATCTGCTTCTGAGCCAGATGATGACCTAGTGCCTGTCTCTGAGTTGTTATACAGTGGAGGCAGCATTCGGTCGATACTATGATTTCTGTTACATACAAATGATATATCACCATCTGCGTTATTTTCCATATATTGTCTTGTATTGTAACCCTTCCTAGTGAATGGTGACCTGCATCCAATAATTGTTTTTTTTTGCTTCAGATGACAATTTAACCATTCAAAAAATCACTAAGTAGCGCTTCAATGATAAAACACTTGCTAAGTAATGTTACTTACCTGAAAAAATCCATTTCATCAGGCGAATGGCGTGGTGCAACTTCAAAAGAATCCCTTTCTTGTTCTAAAAGAAGCCACATTTTTTAGTGAGCAAGCAACATGCTGATATTACATTACACATAATAGAACTAGACGTGTGAAGGTGTATGAATCTAACCTTTTACGTGTTCCTCCAACACCAAATTTGTGTCTGATTGGTCTGGTTTGATAGTAGTTTGATTGACGTGCAGTGGAGAGATATGTGGAGCGGGACGAGATGCAGATCGCATCGATTGAATCTTTCCTTTTCCAATGATATAGACCGTACAGAAATCAGGTGCACCTTTTGACACTGCTCCAGGAATATCTGATACCTTGAATCTTCTGATAAGAGACAAAAAATATTCCTTCAGAAATTGAATACACACCGATATTATATCCATTATTCAAGCACATACCATATTATATGCCTCTTCAATTTACATACTGACATTTATCATCTTAATTATAAGAGTCTATGGTAGAAAAACTAGAAGTTAGTAAGAAGTAAAATTTGCAAAATGTGTTGCTACTTAGAAAGATGGATGCATACTTGAGCAAACTAGTTTTTGCTGAAGAGCCAAGAATCAGATGCTCAATTCCTGCCTGAGAAGCATAGTCAATCAATGCTTTGGATACATCTACATCTTCTAGTAGTACATCCTTGCATTGTATCTATGGCACCGAAAGCAACGCAAAAACAAAGAGATGATAAGATTCTATATAAATGGAATTCTAAATTTAGTTGTTTCATTTCCACAATCATGTTTGGCATACTTTCATTTTATTCTCTTGAAAAAAGAAAAGCAACTTACATCTTTGCGTGTGCAGAAGACGCGATATGGTAGGAAGATGTTTTTTTGAGCTTCTGGAGGTAAACCGTCATGAACATTAGTATTTATCCCTGCCCCTGCAATCAAGCAAGTGAGACATCAATATTTCAGCTGTTGTAAATAACATATAATTGTAATAATTGTATCCGGCTCATTAAACAGATTCATTAGGTTCATAATAGTATATTGAAATGAATTAGTGCTTATATCCTCTTTACAAATTTGAAATATATCAGAATTATTTTCTACCGTAGCCATTGAGAGGTGGCAACTCAATAGATTACGCATAGTTACTGCTAAGAAAAACTGTGCTTCTTTTGCACCTAATTTTTAAATATGCTGTGAGGAGGCAAAAAAACGTAGTAAAATATTTACATACAAAAAGACTAGTAAAACTCTAAACCCACGTTAACACAAAAAAAAAAGCGACATACATATTTGCCTGCAGCACTCTAGTATTAATATTGCAAGTTTCATGCATATGGTAGAAAGAGCATAATAATAATTATAATAAATATGTATAAATATACTTACTTGGGGCAAAAATAGAAGGTGATAAAGAAAGAGAAGGTAAAATCTTGACATGGATGAGAATTACAGTTGCACTTCTTGAGAGGAGATTGTCAATAGCCCATTTGAGTGCATTTTGGCTCCCCTTTTCTTTGTCTATTGCCACTGCTATTAATCCATTTACACCATCCTTTTTCTCTGTTGAACTCTTTGGCAACCACATTCCTCTCTTGGTGTTCTTTCAATGAACAAAAACCAAACTATATCTCCTTTCTTCCTTTGCAAGAAACCATTAAAACTTTCATATCTTTTGCATATTTAAAAAATTATTAATAATAACATGTTTAAAATCTCCATCTCCTCTTCTAGCAAAGGAGTTTTTATGGCATGTGTTTGATTTGCTTAGTTTATTGCAGGTTCTTTTGTTGTTGTTCAAAACAAAACAATTGTAAATATTCAATGTTCTTCTCAAACAACAAGTAGCAACCATTTTTGGGTTTTTTTATTTACTATTTTGGCAAACCACAAAGATAGTTCCATTCAATCTTAGAATAACCAAACTTTGCGGGCTATCTTTGACTTCGTCCTTCTTACAATTACAATCTAGTGACCCAATAAGACCGGATTTCTATATTTTAATCAAGTGTCAAAAAATATTAAAATTGATTTAACACAAATGTGAGCATGACTTTGTCTTTTAATGCTCAAATGAGGCTTTAGTCAAACCACGTGATTAAATCGGATTGAACCGAGAATGTCTATAAATTGGTTAGCGCCCGCTCAAGCCGGCCTAGGGTTGAGCACGAACCTGCAACCCAACTCGAAACCGACATAATCGCACACACATGGAAGCATTTGGTTGGGTGCGGGTCTCGGGTCAATAGTTATGGAAAATCGGTCTTAAATGGTTACATACGGATGAGTGCGGGTCTCTAAAAATCTATTTCTTCGTAATCAAAACCGACCGAACAATTACTATATCCATTTTTTTGTTTTTCATTTTGAGAACTCATTCTCTCTCATCACACGATCTCTTATATCTTTTACTTTGTTACTTTTATTCATCTTAGATGGAGAAGAAAAATGTTATATTTTACAAACTTTTTTTTTTGACGTAAAAGTTATACTTTACAAACTTGTAATATGTTGTTAAGTGTGAAAAATACTTTAATATTATATTTAAATCAACTTTGATTTATAATTATCGTCAATTTGATTTATGATTGTCTTAGGATCTATAATTTGAAAACAAAGTAACTGCATCTCACCTTCTTTATTGTACATTTTGTTTTTCTATCATTTGTTGCCTTGTATACGAGTTATTAAACTATTTGAAGAATATAACTTTTTTGATTGATGGAGTTTCAATTTAACCCGTGATAACCGACTCGGTCTACCCGCCACCCGTTTTACCCGAACCCGAATAAACCGAACGTGTAGACGGTTAAAATTGAGTTGAAATTAAGTGGTTGCAGTTTTTAACGGTTTTATGATTTTTGGCCCGAACCCGGGCGAAACCAACCGATACTCACCCCCGGCCGGACCAGTCCGACCAGGCAGTCCACACCAGTTTTTAAAACTATGGCTATTCCAGAGAAGGTGATATAACATAATAATAACTTGAAAAATTAAGATGCAGCAAATACTACAAGGAACATATATGCAAAATTTAAGTTGTTCAATATAAGAAATAATGTAATGTAACGCATAAGTTACAATATAAGAAATATACTGAAAAGAAAAGGCCATTTAAATTTACTAGAGGACATAGTAGTCATATTCTATATATTAAAATTATTATACAAGCATGCTCTATATGTATGTCATATATCTTTTAAAGGAATAGAGTAATCCTAGCAAGACCTTTACCTTACAAAAATAGAAAAACATACCCTTCAAATAACAGGTTTCAACAACTTACTGATAGAAACAAAAGATATTAGTGTATAAATATCTTTATGTTTGACATTTGAAATTCATTAGTACAAAAGTAGCTTGTCTATATAAGTAGTGCTATTTTGTCTGATTTTATTCTCTACCAACTTTGGTCATCGTTGACCTTCTCTAGACAACTTGGATGAAGATCATAGTCACATATATCACAAGAGAATGCCCAGAACTTGCCTTGTTTTTTACAAGAATCACATACATATGCTTTAGCCATATCCAATTTGAGTACATGTTCATGCTTGACATCTTCAACCTGTTGAGGCAAAGCATCTCCTTCCTTTTTCAGAGCTGCTTCTAAATCTCTAATCCTCGATTCTGTAAATGGAAAAGCTTCTGCGCCGTATGAGGAGACCATAAATTTTCCATTCAAACTAATGACTTTGCCATCCGGTCCTATGAAAACCAAAGCTGGAATTTTCTTTATATCAAATATTCTACACAGGTCATGCCTTGTTCTGTCCTCATATGGGATAGCAAGCCAAGGCATGCTAGTTCTGTTGACATTGAATTCTTGGAGATCCCTATCTGTTGAAACTAATACAATCTCAAAGCAGTGTCCTTTTGCATCATTGAGATTGTTGTATACATCTGCAAGTTGAATGGTGAAGGCACGACACGGAGGAGACCAGTAGGCACCGAAAAATAGGCCTACCGTTTTCCCGGCTAGTTCAGATACAAGCACCTGCAATGCAATCAAACATGTCATTTATTTCCTGCAGAAAGTTAACACAAATGCGCCTAGGACTTGATGTCTTCACAATGACAACACAACTGCGACTGTGGCTGTATCAGAGCCACATCTAACCAAGATTCTCTAAAATAACATGGACTGTGATTGACACTGCAACTGCAATTTAAAATCTTGATGACTACTACATAGTGAATTTTTTTTTTCAAAAAGGGCTTTAGGATACCTCTCTATCATCTCCAGAAATGAGAAAGTTACGCCCTTGGTGTGTCAATAATTCTTCCAAATTTACTTCTTCGCGCTTTCTTTTATCTATGGCTTTCAATTCCTCATGTCTCTTCTTTGTGAAAGGAAATGCATCAGCACCATAATCCTCGATCCACTCAATCATGTTTTCATCGACAGTTAAGGCATCAGAACAAAATGGAATGAATGATGGGATTCGATCAACCCGATATCTATCAATCAGTCTTCTGTGCAAACTTGCATCAAATGGGACGGCTAGCCACGGCATACTCTGGATGTGTTCTTTAAATCCATCCTCGTCATGGTCGAAGGAGATGAATACGATCTCTAAATTTATCCCCCTCTTTCTCAGTGTTTCATAAAGATCAACCAGATGAGGAATGAAAAGTCTGCAAGGCCTACACCAGTTGGCAGAGAAAAACAGGCAGATGATTTTCCCATTGCAATCAGATAAGGGTACCTAATCTCATGATTCAAAATGAATGAAATTAGCTAGTTTAACCAAGATCACAAACTAAGCGAATAACCGACACCCGAAACAAGAAACCGTCTACTTTTGCAACAGGGGAGTAAAGAGAGAAAAAAAACTCTGAGGATAATTTAGAAGTTAAACCAATGAAATCTCAATCCTCAAGTTGAATCAATTAACATAACCTATCTATTGGCTAACAAAACACAAACATAATACAAAAGGGAAAACCAAACATTAGTTGGTCGAGTGGTGATTAGCGCTAAACTTGGTAGGGAAACGACATGTTGATCCCCTGCAACTGCGCTTGGGAGGGGGACTGGAACCAATTGATGTCATAACTCGCCCCAAACTCTGGACTACTAGGGGCCCCTTCCCCTAGGAAGCAGAAGGTGAAAACCAAAAAAGAAAGATACAAATAGGGAAATTCTTACCTTCCCTTGACTAGATAAAAGGAATTCAACACCTTCATCTGCAAAAACCTTCAAAAGATCAAAGCTATCAACATATTCAGCTTCAAAATTTAGTCCTGCCATAATAGCCTCTTCTTTACAAGCTTTCTTGAAACCTATTGATCAAAATATGAGTTTTAAAAGAAACACTTAAAATTGATTATATAACCTTATTATTATCCATAAAAAATTAACCATCACTCACACTTGTTGAATACTATTTTTGCAAGAGAAGATAGACCTGAAGACAAAAGCAGTTCAGATTCTTGCAAGAGAATTTTTCACTTTTTTCAAAAAAATTCTGAGGAAATTAAAAAATGTGAATAAATAAAAGAATATAAAGAGTTTAATATGATCACGTAATATGGGAGGATATTCCTATGTAAGAGTAGGATGCTTCTTTCTTCAGCCAAAGTTTTGCTTAGAAGGCTTTCCTAATAGAACAACAATACAAATATATCTAAACCACATACTAATAATAATAATAATAATAATAATAATCACTTAATTATGAAAAGAAAAAATATCTTAGGAAAATATGGTTGATACTACATGTTATGATCATGATATGATATGATGTCTTAATATATGCATGTGTTGAAAAGATTAGGTGGGACCAAAAGTGTAATTAATTACATGATTGTAATGTGTATCCAAAACAAATCACTTGAACAGAATTACCTTAGCTTGAAGTTGGTTGCAGAGAGAGAGAGAGAGAGAGTCTTGAAGAGAAGACCAATAATAAGGAAGGAAGGATGATGATAGAACTTAGAAGAATAGAATAGAACGGTGGTGTGGTCTGTGGTGGGACTATGAACACTTTTGATGTAAATGACGTGTGTAGATATTGGTAGCAAGTCTTTGTTCGTTATCCATTAAAATCAACTTATCTATTTTTTTGCTTTAAAATATACTGTCGTTTATATTTATTTATTACAACCATCATCATAATCTCAAGGATCACTTCAATTTTTTAAATATTTAATTTTTAACTATTGATGTGTATGAAAAAGTATTTGATTTGATGGGATCATGAGACAATTTTAATTGTTTCCAAAAATTAATTTTTATAATTAAAATTATTTGTTTTATAAAAAAATAAAAATAATTGTTTTGACAAAATATCGATCCTAAGACAGAACAAAACATACGGATATTGTTTGGGTTGTAACTTGTAAGGCTTTCCTCATCCCATTTGTTTACTTCATTGTTTGGCTTGTTCTCATATTTTTGGATTTTCTTCTTCATTGATCTTTAAATTAAATATATGTAGTAAACATTAAATAGTTTTGGTTGGCATATGCTTTTCTTAAGGAAAATGAAGAACTTGAGTATATGCTTTTTCATATGCTGACTGGCAGTATTTGAGTGTGATTTTACTACAAAGTATGTTGCAGATGAAATAGGAATTGATGATAAAATCTCGAATTAAATTAAATATAGCACACAAAATGGACGGTACAAACCAGGATCTGACTCAGTTCTTATCCACTACTCAAGTGTCTAGAAAATGACAATGACCCAATTACCGTTTTTCACCAAAAATAAATGGTTTACTTTTTCCTTCGGGAGGCTCTTGAAAACATATCTTTGATGTTATGTGATTCTGTCTCCACTTTTATCTTCTTTGCTTGTCTACCCTTCTTCACAACTGTACCCTTCTTATCATCAACCTGTTCCTGATTACATTATTAGCAGTTATTGAGCAAACAATTAGTACAATGCAAATTCGAAAATAGCATCAGCAAATTTCAAACTCATTCTTCTAGTGTTCAGTAAATACCTGTGGTACATTATACAAACCCGGATTACTTTCCTCAGCATTTGCTTGTGCTTTTCCTGTTACCTCAAGTATATTTAACCTGCAAAAGCAAAATCTACTTAATTCCAACCCAACCATGGTTTAAGTATAATGATCATAAAAGACATTATTCTCAAAGGTCATACTTAAGATGGTTACACAATGGCTGCAACCAATGCTCTTCATTTAAATACTCTCCTAATATTGAAACTGCATCAACCACTGCATCAATAACATCAGTACATAAATGAATGGAAAATTTGTGAAATGAAAAGACTAGAGATGCACTTCTAGTATGAACAGAAGCATCAGCGTCAATGTTTACAATCAATGGATTAGGGAATGTTACAAAGAAAATATAGGTGCTTCAAGTATTTTAGCTATCAATAAATAAGATAAATTCGCAATTCTATTTGCATTTTCAAAATTTAACTACCATGTAAGTTATGTAACATAATTATTTGTTTTAGTGCAATATATGTGTAATATATACTAGCCTCTTTACAAAAGAATTTTAGGTCTGCATTTAAACAAAATGCAGACATCATTTTCACCAAGTTGCAATGAGCCTCTCATCATTATTGTACATGTATACAGAGTATAGCAAAAGGCATAAATCTGAGGCTAAAAGCACAACACACACTTCAAGGAATCCATTTATCACTCTTTTCATCTGTCTTTTCTCAATTTAACCTCAAACAGAATAAAATTATCCAAAAGCTAGCAGAACAGAATGGTAATAGAAATTTTACAAGTGTCTTTATCTGATTGAACAGCATAGTTTTTGTCCAACTTGGGCAGTGTCTGTTTTAGCTGACAAACCTAAATACAAGAAATCATAATAAAAACTTAATACCAGTGAAATGTTTTGTAGCAGCAGATAAATAGCTGGATCAAGCATATACCAAAAGACAAAAAGTAAGCTACTACAAAAGTGTACTAGTATAATACAAGCCAAGTATTGCATGGGATACCTACATCAGCAACCAACTCTGATCATGATGACAAGCTATATTTTTTTTATTTTTTTTTGATAATCATGATGACAAGCTATATGAAACTAATGATGTGATGTTTATTGTATATGAAATAGATTAGTCACGTAATCATGTTTCAGTCTTAGTTCACATTTATAGCTATATGAAACACTGAAACTAATGATGCGAGATTTATGGTATAATGAAATAGATTAGTCCCATAATCATGTTTCAGTCTCAGTTCGCATTTACATGAAAAACATAATGAAGTCCAGACATTCAGCTGCTAACATAGACTAAATATTATGCCTCCATTATACACACGGATGATGGAATTACTATGCAGCTACACTGTGTAAGCTAGTTTTTGGGGGGATTGAAAGTTATGCAAACGAAATAATAGTAGAGGAAATATAAGGAGAAATAGACAGACCTTATAGCACAACCAACGCAGAACCTTCGTGTCATCGAGTCTAAAGAACTTTATGGATCCAACTTCTGCATATGCACAAGGATAGAAGAGGATAGATTAGTCACTACACAACATTCAATTTCTATAACTACAACAACCATTCAATTTCTATAATTAATTATAAAATATGATCTCATTATGGTTTGAGTCAAATCTTTCAATTATATGCATCACATCAGACAGCCATACTTCACAGACAGTGTTATTGCAACATTGAAAAGGAATTCATCCTATCACCTAACACTGAACTACTGATACCCAGAACTGGGAGAATGAAGAAAATATTAACAGTGAGGTTACCATGACCATACTTGGCACTCGGCCAGTATAAAAGACATAGAGCCACTTCTCATTTTATTTCTTTAATGTCTTCCCATTAAATTACTTAAATTGTAAACATGGCAAAAATACGAAACTGAAGTTGTAAGTAGAATGTATACAAGAATACTACCTTTGACTTCACAAACTACTTGCATACAGTTCTCCACAAGGGAAGTCAACTGCTGATATCCTGGATACCCATCAATATACAAGATCTCATCCAATTGCCTGAACTTGCCCAAATCATCGCCTTTCTGCATGCATTTTAAAGAACCAGTGAATCAGTGATATGAAAATATGTTGATACAAAAAAAATTCGGTGTGCGACTAAAACTGTATTTTGCTTCATCAACTACAATTGACCTATGATTAGTTCAAATGAGAAAGAACAAGAAAAATAAATTTCAACTGTCTTTCAACTTTCATGGTTGAAAAGAAACAGAAAACTACCTTCATTCTAGCTTCCTCAAATATGGGCAACATGATGAAAACAGGATCAACAGGTGTGGATAAATACAGTCGACCATCTGTTGAAGAACAAAATATAGTAACGATAAGAATGAGAAAACTGTCTACAAAAATCATTGTTTCACCATAGTTTCTTTGCAAGTGAAAGACCTACAGGAATAATTATGCTTTTATTCAGAGAAAGATAAGAAAACGAGGGGGTTTTCCTTTCAAATTGTTGGTTATTACAAGAACAAAGGATAAGCTGAGCAGGAACAAAGACATTAATTCAAAGAAAAACATATGTAATGATTTCATAAAATAAAATAAAAAATAAAAAAGAGGTTGATGAGAGAAAATAATGTATCACAATACAATAAAAACATGAAGTACTAGAATTTAAAATGCATGCATTGCATCTTAGATAACCAAACATCTACCTTCACTTGTATAATCTCCCAAAAACCAAGATCCGTACAAGTTCTTAAACCATTGAAATTCTTGAAGCATCCCATTTACAAAGAGATATTGTGTTGCATTTCCTGGCAAACAAACAAAAAGATATGACGTCTCTAAAAGAAGCAAAAGCTGTATAACAGTCAAAAAGCTCAATAAGGACCACTTCCACAAGAAAAATTAATAGCAAAGTAGTGCGACATTGTTAGCAGAATGGTATCAAATTTAAATGAACAAGTTAAGAAATGAAGATAAACAAATTAGAATAAGGATATGTTTGGATTGACTTATTTGAGTTTATCTACTCGCATAAACACTTACGAAATTATTTAAAAGAACTTATGAAAACATCTTATGAAATGTCAATAAGTTGTTTTACATTTTTTCCATAAGTTCGCCAATATAGTTTTATGATTAACTTAATTTTCTTTTTTTATGGAGATATTTAACACATAAGCACTTCTACGACATGATTGATTATGTCATAAGCTCTTAATTAAGTCTCTATCCAAACAAACTTAAATAATGAGTTTGTGTGTGTGACAAAAAAATGATAAGTAGAAATGATTATAAATGGTCAATTATTGTTTAAATTACCAGATTTGGGATGACGGAGCAATATCATACGTCCCAGACCATTTCCATTTGTAGCAGGATCTGCACTTGCAAGAACATTAAAATTTTAAAACATTAAAACATTAACAGCAGCAAACATTAATGTAAAATTTATTAAACAAAAACCAGAAAGAAAAAAAATGTTAAACATAATGAGAGAGTGTAATTACCCGGGGCAACGAGAACCCGGGATTCCTGAACGCCTTCCCACCAACTCATAGATAGGTTTATCTGCCACTGCACCTACCCTTCTCACCTGTAACTAACTGTAACCTAAAATGAGATTAACAACATTAACTACAGAACATAAAATGCATAAGTTGATTTCATAACAAAAACCATCCGTGGTTTTAAATCTATCAAAAACCCTAAAAATTACAAAATTAATTGGGCAATTAATCACAATTAGAGCCATTTAAAAATGTGATAAATTAGAAAACCTAAAAATGGAAAATGTGATGTTTAGTTACCTTGCTCGCTGTGTGTTGTTGTCTGAACTTAGCACTGCGGTGGAAGGAGTAAAGAGTGAAAGAGAAAGTAACTAACTGTAAAGTGTGACGAAAAAGAAGCGCGAATGAATTCGTTGTAGAGGAGACGCAAATTCCACAAGGCGGGAGGGAGATCCAAGCCCAATCTTAAGCCCGATGATTTTTAGGGCCACTTCAAACGGGTCCATTTCCATTCTTTTGTAGCAAAATTTTGAGGCCCCTTAAATTGTTCTCAAGCCCTCTAAACTGACAAAAATATTTTTCGCATTCTATAATATGAAATTAATTATGGTTCGCATCTTAGGATACAAATGCGTGTAACATACAAAAACACTTACAAAAGGGCATTTTGGGAATTGACACTTGGATATGAAATTGCTCTTTATGATGCGAAATCACACGTGTTCGCATTGTAGGATGCAAAACTTTTGGCATAAATGTCAATGTTGACGAGTTTCAAATTTGAGTGCATTTTGGGATTTTTGAGGGGTTTAGGAATATGTTGAGGGGCCTAAAAGAATTTTTCTAAAAATTCATAAGAAATATTTTTCCATGGTCGCGTGACTAAGAAAATTGAATTTGGTCACACTCACAAAAAATATTATATCATCTAATAATTTGAAAAAGTAAAATATTATAGAATTTAATAATTTAAAAATGTTAGTATTATTTAATTTTTATTTTTTAAATTTTGATTTTTTTTTGTGAGTGTGAACAAATCTAATTTTCTTGGTCACGTGACTATATAAGAATCTTTCATTTCATAAATATTCCGCTCTTATTTTAGAATATGAACTATGTTTATAGTGTTTGGATTATAGGATTCAAGCATTTTGTATATACATTTTGGTTGGTGGCTTGAAATTTTAATTTATATGCACCGTCAGTGTAAATTTATTTTACATATGTATCTAATAATGTATTGATACATCGACCATTGTGCATCTCTTATCTCTTATTTTTAAATGTTGTTAGGTTAGGAAAAACTAAACCCTAAAATTTTCCCTCCTAATCTTTTCATTAATTACTAACTATTTGTTAAATAACTATTGGTCCACATGATTTATTTGGTGTATATAAATAAAAAATAAAATAAAAAGAGAATGGGCACAATTCATGTAATCATTAAATGAGGATTTTTTATAATTATCATAAACCTCATTCCTTATGCCGTCCCCCCACTTCATCTTTCACCATTCTATGTATCACTGGGAAACAATTTTGCAGTCAATTCACTACCAATACCAATGCAACTTCTCCTATTCCTATCATTATATTTCCAGTGTCATTTCATCAAAAAAATATTTCTAAAGTCGTTAATAAATTAATTACTACTATTATACTGTCACATATTCAAACTAAAAGACTGTGAAATCAAAAACCCACCGCAATCTCTATCGCGTTTTGAACTTCGCGACTCTGGCGTCGTGTGTGTCAGTTGTCGTTGGCATTAATGCTAATACTTAGCTTGCAATATATGCAATAAAGAGAAGCATCACTGTTGCGACCACTAATATAGTTTTTATAAGTCTATCGTTAACCTTAAAAAAGAGCAAGAATACAATTACAAGGTAGGATAAAATAGCATATGATGGAATGAGTGATAATTAATTGTGTAACTAATTTAGTTGAATGTGTTATATAAAATTAATTAATACCTTGATTGTATTTTTTTTCCTATGTAAGTTCAACGTGCATATTTAGTATGGGGAATATAGGGTCAACAAGTTTCAATTTATTTGATCACAATGTTGCACAATTTGTTGGAAGAACAATACATAACTTGATTGAATCTAATAGTCAGGTATTGTTAATAGATATAACAATAGAGATATATGTTAGATTAGCTATTTGTTTAAATGACATATACGTTATCATAATATAACAGCCTTAGAATTGTTTTCATAGACTTATTATTTTTCCTTATAGTAGAACAAATCTTGCAACTATCTCACAAAATTAGTTATTTTGTTGGGTAAAAAGATGTTGTTTAAAGTGGAGGTTATTGATGTGGTGATTCAAGCAAAACCGTAGTTGCCCAAAAATATTCATTATGGGGTTGGCTGCAAATTATTTTCTTAATCTATTGATTGATAATAGAAGGGTTTTTATGGAAGTGAATTCCATACACTAGAAGAGTGATATTGAAGTGCAATTGAAAGACGAAGACCATAAAATTACTTAGACTAATCTTTTATCAATTGGATTAAGTTCGTGACATTGTTAGTTTTAAGTTAATCTTTTAACACAATTAAAGACAAGACAAAGGAACAAAAGGCTCTTACAAGTGAAGAAAATATTGAATTTTCAAAGTTAAGCAATATTTGGAGAAATTAGTTTTGGTCATTGTTATGCTGTACCCATCATCATTCAAAATAGTCATCATTATTTTGATCGTTGCAAATCAATTTTCAGGTATACTAATAATCAAACTAAGTATGTCAAGATTGAACTAAAAATTCAAAAGAAGAATTATATATATATTAATAACTGACGAGGAATAATACAAAGATCTTATTGTAACTTTTCGCGTTGTCTATAGAGAATTTTTTTCGAAATTTATGATAATTAATTAATGTTTTATGTACAATTTTCTAATTTTATCGTTTAATTTTTTACTTTCATGTTTAATATAATTATTATATATTTGACTTACCTCTTTTTATTGTTGATAAAATCTTACATCTTTTTAATATTATACATTTAATATAAAATAATTTATTGTTATAACTATCAGCTTATAAGACCCGTGCGAGAGCATGGGCGAAAGTCTAGTTGTGTTTAAAAACACATGAAGTATTACATTCATTAAATGATGTGACAACATATTATTGAATGTATGTGTAAATTAATTTTTTATCATTATTTGTTTATCTTGTCAATTCTTTTCATTTTGAAAGTTTGTGATTAATGATCGCATTATCCTTCATCAACAAACCATGTCGTTCGCATTGTTGTTCTTTGATGACATAGTTTGAGGATGATATGTTATGGTTGGACCACACAAATTTCACTCAATTAAAGATTGAGGTTTGATTAACACTCATCTTTTAATAATTAATAATATGTTTAAATGCAGTTTAGATCTTCCTATTTTAATAAAATCATAATTTTGGTCTTCTATTTTTTATTGCACAATTTTGATACCCTATTTAAAAATATTTATTGTATAATTTTTTTTTACATATACATCTAATAAATTAAATTATGTACAACACTATATTGTAGTTTGATAATGCGTACATACTTTTTTTTTCTTACAATAGATGTATAGAAATTAAGTTATATTCATATTTTTTTGGTTACATGAGAAAAGAGAAAAAGAAGAAGAAAAAAAAGACAAGTGGTCGCAATAATATGACCGAATATTCTAACTAAAACGAGTTGGTTAAAATACTGTGCCGATGCACCTTAAGGTCTTGCATATTGTATTTGACAAAAAAAAATCTCACATATTACTTGAAAATTAAATCAAAAGTTGTTTATATACGACATCTTCACTCTTCAATTCAACCAAATGTCTAAAATAAAAGTGTAAATAATTTGCATAAGCCTTAAAATGGACAATAGTTCATAATGGTGTGAGTATTAAAAAAATGTAATAAAGAGATTAAACAAATAAAGCAAAAGTTGTGTTGCATTTCAACTTCATTTGTTTTTTAATGAGAATTAGTAGTATATCAATTCAACTTAATGATGTAATGTACATTTATATATGCATGAACGTCACACCCTTTGAGGATGAAGCAGCTCTCCCCAAACGACCTTTAATATATTTAAATCTCTAATAAGTCTTAGTTTACCATCGATCATTGAAACAAGTAGTGCGTTTGATTTTGAATGGTACAACAAATGTACAGTTATGTTGTACGAGGGAGGAAAACAGCATGTTAGAGACCGTGATTTTCGTTGGAAACAAAATAAGCTGGTAGCTACACCACTCAATCTAACATAAAATATACTCCACTACATGCTTAGTACTGTAATTGATTACCATTTAATTAATCATATACTTAATTTCATGACCTAGTCATCCTTGTTTTAAATTAATCAAAACCAATGGATTTAACTTTCAAAACAAAGAATGATGAGGGAGAGAGGAAAGCTCTGACTTGCACTAATCACTCACATGTGAAGCCTCGGAAGCACAGCTTGACGTCCAACTCCCCTAACTTGGACAACATTTTTTTGTTGCTTTTCTATTCCTATGCATGTGACATTTATAGGAAAACAAAATACTTGATTATATTATTCATTAACTCAACATTTTAAAATTGTTGCATTTCATCATGATGGGAGCCTAACAAAGCATTAGGGTACTACTTAGGATACCATCATGCATGGAGACAATCATATTTAGTCAAACTATGGAGGCTTATTTATAATACTGTTGGATTATAAGGGGAGTCTAAATCAGAGTGATTGACACATTGAACTTTGAGGAACAACCAATCAACCACATATGTGAATTGAACATACATTTTCACTCAAAATTTTAAGATATTAAGTGTGTGGATCACGTCAGTTATATATTGTTCAATTACTTTATTCATAATTGATGTGAGACTAACTGTTCACATTTAAATAGCAACAAAAAACTCAGTCTATTATGCTGATTGGATAATAATGTATAAATATATTTGTAAGTGCTTTTTGAATTTTGAGTTTTCTCGACTTTAATGAGCTCATCGTAAACCAAACCCATATGATTTTTTATTATAATATATAAATAAAAGAGTTGAACTTGAACCTTTTAATATTGAGATTCTCAAGGTTACAATTCTTCTATAAATTGGATGCATTGCATCAACTCATATAGTCAGGCTAAAGTCAGGCCAAAAATAAAGAGGGAACTAACTTCAAATAATGCAATCCCCTCATCTAACTACATACTCTCCAAAAACATAAAACAGACATAAATCAAACCTCATAAACAGAGAGGCACACCACATATACATGCATCCATATATCAATATGGATCCACCAAAGAAACATAACAAGATCAGAGACATCGTTAGACTTCAACAGATCCTAAAGAAATGGAGAAGAGCAGCTAATGCTTCAGAAACAAACAGAAGCAGCAACAACAACACCAGCAGCAGCAGCAGCAGCACTACTAGTAAAAGCATCAAGTTCTTGAAAAGAACACTTTCAATGGCCGAACGCGAAGGAGGAGGATCAAACAACGCGGTTCCAAAAGGCTACTTAGCTGTTTGTGTTGGTGTAGACCTTAACAGGTTTGTTATACCAACTGAGTATTTGACTCACCAAGCCTTTCACATATTACTCAGAGAAGCCGAAGAAGAATTTGGGTTCGAACAAACTGGTGTTCTGAGAATTCCTTGTGAAGTATCTGTGTTTGAGAGTATCTTGAAGAAGGTGGAAGGAAAGGGTAGATTTTCTACTCAGAAATGTAGTTTAGGCATTGAAAAAATGATGGGATACTGTTCCTCAAACCAGCTTGGTTATTATCATCATCCTCAAAGTCCTATGTGCAGATAGTCTGTCATGACAATTTTAACCATTTTTTTTAAAACTTTTTTTATCTATATTTTTCTAGCTCTTCATAACTATATATGTATTAATTATATGAGAAGAATACAACTTTTATTGTCCAAGTTTTGTATTTTACAGTTTAATTGGTTGGCAACAGTATTGCTACTTTGCCAGTGCTCTGTCTTTTTTCTTGGAACTAGTCTAGCAATTTTGGATGAAGGGTGATACTAATTTGGTCAATGAAACATTTAATTGACAAATCTATGTACTTTATTACTACACTACACTATGAAATCTAAATCTATTATTCTAGAAACACAGCATCTCATATTTTTAAATCTGCTTAAGAAACCAGTGATGATTCCTATTTTTTTTTTGCTTTCACCCTCTGGTTCCTAGGGGAAGGGGGCCCTAGTAGTAAGAATTCGGGCCGAGTTCTGGCATCAAGTGGTTTCAGTCTCCTCCAAAACGCAATTACGGGGGAAAACCAGTGATAATTCACATGCAGCATTATATAGAAGTTCCCTAAAAACCTTACTTCCAAACTGTTCATTGAATCAATTAAAGCATTTAACTGAAAACTGAAAAGCTTCAAAGGGAATTCTTGGGCTGAAGTCAATTAAATGCCAAAAAAGAGTTGTTGTAAATAGAAATAGGTAAAAGATTGGATTTGGTGGAATAACTATATCAGACAGTTTTTAATCTCAATTACAGTATTTGATATCAAATTACTACTAAATTCATTTGAAATTAATTTTGTTAATGTCTAATTTGAGTCGTCCAATCTCAGATTAACTAACAACTAAGATCATTTACTGCATGTAAACGTGTTTTTTTCTGCAACAGGGAATCCAAATCGGATTAATCGGATTAACAATTGATAAGTACATTGACTAAAGATGCCTAAAGCAAGTGTTTCTAGGGCAAGTGGAAGGTATATGCTAGCAGCTTCCTCATAGTTGACGATTATTTTGTTAGAGGGTGGTTTTTATTAGCTTTGATGGTCTGATTAATCTATGAGAAAATAGAAGTAATCGTCCAAGTGTGAATTAAAATAAGGAGGTCTTAGAATGCAGACAAATGAAATCTTCAAATGATAACAGAATACTTAGGATAGTAACATTACTGATACTACAATCTACGGATTTGTCCCATCTTAGAATCCATGTTATTGTTTCCCTTTGATTGGGTTCTAATCCCACTAGCATTTCTCTTTTAAAATAGTAAAGATTATAGGCTGCAATGTCAGTGGGCAATTACATATGTTTTCCACTTTTTTATATGGAAAATATATCAATACGTATGGCTTAACATAAAACAAATTCACAAGTGGTGCTGTTGTACTCTAATAATAATAAATTATAGTCACTTGCCTTCAACTCAAGTCTATTATATATCTAAACTATCATTTGACAATTTGTATTTTATTGTCAAATTATATAATGAATGCATGTAAGGACTCAAGACACCACTTTTTATACTTTATGTGAGTAAACAAATTAAACTTTATCCTCAAGATCTTCAAATAGATTAAATTATATAGTACAGATTAAAATTTATTACGGTATCAATCATCAATATATTATGCAGAACTCACATGCGAGCATTCATTTCTGCAGGTAAAAACACATGAAAACAGTGAAACTTAAAAAATATGCCATCGTTGTCTGTGGTAAATCACAGAGACTTGAGCTCCAAGCTACTTCATGCAAACACATGGAATCTTGTTCAAGAAATCAAGAGGACTTCTGTTAATCAAATGGTGGCACATGGCTAAATAATCAGTGGCCTAATTAAAATATGCATATTGTGCACATCAATATAGCTGCAAACACATTATTTAGAGGTTACCAGAGTTTTTGTTTCTTATGAGTTATGAGTCATGATAACTGTATAGCAGTACTATGTTAGCATTTAACAACTAACATGCAACACAGATTCCATTCAAACAAGGTACAATTGTAGAGAAGTCAAAGAGCTACATTTGGATCCAAATTTTTGGCTCAATATATATGTAATTAAATCCAAAGTATTTCTACTTGGAAGTTACAGTAGTGA
Source organism: Trifolium dubium (assembly GCA_951804385.1). Lineage (NCBI taxonomy): Eukaryota > Viridiplantae > Streptophyta > Magnoliopsida > Fabales > Fabaceae > Trifolium > Trifolium dubium. The sequence continues at coordinate 2,626,077 of OX638076.1, read as the reverse complement.
AATTACAATACAGTATATCACGTGCTCCCACCATATTAAAATAGTCATCATCATTACTATAATATATGTGATGTGAGTAATTGCAATTTATGAGTCAACAAAAGTAAGACTGTAAGAGTAAGCATTACCCTCGTTCATCACCTTGTATGAAACCCAATTTAATTGTCTTAGTTTTAGTCTTTCAGAGACTTGTATTTATTCAAACAGTTTTCTGTTGGCCAAGGTTTCCCTGGTGATTATTTTTACTATGATCAAGTGCTCTATACTACAGCACATCTAGCAAATTATTGTAACTCATCACAGTCTTAACTAGGAAGTTAGAAGCACACAATTTCAATATAAGGAACTAAGCAATTCCTGCACAAACAAAACCAATACTCATCTCACATTCAAAGTTTGGATTGTTTTGAATATTGTCTTTTAGTAATCAATTTAGTGTGTTATGACAAATAGAATGCTCATCTCACAGTCACGCAGTCACATTGTTGTGAATATACGGTCTGATCATCAAAATTGGACGATCTATGGTATGGCTTTGTTTTTGAAATTTGGAATATTAACGGTCAAATTAAGATTAGACAATTGAGATTGCAGCGAGGACAGTGAATCTAGAGGTGACTATTTGTTAGTTATTAGTGATTCACTCCTCTTAATCAGCTGTAATTTGATTAGTAGTATTTGTGAAAGAAAACAATATATTTAAGATAGTAGTATTATAAAAAGAAAGAAAGAAAAGTAGTGAGAATGTGTATGAAGAATGCATTGAATTTGAAATTTACAATTTTGAGAATTACATACATACTACATGACCATTGACTAGTGAACTTAATTTACATACTCTACTATACTAGTACATTGGCAAAGCATACTCCCTTTCTTAAATAAATAAGAATGTACTACGTACACACATGTGGAAGGAAGATAGTATAGTAAAGAATAAGAAAGCACCTCGCTCGCTCGCTGATTGAATGAAATAATGAATGAATCAATCAGAGATAGAATTAGTAGAATCATTGAAATCAGGAAAAGTGACACATTTGAAGACTTTACACTTGGAACACAGAACATATCCAACCTGCAATGCATGCACCAATAATAATTATAGTAGTAATTAAATAATAATAATAATAAGAAATTGATTAAAAAATGATAGATAATGGTACGTACGGCTTTGCAGGAGGGACATCGACGGTAGATACGGTTGTTGTTTAGAGCTTTGACGTTAGTCTTTTGGCCTTCACAAAAATCACATACTAACCATCCATTTCCATTGCAAGCTTCGCACATGATAGTTTCTGCTTCTGATGATGTTTCTGCTTCTGCTTCAGTATCTGAATAATGAACCTTCACACACTTACGAATGCGATGATGCCTACTACTATAAGGTGGTGGAGAAACCATGATGAGGCTACTACGACGAGGAGGAGGAGTGTGGGGGGTAATTGAAATTGAAGGAAGGAGAGTACTGAAAAACGGTGGTGTTAATAATGTAACCACCATTCCTCTTCTATTCTCTCTCAACTTCACTCACTGACTATGTTCTTCCTTCCTTCCTTCCTTCCTGATCTCTTCTCTTCTCTTCTCCTTATCTTTTGCCAATAACTTCAACCTTACTTTCCCCAATAATAACACCCCTGCCATTCCCATCATTTACTTATTTTACCTTACCATACTTTTATTTGGTTTTCACGCGTCTCGTTCTTAAGAAATGACTCTAGTAATGCAAAATTCGGCATGAATTATGATATATGTTATGAATATATATATTGTGGATGCCCATTAGTCTTGACCCATCTCATAGGCCCATGTAATCACCTATATATAGACACTCTATATCATTGTCGTGTAACTCTAATACTAATCCTAATGGTGAATAACATATATAGATCACTCTTTCTCCTTCTCTCTCTCTTCTTTTGCATCTCTATTGCTACTCTTGTTTCCATTAGTTTTATAACACTTTATCGGCACGAGACTCTACCGCCACTATTTTATTATTGCAAACCATTTGCAAAGGTATGTGTGTACACTAAACCTTTCTTTTAATATCATCTATATGGTTTAATGTTTGATCCATTCTTTTACCATATTGATCTATACTGTTTTTCATTTTCACGCTATAGTACATGGTCAATATAGATCCTATTCTATTTGATTTTGAATCCCACGTATTATATATTATGTTCTTCTCCTTTCATTTTTTATCACACAGATCTATTCCTTTTATTTACCGTACATACAATTCTGTTTATAATTTTGATCTATCTTTTCAACAAGAAATTAATAGCTATTTCTTTTATTTTATGCTTCATATATATATATATATATATATATATATATATATATATATATATATATATATATATATATGTGTGTGTGTGTATGTATCATAATATTATAATCAATATTTAGTTATATTCGTGCGGATTGCAAGAGAAAATTATTATAATGAATTCCGGAAGAATTCTATATATGTTATTATAATGAATTCCTGAAGAATTCCTATGTTATTATAATGAATTCTTAAAAAAACTCAATAATCTTAGTTCCTGATGAACTTTAAATTTAATCTATGAATTCTCAAAGAATTCAATAAAATTAGTTCCCGAAGAACTTATAAAACTCAAAACCTTCCATCATGAATTCCAAAAGAATTCACTAATCAAGTTTGAAGAACTCTCACCATTTACTAAGAATTCTAGAAGAATTTCAATAGTTATGCATCCCTGATGGATTGCAAGAAAAAAAAATGATTTTAATCGTGCATCCCTGATGAATTGCTAAAGGATTGCATATATTATTATTCTATAGTTTCTGAAAAACTTAAAACTCATTACCCAATCAATTAAGGAATTATTATGACCAATTAATTTCATTGATTTTTTGTCCCCTTTAATTCCATTATGTCCATTGATTTCTTGATTTCTTTTGATTAGACAATAGATTTCTTTTGAATTCTAGAAGAATTCAACATTACAACATCCTTAAAGGATTGCTCAAGATCATTTTTTTATATATAGTTCTTGAAGAACTAAAGAAGGATTGCTCAAGATTATATTGAATTTTCCACAACCGCATAATACAATAAAAAAAAGGGACATTTTTTTTGTTATATTTAATTTATTGTCCCAGTAATTGTAATAGATTAATTTCATAACTCTACCACTAAATTATCATTGCTAAAGTATAAAGTATGTACAATAAACCATTGTTTCATTTCATACTCAAGCATCATAGCCACTGTTGTTTTTGCATCGATCACATGTTTATGCTTTCCCTTAATTATAATTGATAATTCCTACCATTGTTAATTCAATATATGCTACACGAATCATTGTAGCTACTGATTTTTTTTAGTTACGTATGTATTTCACAAGAAATATATTATTGCAAAAGATATTATTATTATATATATAGTTCCTGAAAAACTTATAAATTTAATCCATCAATTTTTGGAAGAATTAACTAATCTAGTTCTTGAAGAACTTAAAACAAACAATTTTGTTTACTTTGAATTTCAGAAAAATTCAATATTATAGTTCCTGAAGAACTTAGAAAAAATTTGAATTTTTTTGAATTCTGGAAGAATTCAATAGATTGATTCTTGAAGAACTTGTTAAAATCTTAATTTTATCATGTTCTTGAAGAACTTAGAAATATTAAATTTTTATTCTCTATGAATTTTAGAATAATTCAATAGTCTAGTTCTTGAAGAACTTAGAAAAACCAAATTTAATTTTTTATGAATTCCAGAAGAAATCAATAGTCTTGTTCATGAAGAACTTATAAAATAAATTTTATTCACTATGAATTCCAGAAGAATTCAATATTATAGTTCCCGAAGATCTTATAAAAAAAATAAAAAATAAAACCAATTTTAAGAATTCTTGAAGAATTCTATGGTTTAGTTCCTGAAAAATTTATAAAATAGAAGAAAATAAAACTATTTTTATTCCCATTTATGAATTCAATGTTCCTACATTCTTGAAGGATTGATATGATTTATTATGTAGTTCTTGAAGAACTCAATAGCTGATGATAAACTTTTGTATTTTGTATTCTATATGAATTCCAGAATAATTCAATGGTCTAATTATGAAAAAAAATTATGAAGTTATAAAGATATTCACCTAAATGAATATCATATATTGAAACAAAAAATGAAAAGATGTTGAATATCTCTATATATTACGACACATATTTTGAATAAAATAAGTGTAATGAAAAATTATAAACTAGAAGTTCGTACTACACTTATAAATACACTAGTGCAATCTAAGCACAAATTATTGTAAACTAGAAGTTTACATTTATTGTTGGCAAGATTGGTTGGGTCATCTCTAATTTATTATGATGCAATTTTTTTCTCTATGGATATGTATTGAGGAGCCAGAAGATTCTTCAATCCAATAATTTTTATTTGTTATTAGTTCCAAAAAGAAATTGATAATTTGAGAATATGCACCATCTAAACGCTTTGTGACTTGAATTGATGCATCAACTAAATTGGTCACATGCATGTTTACTCGCAACCAAAAGTTTGTGAGATTGTTTTCTCAAATAGTTTTGATAAGATCTCATTTTCTAAATTCTTAGAAAATATTTGATAAGTATCGTATGTCAGTTGAAATTGATATCAAATAGAATATAATCATACAAAAAAGTGGACTTGAAGATCCATTCTTTAGACGTCTAAAGTAATCACATGACTAATACTTATGAGATCATAACTTCTAATTTATATTTTGGGAACATTCAAATATGATATTGGATTGCATCATGCCAACAAATTTTTATATAAATAAGTTCTTCCCTAATTTATTTGAATTTTGGTTTATAAACCTAATTTCCGATATAAGCATTTTTGGATGTGTTGTGTTGTCACAATTGCTCCAATACAATGCATTTAATTAGGTCGTAAAAGAATATTGGAAAAATAGATTTATAGCCTAGAAGGCTACTTCTCAAGTGATGAATTAATATTTCCAATATTAGGGGGAGAGAATAAGCAGCTGAAATGTGAACCAGAAATTCAAATGAATAACTTGAAATAAAATATTATTAGTATCTCATCTTGATCCTCATATAAAATAGTTTGAACTAGAAGTTCAAAAGAAAAATCATTTGCAAACTTTATGAAATCAAATATCAGCTGCTAATGCTCCAATCAAAATAAATGTTCATGTTGAACAATTCTATATTGCAAATGAATTCAACCACTCTTGAAGTATGGTGGGAAAATTGGTTCCAATGATAAAAGTCCTCAAATAAGAAAAGGAGCTAAAATGAAATATGACCAAGCGAGGATATGAAAATCCAAAAGAGTATTCACATAATTGATTTTAAGTTTCAGAAGAACTTATCAGGTACCTGAAATTTATGAAATAAAGAGATCTCGAAAAAAAAATTATGTCATGGATGAAATACAATGGAACCAAAAGGAAGTCAACGTTGACGACATTTTTATATATAATATAGCGCTATATATATTAAGAGATGATGAGGATCATGAACCAAAGTTTATTGAGAATTATAGACAACATAATGATTGTCTAAATGAAAAGATGCAATTGCCACATAATTAAAATCACTTTGCAAAGTGAAAGTTTTTTTGGACCAGCAGTCCGTACATCTGAAGATGTGAAAATGATGAGATACGAATCAATATTTATGCAAATAGAAAATGTTGATATGCAAAAATATCAATAAAAGTTTGTCATTGATTGTGAAGAGAAATATTCACCTGAAGTGAAATAAAAATATTTTTCTTACTTGATTAAGTTTAGTAACACATGAAAGGTTCAATTTATTGAAAGTGTTACAATATATTTCTATCACTCACTTGTTAGTGATGATTATATGAAACTCCCTGAAGGATTTCATTTCATGAGACATACTATTCAAACTATTGAATAGATGACTTAATAAAATGATAAGTCTCTTTGTGTACTCATACATCCAAGGTGTATGTCGCGTATTTTTAGTGAATATTTCCAAATGAGAAATATGATAATGACATCATTTGTCAATTTTGAAGAAAGGATTTGAAAATAAATTTTATGACATGAGTATTATAAGAACTCTTGAAGAGTTTCTGAAAGTTGATTTCTTCTATTGAGATGAAATATGAAATTGTTATCAGTTGTGTGCTCTAGTTGTTGTAAGCAGTTGTGTGCTCTAGTTGTTGTAAGGTCACTCATTATGAACAAACATCTCATTAGAGTTTGAGAAAATGAAGATTCATTAGGTGGTCCTGAAGTACCACATCAAACACTATAATATTATCATAACTCTTGAAAAACTTATGAAATTTGTTGAATACCAATAATTTTGAAATGAAATACATTTCGATGATCAAAGTTTGTTTGAAATTACAAACTTAGTACATCAATGAAGTTTTGTGCATGAAGAAAATTATATATATCGAAGGTACTAAACAAATTGATATGGCAAGATATATTTTTGTCGTGGACGATGTCACTTGATGTGACTAAAGATTATTCCACGTCTCAAGAAAATGACGAGTTACTCTAATTGATCTTGAAGTACCATATTTTAATTAGTTCAATTGAGGACATTATTGCATTTTGCAATTGCATGTAGTGGTATTTTGTATTTATCAATATCAATAAACTTGAAGATATTGGAACAAATCGAGCATATGATTGTTATCTTAAAGATATGACAATCATCTAAATAAGTGGAAGTTTCAGCACTACATCAAGAAAGTTGAGAATATGATTTTGTTGAGATTTGTGATTCTACACATACAAGAAACTTGAAGAAGAAAATATTGCATCAACGACTATTTCAGAGAAGAGCGTATAAAAGGAGATAAATCGGATCTTTTTACAAATTCATCATCAAGTAAAGCTTTTGATCAACTATATAGAAGATTAATTGGTCTTATTCGTCTCAGATATAATTGTCTTCAGGAGGGGGAGATATAACTCAGATATAATTGTCTTCATGAGGGGGAGACATAATTGTGTTCTGCACTCTTTTTCCCTTAACCATGGTTTTATCCCATTGGGTTTTCCTGGTAAGGTTTTTAACGAGGCAGATTTATACACATAGGATGTTGTACTCTTTTTCCTTCACTAGAATTTTTTCCCACTAGGTTTTTTTCTAGTAAAGGTTTTAACGAGGCATATCCTTAATGGACATCCAAGGGGGAGTGTTATGAATATATATATTGTGGATGCCCATTAGTCTTGGCCCATCTCATAGGCCCATGTAATCACCTATATATAGACACTCTATATCATTGTCGTGTAACTCTAATACTAATCCTAATGGTGAATAACATATATAGATCACTCTTTCTCCTTCTCTCTCCTTTGCATCTCTATTGCTACTCTTGTTTCCATTAGTTTTATAACAATATATATGATTTCAATTTTCTCTTAAATATAATTATTATTAATTAAATTGTAGGTTTTTCTATTAAATTTCACGTAGATCAACCAAGTAACATTTCATATCATTTTACAATACTATTCCACACTAATTTTAGTTCACAAATCCTAACCTTATTGTCAAAAAAATAAAATCCTAACCTAACTACTAGTGTGTTTTTTTCTTACAAGAACTACTAGTATGTTAAATATGGGTGATTAAAGATTAATTTTTGATTCAAAATCACGTGTCCTAATCGATTTTTCATTCATTTTGTTATAATGAGTGATTTTCATATATATATATATATATATATATATATATATATATATATATATATATTATTTTTCTTTTATAATTTTGTTATTTTGTAGTGTGACAGTGTGTTGTTCATCATTTTAGTGCAGCGTTGTGAAAAAAAGAAGTGAAAAAAATTACTTACAAATATAATGATGAAGGGATGAAGATTCGATTTCAATATTAATATTGATCACTTAATATTTTAAAAAAAGAACTATAAACAAAACATTAAATCACCAATTTTGAGCAAAAAATCACTTTTAAAGTAAAAAATTTATTGATTTAGGTAGTGTTTGGCCCAAATTGATCAATTTTTTTTATATATATTTTGAGAGAATATAATTAAGAGGAGTTTTTTTTTTGTAGAGATCGGGGTATCCACCGCCGAACGCAGTGACTAATCCCTCTTAAGGTGAGGATCGAACCCTCGACCCTTGGTTAAAGGAGGATGGACTCCATGCCGCTCAACCACACCCATTGAGTTATAATTAAGAGGAGTTTGATAGAGTGAGAAGGAAAAAAGATTTTTTTTATATATATTTTGAGAGAATATAATTAAGAGGAGTTTGATAGAGTGAGAAGGAAAAAAGATTTTGATGGGACAATTTTAGGAAGAGCGGTGAATTAGAGGGACCAAATTGTAATTAAGTATCGTACAGTATTTATTTATGACGCACACGCTTTTTTATTTATTTATTTATTGATTAAATGAATAAAACCTCTGAAACCACCAAACCCCCAACGACAGCACGAACGAGGATGATGATGCAGTAAAACCCTTGACCTCAACCCAAACCCCAAATTCGGAATCAAATACTGAGCGTAATCGCAACCTCCGAAAAGCAAAGCATAGATTTGAGTTGAATTCAACAAAGAAAAGATGAAGCGCAAAGATAATGATGAATATTTTGAGTATCTTGTTCATTCTTCTTCGCCTCCAACTAAATCCAGAAGACTCAACAACAACTCTGATGATGAGACAATAACAATGGAGATGGAGATGGAACAAGAAGATACGCATTCAAACGAAGAGAGATCACTAGTTCTATATAATCATCATCCCTCCAATACTCCTCCTCTTCTTCTCAAATCACCAACCTCACCTCCCTTCACCATTGTTATCAACACTCAATTCATTCCTGCTTTTAAAGGTAGGTAATTTATTAACCTTTTTCCTATTCTTTTACTATTTCTTTCTTGCATTCTAATTTTATACATGTTTCTTTGTTTGCGCCTTCCTTTAGTTGTAGTAGTAATTAATTGTATTGGATTATTGTTTACCAGTTGGTTGTGTTTATTGTTTTGCTATAATCCAATTTACTATTAGATAAGAAGATAAGAGGATAGTGTATGGAAATTGGAAAATGCTGCAGGGAACTAACTGTTCGAACATGAGTAGGCTTAGATGTGTGTTTGTGATATTATATTTCTGTGATTTCTAGGAAGCCGTTACTATTAAGAAAAAGATAAACCCAAGGAAAATGTTGTTAGAAACTGTTGAAATATGGGTCTTTCCTAGATGTTGTGTGCGTGAGTATGTTTTTATCTAGGAATCTGTTAAATTTTTAAGGCATGTTGTGTACAAATAAGAAGAGTGGGTTGATGAGAGGGAGGGCAGTCAGGTTCATGTCATCCAGAAGTATAATTGGATCAAAGGATAGTCTTAGTTTTTTCTGATATATAGGGAATTTACATGTATTCTGCATATTCTTTAGTACATTCAATAAAAATATACTAGGATAAAAAATTCAATAAAAATATACGGTTCTTACATTTTAATCTAACCAGTTCCCATCATGCCATCCCTATGATAGTACTTTTACTTTTCCTTTTCCTTCCTTGGAGTAACATTTTTCATGCTACCCAGCAGGAGAGCAAAGATAGTACGCTGTTCTGTCGCCATTTTAAGTTGATTTGTTTTTTTGCAGCTCTTATTAAATTAGAAATTGAATATGATTGATAAGCATTTGCCACATAAACAAACTATCTATCACCTTGTTCTTATGCCTAACCAATTGTTCAGCTAGAGAAGAAGATATCCCATTTCCAATTTTCTTTCTTTTGTAGGATAGGCGGAGTTGATTAAAATAATGATTTTCCTATTTTTACATTTGAAGTTAAGAACCATATGTTATTTGGGCCATAGCATTAATTTTTTCTGATGAGATTATTGATCTGGCTGGATATCTTATGAATTTTTTTGAACATCTTTTGCAGATTATCTATTGTCACGGGATACTACAGAGCTAGAGGAACTTGGGGAAGATGAAATGACGAGGGAGCCGGAGAAGAGATCCGAAGTTTCAACAGAGTGTTTGGCTGTTATCCCATGGGTTCCTAATCCCATTTCATGCAAAGAAATAGTACCAGAAACATGTCAAACTTTAGAGGCAGAAGATAGTGAAATGATGGAGATGGATGAACCATATGCCAATAACAATAATGATAACGTGGAGATATGTGGAGTATCATCACCATGGCAGCAACAACAATGTATGATACCCAATCTGTTACAACCTCACTTTCGTAGGTATTTCTGGTAGGTCAATAACCTCTATAGTGGCATTGTGTACATAGTGAGAGCATGTTTAGGAGAACAACTGAACTAAGTGTTCAAGTTTTACAAAAGTAAATGTTTATATTTGTTGCAGGAATGAGTCTACTTTCAACTCATGTTCCTAGTGATTACCAGAGCTTCTGTTAAGTTTATAAAACCAGAAGAAACATATATTTGTTTCAGTTGTGTTATTTTGACACACAAATTTGACATCAAATTTAACAAAGTTCAAATATGTGGTTGATTATATTCAATAATTGGTTAATTTATATAATAAGATGTCGCAATAATCTTCCACCGGACACATTACCTACGACTTTGAACGTCATTAACCTCAACTTACAAGTGTTTTCAATACACACACATTTTGAAACCTGAGGTTAATTGTGTTCAATTGATGGTTAATGAGTTGCGACATTTTGACAAGTTTCGCAATAATCTAAACCAACTGATTTATGTTCATATATACACTTGAAACCTGAGGTTAATTGTGTTCAATTGATGGTTAATGAGTTGCGACATTTTGTTATATTTATTGATCATCTAATGAATGTAATTAACTAAATATTTAAATTTTGTTACTCATCTAAATTATTACTAAGATATATGCAAATAACTAGGAAATTAATCAGGACCTTTTAACGAAACAATATTAAAATAAAAAGTATTTTTTTATATAAATACTAATTTAATAGAGTAATGGTCATTGTGATTGAATAGAGTAATAAAATTGAACAAGAGACTTCTCTTAAAAAACACACTCTCAAAGTAAAAAAAATAAAAATCTCTATTTTCCCCTACTTCCCTGCCTCTAAAATCATCTCTCCTCTCAAAACTCACAAGCAAAGCTTAAAGATCGGAAATGGTGAAATGACTTGTCAATGGCTTTTATGAGACAAAGCTACTGTGGTGGTAACACTGGAAGAGGAGTGGAAAATTTGGGGGGAAAAATTACTAATTATTTATTGTGGAGAATATATGATATGACCGTGCAAACTAAATGATATGCATGTACATTGTGTGTCCATGAGCTTAGTTGGTAGGGTAATATTGCATTATTTATACAGAAGTGAGGGTTTGAACCCTGATTCTTCTATTTATTTACTTTAAAAGTAGAATTTTTAGTCATTAGACTAATTGATAAAAAAAAAAAATTATGTACAAATATCATTTTTGGTAAAAAAATTGTTCAATGCGTCCAAATAAAAATAAAAAATTGTTCAAAGATAGAAGGTTTTTGTATCAAAAAGAATAAAATAAAGGATATTTTTGATTCCGGTAGGGTATGGTTATGACTTATGACGTTATACCATACACCTGAAGTTTGTATTTAGTCAGAATACGTTTGTATTTTATTGTTTTTTTATTTTTTATATTTAGACTTAATTGTATTTCAGTGTTGTTGAATATTTTGCTATTTTTGATTTGCTTAGAACAAAAATGATTTTGTTTTGGAATTAATTCTATTGAAAGTTATATATTGTAAAAAAAAATTGGCTTAATTGTAATTTGTAATTCTAAAACAATATCTAGTAGATTTTTTTACTCAACTGATAAATACCATTGCACCAAAAATTAATAAATACTCCCTCCGTCCCAAAATATAATATAAGAGAAAATAAAAAAACTACACTTATTAAGAAAATTAAAATATGAAAATTTGAAACATGATTTTGTGAGATTTTTCGTGAAATAAGTTGTATAGAAAAATGTAAAAATATTTTTTATTGGTTGTTGTTTATTGATAAAATGAGAGAGAAGGAAAATTAAATGCAATATACATTTAATCTTATGAGAATAAGTAAAATTTATATTAGGGAAAGATAAATGTTTATTTCTTTCCCTTATATTTTGGGACAAGAAAATAGTTTTTTTTTTCCCTTATATTTTGGGACGGAGGGAATATTATTAAAATTTAAAACTAATAAATTATAGTTTAATACAAATTCACATCACATATAAAATATTTCATAACTTTATCATACACCTATTTCAAACTAATTAATTGTAATAAGAGTCATCATAATTTACTATGAAACAACTAAGACATCAACGCCACCAAAATTTTACTGTGAAACCGAATATCTGAAACATTTTACCAGCATGCATGCAATGCCATTCTCAGTAACTATGGTAATAAAATTATGCAAAAAAGAATCATCTAAACAAACATTTGATAGTCACATAACATAATGATGCTATTTTGTTTCAGTAGTGTTAGCAGAGACACTAGTCATTTAATGGGACAGGTGTTGCTTCTTGTACAACACAGTTTCATGCAATTCAGCCACGACATGCAATGCTTATTCACCTCTTGCCAAGTAATCTGTCACCGGTTCCCCTTATAATGCTGCTATATACCAACCCTTCTCCCTCACACAAACAACTCTCAACACTCAAAGCTCATTACAAAAAATATTGTTCTTATTATTCTTCTTCTGAATTTGGCTGACCACCATGACTGATCAATCAAGAACAACAGGATCCTACCCATATGGAGGATCCTATGGATCATCACCCTATGACACCAACACCTCCAACCAACCCTCACGCCAAACTGTGAAATTCTTAACAGCTGCTACAATTGGTGTGTCACTGTTGTTCTTGTCTGGACTAATCCTTGTTGGTACTGTCATAGGCTTAATCATTGCAACACCTCTTCTTGTTCTCTTCAGTCCTATCCTAGTTCCAGCTGCTATAGTCCTATCACTCATTGCTGGTGGCTTTGTGTTCTCTGGTGGTTGTGGTGTGGCTGCTATAGCTGCATTGTCATGGATATACAACTATGTCTCTGGTAACCGTCCTGCTGGTACTGATACTCTTGATTATGCTAAAGGGTTGATTACTGATAAGGCTAGGGATGTGAAGGATAGGGCCAAGGAATATGGAAATTATGCTCAGGGTAGAGCACAAGAGGCCACACAAGGGTATTAATCATGTGGATTTGCTTCCACCTTTCTCCATTTGCATGTTTAGTTCAAGCATTGTCACCTCCTCTTCTGTTTGTATCTTGTTAATGTGTTGTGCCTTGTGTTGTTCTGCTGGTTTTAGTATTTCCTCTGTTATTGGAGTTAAATATTTCACCTTATTTGTGTAAGCATTATGTTAGTTAATAAACATCTCTCTCTTTTGTAGCTACAATATTTCCTCTTGTTTAAGATATGATGTAATAATGTTAATGTAATGGATTAATGTTTCCTTGCTTAATAGTGATGATTGTGTCCTTTTTTATAAATAATAAAAGTTGTGCAAGTCATCATAAACACTAAAAAGGAAGGGATTGAGACAACAAATCCTGAGATTCTCTTTGCATGTAGAAAATCTTGCATGACAGAACAGGAATTAGAATATTTGCAAAATTTGTAGCTAGACACAAGTGGATCAAATGGCATATAAATTCACAGCAAGGTTTTAGCTGAATGTCACTTGAATGTTGGATACATAATAAATATTAGTAATATGTGCTATAAATTCCTAATCCAGAGCCTTTAGTAGAGTTTCCAGCATTTGATTTGATTACATATTAGCCAGTGTCCTTCCTTTATTGAAAACAGTTAAAATCACTGGCTAAGAGTGTAAGATTTTCACATTTTTTATAATGTGTTTGAAAACGTGTTATATATATGGTGACTGGTGAGTAGTCAGTCCTATCCATACAACTCGGTTTTCTAATTGAATTGAACAATATCATCAAGTCATGGAAGTCTGAATGAGATAAGGCTTAAGTTTGGTTGTAAGACCAAGGAGTATATCACCTGTGACAAATTTTCATCCAAGTACTAATTAATAATGTTTTCCTCACATGTCTGAATTCAAGTTCATCTTGGATTTGTATGTTGTATTGCCAATTATGTTGGAAGTCTGATGTTAGTTGGTTTGTCAGCATTTGGTTCACTTGTATGAAATTTGTGACAGATATCTATTCTTTACTAATTCTGTGAACATTCTAAGCAGCTAGTACATATTAAATGTATTTCATGCCTACCCACTTTCTTGCACATAAGGATTACTTAATAGATAAATAAATAAACAGAAGAATGAATGGCTAGTTAATTAGTGATGGAAACCATTACTACATTTGTCATTGAAAAAAACCATTAACATACTTATTAAATCAACAGATGTATGATTCGAAGAGAACTGATAATTATTAAGAAAAATAGTACGATTGATAGTGAAAGTTTCATACAATATTGCACAGCAAACATAATGCAGAGTTTTAACATGTTTTAAGCATCAAGGGTCAAGTGGCTTATCGTTCTCTTGCTTATAGAAAGTTTCATAAGTCTGAACTCTTGGCTTTGATTCTGGTAATTCCAACTGTTGCTTGAATTCATCGGTCATCTTGACGAAATCATACAAGTGAACTTTTTTCCATTCCTTCATGATCAAAACATCAAAAAGAGAATAAGAACTTTCTTCTTCAATAGGGAAGGATGCATGAAAGAGATTTAGTTTTGAATTAAATTCGAAATGAACATATTAAAGGAGCATGTGAAGATTAAGGACATTCACACAAATTATGCAGGATGTATGCCAAAATAAGCATGTACTACTCAATATGCAATGGAAAGTGGAAACACAATAATCATATCAGCAGCAAGGCTGTTATTACTTGTAAAATTCATCAAATAAATACCAGTTTCTATCAGAGTCCTATAAGATTTAACTCTTAAAGGTTACGTTTTAACATTTAATATAATCAAATGAGTAATGACCTCTAATTAGTTAATTCCCTACTTAACCAGATCAAACTTATAATGCATGACAGAAAAATGAGACAGGAGGCTTGAGAAACAGGACAAAACTTTTTTTCAATGGATCTCTTTATTACCCTTGAATAAAACCTCAGAAGATTCAAGGATTTACATAGTCAAAACGTTTTAAACCCTTAGAAAATGCTAACAAATGCCTTAGGCCAGTGTTTAAGGAATCAAAATAAGAAATTTTTGAATAGAAACTTGTGTATTTATTACCACTTCTATAAGTGTTTGACTTCTATTTCCAAGATAAAATTCTATTTTACAGTCTACTTCAGCAATGTCCTTTAACGCACTTGTTAGCACGACCCTAATCTTTTTTATAAGCATCATAACTTTGTAATTAACTGTGGCTTTAAAGTCTTGATCAAAAAAATAAAGGAAAATTGTAAAAGGAGGACCAAAATAGAACTAATACAATGCCATCCACCTTTTAGTTTGTGTTCAGAAGAAAAATCACATCAGGTGTTCATCAAGGAACTTAAATTATTACTGTTATATTTTGCAGATTACTAAACAAACATGTGTATACAAAGTTTTCAGTCAAAAAGAGTCACATCTGTTATATAAAATATCTCTATACAATGTTTCTAAGTTCACCTCACCAATGATATTCTGCTACACTACATAACTAAACCCCGTTTTCCTTTATCCAGACAAGGCTTTTTTCTCAATAATGTAACCATATCAAAATTTACATGAAGAAACAGAGGCTTAAGTAATAATCGAGTGGCAAATTATGAAGTAGTAATTGATTGTCCCAACATATGAAGAAGAAGAATAATAAATATATTTGATTGAAAGATAGTACCTCAAAATCCCATTCAGCATATAAATCAGGATCATTTGGATTGCTCCAAACATAAGCGAAAGCTCTCGATTTTTCTTCAGAATTCTCCTCCTGTACAAAAAAACAATTTGTTACTTACTAAGATTATTATAATTATTGAAAAAAAGAGATACATGTGTGAGTAATGTGATGATTGTTACCGTAAAGAAAACATCAACTTGAGTTCTATTGTATTCAACATCTTCAAACTCATCTAAAATATGGAGCTCAACTCCTGAGATTCCAAGAAGCACCTGAACAAACAAACTGAATTAATTAATTTCAAATGTTGAATCCATCCAATTATTATTGTAATGAAATGATTGATGATGATTGTTACTCACTCTGCCGGTGACTTTTTTAGACGGGACGGGGAGGATAGCGGGATAAACGCGACCTTTGATCTTAAATCTATGGCTGCATCCATCCAATTTCAACATGATCAAATCAAATGATTGAGTAATTGATGATTCATGAATGAAAGAAGAGAAGAGAGAGAGTAATTGATATATATAACTAACAAGTCATCGAGAGTAGCGGGTGAGGATGGAGGGACGCGGTTCAAGAGAGCACCAACAACCTCATCCGCGAGAAGACTTCCATATACAAAAACGTTATGACTACTACTCGCCGCCACTCCAACTACACTATTCACCGCCACGCTCATCTTTCTCAATCTCACTCACTCTTCAAATCAACTCTAACTATAACTGAAACGGGGAACGTCGTAGGATACATCATTTTTTTTTTTTTTTTATATTCACGAGGGTCTAAGCCCAAAACAAAGAATATTACACAAGGGATAGTATTACCCAATACATCAAAAACTAGTAAGTTACTAAAAGTACTTGGACACCTTTCAAAATAAATAATTCAGTTGTCCATTGAACATCCGTAATTGGCTAGAGTATTCGCGCATTGATTTGCTTTGCGGTAAGTGTGATTATTAATTAACAACTTCACAATCTAGTGCAAGCAACCTATGAATCCTCTCTACAAGAGCTCTTCCTCTCCGGCTTCCATTCCCTTGCGACATGATGACTTTGGCAACAACAAGTGAGTCTACAATCTACATACAACTCTATTACAAGAGAAAAACAAGTTTCTAGCCTTATCGTGCACCACATTCGGCATCACTAAAGGACAGTCCCGCATCACATGAAGGATAATTTCCGGCATGTCTCTGCAATAACCACACATTGCTGAATTCATTGCTCTTTTGAAAGTTTGTTAGAAGCCTCCCATGTTTCATCAACCATCTTACTCTCTCTGGCACCACCTGTAATTTCCATATCCACATCATGATTATCATCATCAAAATCACACAAGTTGTTATATAATTCAGCTACTGTTACCTTTCCTTCTGTGTTTTCCATACCACATCTCACATCAACACCAACATTGATACTAGGTGGAGGCAAAGCTAAAATTTTATTAATAATATATTGTGGCAACCATCCCAACTAACAGGTCCATATTTCATAGCCCAGCCTCATCAACTAATGCAGCAAATGTATCATCTTTTAATTGATCAAGAACATCCAATTCCAAGTCTCTAATACGGATACATCATAATTATGATCTTATTTTTATCCTTTACAATTTTTCAACAACTTAATTTAATTCCGCACAAAAATAAAAACAGTATCTAGATGAGTCCCTTACATGTAAAGGACAAATTAAGCATTTAAATTTATATTAGCTAGTTTTTTATATAAATTAGTAATATTATTATTATGGTTTCAACTGAAACAAACAAGCATTGTCAAAAAAAAAAAAACTGAAACAAAATACATTGCTTTATGCTTTATCCTAATCACTTCAATTAACACTACCAAATCAATAAGAGAAAACACTTTCCAGGAGGGCCATGATGATTTGAAGTTCTACAAGTCATGGTAAAGCTGAATGATCAACATCTTCAGCCTAACCGTTAAATAGGCCCTCAGATCAGATGCCATCGTCGATGATGAGTAGGATTGTGGAACTCATTTTCAACCTGTTGCTTGCTTTATGCCAACACTACAACTTCAGGAATGCTGGCTCTGCCCAAATAAACCAGTTGCATCTCATCTCTCCAAATTGTGTCTCGGAATTCCATCCGGATTTGAGGAACATTTGTTTTGCGAATGTCATTCCCATTTGGCCCTCTCTTGTAATACTCCTCGCCAATCCAGTGTGACTTTAAGGCATGAGAGAAACCGGACTGATAAACTGAATTTCGGGCGATCTCACATAAATCACATGAGCTCAATCTCCATACAGAAGCAGCATTGCTGTATTCTTGAACCAATGGATCCTTTGTTAAGTGAAGTAGGAGCGGATCATCAGTGGAAAGTGATACATTCAAACCCCTCAAGAAGAACTTTGGAAAAGGATTTTCATGTAAATATGTGAATAGGGAGTTATTGCTGAGGGGAGACATTGCCAGCCCAATCTGAGCGAGATAATATAAATATTGAAGTACAGGAGAATCTCTCAAATTTACACCATGCGAAATGTTATGAGCCGTAAGAAAGGCTGCAGCAAGATGGTCAATACCACCAGCCTCTCCAGAATGTGGACGAAGTTTAATCGTTGTCATTCCCTTCGATTCACGAAGCTTGTTTAAGGTGTAAAGATTGGCATAACAGTAATAGACATAGTATGAATATGCTGGATTATGTTTGTTAGTCCATTGAGCAGGTGTAGGCATGTGTTTGGTTGGCTGTCTTTCTGTCTTGCTTTCATCATCCACCAAATCAAACCCAACAACCTGTTTCAAGAAAACATGTAGCTGAGGATGTGAATCAGGGTCTACAGTAACCTCAAAAAGTGGAAGAAAGATATTGTCAAGGATGTTCTGGAATGAAGTCACAATTCCAATTTCTTTGTACACATTGTACAACCTTGGAAGCTGAATCAGCCAAACAACATTCTGGCTGTATAGTTCATTATTCACTATCCAGCTAGCTAGCTGATCCCACTCACTTTGTTTCCTACCATATATTGATATTCTATATTCAGCCATATGATATTTACTTTTTTCAAGATCAAAAATTACCTCCTTTGTCAACTCGGCAAGAAAACGACCTTGAATGAGATTATCTTGCTTCAGGAATATCTCCCTGAGCCTACTTTGACCACATGGATTGTACTTAAGATTGAATCTGTCAAAGCGATGAAATGTACTCTTGTCTGCATGAACGTCCAAAAGATCAACATTGAGGTCATACCCATTCAAATTCAGACTCTCAAAAACTTCTTTCAAGGTCAGATAAGTCCCATCTCGATATATTACGACCTCATCAGATTCTATCATCAACTTAGATTTTATAAACCTTAAAAGATGCTCTTGGTGCATGCATGCTGAGTGGTGGATATGAGTATCAACTTTCCTAACATTGTAGAAGTCTCGATGAGGAGCACCCTTTTGGGCTTTAAATTCCTTATCCGCATTTAGCCTCAAATGAAGAATAAACATATGTTCTAGATGATTAAGCCGGTGATGGCATAATGACCGCATGTTCCCCGCTGCAGCTACTTCATTTACATGATGGAGGTCAGTGAAAAATGTAGTTGCATCTGCAACAGGAAAAAGTTCTTGTTTTGAATCTATATTTGGATATACATGAACGACCCCATCTTGCATTTTAAAGTAGTGATCAGTTTTTCCTTCAGGGGCGTAAAAGAATGGCGTTGGGTTAGGTTTTGGAGAGCTTGCGTAAGATATATTAACTTGTTATTCCCATGGAGCAACTGCTTCTGTAAAAACATATCTTTTTCTCATTTCAAGGCATTCTTGAAGCGCAAGGTATGCTTTCACTTCATCAGATGATGGAGCCTCAATAGGAGTAGTTATAAGCCGAATGAAGGTTTCATGCTCTGCCTCTTTCCTTAAAATATCAGCTGCAGTTGGATCAGGCTGCACACCATGTAGGCCACCATAAACACCATGAGAACCGATCATACTCGAAACTACAACCGGCATCTGTTTGGCATGGTCAACAATATCATCATCATAATCATGTGATGTGACTCTTCAACAACCTCAAAGGCACTAGCACTTGCCTCGTGAAACTTGGGAGAAATTGGCCTCATGATTTTTCTCATCTGGCTACCTAAAAGTGCTGATTTTACTTCACAGACCGCGTGCAGCTGTGGCAACCCAGTGGGAATCCTTCGGTTAGGCAATGAAGAAACTTGCCAACGGTTAGGCAAATCATCAGAGGTGGAGACAATGACGGCAATGGTACGAGAAAACTCAAGAAATTTTAAGAGTGTCTTACGGTGGAAAAAGTAAGCAGAGATGGCTACGGCGGAAGCTCCGACAAGTGCAGCCATTGCCAATTGCAAAACACAGCAATCCATCTTTGTAGTGTTTTTTCTCTGTTCCCGAATAGTGCGAAAAACTGAAAATGAGTGTAACCTTTTTATTATTTGACGGTGAGTGTAACTTTGTTAGTATTAAGCAATTAAGCAACGGAGAGATTGGTGTAAATTTTGTTTTGGCACGTTTTAATTAAAACTTTCAATTGTTCCTATTTGATAGGAGTTGTTTGTTATCATTCTAATCCTTTTATGATCGTGTGCAATGGTCACTTCCTTTTATATCTCTTTGGTGGTTAGTGGTTACTATACTTAAGCATTATTGTTAAACTCTTTTATTATCGTGCAATGAACTTGTTTTTTTTTAGTTTGTTTTAATTTTTAGTAACTTTATAAATTTATGAAACTCTTTTTTGGGATATTTTTTATGATTTTGTGGGATAATTTAAAGTGACTGATTATAAATTTATATGCATGACATTTTATTATGATAAATTGATATTTTTTTTGTTTTATAATCAAATTAAAATTTAGAATTATTGACGCATTTATAATATTATATAAGTATATATATCATTTTTTTTTTTGTCGAGACCGGAGTATCCACCGCCGAACGCAGTGACTAATCCATTGGAGACACCTCGAAGAGTGGGATAGCTGGCCCAAGGAAGTATATATATCATGTAGTAGTATATAATAATTTTAATATTATTTTAATAAAGAGTAAACTCATACAATTTTACAATTCGAGTTTACGAGTCGATTTCACCTAATCAAAACGAGTTGAGGTAAAAAAAACTCAAGTTCGACAACCTTGTTACTTAAGCCTTTATCCTCTTTTTGTAGGTGACATAATAGTAACAATTTATTCCTATCGATTAGGCTATAAAACACAATATAATTATACAGTTTTACTAATCTCATCATATTCGACAAAATAAAAGTTTGAGATGAAAGAAAATGTTCGGTGATATTTTTTTTTTCATGCAATGAATCCCCTTTGGTATTTCGTACTACATTTTACCACCAATACCAAAAAGTAAACAACATCATCTAATCAAACTGTAGTTAATTCGAGCCCATGTGATGAAATAAAGTTATCCATAGTACACAGCTTGAGGATATATAGTAACCAACAACATCTAACCAAACTGTATAATCTGATTACACAAATTTGATAAAATAGTTCAGTGAAAAGGTTGACAGCGGGATATAATCTAGCCACGCAAGATTCTTCAATCCCAGCAACTTCTTCATATGTTCATGGGCTCCGGAGCATCAAGAATGTCTAGCAATGAGTTATGAGCCTCAAGTTCATCGTGCCATATCGGAAGTTGATCGCCTGGGTAGAAATTCCTGGTAACTCCCTCTGAGTTTATCTACAGGGGTTCAACATCAAGCAGGGTCAACTTAATGTGCATAATTAACGTATGAACCTTGTCTTTAAAACATAAAAAACTATTAAACATGATGTCTTACAATGACTGTTCGGACAACTCCGCCACTAGCACCATCACGAGCAATAGCAAGTGAAACTGCCTTTTTGACTAGGTCCTGCGTACAACATCAAACACAGTGTCAGCACTAAAGAGATAGAAATCCCCCACCCCCACCCCCTCCCGCACAAAATAAAAATACTCAGGATTCCTAGTAGCTCCTGATTTTATTTTATTTTTGCCATTGCCCATATCTGAAGGCAAATGTTGCCATAACAAGATAAACCGCACCAGGTCCCCAAAAACCTGATATCAACAACAATCTTGATGCCACTTCAATATTATTTTCTGAACTGTGTTAGGAACCTAATAAATGTCACAAGAAAGGAAAATGTACCCTCCTTGAGAAATATCATAAAATAGTCATTCATGTATCTTCCTTCACCAAACAGTTTTGGGGATAATTGGTTCTAAATATAGTATCAGTCTCTATGCCCATATAGTCAAGAGTTCCAATCTTTACTACAACAATTCTTTTAATAAAATGTTGCGCTTTAACAATGTAGGTGAAGTGGATCTGTGCACTTCCCGACATCAGACCCAGATGCCTCTTTTGTACGAGTGAGCGTTAGAAATATAGTATATAGTATAGGATATAAAAGCGATTATAGCTTCTTCACTATTCACTTAACAACTCAAGTTTCAGGGTTACACAAATGCAAACCTAAAGAATTTCAACAATTAGAAACTTCCTTGCCAAAGGTCTCAGCCCTCGCTTAAATGACTGTAGATACCTCTTCATCTCAACCCCTACTTACGTGTTCCATCCATCTCAGCCAACATAACTAACTCCCATTAAAAGTAACCAACAGACATCTCACTTAGCAAAAATAGAGATCCATACCTCCGCTTCGTCCTTGGTCATTCCATCTTTCCAAGCCTGGTCAAAAAATCCATACAAGTAACTGGAGCCAGATCCTGCAAAAGACAAATCATGAAACCATAGCTTTGTAAAAGAAAGCAATGCATCCCGAGGATGAAATTAAAGAGCGCAAGCAACAAAAGTATAAAAAAGAACAAGATGTCTCACGACAACATTTATATAAAAATTTGCATAGATCAGATATCTGGCTATTCCAAACTGACCAATGAGACCAGCAAATGACAAGAAAATCCTAAAAGCCTTAACAAATTCACATTCAACCTTCCCAATGGAAGAACCATCCATTCTACAAGCCTCACAACAACTAAAGCTATTTCCTATAACTGGAAAAGGTTGACGACCTTTCATGCAAACCTTAGTCATACATAAACTATCTGTATCCTCACACTGCACTCTCACGCTAGTCGTGATCCCTTTGTATTGTACTATTTATGTTTAACTGGTTAGATACAAGCAATCCAAAGTTCTGAACTCCTTTCTAGGCTTTCTTCATTAATGGTATGTTTGTTTCGAGAGCATCTGAAACGAAAGACTTACACAAGAGATAGAAGTACAGAAGAGTAGACTTTGTGACACCAACACTTACGATTACATTGAAATATATCATTTTCTCAAAAATAAATTATCAGTGTTAGTGACCCAACTGTCTCTTATAAAAACAAAAAGGTCGGGAAGTAGTATATTTCTTACCTTTCACTTTTTACCTTTATTTTTCTATTTCTCATATATTTCCCTTATACCAAACAATAAAAATCTACACTATTTCTCACCTTTTCTCCCTTCCCAGTTCCCGCACTCTCCCTTACCTATTCCTCTCTTCAAAATTTCTCTTCTAAACCAAACAGTTTAAAGCCTTAAAGAAAAACCTCTCTATGAACCAATCACGCCTTTTCCGCATCAATATAACTATATGATATTAAAAAGATATACTGATATGGGAACATATTTATCAGGTTCTCATCATAAACTATTATAAAGTAACTTCAACGGTTTTCCCTTTTACTTGTCTTCTTTTCATCCACATTAAACCGAAAGAGAAAGCAACCTAGCAGCAATTGATTGGATTTTATTTCTACAAGTTTCTGATGTCTATTAAAGATCTAAATCAACTTTAGTTTCGCAAAAGGTTTTCCCAGCATTACTGATTCTTTGGGGGAAAAAATAAATCTATTGGATGGTCTTGATATCAAGGCATAATAATAGAATGTAAGACAAGCATTGTATGTATACAGGCCACACACATCAATAGCTGAACAAGAAAACAGAAATCACGATGGACATTGTATTCAAAAAACATATTTTAACAGTCAAATACCTCCAATAGCAAAAGGTTGCTGTACAATTGTTCCACCTAGAGGAACTCCATAAATCTGACCACCTTCGTACTTGTCCCAACCACCAACAATTAAACCAGTTTGTAAATTATTCTGCCAATTAGAGTAGATTTACATTAAATCCAAATACTTGCATTTAAATTACCAACAATAGAAGTATCCATCAGGCTGACAAAATATCACCCATTATTTTTAATTAACCCCAGGTTACTACCTATTTTGTTGCTTTTGCAACCCAAACTAAAGCTAATGAAATATTAAAAATTAAAAGCAAAAAATAACTTTAAAACCAATTTTTAATGTTCAAACTCCATTGTAAGGAAGACAGGAGAACGTCATATTAAAACACATCAACTTAAAAAGGAAAGATACAGGATAAAGCATGTTTGCTCCCTGCTTTATAGGTACCATTGCCTTCTATGAACACTGTCAATGAAATAGACTGAGTAATTCCAATCAAACTTTGATTTCAAGATTTCAGAGGAACACAATATGATCTAAATGACTAACATCTACTATCTGCTATGTACATACAACTGGTATGTACTATTTGCTATACCACTCTAATTAACAAAAAAAAAAAAAAAGAAGTCAAACCTTGTTGTTATATGCGAGTAGCCGAACAAGGTTTGCAGCAACCTTGACTGTTGCAGGTTGTCCAAGCTGAATCCTACATAAAAATAAAACTGATAGTTATTAGAACACAATCATAAATACACAAGCAAAAATCTTGGTCTAAGACATGATATTACAAAAGACAAAAATTCTATTACAATATATATACAATTGAGTAAGCCACATACGTGTGTTGATGGAGGAAGTAGCGCACGTAGTCAGAAACAACCTGAGAATCTGCAGCCTGCAAAAAGAACGCAGTATCATAGCTAGAACAACCAAAAAATAATTACAATTACAGAACAAACAACCAAAATCTCAATTCTCAACCACGTTTTCAGCTAACAAATGCTTCCTTTAAGAAAACAATAATTAAAACCCTTTTCTGATAAAAAAAAATGAACTAACTAAATTGCGAGAACTGAGACGTGAACTGTATAACTCCATCAAATACAGCAGGTAAAGATTCAAAATAGCATAAACATGAAATTGAATTCATGAATCATGATAGTAATGATAACCACATAATGAGTAATTGTTGACAATGAGAGAGAGATGAAGAAAAATACCGATCCAGAGCGACAAACGTAAACATTGTCGGTGAGCTGTGTGATCTTGTCAGATGCCCGATTAGCAACATATACTCCTGAAAGTAAGATACATCGAATCCAACGTCATTATCAAAAACATCATTCAAACATAAACTCACTACTTATAGGTAGTAACGTAAAAGCTTTCAACCAAATTTTCATGTTTCTATTTTTCTTGTCAAAAATTGAACTCATAATTGTATATTGTTATTAAAATTATTCACGGCATTCAATTACGTAACCCAAATCTCAATCGAAATGAGGATCTAACTGGAAATAAAACACTGATGATGTATATTATGCTCGGCAAAACAACACTCCGATTCAGATTAACTATTATTCCAAAAACAAGGTCAAATAAATCACAAAAATAAACATCGAAAATTACAGAGCGATTAATAGAAAGAAGGTGATGCTGAAACTGTAATAAATTGAATTTGATTAGGGTTTGTGAATGAGTGTAATACCAGTGCTAGTTCGAGAATCGGCTCCAAGAACAACGCCGCCGTTGTAGGTAACACCGATGATAGTTGTTCCCATTGAATGAGGAGCATTGAAATCGACTTGATCCATGCTTTCTGATAGAGAGGGTAATAGGAGGAGAAGGAGTGTTTCGATGCCCTAGCAGGGTTTAAATTGAATCGTGTATCGAAGGAAGGTTGCAAAAGCAAAAAGATTATAGACTCTGAAAACTAAACAAACTTGGTTATTTAATTTTTAAATTATAAAATAAAATTAATAATGGTTGATTTACTTGCCACATATTTCTTAGGGAAGAGGCCATGCTATCTTTTTAATGAAAAAGGGCATACATTATTCATAAATTAAAAATGAAAATTTTATTTTATTTTATCCAAAACAACAAAATAAAATTAATTGGTGGTTTGTAAAAAAAATTAATTAATTGATTAAGTAGTTTAAAATTAGAGGCTTCAGTAATCCATAATTTTGGCACAAAATCATTAAAATATATGTTTCAGAAGAAATTTATTTATTTAATTTTTCTTTTTTGGTCATGTAGTCGGTTAGAAATTCCACTTTTTAGGGTGGAGAAGTGTGATGACCAGGTTTCGAACCTCCGCCCCCTGCGTATATAATGCAGTGTCCAATCAATTGAGTTAAGCTTATAGGACTCAGAAGAAAATTATTATTTAGTTACTTTAAATTTATTTTTGATATGTAGAAAATATGCACTTCATCCGCCTCAAAATAAATGTTCTACTTGTCAAAACTATTTGTTCCAAATTAAACGTCGTTTACTATTTATAACATTAGTTTTTTCAATTTTATCCTTCAAGCAATCATTAGGTGAGAGAAAAAAATAAACTCAAATATCTACTTTTTAGCATTCTAATGTCTACTACCAATAAAAAGAAAAGATATTTTAATAAAAGTCACACTCTCTTTATTTTATACTCCTATATACATTTTTCCTCAAGTGTCTGAAATGATCAACTATAACACTTAAATTGGGACGACGAGAGTATTTTTTTAATGATTAGGTTTTGCTAATTCACCATTTTCTCCTATTTAATTATAAGATCTAAAAATATACTAGCATATTGTTTCTAAGATTTTCAAACCAAAATATGAAGTTTATTTTTGTAAATTGTATGACACTTTTAGAATAAATTCCAGTCAACTCGGAAGGACGGGGCATGTAGCTCAACAAATTTAAGAAATAATTTAAAGGAATTGGAGGTCATCGGTTTAACATTTGCCTCTTCAAATAAAACTACTTGAAATTTCATGGGAATAATAAGGATAAGAGTAATTAATGTGATGTCTTATCTTGTATGTGTTCTCTTTGGCAATCATAACGGATGAATAACAAATGTTATTGAATCAAGGCATACTCCTTTGGAAAGAACATGAAGAGAATATTTTGAAAACTATTGAAACATTTTTTTTGAAAGGGGAAACTATTGAAACATGTAAGTGATTCTTCCTTCAATGTAAATAACAAGATAGCTAGCTGTTAGTAACTTATTTTTCACACAAAGAGAGTAAGATACTTGTACTTTGACTATAGTCATTGAAATTTGACATTATTCATCACTGTAAAAGAAGTTACTACTCGAAGAACATAGAAAATAGAGATAACTAATTTTGTTTCTAGTGTTAGACATGATATAAGTACAAAATTTCCAACGTTTAGGTAATGAATTTACTCTACATATGAGCCAAATCTTAAACTCCTAATTATCTGAATAAGAAACAAAATTTCTTACCACATGGACTAATTCAAAATTGATAAATTAACTATAATTTTTTTTTGTTTAGTTGCCTAGTGGAAAACGAGTTTTGTTTTGTTCAGACTGTATTTAGTACTCATTACCATTCATTCATCAACTATAAACTTTACAGTTTTGTTCATCAACCATAAACTTTACATTTTGTTTATTAGATATTTAGATCTGTCGTTTAGTGATTCTCTTTCTTTGCATTGTGTAGCATAGAAGCGATTGCTGCAAGTTAAATTCACTGTTACATTCAGCTATGTAAATTTAAGGGTACAACAAATTAGATAAGTAGTTGCTCAAAACAGAAGTATTCATTTCAGTCATGCAGTATTGCCATTGGCTAAATAGAACATTATCCTTTTTAATTATGTAAGATTTCCGCGCACATTCCAATTCAGAACATTGTGACTCACGACATAATATAAGCAACATCTAAAGGGAATGGGTGAAAAAAGAAGCTAAAACTAGCAGAAGTGAACAACTATGTGATATTATTTAAAAAATTGATTGATGGTTAGCAGGGTCCACAGTAAATCATCATTTAGATGAAGAACTCAGCATCAATTTTTTGTAATCTCCGGCTCCCTAACTATCCAAAGCAATAGGTTCTGGCAGTGGGTGCAACTGAAGGGTTGAAATGGGTACATGTGGGGAATGTTGAAGCTGTGCTGCTGGTCCAACCAATTTCTTGTCGCTCGGCACTACATTCACCACTCCAAGTACTTTCCTCACTTCATTAGCAAGCTCTATCACATAGTCATCCTCATGGCCTGTGCACAAAAGCTCTCAAGTCAACATCTAATAAAATAAAAGGCATATAAAAACAAGCAAGTGCGCGCAAATTTTAAATGTGATCAAGTCGAGAAGCATGTATAGAATAAACATAGAGTGTCGAAGCTAGAATATATATGTGATCATGTATGTACCAAGATTATGCATAGCTTTTTCTAGAAGAAAAAGATAGTCTCTGTTGTTTCCACAAGGGCCATTAGCAGTTGCTATTTGCCTGAATGAATAAGCAAAGTAAGTGAAATCAAAATAACAAAGTAAGCGAAATCGAAAGTTAGGCCAATACTTCCACACAGAAAAGGGAAAAAGGAAGTGTATAATAACCCACCTAGCCATGTCCTCCAACGGAGCAGGTCCCAAATAATATATGTTGTTTTCTTTGTCTGGAGTAGACGTGAATCTGTATACATACATAAATGAGTTCTATCAGAAAACATATCCTATTAGATATGAACAAACAATTCACGAAATGTAGATAATTAAGATAAAGAAAACCAAATACTTTTTCTGATAACTTACACAATAACTCCTGTTAGAGCTGGATGCATTGAATCTCCTTCCTAAAGAAGAAATAACAAAACAGAAGTAAGAAACAACAATTATTATTATGACTAGACAGTAAAGAAAAACTTGATGGTTGCAAGAAGTAACTAACCTTGTAGAAGTTTACAAGAGTCTTTTGATCATACTCACATTCTCGCCGCTCCAAATACTACACAACAAAATGATAAAAACAAAGATTTAAAAAATGTCGAAAACCCTTAAACCTGCATGTTCTCTAAATCACAAACGAAATGTCATAACCTCGAAGCCCTTTAACTTAGAAACTCATACAAAAATAGAATTATCTTCAGAAATATTGGATTGATCATGATCAAAAGGCAAGGTAAAACTATCACATGCTACAAAATGAGTTTAGAATTGTTTGTGGTAAAAATAATTTTACCTGCATAGCAAGTTTTTCCTTTTCAGAACCGCCTCGAACACAATAAGCAGCTCCCCACTAAACATATCAAAATAAGCACTGTAAGTAAAACAAGATAAAGCACCACACAACATTTTCATTCACCAATGAATAATACTACTTTGTTGGGTTTCAAAAATGCACTTACGCAAACATCCCCTTGTTTTTCTTCCAAAGTGCAGGTTCTTGCAGGGTTTTCAGGTGTTCCTCGATGATCAATACAAGCTAAATCAAACACACGTCTATAATCCTTGATGAAACCAATAATTTTTTCATCATAATCAAATCCAGGGTTCCATACAAGTGAACCATAACCAAAAACCCAGAAAACCATGGCTCAATGAATGATTCTGAAGAAGGAAAAATAAAATAACTAGTATCAGTTAATTTCCATAAATTGAATGTGTGAAACAATCAAAGCAAAATTAGAAAGTGTATTATCATTCACGATCACTTCAAATCAAGACCACATTCATCATAGCATAGAAACAGTATTTGCAAGTAGAAAACGATAATTAAGGAAAGAGAGAAAAATGAGGGATGAATTCTTACATTTGGATCTGGAAAGTTTCCCGAGAAAAAATGAGAAAGAATTAATTAAGAGAGAGAGAGGAATGCTGAAACAATTTAGGGTTTAGCAATGAAATTAGGTTGCAGAAATTCCCCTCTTTTTCTATTCTATTCTGTGAATTTTCTTTCTTTCTATTTCTCTCTCGTGGGGCATTCTGTTTAGGAAAAGGTTGGTATTTATGGGCTGAGAGAGAAGCTACACGAATTTAACGGCTTCTACCCCACCAACTTGTTTCTCACGTGCCTTTCATAGTACACATGTCACATCTATTCAGTTTTTTTTCTTTTTCTATTTTATAAAAAAATTGCATGATCTAAAATTATCTGTTTTTTTTTTTGGTACATTCAATTTATCTGTTTTTATGGAGTAATTAAAAA
This sequence comes from Trifolium dubium, assembly GCA_951804385.1. NCBI lineage: Eukaryota > Viridiplantae > Streptophyta > Magnoliopsida > Fabales > Fabaceae > Trifolium > Trifolium dubium. Next base: position 2,596,063 of record OX638076.1, on the reverse strand, counting down.
GATCATGATTTTTATTACTAGTAAGAGATTAATTAGTACTGTAATTTGATCCGGTGAATCTTTCCAAAAAATGTGACAAGATATATTTTTTTTTGACATCCAAAAAATGTGACAAGATATTGGATATATCCATTTTTTGAAGAATAAATCTATTTTAGGTATTGGAGAGAAATACATTGAACCTGGACGGTTTTTAAAATAGAATGGAGTATCTATGAGTTAAGACAGTTGTGCCAGTTGGTTGTTGCCTGAATTGAAGCGTGTTATTGATGGGGGCAGATAAAATAGATTCAAAGTTAGGAAAAAATGGGAAATAGTAATATTATTATTGAGTACAATGAACCTGGACATGGAAGTGTGTGTGTTACTGGTTAGCTAGCTTAGCTTGTTTTTGACGGAGTGGGTGGGGAATTAGGTCCATTAGGGTCCACCTTCCCTTCACAATTCAACATAGTCTCCGGCACTTTTGGAATTTCGAAAATTGAAATAGTCCTTCCTAGGTTCAACTTGGAAAATTGAAATAGTCCTTCCTAGGTTCAACTTGGAAAATTGATGCATTTTCCAACTTCACATAGCAGCCAATGGTAGCCAAAAAATTAATATTACCTTCGTCCCAATATACTTCTTCCGATCCTTATTTAGTACTCCTTCTGGTCCTTATTATAAAAAGAGATTGACTTTTTAGATTCATGGAATGTAGGATGTATCTAGTTGATAATGTAGTCCAAATACATAAAACATTTCATGAATCTAAAAAGCAAAATTCTTCTTATAATAAAGATCGGAAGAAGTAGTTACGTAAAATGTTTTATGTATAAAATAAAAAGGGTTAAATATGTTTTTAGTCCCTATAAACAGTTGACTCTTCTACTTTTAGTCTCTCTAAAAAAAAATTCCACTTTTTGGTCCCTACAAAATTCTCTAACATGAATTTTGGTCCCTACTTTTAAGTCAACTCATGTATACTAATTAAAATTTGGAATTATGTATTGCAGTAATGTTTAGTATATTAAAAATTGAATTGATTTGCAAAATTTAAATTTTTTTAATTAGTGATGAATTAAATATGAATTTTTGAAGTGTTTGCGCTTAAAAATTCATAATTAATTCATCATTTGTTAAAAAATTATGAATTTTGGTTTGAGTAATTTTTATAATAGAATAAACATGATCACAAAAACTCGTTAAAAAATTTGAATCATACACATAGTTGAGTGAAAAACAGGACCAAAAATCATGATCGAAAATATTTTGAGGACCAAAAAGTGGGAAAAACTTTTAGAGGGACCAAAAGTAGAAGAGTCAGATATTTATATGGACTAAAAACATATTTAATCCAAATAAAAAATTTACATTTTTAGAATGTATCTAGACTATATTATAAAGTAATTACATCAAACATTCTATGAATTTAAAAAACAAATTTTTCTTATAATAAAGACCGGAGATAGTAATATTTATTTTGACTAAATAACACTATTTATTTATTTTGTTTTGCCTGTATTATTTAGTTATATATAGATGTAAATATTAACATATAATTTATTGTTTGTTTCGTTTTGATGAGTATTATCAAAATTTTATAATTTTTACTAATAAATAAGTAAATATATTAGCAATTAAAATTGTGTGTTAGCATACGTGCAGTGGTCAAAATGAATCTTATATTTTGAGACGAAGTTAGTAATCTATATTTTTATTTTGCTTTCACCATATGATTCTTAGGAGAAAGAGTCCTACAAGTTCAGGGTTCGGGCGAGTTATGTCATTGAATTGATCTAGTCTTCTCCTAAATACAGTTGCGGGAAATCGAACCGCCTCCATGTCAAATCTAGCGTCAATCACCACTAAATACATTAGTTATTTAATATATCTAAAAAGTCAGTTTTACTTATAATAAAGACCAGAGAGAGTAGAATTTACTTTTTTTTTGGTAAGTTTTAATATTATTTAGAGGCTTACATATTGTTTGGTTCTAAAAAAATGAGCGGATGGAAAATATTGAAGATAAAAAATTTATTAAAAAATGTGCTTATATTGTTTGGTTGCTGCATAAAGAAAGAAAGTAAGTTTAATTTTGGTGGTTCTTATGCCCGAAAAATTGAGAAGAAAGTTGGTAGCTTGACTCTATTCATGCAAAAGATAAAATAATCTTATTTTTTTATTATTTGTTACATCATATAATTTAAACATGTAGGTATTTTAATCATCTGCTAAATATGTATCTTTCTTTTTTCTTACTTTTTATTCACTTTCACTTGTATCAAAAAACTAAAAAATCATCTCACTTTTTTCTTCCTTTCTTTCCTTTTGACAATCTTTTCTTTCAATTTTTTTTCCAATTATTTTCTACTATCATCCAAACAAAACTTTAAATTTTGTATATCTACAAGAGTTTTTCTTAAAGCTTGTTTGGTTTGAAAAGAAGGTGGTTGTGAAGTTACTACATCAATGTCAGAGGAATCAAAATCACTGTGGTTAACCCCCACCTCTGCTCCAACTCAGCAGAAGAGATTGTCACCATTCACCAACATGTGATCTTGTGGCAATTGAGATTTCAGAGTATCCCTTGAGATTGACACCTATTATTAGCCACAAGATGAAACCAGTTAAATGCACAACAAAACAAAGTTACCCTCTAATTTACAGCCATTTTCCACCGACACTGATTAGTTTTTTTAAATAGTTCAAATGTCGGTGGTTAATTTGTTATGGGAAGAAAAAAATCTATTAGTCACAAGGATCATACAGTGTACCTTCTTTTTTCTTCAATTGAATCCCTGTTTTTAAGATAGGCAACTCTGAGATACTCTTTAAATAAAAAGTTTCTTTAAATAGAATATTTAACGAGTGCTTCGGGTACTCATTACGATATTCTTTTAAGTCAACATATATTCTCATATAAATTACAGGTTATACATTAGATGTAAAAGGTTTAGTATTTTTGGATAATGGTAGTCAAACAACATCCATGCAATATTATTGTCATGACTCATCACGTTCAAATCGTCCAATTGCATCCTCAGTGAACATCTTCTTTAACTTTTCAATGATATCTTCAATCATTTTAAACAAAAGTTGAGTTTCTAGGCCTTTTATCTTGATCAATCTATTAACCATATTGCTCAACAAATTTGGATATATATAGAAGCTTTATAAAGATCTTCCTCCTTGCTCGAGACTTTCATTACCGTAATGGACAGGACCAGGTGATCAACATATGACAAACTTGTCATTGTCTCAAAAAACAGAGAAATTATTTTGATCTTGGCTCTTGAATTAGGATTATTTATATCAAAGCCTTATTTCTCGCGTAACAATTCCGTGTGGCGATGAATTTCTAAAGCTAGCTTTGCTTAAATCGTGCATTTAATGTGGCCTATTCAAAGTGCGCGCTTAAATTGTTCGTTTTCCAGCTTTGCATAAATCGCGATATTCTGTCCGTGAACATTTCATACATACGCATGCAACTCCCAATGTAACAATTCGTGCCCCAACAAAGAAAGCAAATGAAAGAGAAAGAATAGTCAAAACCATGCATATAAAAAGCAAAGATCTGGTACAAATGTTATCCATCCAAATCAAGTTTTTCAGTTGATCAACCAATTCATAGGTTAAACTTCATTAGGGAAAAGGGAAAGTTTTGGAAGAGTGCACATTTCCAAGAGGACGAACTCAGAAAATTAATTGTGAACATCTTATATAGGCTTGATCTTGAAGTGAAGTGAAATAAGCTGGATGACAAAAGACCTCAAATCCTGCCAAAGAATTTACAATTTATAGGAATAAACGAAGACATTATCTGACATAAAACAAATCTAGCAAGTTTAGGTTCATGCAATGGTAATGACTAATGTAAGTTGCTAGGCAAGTTTAGGCCCCGTTTACTTTGTTCAAACATTTTCTATATTATTACCTCCTTGTTAGTGAGTAAAATTAACATAAAACTAAGCAAGTGAAAAAAGAAAATGCTTACGCAAAGTAATTAACATGGTCTTATATACAGTTTCTTTATTAAGTTAAGTGCTCATTTATTAATTCTCATAGTCCCTAATGAGTTAGTTATAAAGAAGTATTTCTGCTTAGTTGGTAAATATTGACATGCTTAAATTTCAAAGAAAATTCTGAAATACAGTATGCTATACCTAATCAATCTTCTATAATACTACATTGTGGATTTCTTTCTGTTGTTCCCATATTCCTACTTCAATTGCACTGCTATGCTAAAACTGAGCGAGAGAATGCAATTTTTTTCAAGGATGGACAGGATCAACTTATGCCTACTTAGTTATCAACTTATCAATATGTTCAATGTTCAGCATAATCAGAGAGGTAAGGTAAGAAAGCAGCATTTCACAAATCACAAATAATAAACAGATAAAACAGAAGATCCAACAAAGAAATTCATCGAAACAATCAACCTAAACCAAACGAAAATTCATTGAAACAATCAATGAGGTCAATCACCTGAACAAGCCAGTGAAAGCTCGCAAGCCCTTCAGGATCTGCACTGTTCTTAACATCCGCAATAGCCCCAATCTTGGTTGTGGCGAAGGAGATATGCTCATTCCCCATCACAATCTCAAGCTCCTGACTCCCTACTATATCGGGTTCTGGCCAATTGCTATCATCTTCCTTCATAATCTAAACATAGAAGCCAACACCAACCAATCAAAAAAGGAATTAATAAATGTAGCTACGAACCGAATTAGCATATTATAGAATGAGAAAGTTAGTGTTTGTAACCTGGCTCTCAGAAACAATACGACGACACTCGCGAATAACAGCAGGAGAGACATAAACCTCCTTGCGAATCATGGTGTCATTTTTGTAATTGGAGTTGTTAGCATATTTAAGCTTGCCATCCTCATTGAACTCAAACTCAAAGAATTCATGACCGAACTTACCCTTATGTCCAACATGGTATCTCACGTAGAACTCTCCATTCTCTTCTTCGCTTCCCATTTCACAAAAACAAACTGCCACAAACAAAATCAGCAGTGTTTTAAAAACCGGCAAGGTCTTCGACTCGGCTGACTAGCTAGTCAGAGAACTAGTCAAACCATTGATTCAATCACTACATTAAACTAGATGACTCCGTCCAATAACTATCTCTATAACAAAATTATATATAGATATTAAACCGAATGAATCATCTCTACAAAAATTATAAAGAAACTCATGACCCCCAAAAAATGTATAAAAGTGTATTACTATAATAGGATCAAAGAAACTTTTTGTAAAATCATGCATCATTAACAAGCTTACAAATATGATCATCATCTCCGATCACAAGCCAGTATTTCTCTACGGAAAATCCCTCAAAATCCATTGATGATACATACAGATTTAGATACTAACGTGTGTGGCAAGCATAGATAGATATAAAGCGATCTACTAGCTAAAAACCACATAATTAGGAAATGAAAAGTAAAAATGTTAAAATACTAACAGAGTGGATGAGATAAAAGACAAGGAGATTGATTGAACACCATTTTTATCAACAATTACGTACGACTTCACTTGTAGCCAGCTTCAATCAAATACTAATAATAAATAGAGTGCACATTTCTTGTGAAGCAAAAACAACTCCTTCACATAATCATAACAAAACAATTGTTACGTACCTGCGAACGAGGGTGGGACGAAGGAGTGTGCGGCGGCAAGTCAACGCCGCAACGGAGGGTGACACACAAAAGGAGGCGGCGCTACAGTGAGTAAGGGCTCAAATTTCGATGCTGTCAAATTTGTTTTCTTTATACTAGACGACAAAAGTTGTCTGAATGTAGAGAGAACAAAGTCAAGTCAAAGATACGGGTTGGGTGACGTTGGTGGGCCTAAGCCCACAGTGGTTTTGTCTCTGTTTGTTTTTTTAAATTATATTTCCATAGTGTTTTCAATTCAAGAAAATAGTCTCTGCATTTCAGTAGTGAATAATTTCGTTTCGACAAAAAAAATTTGTATGTGTGTCAAAAAATAATATATTTAATTCAATTGATATGTGGTCACAAAAAATAATATATTTGGTTACCAACGTGACAATTAACAACATGATAACGGTTCAAATTAATAAAAAAACTAAGTGTATGTTTGATATTACATAGAGAAGTGTTTCTTAGAGTACATTTTCATAATCATGGGTGGTATATAGGTTGTTCAGGTCCTGGAGGGATGCAACACATATTAAAGGGAAAAAATTGATAACAAGGAGTTTGATATTAACTTTGTGGTTGTATTTCATATTAAACACAACCATATTTGATATGAGATTTCTGTTATGAGTAGCGATGAGTTTCTGTCATATTTGGCCACAATTATAAATAACTTTCATTTTTTAGAAACATTCAATAACTAAATAACTAATGTAAGTCTCCGCAGCACTAACTAACATGAACACCAAAAACAAGGTCTCCAGTCAAATCAACATGAGACATCGTCATCAAGAGAATGATCTCGCATGGAGTATATATGTACAACTACCAGTCCTGATTAAAAAAATTGTTTCGTACTGAACTGATGAAACAACAAACAGCACACCTATAGTTTCCTACATCCAACCTCGTTTTTTGTGAGTTGGGATGGAACCTCCTCACCATCAACAAGAATTGCAGTTTAACAACCTGCACAAAAAGCCCACACTATTCATTCACATAAAATGTGTTTACCAAATAAAAAAGACAATCAACATTTATTATCAGTTGATGTGGTAGAATTTCTGACCTTTAATATACCATCTTTTGAATTGAGAATTGGCCGGATATAACTCATTTTTACAAAATCAATTTTAGGTGATAGTTACCGTCAATTATAAACATATATTAAGGTCATATTGTGATTGATGTAGTATTTTTTAACACGTACACTCGCGTCTAGTACTATTAGACTTGGCGCGTAAATATAAATAGTAAATGACACTATTAAAAACCTAATAATAAGCAGTCCAACGAATTATGAATATAATCTCATATCATTTTAGAATTGAGAATTTAATATAACTTATCATTACAAAACAGACTTATAAAGTAAATATTGTTCTCATTTATAAATTTAATCAATTCATCTTGTGATGTATAACTTTTTAACATGCCATACTACTAAATTTTTTAACTAGTTTATGATGCAAAATTTTATATTTTGTTTTTTTTCTGGAAAGACCACATCAAGCTAAATTGATAATTTCCTTTACTTTTTAGTCTTTAGCTTGCTTTTTGTTTCTCTTTTGACCAGCTTTTTCAAAGTAGAACAACATTATTTCGAAGTCAAGGAAATCTATTATAAATCATTGAGCCTAAAGTTTTGATAAGCATTAATAATAATGCCATCTTTTTGAATTGTTTGTCTTCAAAGTTCTTTTTCATCATTATCATTATTTTCATAACATCAATTGAAACTGAAAATGTTATTGTTTCTTTATTAGTTAACTTTAATTACAATATTGTCTTTTATTTTTTATTTTTTTGGAATAGACATAGAACAAATGATAAGATTATTATAAACTCATTCACACAAAACAACGGAGTGCCGAGAAATTAAATTTTGATCATGGCTGTCCGACTAATGTGATTTATTTTATATATGTATATAGTATGTTATTGTTTTAGTAATGATTTTGTTTTAGTTTTTTCTTAGAACAGATTTTGTAATTTAGTTGTTGTTGAGTCTTTTGCATTTCTTCATTATTTATTTCCAACTTTTTTTTCCATTGCTTTAATTTCCTGCCTTTGATTATTTTTTAAACAGAAAATGTTTTTTTTTTCAGCACTTTAATTACGATTTTTATATAAAGATGGACCCTTGACATTTTTGAGTATAAAAATGGGATAACACACACACAAATCACTAGCCTGCAATAAAAGGCAATACACCTATCTAGACTATGGTAGCCCAAGAAATTTGGAGGGTTTTCTTTCAAATGGTTAGCTTTCAGAGAATGACGTACTGAGATTAATAGATTTTAATGAATATAAATTTTATAAAATACATCGTTGAATGAAAAATTAATATCATATATATAAATTATTTGTGTAAAATTTTTTAAAAAAATAATAAATTATTTGATATGTTGTTGAGACACATCAAAATTAGCGGTTTATGTGATTTTTTTAAATGCCGTTAATCTTTATATGTCTCAATAGCATAACAAATAATTTTAGATTTGTTTGAAATTTTACACAAATAATTTAAATGGTATAAATTTTCAATTCAACAGTGAAGCTTCCGCAACAAACACCAAATGTATCTCAATATAAATTGTTGTGAGGCCACAAGAAGGGTTGCTTGCAAAGAAAAATGCTCTATCATAGAAATTATTGTGGAAACATCCACAAAAAAATATGGGAAGTTTCCACAACAAACACTAAATGGGGTCTATGATAGATTTGTTAGATAATTAACAAGATTCTGATATCATATATTAGAATTTATGAGGCTTATATTCAACCACAATTTCTCATATTTAGGTCACTTGTTATTGTTAATTCACGTTTCAGCTTATTTAGTTCTGGACGTGACAGGTGTTAGAAGTCCTACATTAGTTAAAGTAGTACAAACATCAACTCTCAAGTTAGCTTTTATATTTGAATATAAGCCTCCAAATTTTAATACTAAATGGTTAATCTCTAAATTCAATCTATAATCAGAGTAAAAAATTAAACTTTTGACTATTTAACCTAAGAGATTTAAGACTCTTACCACTTAAACAAACTTATCGTTCCATAACAAAATATTATTATTATTATTATTATTATTATTATTATTATTATTATTATTATTACAAGATGCACTAACATGCCATGAAGAAAGAAATAAGTTGTGAACAAAACGCCTCTCCAAACATAGTAATTGGCCAATTAAAGAATTATGAGAGAGTGATTTTGAAGAGTGAACGCACTTGCCAATTGCATGCCATTCCCGTGGTTGTGAACAAAACAAACATGACATGAGTGAGGCAAGACAAAGTTTATTTGTGTGCATGCAAGCTGGTATTGGCTATGGCCTATGTGCCATGGGACCCTCTCCCTTATCTCCTTAATTGATTTTCTTCTCTCAAGTATTGTATTACTGCTACTAGTAGATAGATATAGACATATCATATTACAATGCGCCTTGTCAAGATCGCACTACTCATCTAGTGGTTACCTTATTTTAGTTGAATTTTTTTATATCAACATGCATAACCAAGAATCGAGTTTTTTAAATACGTGATTATGAATTTGATCTTTGAGATAGATACAGGTAAAAATAATCAATTAAAATATATCAAGCTAACTTTTAAATGAGTTTTTGTATTTTAAATGAATAGGGGATATAAAGTTTGTTTGATAGTTAGAGTGGATAGAACTTACCAAAAAAATAGTTAGAGTGGATAGTTATTAAAAAGTGGAATAAAAAAAAATTAGGGTTCAACTCCGTCCATTTCTATTAATATTTTTTTTGAAGAATATATGTAGTTTTGGATTACCTATGATAAAATGTGGATAATCTACACACCACTCAATGAATAGTCCCATCATAAATTTGTAAGTGAAATAAAAATAAATTTACGAGTACCACTTATAAATTTACACATATTGTGATTAATTTTTATCGAATGTATTTGATAGATTATTTACTATTTTTAACACAGCATAGATCTCACCTACTAAAAATTACTATTAAATTAGTTTACATAATGCTAGTTGCTAGGGGTGTCTGTTTTCCCCTAGGGGCGCTGTAGTTTTTGTTTTGTAGGACTTTTCCCTTTTTATCTAAAAAAATTAGTAAATTACTATTAATTTATTGACATTAATTAAAAAATATAGAGAAGTCAAAATATTTTTTTTGTTAAATACTGTAGTTTACTAGTAATTAAACTCATACACTTTGGTTGGAGAGAAATAGAGAAGAGAGAAATTGAAACACGGAAATCAATGCATGTATTTGGATTATAAAAGAGGTCAAATACATGCATTGAAATCCGTGTTTCAATTTCTCTCTTCTTCATTTCTCTCCAGCCAAACAGGCCCTCAAGTATATAAAAATATAGAATTAAAGCAATTATTTATTTCAACCCCGTGTTTAAAAAAAAATTGAAATCACTTGATGTCATAACTAGGGTTGGGAATAGGTCAGGCTCGCCTACAGGGTTCTACGGCCTAGCCTACATAGGCTCAAGCTAGGCCGACCTATTTACTAAAAAGGTCAGGCTTAGACTTTAAAAATAGTCTATTTTATTTAAATAGGTCAGGCTCTTAAGCTTTAAAAAAAGCCTAATAGGCCGGCATATATATATATATATATATATATATATAAAAAATTGTTTTTTTTACATATAAAAATATACATAACTATTAAAACTTACTTTTATATCCTATAGTTATAATTTATAAAGATAAAATAAACAATAATTTAAGACATATAAAATTGGTTGTGATTATATTTTAACCTATTTAAAAAAAAAGGAAATATAGAATATATAAAAAGTTTTTATGTAATGTAGACTTTTAAATAGGCTATATTAAGAATTTAAAAAAAATATAAACTATAATATAAAAAAATAAAAAATTGAAAATTTTATGTGATGTAGGCTTTTATATAGGCTTTAAGGTCAGGCCAGGCTGTTAAATAGGTCAAGCCATACTAAAAAAGTTAACTTTAAATAGGCCAAAGACCAGATTTAGGCCTAACAAAATTTCGTAGGCCAGGCTCAAGCCTACCAAAGTCTGGCCTGGCCTGACTTATTCCCATTCCTAGTCATAACTCGTCCGAGTCAGAATAAACCGATGAAAACAAAAAAAAGGCTTAAATACGTATATGGTATAAGTATAACTAGGCTTAAATATACTTTTGATCCTCTAAGTATTTTTAAGGTTTCACTTTCGTCCTTTAACTATTTTTCATTCTGTTTTGGTCCTTTAACTTTTATTTTGTTAACCTACTTGGTCCTAACTGTTAAAAAAATGTCAAAAAAGAGAGGTAGAAGCCTCTAATGAGAAAACATACATCAGATTTGGATTCAGCGTAAATCATGAGAGGTTTTGGAGTATCGTTTCGTAAGTTTTCGTGACTGGAAAGATCACCGGTGATGTGGATGGAGACAGTGATGGAGGAAGCTCCGTACGCGGTGAAGAAGAAGGTCTCTGGCCACGTGGCGTTTTTCTATTGGATCTCACACCAAAGTCATCAAGTCCCTAAGTGTCACGTACGCAAAATTAACGTTTTTGACATTTTTCTAACGATAATTAGGACCAAATAAATTAACATAATTAAAGGATCAGAACGAAACAAAAAATAATAAAGGACCAAAATGAAACCTTAAGAATGTTTAAATGATCAAAAATATATTTAAACCGTATAACTATCAATGAGAGGTACGTACACTTACATACAAAAAGCCAAAATGATTTATGCATGGTTTGACAAGATAAAATCACGTTTCGGTAGCATCTCGCATGCATTATTCTATCCATATTTGAATGACAGTTACTATTTTACTCCTTAGATTCTCAATAATTTATCAAGGAATAAAAAGATATATCGATTTGCCTAAGATCCTCTTTAAAAAGTTGTCAGATGTGTAACAAGAACATTTCTTCATTCTTACTAAAAAAAAGTTAATTAGAACAATAATTTTTTTTAATCAAATTACAATTTACTAACAATTGGTACTGTATATATTTGTTAAAACTAATTCAACAGAACATTTATTTCTAATTCTCTATCCCACGCTCTTCCTATTACATTACCAAATTATTACATCATTATCTTATCTCTTTTTCTAAAAAAGTGTATACACATATTAGTGCCTATAAGTACTACATGATAGATATATAAAGTAATTCATAGCGTGTTATTATGGATATTGGTTATCTTCAAAAGAAATAATTCATTATATGTCACTTTATAATTTGTAAAAGAGAAAATAGAATATGTACTGATCGGTAGTATAAAAAATTACAATTATTAATTATGTATAGTAATCCGTTTGTCAAAAAAAAATTATGTATAGTAATCCGTTTGTCAAAATAAAATTATGTATAGTAATCCGCTAAATTAATCATCAAAATATTTAAAATTAGTTGTATGATATAATAGATCGATAGTTTTTTTATTATTAAATTTATGTGAGAATTTAATAGTATTTTATCACTTCGTTTACACAAAAAGAAAATCAAAAATATATTTTTTGTATAATCTTAAAATTAATTAATCAATTGTCTCTAACTTAATGCAACTTTTTTTTACGCAGAAACATTTTATTTAAAGCTTAAGTATCATTTTTGTCTCTGTATATGCACGAATTTTTGGTTTTAATTCTTGTAGATTTTTGTTCTAAGTCTCTGAATCAATCAATTGTTTTGCTTTTAGTCCTTAAAACAAAAATCAGCAGAAAAATTCGTAGAAAAGTCTGTAGAAAACTTGCGAATTTTTCTGCAGATATTTACTTTAGGGACAAAAAGCAAAGCATTTGATTGATTCGAGAATTTATTTATAACAAAAATCAATACATAGATTAAAACCAAAATTTTGCGTACATAAATTGACAAAAATGATTCTACCTCCGTTTCTTATTATAATAGATAAATGTACTCTTTAGATTTATTAAAAAATAGACAAATACATTAATTTTTTAATAATTCAGAAATTATATTTATCTCTTATAATAAGAAACGGAGGTCGTTAGTACAAACTTTTTTTAAAAACAACAAGTAAAGGGAATATGGACAAAGGTGGCCCCATAGTATTATAAGCTAGATTATATAAATCAAGTTAATAATTTACCGAAAAAAGTAAGGGTGTCTTTCTTTTTGAAATTTGATTTTGATATAGACTGAACCGAGATTTGAACATGTCCACATTCATTCTTTCTTAATGTGTATATAAACCAAGCATGGCACTACCAAGTTATTGGAATATCAAACTTCCACTGAGATTAATTACTATATAGTGCAAGCATAATAATATTATACCTTAAGATAAGGATTTGATCTCACACGCGTAGTTGATCAGATATGGAATGGAAGAAGTGTTATTTGGATGTGATATTGGTACCATTAGGAATTCTATTAACCATTGGTTACCATGCTTGGCTTTGGTACAATGTTCGAACTCATCCACACACAACTATCATTGCCATCAATGCCAGTGGCAGACGGAATTGGGTTGATGCCATGATGAAGGTACGCTACATATATACATATATCGCACATTTTTATTTTTATTTTTATCAAAGACGTTAACAATATATTGGGATCGAATGATTAATGAGTTTTATCAAAGTCTAAAATAAACAATTTATTAAACTTAGTAAATTTTAATAACATATTATATTTTATTCTCTAGCAATTTTCTATTATTATATAACGACATTTATTTTGTAATGAAAAAAATTACTTTATATTAAAAATAGTAAGATTAAATTTTTAAATTTTTTACATTAGATTGACTTAATTCCAAGTCCAATAATTGATAAAACAACCATTATCTTAAAAGTTTATGCTGAAGAGATCAGAGATCTAACTAGTTTTTAGTTAATTTGAGCTTCATTTATTAGGGATGAGGATAATAAAAGTACCAATATTGTCTGCCGTGTTTACACACAAACCAAGATGCCATATCAGGTGGCTTATCGATATTTTGTTTCTATCAAAGTTGCCAAACTCAACTACGTTTCCTCTGTCCAACCACGGTGCTTTTATTCCACATAGGATTAAAAGAATACAGTAGAAAATTTTAATTTTGTTCCAATAATGAGATATATTTTGGGGTTTAGTGGGACCCATTTTATAATGTTGGATAAGTGTTATGGATAATTAAAAATTAAAATATAGTTGAGTAGTTTAAATAATTTGAATATGTGAAATAATATAATATATTAAGTTAAACTTATTTATGTGCCCGTTTGTTATAGCTTTTTTTTTAAAATAATCACTTATTTAAAAAAAATAATCACTTTTAAGAAAATAACATTTGTTTGTTATAGCTTTTAAAAACTGCTAAAAATAATCAGAATCTGAAAATAATCTAAAAACTGTTAAAAATCTAAAGTTGATATTAGTAGTTTATTTTTATAGATTTTTTTTAGAGGAAAGAGAAAACAAGTGTCAAAAAATTTTAGACAAAAATATCCCTAAATTTATTCTAATATTCCAATAATATCTAGTTTAAAATTTATAGGATTAATTTGTTAATTATAGAAGATAAGATTTATAGGATTAGTTTTTTTACCAAAAAGAAAAAGAAGATAAGATTTAAAAATTTGTTTTCTTTGTAGCTTTATATATAGAGTTATATGGTTATAATGAAAAACAATAACTTGAGTATTATTCATATAACAACATATTTAAAAATCACTTTATTCTAATATTTGTCCTTTATAGTAATTTTATGATACAAAATCACTTTTATATAGTTGCATCCAAACAAGTTAAAGATTATTTTTTTATAAAAAATAATTTTTTTATAGGTAAACAAACACAAAATAGCTTCTGATTTTTTGTAAAATCTCTAAAATATAATCTCTAAATTATTTAGTGTCAAAATCACTTATTTTTTAATATGTAACAAACAGGCCCCCTAAATTACCCACATGAATAACATTGATGTGGATCTTTTAAGTATCCTCACATATGATATATACTAGTAAAAAGTATATTAAATTTTATTTTTGAATTAAAGAATATTAAAATTTGTGTAGTTAAAGTTTTAAAAATATAAAATATGTTGTTTTCAATATAAAATTATGCTATACTTTTTTTGTATAATGAAATTATGCTATAGCTTATTTCATGTGATGAGTAATATTTATATTTAAGTAATATGATATTTTATTAACTTTTTTAATAATTATATTTTAGTATTCTTAGTAATTTAGCTTTTAGTTGTTATAACTTATAAAGTAGAAAACCTATGATTATGACCATGGAAATGTGGCATGCTTATTCTCCATATATAGTTACAGGAAAAGATATACGTGTCCGTTTATTTTTCACAGCTAAAGTCTATATAGAAATAAAAACGTTATGTTTAGTTGATAGTTGCATGAACGTTAGATTTATAAAATCTGAATTTAAGTACAATTTTTTTCACTTCATCATCATCATAATACACAATTTTTTTCACTTTATATGATTCTAACCACTAAATTATTCAACTAAAAATATAGAAACTAAATATACATTTTTTTTTTTTGTAATATACATAGTATAACTGTAATGAATAATATAAGATGAGCCCAATAATATATTTATTAGGTCAAAGTTCAATCTAGAGTATAAGTCATCATAAGAGTTTCTATGACCTTCTTTTAGTATAATGAGTTTGTAGAATGTTCTAGATAAGCTTTAAGTAGAATATGCTAAGGAATATGCCTTTTTATAGGTTATATATAGATGAGTTCTCAATATAATAATCATCAATCAAATCAATGAAATATTAATCTTTAGTTTTTATCTTTTCTTTAGGAGGTTTCTCTACCTTCAAAGTTAGAGTAAATTAATAAACATCTCAAAAGATGTTCATTATAGTAACTTATTTAATTTCATAACTTATTTAATACATACATGTCACCCTATATATATTCTTCACACTTATTTTGCGTGATAAAACTTTTGGAATTTTGTACTCCAATAATATTGTCACCTAATTATTTACAAATCTATTAGATCTCATGTACCAAAAACATTAATGTATCATATCCCAAACAGGATTTTTTTAAAAAGAAGTCTATGCAAATATGTCATTATGGTCGACCGGCAGGACCTACGTCCTTATATTCCATGAAGATTGGGGTGGTAAAAAGGGGACAACCTGCCTACTCCTCCCTTCCTCATAAATCAGTCTAGGTGAATTAATAGGACTTTGTTTAATTAACAAAGTGGATATATAATGATATTCTTATCCAAATTAAAGTGGTGGCCGGCGTCCCCTATGTCGAACGTTATTATGATTAGAGTTTGAAGTTCGAACTTCAATTACGCCATTTGTGTCTGTGAATTTAAAAAATTTCAATTATGATTGTTATTTTGTCTAACTATAAAGAATTACTAATATATATAATATAATGATTACAATAAAAACAATAATAATAATAATAATCCAAAAGTACTGATAAATATTTTGGCAGGACAATGAGAAGAAAAACATCTTAGCTGTTCAAACACTAAGGAACACACTAATGGGTTCAACTCTAATGGCCACAACCTCTATTCTCCTATGTTCAGGCTTAGCAGCAATATTAAGCAGCACCTACAGTGTTAAAAAGCCACTCAACGACACAGTTTATGGAGCACATGGAGAATTCATGGAAGCACTTAAATATGTCACACTTCTCACTATTTTCTTATTTTCATTCTTTTGTCACTCTTTATCCATAAGGTTTATAAATCAAGTGAACATCCTTATCAACACACCACAGGATTCAATGTCATTGGTCACTCCATCATATGTTAATGATATATTGGAGAGAGGATTCACTTTAAACACTGTTGGAAATAGACTCTTCTATTCAGCACTTCCTTTGTTGCTATGGATATTTGGCCCTGTTTTGGTTTTTCTCTGCTCTCTCACTATGGTTCCTTTGCTTTATAATCTTGACTTTGTCCTCACTAAGGGAAAGATGGACCCAAATGAGAATAGGGATTTTGTTTGAGTTTAACTTTTATGTTTGTTTGTCAAACAAAAAAACTTCTAATGTTTCATTGGTCTTTTTTTCAATGATTAGAAATGAATGTATGTGTAATGTGATCTTCTCATTGTAACAATGTTTTAGAGAAGAATTTGACTATGTTCATCAATAACAAGGATTGTGAATGCAATTACAAATCATTTATCTAGCTATTATGCATTGTCTTATTTGCAATATTTTTTTAGTCCCACCAATATCCTGTCCACTTAACTGATTAATCCAATTCGGAATAAATTTTGATATTAAATGGTATAATCTTAAGCGAAGTTGCAGGAATCAAATCATAATCTTCTCTACCAAATTTATATCAATTACTACTAGACCAACCAATGTTTAAGATTTGCATTTTTTTTTGTTTTTACCAGTTTAATCAATTATTTGTAATATTTATTTATTTATATTATTTGTCTATTTATATTATCAATAAAACATGAATTACTTTTAGCTTAAATAATTAATTAGTCATGTAAGTTTATGTGTTTTTTGTTTTAGTCACTGAATGTTATTTTTTGTAAAATTCATTCTTGAATGTTAAAAATCATTTTAATTTTAGTCTCTAAAGATAAAATCCGTAGAAAAATTCAAAGAAAAATTTTCAAAAAAAAAAGAACGGAGGTAGTATCATAATCCCTACTAAAATTTTAATATATAAAAAATTCATATTTAATTTATATCATGTTAAAAAATTCTAAATTTTAATAAATAAACGTTATATGATATTTTAAAATTTCAAGATAAAAATTACGAAAATCAAGATTTTAAAAATATATTTAACCAATTAAAATTCAACTAAACATATTTTTAATTAAAATATTTTCCTCCGATCTCTTGTCTTATTTTCTTTAAAATCCCTACCCTCCCGCCCGAGTCCGGGAACAAATAAATAGACATAAGAAGAGACCGGAGGGATTGCGGAGACGGTTCAAAGAGAGTAGCAAACGAGTAGCCAAAAAACAATAATAATAATAATAATAATAATAATAATAATAATAATAATAATAGATATGAAAATCGTTCGTAAAGACCACCTTGTCCGCAATGGACCTGGAAGCGTTAAGGTTCGTTCGTTCAATTTTCACACAATAATTCAATTCAATTCAGTTACAAACAAAATTTGTTACTTTGATTCACAGATGGTTCCAGTTGATTCAGATGATTTATGGTATGCATATAACTTGATAGCTCCTGGAGATTCTATCATGGCGGTTACTATCAGGAAGGTTCTTAGAGAAACTGCTAATGGTGGAAGAGATGCTCAACGTGTTAAACTTCAATTGGAAATTAAAGTTGAAGAAGATGTATGTACTTGTTTTATTCGCGCCTGAGTGTATGTATTTTTGTTTTGATTTAATTTGTATGTATTGATGGTGTAAAACTTTTTTATGCATGCATATTGATAGAGTAGTGTCTTATTGGGTGCGTTTGATTTGGTAAAAAAAAGAAGGGATTGGACAAGACAACTTCAAGTTGTACATTTTTGCTACCAAACATCGTACAAGATAATTTGTTGACCTTAAATGTTTGTCCTTGTCTTGTACTGTTCTGCCCAGTATTTATATTTTGCAATCAAACACACTCATTGTGATTTAATTAGATGCGTGTGTTAAAGTGCTTTACTTTATGTGCATAGAAATTGATATATCTTTATGAATTTAGTTTATATACACTGACAGTCTAAATAGTGTAATATTTTTTATACGTGCATCCGATTAAATCATGACATGTAGATATTTTTGAAGATTGTTTAGGAACTTACTTATAAAAGTGGCATTACAGTGTGATTTGATTGGATACATGTGTATGTAAAAATGTTTTACACTATCAGGGCATAACAATTAAACTCTATTTTTATTATGTAGTAATAATTGGGTTTGAAGTGACTTTTTGAGGTTTGTTTTGACTTTGTGTGTTTTTTGGTTGAAGGGTGTGGATTATGACAAAGAAGGTGCGGTTTTGCGTGTTCGGGGAAAGAATATTCTAGAGAATGAACATGTCAAGGTATTTAGTTAGTTGGTTAGTTAGTTTAACAGGAACTGTCAGTCTCAGTTTCAACTGATGGATTTGACTTCTTATATTTGATTGTTTGCTGCAGATAGGAGCATTTCATACTTTAGAACTTGAGTTACAGCGACCTTTTGAGATCAGGAAGGTAATTGTTATGATTCTTACTCTTCTCTATCGTGTTGTTAAATCGTGTTGTTAAATTACTTATGTGCTTAGCGTTCATATAAACTAGATCTTTTACTTAGATATATTATTTTGGTTAGAATTATGAAAGTAATTTAAAGAATAATATCTCAATTTGGGTGTTTGGGATTTATTTTTCCTTTTCAAATAATCATGGTTACTGACCGATCGCGTTTTTCCTTTTGTAGGATGTCTGGGATTCTTATGCTTTGGAGGTACTCCACCAGGCGTCTGGTATGTTATCGGTTACCCGATGAATCTGTCAATTTTATATTAGGCGTTTATATTAAAATGTGGTTGCGGGAATCATGGGAAATTATGGATATGCTATTTTATGTAATATCTTCAACCCTGCACCCATTTAAAGTAGGTAAAATGGTGGAAAATTGAAGTAATTAAGTAAATGCTTTATGTAGAACATTCCTATGTAGTCAATGGCGCCGCTATAGCGGTATTGCGTAGCGGCAGACCCCTCTCCGCCACGCCATAGAGCCGCAAACTACTATTTAGAGAAGTAGGAATAGCGGCCGCGAAAAGCAGTGAAATAGCGGCGCCGTAGCGGCGCAATAGCGGTTCGGTAGCGTTTTTTGGCGGCTATTGTGATTTAGGGGGAAAAAAAAATGATAAAAACCTAAATTTTTTGTAATTATTTCTCTAAGTTAGAGGTATTTAGGTCTTTTTTGCACACCTTGGTTGCCCTAACTTGTGAATATCACTTGATATCACACACACACTGAAACACGATTTCCATCTTGCTCCTTCTCTAAATCGGTTGGAAATCATGGAATGCTACTTAGTCTTTATTAAGAACTTATTTTTAGGGAAACGACAAAGTTTTATTATGAATATTAAGTATGAATGTCGTTTGATTTTGGGTATTTTTCTATTTTTTAGTATTTATGTATGTTGTTGAAGTTTATGTTTAATTTGTACATGATTTTTATGTATTCACTAGTATACCGCCATAGCATTTACCGCTTTACTGCTATAGCATTTTTGAGGGTCGGCGCTACGCGCCACTATCCGAGATTAACTACAACTGCATTCATATTTAGTAAGCTAAATGGAAGTCATAATCCTCATCTGGTCGGCTTGCAATATGATCGTTGGTGTAAATAATGTAGAATCACAATCATATTTGGTAAAGGAAAATTCAATGTTTACTTTTCAGATCCTGGTGCAAGTGCTGATCTAGCTGTGGTGTTGATGGAAGAAGGATTAGCCCATATCCTCCTTATTGGTAGAAGGTATTAATAACATTCATTAAATAAGATTCATTTATCATTTTTATATTAAGATGATATTTAGACTACTTGGTCAACATTCGATAGAGTAGTAGGATTGTTGGAGTCAGGTGTGTTTGATTTATATGGGGAACTACTAACCATTCGATAATATAACAGTATGACTGTCACTTTCAATACTTGTTCTTCTTGTTGATGTTCGAGTTGAATTTTAACTTGTAATTATGTCATTGCGATGTATTTATTCATCATATTATGACTGATATCACAGTATGACTGTTACTCGTTTACGGATAAAAGCTTCAATTCCTCGCAAGCATGGGGCTGCTATTGCTGGTTATGAGAGAGTATGTTCTCTGTCCGCCTCTCTTTTTAAATGATACATAGTTACATACATACGTCTGTAAATGAATTCTATAAAATGACTATTCCAATTCTAAAGCATCCTCCTCCTTTTTGTAGGCTTTGAATAAATTCTTCGAGAATGTTTTACAGGTAATTTCTTCCCTAGGACTTGTTCATACTTAGCTTTTATTCTCAGTGTTGATATATATATTCCACATATAAACTTGAAAAATGGGTTTGTTATGATTTATAGAACTTATTTTTCAATACAATGGAATTTGTTCAATTTAAAGAATCTGTGCTAATGATATGCTGCGAATTCATGTACTCCTCAATGCTTTATAACCTGATTTGTGCTGCACTAGAAATAACTTATAGTTGCCTGCTCATTCTTTATTCACTAGTGTTAGTGATATGCTGTGAATTCATATGCCACTCGAATGAAATTTCTATAACCTGATTTGGGTGGCTCTAGATCTAAGTTGGCTGCTCATTCTTTACTCACTGCCTTACACAGTTACACTCCCATACCATTGTAGCATGAGATGTCTAATATTATACCTATGCACCTAACATCCGTGTCTTGCTAAAGACTCCAATATATCCAGTAACATGGTATGCCTACATGAGGATGCCGTGTCTCAAACGTCCATTAATTATCATTAAGAGGATATCTTATCGCCATCTTTTGCTGTATTCTATTATTAAATCTCTCTAATAGTATATTTATTCTGTTGTCTAACAAAATTGAGAAAGGGGCACGTACAAGTTTAATTGATTCTGCTAATCTGTTTTAGGCATTCTTGAGACATACAGATTTCAACGTGGTTCGTTGTGCTGTAATTACAAGTCCTGGAGTTACAAACGTATGTAATTATTCCCTATTCTTTCAATTTAGACTTCTTCAGTCTTAGTGGAGCATTTACAAATTTGATAGCACACACATTTCTTTATGATAATGATATGCATAAGCTCAGACCGGATTTGGTATAGTTTAGTGTATTTGTTGTACTTATTTACATTCTGTGTCTCTATTTCTGTTACAGGATCAATTTCGTAGTCACTTATTTTTGGAGGCAGAAAGAAGGCAACTGCGACCTATTATTGAAAACAAAGCACGCATCATTCTCGCACACACAAGCTCAGGATACAAGTATGGTTGCTTTCTTCATTGCATCTTCTGTTCTCCTCCCTATTCCCAGTTTTATATGAGTATAAGAAAGCCTCGCGGGGTAACTGGCATTAAGCAACATAAGAAATTTATAGTCAATTATAAGAAAGCCTTGTGACTTTTTATTGTTGTAAACCCATAACTTTCTCGCATTTTAACACTCATTCTACTCAAGTTGTACCGTTGTTTTTAGGCTGGTGATTAAATTATGTTGTCACTGTTTCTGCTTCATATAAACATTTTAAGTGAATGCCAAATCTCATGTCTTCCTCCTTAAAATGCGGAAAAAAAATTATGTTGGCAATTAAAGATTCACACACTGTTGTTTTGTGGGTGGAATTTGCTGGTGGGTACTGTAGTATTTGATTTGATTTATCTGTTTCACATCACATTAGAATTTCTTATCTGTAGGCATAGCTTAGAAGAGGTTCTGGATGCTCCAAATGTCATGAGTTTGATAAAAGATACTAAGGCAGCACAAGAGGTACCATTGAAACCAAAGTACTAGACATTTTTTGCTGAGTTATTTCCGTATCCTGTTTAGTTGAGTCTGAAACAAGATTTATTCTTTCTTTTTCTTCAGGTTCGAGTTCTGAAGGAATTTTTCGACATGCTTTCAAATGTAAGGTTCTATGCTTGGAATACTTTTGTTTGCCTTGGCTATGTTTATGGTTGAAATGTCATTTTCCCTTTTCAAAATTTCTGCTGGCACTAATTTTAGAATTATGGTTCATTTTTAAGATTTGATAGGGCAAGAGACTCTAAGTTTGATTGCATCAATAAGATATTTGTGTAACTTTTATTTGCTTGTAGTCATATCATGTCCAAAAATAGAGTAGATCTTTTAGTTAGTTGCATGATATATTTCTATTATGACTTTTAGATGCTTACTTTATTGAAGAGTAAGTATATTCTACATGAAATTTTATTTTTATATTTTATTCTAATTTGTTCTTAAGTGTTTATAACTCAAGTTGCCCAATGTTTTTTTATCAGAGAAAAATACTATCATAAAACTGTATTTTTCCCTTTACGAGTGCAGGGGAACTATCTCAAGCTCATTTAATTGTTTATTTTGAATATGTAATATAATTGATTAGCTGTGTGTGATACAAGAATACAGATACAAGTATGGGTGAAAGTGTCCAACACCAGAGTTATACAAGGATAGAACTTTCGTTTAAAGTTTGGCTACATAGCATTATCAAAATGTTATTACAAAAGTACATAGAAAGCATTACAAGATCTCATATAGATCATAAGTAAAACGCTATAGATGGGCTATTCCATTGATTGAAGACCAAAGTTGAGAATAAATTTTTGATTTTCAGCTTAGGCATTGGAAATACATTACAAACTAACACTTATCAAGTATTCGTGTATTAAGTACTGTATCAGCATCTACTCTGGAATTAGTAGTATATAATAAATCAAATTCAAACACCAGCATAGGACATTTTAAAGCATCCATCCTCGTATGTTGTATGCATGAAAATATGATATCTGATCCAGATGTTTTATTAGTTATCCTGTGTTTCTCCTTTAAACTATATGTCACATCAAAGTCATGAAAATGGCTACCTAAATGTTGCATTTTCAGATATCTAGGAAATTCTGATTGAATATTTTTTTTATGTGGAACAGGATCCATCACGTGCTTGTTATGGAGCAAAACATGTTGAGGTTGCCCATGATCGACTAGCTGTGCATACGCTTCTCATTGCAGATTCTCTTTTCAGGTTTGTAAGATATTCTGTATCAAAGACAGCGTGCTGAATTGTTCTATCTAATTAATGAGAATGTTGGCAACACCAACACTGTCAAACACACATCACACAGTCTACTTTTTATAAAAATATGTTTTAGTTGTGACCCATTCATTATATCATGATAACTGGATTTTAGAATTTGCGATTGTTTACAATTAGCTTGGATTTGTGATGTAATACAATCCAGAAAATGTTCCTTTTGGAGTTTCAGTAGATAAATGTGTCTTAAGTATAAATTAATCTGCATGATTTTGGTTATAGGAATGCAGATGTACCAACAAGGAAAAAGTTTGTTAACTTGGTCGATTCAGTTAAGGATTCTGGAGGTTCTGTCCATGTATTTTCATCCATGCATGTCTCTGGAGAACGTAAGTTTTATTACTCTTTTTTTTTGGGTGTGTCGAGGGTGGGATATTTATTTTAGAATACAATGAACTGAAAACCTCAGATAATGGTAAACACAGTGCAAGTATTAGGATGGCTTAGCTAAAGATTTTCCAATTTTTTTCTTGCTCCCGCTTTTTATTAGGGATGCTGCTGTGTGAAAGTAAATAAAACTTCTATTAAAAATTTAGAATTGAATTTTCTATTTGTTTTATATTCATTTTGCCAATTTTACTTTGATGAACAGAACTAGAACATATAAGTGGTATTGCTGCAATTCTTCGGTTTCCTCTCCCTGATCTTGAAGACATTGAGATGTAATGGACAATGTTGCAATTCTAGTCCGCGGTTATGGTATGTATGGTTCCATTACATCATACATGTACGATGCTCTAAGGCTTTCTCTCTCATTGCTTTCTCTCTTGTTCCAATCTCCTTCAGACATGTTTAGAATCTGAAATTAATTATCCTAACAAGATCTGTGTTGCTAAGTTTGAGAGAAGAGATGCTTTCCAAAACTTCAGAAGAGGAATGAGTACAAAAAGAGATGAAGATTAGAGAAAGTATGTGTCGTTGGTAGAGATCAAAAATGAAAAAGAAGAGCTGTATGCCATTGCAACAACTTTTACTCAAACATTGGTGAACCATGAAAGGAAGAAGGCAGATAAGGTGGTTTTGAAACATGAACAGCTTTCTTCAGAGCATTTGTACTATAACACTCATGTGATTGTGAGCATTTGTTCCTAGTGTGGAACCAGCTGTTAAAAAATATTACTGTAAACACATTGGCATTTGTTCTACACAGGAATTTAATAGCTTCATAAACCTCAAAGCAAATGAAAAAGTAATTATAATTTATCTGAGGCAGCTTTGCCCTGTATGCATGGTAGTTTAAATTGTGGAATTGTACGAGATTCCACAATTCTAGGTTGGCAAAACGATCTGGCCGGCATGTTTGTAGTTTTGATTCTGTGGTGACTCGGTTGAAAATGTGAGCTCATGGCCGAGTTAGAACATGCAATAAGGCAAAATGACCGGAATTGCAAGGTTAGGGATGACAAAGTTTTTATTTCTTAAAAAAAAGACTCAAATTATGGGCCCAACTTGAGAGACGAGCAAGAGAAGACTATATGTCTTCTTCTTCTCGGTTCTCAGTTATCTTTCTACCAGTTGCAACATTTGAAAACAAGGTTACAAATATTCCACTCATAGTTCTCATGATATTACATTCTTTCTTTCACAAATATGTATCTCTTTGAGTTGTGTTATTTAGACGTACAAAAATTGACACCGTATAATATACACTTGATAAGTGTTGATGTTTGATCAGAGGAGAGAAACAGAACTATATAAAACAATGTAAAAAAGCAAGGTGTTGTTGTCAAATTGTGTGTCCATTGATCAAACATTTTCCATCTTTCATATGTCGATTTTTCCGCTTTTTCCGCTCATAATTGTTAGTGACTCAAATTCAAATTTAAAATTTTCAATGAATTTGGTGTTTCTTTTGATAGTCCATAATTTACTTTTTCTTAAACTTAATTACAATTTTTGTCTCTCTAATTTGAGTTATGTGTGATTTTGACCTCATTAATTTTTTTCTATGTGATTTATTTATAGTCTCTCCGTTTAAAAAATTCTTGAAGTACTATCTATGTAGCTCAGATACTTGATACGACACGAATACGGCGATACGAGAAAATTTTAAAATTTAAGATACGATATGGTTAAGATACTTTAATATAAAATTAAATATATAAATACAAAATATAACTAAAATTGATAATAAAAAAACATTCATATTGTTAAAATTATCAAAACAAGTAAATTATATATCTTAAATATTATCCAAAAGGCGAGTCATGAGCATCTTCATTAATGTCCTATAATTTTGTCGCTCCTTTCATATATTTTTCACCTTTCTTTGACAAAAGTTGAAAATTTGTATGTACATTAACCAAATCATTAGCCCTTTTGGATCCATTTTATTTATTTTCAAAGAATGGATAAAATATAAACACTAGATATTTCTTTAATATGTATCGGAAAATATCTGACAAGTATCACAGAAGTGTAAGATTTATTTTTATTTAAAAAATAAAATTTAATTATTGGATACTTTTCCGTATCGGATACGATATCTGACACGATACTTATCAATTTTGGAATATCGGAGCTCATAGAGTACCATTCTACCATTAATTGTATTTGTATTTCTTATAATAATTTCTTTAAAGTATTATTTTTTATTAAAATACTTAGGACTCGACAATGGATTTGAAATATAAAACAAAAGTAAAAGTTTAAAACCAACAAATTTGAGATTAGGATTTCAAAAGAAGAAAACTAGAATTTTTACTCAAATTAATGACAAATTTGAATATGCATGAAGCTTTAGATTTAAATCTCATTACTTCTATTGTAAAGAAAAGACCTAAATTGTATCTATTCAATTATCAAAAGAAAAAAAATTATATATATAAAAATGAGTAAGTAACAAAAAAAATATATCTTTTGTTAGTTATTTATCAGAAAAATAAAATAATTATATTTGTTGTCTTATAAATAAAGCAGGCTCAACATAAACATACTTTTTTTTTTTGAAGTAGTCTACCACCCACCGTTCGTTCACTACGTACCGCTTTGCCCTAAGCTGTAGTCGCAAGCAGTGAGTTGCTCATCGCCCACCACAAACTGAAACAAAATCCAGGTTTTCCATTTATTTTATTATTTTTTATCTTCAATCAATTTTCTGAATTTTGCACTGATGATGGCATCAGATCTTCAATCTGCACACCGGATTCACAAGTTCGCTAATATTTCATCTGATTATTTTTTAACTAGAAACTTAAATCTGTTTGCGGTTCAATTTATAGGGTATGTCGTCGTAAGGATCTCTCTTCTTAATAGGATTGATTGGATCTATATTTGCATGTTTTTAAGATTTTATGCAATCGTAGTATGTACTAGCAGTTCTATTCTCATTAAATACCAGAAACTTATTTCTGTTAGTTCATCCGGAGTTTGGCCGGGCAACAATGAATAAAATTATATATTTAATTACTGTGACCGATTTGAATAACAATAGGGAATGGCAAGATTTGACCAACACACAACACAGGTCAATATTGCAACTTAGTGTTTGAGATTTACACATTCTACCCAAATGTAGAGATAAAACTCATTCTGTTGGCCACCTCTTTCGTTTTTGTGCAACTATGCGACCAATTTTCTCTCTTTCTCCATAAAGCAGTATCCCTTTGAATGATCAATTTATGAGCATACAGTTTTAAGGGATAAAAGCAGCTACAGTATAATACAGTAATTTGTACTCATAAATCTTTTGTCTCTAATGTTCAAGCTGCTTGTTTTAAAATTTTCTCCTCATTTAGTAATGTTTTTTTTTGTTGCAGGATTTTCTGCTAGCAGAAGCTATGTCTACATCTTATCTACCTGCCACAACAGAGTCAATTGATCAGGCTTTGGAGGCCAAAGACCATTCTGATGCAATCTCCATTCTTTATCGTGTACTTGATGACCCGTCTTCTTCACCTGAAGCTCTTCGTATGAAAGAGCTGGCCATCACAAACCTTACTGACCTACTCAGACAAGAGAACAGGGGAGAGGATCTGCGCAGCCTTCTCACTCAACTGAGGCCCTTTTTCTCCTTGATTCCCAAGGCAAAAACTGCCAAGATTGTAAGGGGAATAATTGACTCGGTTGCTAAAATACCCGGGACATCTGAGCTGCAAATTTCACTCTGTAAAGAAATGGTGCAATGGACTCGTGCTGAAAAGCGTACTTTTCTGAGGCAGCGAATTGAGGCAAGGCTTGCAGCGCTTCTAATGGAAACTCAAGAGTATTCAGAAGCTTTGACTCTTCTTTCTGGGTTGGTCAAAGAGGTTAGGAGATTAGATGACAAGCTTCTTCTTGTAGACATCGACTTGCTTGAAAGCAAACTACACTTTTCATTGAGAAACCTTCCAAAGGCAAAAGCTGCCCTCACAGCTGCAAGAACAGCTGCAAATGCTATTTACGTGCCTCCTGCTCAACAAGGGGCCATAGATCTGCAGAGTGGAATCCTTCATGCTGAGGAGAAGGATTACAAAACTGCATACAGCTATTTCTTTGAAGCCTTTGAGTCTTTCAATGCTCTTGAAGACCCTAAGGCTATTTTCAGTCTGAAATATATGTTGCTGTGTAAGATCATGGTGAATCAAGCTGATGATGTTGGTGGAATTATTTCTTCTAAAGCAGGCTTGCAATATGTTGGACCTGACTTGGATGCCATGAAAGCTGTTGCGGATGCTCATTCTAAACGATCTTTGAAGTTATTTGAATCTGCTTTGCAGGGCTACAAGGCACAGTTGGAGGAAGACCCAATTGTCCACAGGCACCTTTCATCCTTGTATGATACCCTTCTGGAGCAGAATCTTTGTAGATTGATTGAGCCATTCTCAAGAGTTGAGATTGCGCATATTGCTGAGCTTATTGAGCTTCCCATTGATCACGTTGAGCGGAAGATGTCTCAGATGATTTTGGACAAGAAGTTTGCTGGGACATTGGATCAAGGTGCCGGATGCCTCGTCATATTTGATGATCCCAAGACTGATGCAATATATCCTGCAACTTTGGAGACCATTTCCAATGTTGGGAAAGTGGTCGACAGTCTTTATGTTAGGTCTGCCAAGATCATGGCATGAGCTTTCTAGTTATTTAACTCCAGTGCCATATTACCTCTTGCTGTTTTCTTTTTCATGCGGATGAATAGTATATCATTTGTTTAGTTTCTTTTGTTAAACTCTGAAAACCTTTTCTAGTGGCGTTGAGTTGAATGTTTAAAATGGTTTATGCAGTTAAAAACATATAGATATTTCTGTGGAGAAGTTTTTATGTTAAATTGGATAGAAAATCATGTGCAGGGCAACGCATAAATAAATCAGGGTAGAAAAAAGTTGAATATGAGCCTATGTGCTCATAATTTAGCAGAGGTATATCCACATATGTCTAATTTTCAAAATTGTGATAAAGATGCCATTTCTATTGAATTTTTTTTAACATTGTTGCATGTTCAATGTCAAAGTTTGAACTGTTGTAAATGGATTTGGTGTATGCTCATGTTTTAGTTTTAATTGGTACCCAATCTATGCGCTTCAGAATTGGTCTAGCCTATGTTATTCCACAATCAACCCTAGTTAAGTTTTCATATGCCTATTTATTTGACTAATTAGTGATTTAGGCGCTACTTTTTTTCTAGGCTTAAACGTCATTTTAGTCCCTGTATGTACGCGAAATTTTGGTTTTAGTCCCTGTATGTGATTTTACTCTAAAACAGTCTCTGTATCGACCAATTTTTTTGATTCTGGTCCCTAAGGCTATGTTTGGTTGTGAGAAGAAATTGAGAAGAGAGAAAGACATAAGAAAGAGTATGAAAAGAGAGAAAGAGAAGAGAAATAGAGTAGATTTTATGTGTTTTTTGGTATAAGAGAGAAATAAGAGAAATAGAAGAGAGAGAAGTGTTGATTATTTATAAAAGTACAAAAATACCCTTATAATAAACCATTTTATTAATATTTTGTATATATTTATTTAAATTTAATGTAATCAAATATTTTAATCATACTTTTTTTGACGTAACATATTTAATAAAGTTTTTTGACTAAACATATTTAATAAAGTTGTATAAACTAATACTATAATATGTATCCAAAAAAGTTCGTCAAAAAAAAAATATGTATCCAAAAAAAACAACTAAAACTATATTCTATTCTATTATTATAATACAAAGTAAAAAATTTATTGTCAAATTTTAATGCAGGTTGGTTAGTTGGTATTTTCAGCATAAAAAATAAAAACATAAGTAAAGCATAGAGGGGTGAGGGGTATAGAAGGAAAGCTTTGCTTCTCTCCTATCTCTTCGCTGGTGGGAGAAGATTAAAACTAATGGCGGGGCCCATGTGTCAGTTTTCTCTCTATCCAATTTCATTGCAAACCAAACACAAGAAAATGGCTATCTCTTCTCAACTTCTCTCTCCTTTATTTCTCTCTTCTCTATCTCTATTGTACCAAACAACCTCTAAAGCAAAAATCTGCAGGAAAATTTGCAGGAAATTTGAGAATTTTCTTGCAGAATTTTGCTTTAGGGACCGGAAGCAAAAAATTTGGTCGACAAAGGGACTATTTTGGAGTAAAATTAAATACAGGGACTAAAAGCAAAATTTGGTATACATACAGGGACCAAAATGATGTTTAAGCATTTTTTCTATGATTTTCTTTTGACAATTCTTTCCTATGATTTTAAAGACTACTCCCTTCCAGATTTACCTATCTAAATGAAGAGACAATTGTGTTTTTCTCTCATTCGGATGGATCATGGATGAATTTGGAAGTTTGTGGTTCTTCAAATGATGGAGATTAAAATAGCTCTATATTAATTTTAATAGTGCACCGGGTGCACTTTTTAATATTTGTTTATAACTATATATTTTTTAAGCTCTAAGATCTTCTATGTGCTATCACTCAACCTAACCTTGTTTTTTTCTCTTAAATGTGTCATATCATTATAATTTTTTAATATATAAAAATTTCAATTCTTGATCACTCTACTTTGTGCGTGTGAGTTTATAATGACTTTATCATTTTGTTTAAGTACCAAAATGAAAAACAATAATATTCTTGATCGTGTCTTCACTCTTCTCCTGATAATTTCAATGTGAAAGAAATAACTTAAAGAGTAAGAAATATTATTTTTTATTATTATTTGTTACTCATATAAGAAAGAAATGTCTTTTTCAACCTCTTTTTGATATTTAGTTGGTTGGAAAGTAAGAATAAAGTATAATGTTTTCTTAATGACAAAAATATCCCTAAAATAATAGATGAGGAGAAATTGGAAAATGAGTGTTTTCTTCTATAAAGTTTATAAAAAGTATGAATAGAAATACACAAATAAGCTCCCTTTCTTCATTTATCTTACTTTGGAGGCTTGAATCCTGACCAAAAAAAGAAAAAGGCTTGAATCTCGTCATCATAGCACTGGTTAATTATTATATTTGTTCACATAAGATAACTCACTTGTAAGAGTTAAAAGACATATAGGTTGAGTAGGTAAAGTAAAATGATCAATTCATGACAGGAGCAATTAATTTGTATAAAAAAGAAGAAGTTAATTATTATATTTTATAGAAATGACTTGATATTAAAATTTTGATCTTAAATACAATATTTTTTGGGTTTTGTTTGAATTTTTTTACATATATACGGAACCTGAAAAAAAAAAAAAGGTAAGAGAAAAATAAAGGGCTTAACTATTTACGTGAGTTGTACATACAAAGTGAGGTGTATATACAATTTATGTATTTTGAGTTTCAAAGTTTGCACTCGATCTATTTTTCTTGTTTGTACTCAATCCTTTATTATCCTTTTCTAATTTTCTAATTTATCAAATTTGTAGAAAGGGTAACGCTAATTGTGGTCGATACTTGATATACTTTTTTAATTAGGGACTAATTTTTCAAAGTAACTAAAATTTATTTAGATAATTGACTTCTTCCAATAAATATTTTTTCATGCGTACTGGTTAGAGATTTAACTCAAGACCAAATGATTAAGAAACTTAAGTATCTACTACATGTTGTTGATATACTTTAAAACCTTATTATTGTTTATTATAAAAATAAAACCCATTAATGTTTAACTAGGGTTTAGGTCATACATGTCCCTTTTTTTCTTCTCATTTTATGAGTAGTCTTTTCTCTAATTGGATTGGATTGGGTAATGAAGTACAAAATTTTAAATAAAATAGTTTAAATGAATGGTAAATTTGTCTTTAATTACTTTCAAGCTCCTAGTTTATATATGCAATAAGCTTATAAAATTTACTAATAAACCTTGTTTGTTTCTCACATCACCCCTAGCTAATTAAATTGTGTCCCCATCAAATCAAATACATCACAAGACAAACTCTTGCACATCACATATATAATTTTTTGCAAGTTTTAAGGCGTGTGGAAGGGCACTAGAGTGATATATCTATTGTAGAAAGTTAGGCATTGCGTGATGATATAAGAGGGAAAAAGTGAAGTTAATAAACAAATTATGCAAAGGTAGCTATAGTTACCTTTAAAACTTTGAGAAAGCGAAGGTTAACCTGCTTTCTTAACACGACCCATATAGCATGTACATATGTTGCCAACCTTTTGCTTTGAGAGGGTGCTTGTCCCAATCAAACTCCATTACTTTAACAATAACTTCCACCTTAAGAAACCCACTTTTAATTGCCCAAAACCCCCTATATTTGCATATAGCACCCTCCCCCTTATGTTGTTTTTTGTCCATTCCATTTTTGCATATTGGGTAAGGCACATCAAGATATATCGGAAAAAACTCATTTCCATGCATATAAAAAAGATAAACTAGAATTAACATAAAATAATGAATATAATATCAAAGTTTATCATTTCAGATCATCCAACATTCTACCGATCAGTTCAAATAATCTACAACTCACATCACTGCAAGTCTAACGGTGTTATGCGCGAGGATATGTATTAAAAAAAAACCAAGTTAAGATTTATATCAAATAATGAGGTATGACCTATATTGGCTATTTAAAAAACCTAATAAGGCAAAATGAAGTGCCTTTACTTTTCTAAAAGTAAAAGCTAATTTCTACAGTCTTTTTGGGCTTGGAATTTTGGACCGCATCTAATTGGATGGTTGCTATATATGTTAATTAATGGAACAAACACCTGCCTATTATGTCTTGGTTCATCTCTCTTTGATTTGTAGTCAAGAATGTGAGGTTTTGCATGATTGAGATTGTGACTACCAACAATGGTAAACATGCTTTTATTTTTAATTTAAATGTCCCTTTTTCTTTGCAAATGTCACCAAATACTTCGTTAGCTAGTCTTTTATGAATCGACGTGCTTTATGTCCATAGAAAAAACAAAGAAAAGTTATATATGAATATCAGCTCGTGTAGTTAATTACTTTTGTGAGTTGTATTCTACTATATAGTATTCTTTACGTACGGATTGAAATTTAGCAAAAGTTTCAATCAATTACAGTATATTTGACCTCTTCGGGCAGCCTTAACTTTTTTTCTTTGATATATGGGCAGCCTTAGCTTATAAGTTATATTATGAAAGTTATATACTACATTATATTATGTATGCTCTGTGACAGATTACAAATAACATATTAATTAAGGAATGTGACAAATTAAACGCAAGTGGTAAACTATATGCTTCTAATTTTTTAATTAAAAGATCTCTCACTTTCTAGCCAAATATATTTTGGGAGATGAAGTAAATAAAAATTATTTTCTACATTTCATTTTCCGAAGTTTTGGAAAAGAGTAGGTGCACTTGTGAACTTGAACATATTGGTGATTTTTCTCTTGGAACTTATTGAGAAAAATGAAAATATTCCTTCACCACTAGGTAAATTATTGGAAGTCAAATTAATGGCCAGAACAAGCAATCAATAAATTCACAAATAAAAACAAAGTTGTCATCATTTCTTCATAAAATAAGATGAATTAGTGGTGATTAAACTAACCAGCACATAGAGCAGTACATTGTACCATTGATACATGGGGCAATTGGAGGAAATCAGTTTAGTGGGAGCGTGGTTTGATTACTAAATCATTTTTACGATGACATCAAATTGAAGCCCAATATCTTGCTGGATTTGGTTACTCTTAATTTGAGTAATTTGTAAAGTGAAAAGAAATAAAAGGTTGATATAATAACCATTTACAATTTATCAATCATTGATTTTTTTTTATTAACCCTTGATATTATTCATTTTATTATATTTAAAGTGAACTGCTCACTTAAAAACATTTTTCCTATATCTTGTCGTATCATAAATTTTAAAAACTATTTAATCAAAATTAAAAAGTGAAAAAACATTAAATGAATCCATATGATATGGCATAAATATGTATATAAAAAACACCCTGAAGCGATACATGTTATAAAGAAAAATGCTGAAAATTTCAAAAGAATTCATCCCATTATAATAACGACGTAGTTATTACTATATGTATGTCGGAGAAATTCTATGGTCACAGTCTCTAATATACTTCAATTAAAATTAATCACGTGAGAAATATAGGTAAATGAATAAAGAAAAAAAGTGATGTAACTAGTTTTAATTGAAGTTGTTAGAGAAATATGTTAGAAAATGTGACCATAACATTTCTCATGTTCATCATTAAACCTATTTTGTCTATTTTTTGTATAACTCTATTTTTCTCATGTTCATCATCATCACAACTTTTGCTCTACTTGAGTTCTAACAAATATTAGTGTATGCCTACGAGACACATAACATCACACTCTCACCAACTTCACTGTGCAGTGGAATCAGATTCAGGAACAGGAAGTAACTTTGATCAATGTTTGGTAATGCCATACACTTTTAATAAATATATTGGTCAAAAAATAAAAAAGGTAAGTAGAAAAATCAAATAGGATTTAAATTACTTGTATCATGTTTGCTCGTATTTTACATTAATAAAAAACGTTATGATGCTTATAATCTCACATATTATGTAAATTGTTCATGTTAATTTTACACCAAAATCCTCCATCACATCGGATAATTCTATGTAAATTTCAACCAATAATTTTGATCTACTATAACGTCAATGACCTAAAATAATAATTGGATGGTTCAAATTAGTGGGGTAAAAGAAATGAGAGGAGATCATCGAGATCGATCAATTTAGAGGGGATGAATACTGAATAGCTTAAGTTAAAAGTACGAGTCTAAAATTAAAGTTTTGACAAAAGAAAAAACTAACAACTAACATTACTTACAAAAAAAATCGAGATTAGTTTAGCGTCTAAACTCGATGACCTCATCGGGTTAACAGGTAAATAACTCTAGATAAATTGGGCCACTTTAGTAATTTCAAATCACCAACAAAATTTCTGACATTTTTTAACCTGATGTGCCGCCCAATTCCCCATTTTAATTATATTTTTCATAAATAAAAATAAAATAAAAAGAAATGACCGCACGTACGTGTGCATAATAGATTAAGAAATTCTATTTATACCCCTGAAGCTCCTAACCTCACTCCCTTTTCCCACTTTCTCTATTCTTTCTACTGTTTAAGTTTTCCTCTCTTCTTCTCCGGTGACACGTTCTCTCGCCATGGCATCAACTGAATCTGATCTTGATGAGTTTCTCAATCTTGATTACGAGCTTCGTTATCCCACCCTTGCTGATACCGAAGCATTCATGACCGGCCTTTGCTCCGCCGCTTTTCAAACTCTGTTACCGGTAATTAATCTCTCTTACTTTCTCAAATCTCAATCATCAATTTTATTTTCTCGATTCTGAACGCCTTAAATATAAGCAATTTTCCACTTAAGTTAATTAAATAATTAATGTATACAACTTTAATTTAATTATAGATCACATAAATTAGTTATTTAATAAATCTAAAAAATATAAAGTTGTTTATAATTAAGAATGAAGAAGAAGAAGAAGAAGAAGAGAGTAATATTTTGACACGTCATCAAGCCATTTGAATCACGTGGCATCCTACCATGCAGTTTGCGCGGTTCGCCCAAACGGAAATAACAAGAACAAGAACATACTTTCCTTGTTTAAATAAAAGTGAGGATTTTATTCATAAATTAAATCTAAATTTTGTCCCATGAACTTAATTCATCTGGTAAGATATATTGCAAGTATTTGTACGTGCAGGGATCGGGTTGAAAACTTGGTACCAAAAGAAATTTAAATTTTGTTTTGATCAATAAAAGTAGTATGTACAGTACTAGTTAATAATTGTTTTTGAAATAGTTTAAATTTATATATGCGAGAGAGAGAGAGAGAGAGAGAGAGAGAGAGAGAAAAGAAAGGGAAGTGTTGAAAATTTTGCTATGTATGGTTTGAGATGAGATGAAAGAAAATTGCTTATGCATATTAAAGGTTAATAGAAGAGAGGAAATGAATGAATTCTAACCAAAAAAAAAAATGAAGAAGAGAGAAAATGAAAGAAAGAGTTGGTGTGGTGATGTGGAGTGGTTTTATGATTTGGGCGAGTGTGATTAGTAACTAGTGTGAACACGGGGCTTTTGGGTTGTGGGCCTTTTTTTTAATTTTGTTTTGTTCTCTTTTGAAGTCGGACCCAATACATATAGTTCCACCACCCACAGGTTCTTGAGTTTTCTTTTAGACAAAGATTCTTTGAGATCTTAATTAATCAGTGTTTATTTATATTATTAAAAGTGGGGATCGAATTTCTCCCCCTCATTAGTTTATTTGCAAAATTATACACATTTATAATATAAATTATGATTGTTCTTTTAAATATTTGGATCTATTGAGAAAGTCATGAGGAAATTTAGGCCTTTAAGTTATGTGATTGACAGATTTTTTGATAAATATTAATTATTATTAATAAACAGTAGTGGTTTGTATATATTAATAATATGCTAACTCAAAAATATTACTAGTAAATTGACAACCTTAAATATATAAACTTTTTGAAACTTTAAAATGAAGCTATTTGTTTATAAGAGTAACTAAATATGTTCAGATCAAATTTTATATTTTTAGAAACAATTTTGACTCCTCTAAAAGTGTAACTAAACATACACTTACTAGTATAAAATACAAAAAAAGGGGTGACAACAAAATACAAATTACTACTAGTGACATAGTATTTTAGAAATAAGAATGAGCCTAACTCATAATTACAAAACCAATTTATAAGATGAGGGTTGTCACTTGCTTATAAGTGAATAAGCTGGAACATAGACTCAACAATAACGAGTTGCTTAAATAATGGGTAGTCTAATGGATCTTAAAGAGACTCAAATATCATGTTAGAAATAAATATGAGTCTAACACATTTTTATAAAATCGGTTTGTATGGTGAGAGTTACTACTTATTTATAAAAACTTATTCAAACCCTCTCATGTCCGATGTGAGACTTTTTAAGAACATACGACCAAAACAAAAACAACAATCAACAAGTGGCATATCCAATACGAACGAACCGAAGGTTAGACCACCACATATGCAATAATGTAAATCTAAACATACCTGAGGGTTTTTTTTTTCTTTAAACCATCACCAACACGAGTATTAAAGTGAAAATCTATACATATGTGAGTTTTTTTGCCTTTAACCACCAACAGACAAGCTTTGAAGAAATTGTAACTAGTGCTCCTAGTCCTCGCAAGAGGATCTAGATCAGAAAGACTTTGATTTACCGCTCATATTTTACAACTTATTTATTTGGTTACATTTACAACTTTAATAAATAAAATAAAATCTGTTTTTAGTTTAAATAATAGTATGATTTGTAACCAAAAAAAAATAATAGTATGATTTTAATCTGGTTAAAAATGCACCAAGTACATGAATGCGTACAATTGAAAACACCAAGTATTATGTCATACGAATCGTCGGTAGGGTTACCTAACTCCATTTGTGTCGTACACCTTGTCTAAATAAATAAACCCATTCATACTTTCTATGTGCCTACAATAATTGTGCATAATCTACTTTAGTAGTCACAGTAGTGCCCAAAACTTTGTTATTATGTGAAACTGAAATGTGAGGAAAAGTTTCATGATGAAAAATTGAAAATGTGGATGTTGTCATGTTGAATATTATACTAGTATTAAATAAGTTAGGAGATATAACACTTATTTTCTTTTTCATATATATATTTTTTTTTTTTGAGAAGTTATTTCTTATTACTCTCACTGACTTTCAATTTTAAGTTGTTTTCCAATTTTTTTAAAAACCGTAACAAACATATACAATACCCTTAAAAAGTAAAAATGATTACTTTTTTAATTAAGTGATTTTTTTAAATCGGTAATTAATATGTTGTTTGTTAAAAAAATTCTTAAAAAAAAAATTAAATGTAAAAATCATCATACATACTTGAAGGCAAAAACTACAAATTTTACTTACAATTTAGATTCATTTATTAAAGCCAAAATCAATTCTAATTGAAAACTCCAAAAATATCAAAGTTGATTATAAAACTTCAAGATAATTTTTTTACTCTTCTAAACTAAATCTGGATTCAGAAATGCACAAAAAATCAAATACATATGAAATCTACCATCATTCTTTTTTCCAAAATAATTACAGAACAAAAACATTTTAAATGACAGCCTTTAAGAAGAATTAATTTTAGAAAATAAGTAAAATGTTGTACATAAATTCCAGCTTATGCAACCTTTGATGATTGCAGGATGTGGTGGCTTCATTTTCAACCTGTGGTGAATTAACAGACTCCCAAAACTTTACTCCAAAACATTCCACCATCACTGCTACTATTGATTCTCAATCATCAATTTATGGCACTGGTATGACATTATTGTAGTATTATAGTATATATAGTCATTATTTCCTACATCTCAAGTTTCATTGATCATGTCATGCTACTATTAATTAGTAACACTCTTCTATGTTTGTATTGAATTGCATATTGGACAGTTGGAAGCCCAGTTTCAGCTAATAAACCAAACAGTAGAGAGAATCATACCAAAGGGACTTCAAGTGGTTCCTCCGATCCGTCTGATGAGGATGATGAATTAGGTCCTTGTGAACAAAGCACAAATCCACTCGATATCAAACGCATTAGAAGGTACAAAATATATATACAAAACTTCTTATGCATGGTTCAAACTCTAGTGAAAGACAAAATACTCATATAACAATTTGTAATTACATATACTAACTCTTTAAAATGGTTTCAGAATGGTTTCTAATCGCGATTCAGCCAGGAGGTCAAGGCAAAGAAAACAAGCGCATTTGTCTGAACTTGAGTCTCAGGTAACTGACCAATGTTTTGGAATTCGTCATTGTAGTTTCTAAAATTGTAGGTTAGACAATTTAATGATATCTAAAACTGTTGGAGAGGATTTCTAATTTAATTCGGATATCATATTAGAAGTTAGTTAATTTCGAGAGCAAATTATTTCAACCACTAAATTGGTCATTTCGTTTGATGATTAAGACAATGGAGTGTTACTAATTCTCAAAATCTGATTACTTTTCAAATTTAAGCACAATCTTTTACGAAAGGGCAACAGCAAGAAACACGCGAACGTGTATTCTATTTCACTTTCAACTGCGTATATTTCATATTTTTTGGGATAAGCGTGTTTGTTTTTTTAAGTAAAGCAAAATCAGTGTAACTAAGTTCAATCATTAGTGGATATCCCAATTCATACTTGGATGGTAACTGGTGTTAAAAGCATAAGCAATGTTCTAATGCGGCAAACAAAGCAGTCATGCGTTTCTTGCTCAGCATGTTTCGTAATAATCAGCATTTTTTCTCATAAGCAGTGAACATTTTTTTTTCTCATTTGAATTTTGACTTCTTAGGTTGAAAAGCTGAAACTGGAAAATGCAACCCTATACAAGCAGTTTACAGATACTAGTCAACAATTTCATGAAGCTGATACAAATAATCGTGTGCTAAAATCAGATGTAGAAGCTTTGAGAGCTAAGGTATGCATAAGGAACTAACTTCTTCTATATATAAGCATACAAAAAATAAGTATCAATGATGATAGAAGAAATTAATTTACATATACTACTACATTAGGTGAAGTTAGCTGAAGATATGGTCACTAGGAGCTCTTTCACCACATCATTAAACAATCAATTTCTTCATAATCAATGTCAATTTAGCACACCACCACAACTCAACGCGACTAATATTCGTCGCATGCCACATGTCTCGCCAACCATCAATGTCCAGCATGGAAATAGTGCCTCGTACAGTGGTGTTGCAGTTGGTGAACATAATTCAAATCTTGTTGGGTTTGGAAACTTGGACACGAGTAATTTCGACGTCGTCGACAATGGAGTTCTAAGCAATGCTTTGAGCTGCGTAACTATTTGGCCTTAAGGGTTTCACTTGATCACTACATCTTGCTATATATTATGTCATGTCTTGTGGTATTTGATTAGTAGATTAAGATATTGTCTTACTTAGGTTTCTCTTTACTTATTATATGCTCA
Organism: Trifolium dubium; assembly: GCA_951804385.1. Taxonomy (NCBI): domain Eukaryota; kingdom Viridiplantae; phylum Streptophyta; class Magnoliopsida; order Fabales; family Fabaceae; genus Trifolium; species Trifolium dubium. The sequence continues at coordinate 2,556,273 of OX638076.1, read as the reverse complement.
TTAAAATAGTGTGTTTCATGGTACATTTCGTTTTGTATAAAAAGGACTTTATTACATAATGCATTTTCTTATAGTAATTCATTGTGAGAAAAATAACTTCAATATAATGGCATGAAAACATTATAGGTGGGCGTGGCTAATTTATTTTCCTTTTAAAATTAGAGTTGATAACAGCAATACCATGATGACAGCTACTTTGTGATGTTCTGTTCTTCATCCCAGTTTAATTACAACTATTATTAATTAATAATGGTTTAGGTCACTTTGCTCCATTCAATGAATTCATGTGCCAAACACCTAGCAGGAATCATCAGGCAAATTTGCTCAGATATTTTCCTTGCTTGTTTCAAAACCACATTCATCTTGGGTGAGTTTGGTAAAAAGAGCTTATAGCTGATGGCTGATAGCTGATAGCTTATAGTTTATGGCTGATAGCTGATAAGTTAATTGAAGTGTTTGGTAAAATTAGCGGTTGAACTAGTTGATAAATGTAAAATGACACAAAAGGACATTTTTATTCCATAATAAAATCTCTTATAAAAAATTATAATAAAATTATCAATTAATATTTAAAATTTAATAATTTAAATTTATTAATTTAATATAACTTTATATATTTTAAACATAATTTTATTCCTCGAAATTTTGTTTTAATTTTTTTCATTTCAGTTTTTATATTTTATGAAGAAAAAAAATTAAACTTAACAATTTTTATATCAAAAGCATAAATCAAAAGAAAAACTTGTATCCAAAGTAAAAAATAATCTCTATACCAAAAAAAAAAAGTAAAAAATAATCAAAGAACTAATGAAATAAAATAAAAAAAAGGATGGTATATATAAAAAAAAGGTGCAGTAACGTTATATGGACACAACATATAAAATAAAAAGGTATGTCAATAAAAAAAAAGGTACAGTAACGTTTTAAATGTACGTTGAAACAAAATTAGAGTGAAAGAGGTACGAAGTACAACATAGGAAAAAAAATCATAATGGATACAAAGTAATAAAAAAAAACGCAAAAAAGAAGAAGAGTGAAAGAGGTGGTTTTTAGTGGTTTTTGATAGTTTTAACTTTTAACATTTAATACATTAAGGGTATAATTGGGTTTTACTTAAAATAATAAGGGTAAAAGTGGGAAAAAAAGTGATAAGCTATAAGCTATAAGCTAAAACGCTATATGAAATAGCGTTTGGAAAATAAGTTAAAAGTTAGTAAAATAAGCTATAAGCTAATGCTGAAAAGACTTTGCCAAACAGAACTTTTTTTGACAGATGAGCTTATAAGCTATAAGCATTAAACTCAAAATAGGTGCTCGCCAAACAGACCCCTTATTGTTTCTAAATTACCAAAAACAAAGTTATGAAACACAAGCTGCATATATAATATACACGTCGAATAAAAATCAACGTCGTTTCGAAAATAAAATTAAAGGATTTAATTGATATGCATTGACATTTGTTTAAGGATGCACATGTGAAATATTTGTATAGACTAATATAGATAGATAGTCTTTGTTTTGATATGATAATCATGCAGATAACATGCTTCAATTTTCTGCATATTTACAAGCTTCAATAAGCTATGACCTGAAAACTAAATAAAATGTGCGAACTCTAGAAGCTAGAAATCAGACATGACAAAATTTTCAAGTAATTAATGAGCTTTAAAAAATATTATTGGTCAAGTTTTTGTTTACCTCTCTTCCAAACTACTGTGACCTGTTTCATTGGAACCGTATTGGTAAAAATCAAAACATTATGCATGATACATATACCAAATGGGATTGCAAAATTGCAATCAAGATTGATGAAGACAAATGATGCAAAAAAAAAACTTCATATTTGATTATCATCATAGAGTTATACTGAATAATATCAAATCAATTTAATAATACAGAGCTTAATAATAATTACTATTACATTATCCTAAAATCAATGAATGAACAAAGTGGTAAAGTACTATCCCATCATCAATTCAAACTCACCAAAATCAACTTTTCCATCAAAGTTCAAATCCACAACTTTCACCATCCTTTCAATTGTATTCATATCCCAACCCTTATCCAAACCCAAGCAATCAAGCACTCTCTTCAACTCCATTGCATCAATATATCCATCACCATCCTCATCAAATATTTTGAAAGCTTCAAGCAATAACTCACTTCTCTTTGACATGTCTTCCAATTCACCAAGCACCTCTTCCACAACCACTTCATCATCATCATCATCATCATCTTGAAAAACCTTGTTATCCTTCTGATCAGAACCATATATCAAACCAAGCTTTTCCACAACTTGTCTAGCATTTTCCTTCTTGATTCTTCCATTGTTTTCCATTCCAAAGACAGTAACAAGAGCTCGAACCATCCTTTCGTCGAGCTTGAGCATATTCTGTTGTTGATTTTGATCAAGGTGATTATGATAAGGCATTGTGTTTTGTGGTGAGTTTTTGAATGTTTGTAGAAATTCAACTATGAATTTGGAACATGCTTCTGTTAGACCCATTTGAAACCTTAATAGACTAAAGACACTGATATATATGACTCTTGAACACTAAATGAGCAATAGGAAGTATAGTGTAAGATTTTGGTTCAATGTTCAAACTTGTGTGACAACCTCTTTTATAGTTAGATTATTCGTATTATGCCCTTGTTTCAATTGTAAATCGCTATTATTGCCACTGTATGGTGCAATTAATTAATAATTGCATGCAATTTTATATTGGCATTATGGAATTCCAAGGCAGCTGGCAGATTAATTGAATGAGTTAAGTGGGTAATAGGTACTATGCAATATGCATGTATTATTAGATCATTAGATGTAATTAAACTTTGGTTAACTATTGTATCCAAGGACATGGTAATCTGATCACTACTTTACATTGAAAAATACCTCTTGTCTCATTTTAAATGTCAAATTTGAGTTTTGACATTGAGTGGTTATAATTTTCTTTTAAACACAATTACAATGATTGAACTGTAATCCTTTCTACTAAATCTCACGCAACCAATTAAAGATTTTAATTAACATAAATAAGGGTATAAATGTACCCAAAAAATGTACCAACACATTCAATCGATTAATTAATATTTTTTAAAAATGGTCACTATAATTCAAGCTTAATCCTTTATTACTCTAGTTAGATGTGGAAAAATATTCATACACTATATATAAAGTTTCAGTGTGTTTAGAATGGGTGTACTCCTGGTTAATTACACTTTTTTTTTCACCACCGGCAGTTAGTTTATTGGATCGACAAATTTGCTTTGAGATTAGTTTTAACATTAAATAATTTCAACCTTATCTTAAACACAATTGTGAGAGATCGAATTGTAGTTTTTTCTATTAAATACAACGTCAATCATGACCGAACCAACTAACGATTTTGTATATCTTATCGAAATAGTAGTAATTAATAATGCACCAAGATTTAAGTTACAGATGAAATGAAATAATTTATAGCTATAGGTATACGGTGCAGATCGAATCGGATTTTAAACATATATGGATGGATGGCAGAAACCGCGTTTTGTTGCTGTACCAACAAACAAATAATTAAATTTATTTTGGAATCATTTTGTTGGACTTGCTTCATGTCACGTGCAATATATTTAATTCAATGACAGATGGGTGTATTATTGTGAATTTTGAGAGTTGAAAATCGGATCCATACAAGGAAGAAGGAGGATGGTGCGAGATTCAATCCCCTACTCTTTCCAAAGAAATGTACATTACCTTATATTTTTGGTGATTATGATTTGTTTATACTCTATATGTATGTGCACTTATATATGTTAGTATAATATATGTTGAAGGGTTGTGTGATGATAGAATCAATTCGCCAATCTCATAAAAGAGTAAAATAATCAGTTTGTTAAGGATCGTTTTTTTCTTTTAATTTTTATTGAATAGTCTAGTTCAACTGACAAATGTCGAAATTGTTATGTTGCAATCCGAGTTCAAACCCAAAACCTCACCTTTATGTGTGTTTAATTTTAGTAAATTATTATTTCATCTAAAACAAAATAAAATTAATGCGCTGAAAATTCTTTGATGGTTAAGAAGTTATGCGAACAACATCAATAAAAGTATTTACCCATAAATTATTTTGACAATGTGGGTTTAGGTCACATAAACAGCGAGAGCAACAAATCGGCCCATTTGATGGCCCAACAATCTTAATTTGTAAAATTATTGTGTGAATAGAATCCAATGTATTCCATTTGGACCTTTTCAATGAATGATTTTTATTTTGAGGTAACCTTTTCAAATTTCAATCAATGATTAGCATGTTTATATTAAAAAAATAATTTTACATAATAGTCTATTTTTCATAATAATCTATAAATTAAACTCATACACTTGGTTACATAATAGTCTATTTTTTTTCTTTCATTAAGTAGTATTTGAATTTTTACTTGAACTAAACCGTGTAAAATGAATATCCATGTGACCATACCATACAACATTTTGTGAAAGTACAATACTATTCTTATCATTCAACTCAACTACTTTTGTAGCTCACTCACTCTCGTCGATTCATTTCAAACCTTCATCGGCGGCAATCGCCCATGAGTTACTCTACACACCTACCTACCCACACCAAAGCTACTCAACTCAACCACATCTCATCATTATTTTTTGACAAACTTTAAAGAGTTTTTAATAGTCAAATATAGTAAGTCAAGAATTCAGAGGTGTGATTGAGCGGTTAAAAGTGCATCCTCTCTTAATAAACTTTAAATTTTTAGATTAATTATTCTATTTTATGAGATATTTTTAATCTAATGAAAAAAATAGTCATTACATTCGACGGTGAATATTTTAATCTTGACCAAAAAATATATAAGTCAAGTGACGATAAATATAAAACTCTACTGGTTCACACACTAGTACCAGAAACATTTGAAAAAAATATTTCTAACGTAAGTTAATTTTGATCAATACAAGTTGTTGAATATTGATGATGATGGTGAACAAAAAGTTATAAAATTATTTAGTTGTTTTTTTTTTATTGATGGTGAATTAAACAAAAAAACTATCTTCAATCATAAGTTATTAGATTTTTATAGGCCTCGCTTGCCACATGTTTACTTGTTTAGATCTCACTTTTTTTTTTTTTTCAAAGAAAGATTATAAATATGAATTATTATTCTGATTTAGATTCTCTCTCCCTCAGGCAGCCACGACACTCCCTTTATAAAATTGAATCAACCAACATCCACCACCTTTAAAACTATATATTTAATTTAATTTTAAGTCACACATACTAAATTCAAAACATTGAAAAAGGAAACAAAAAAAAAAAGTGAAAATTTTTCTTCATTGCATTGCACCAACCAAAACCAAAAACCAAAACCTTTCGTTTCAATCACTAATGGTGTTTTAAATAAATAAATAAATATCAGAAACACCACTTAGCGTTTGTTTGTTTTCTCTTCTCCAAGCTTTGTTGGCGAATTCCCATGGCGCCTTCGAAGCTTTTCGTCTTCGTTCTTTCCGTTACCCTAATTTTCTTCTTCGTTACTTCCGAAGCCGATGTTTCAATCAAAGAAGATTCTGATTCTTCTTCTCTTAAGATCCAATTAGATCAACTCAACTCCAAGATCCAATCTCTCGGTCTGATTTTTTATTTTATTTAAAGCTAAATTCAAAATCTCAATTATGTTTTTTTTAATAATTTCCTTTCGATTTATCGAGTTTCAGTTTTGGTAGTTAGTTAGTTAGTTTGTTACACTGTTTTGTTGATTTAACTAAGTTTATGAATCGAATGATTCAGTGATTGTGTTGTTTGCGTTATCAATTAGTTGAAATTACTGAAGAAACTTTTGTGGCTAATAATTTACAATATTAGGAACTTTTATATTTGTGGTTTTTTTTTTTATTTGAATTTGTGTGGCTAAAGGCTAATACACATTATTGTGCTTAATTTTGATTTTTAGAGTCTCAAATCAGTGAGAAATCGAATGAATTGAAGAAGAAGGATGAAATTATAGCAGAAAAAGAAATACTTTTCCAAGATAAGTTGAGTAGCATTCAATCCTTGCAGAATGAGGTTGATTCTCTTCAGGTGAGATGATTTGTCATCAAATAATTATCTGATTATTCATGCATTAGGAATCAAATACTTATCTGATAATTTCGATCAAAAAGATACTATACGGTATACGCTATAGGTTAGTTAGTTCTCAATAGTGATTTTCCATGCATTAGGGATTTTTATACTTCTATTGTTTTTGGAGCATTATGAATCACTTGGTTTGGGATCATTTACTCATTGCTTGGTTTCATCTGTTATTTTCTCAAATTGTTCAAAATTCGTTTTGTCTCTCAGAAAAAAGGATCATTGGATGTTGAGGAGCGAGTTGGAAAGGCTCATGCACGTGCTGGGGAACTACAGAAGCAGGTCATGTATGACTGAGATAGTTGATATATTATGTAAATGATTATTATTTTTTGTGCGTAGTCTGAAATTTTGAATGCAGGTAGACAAGCTTAAAAGTGAACTTGAAAAACAAAAAAGCGAGAAAGTTAATTGGGAAGCTCGGGTAGAGAAGTTAGAGAAAAAGATTCATGATTTGAACTCAAAATTAGAGGATGTAAGTTGTACATTTGACTAGATTGTTCAATTCAGTTTTGAAATAAATTTAAGTTTGCTCTTATATGACTAATTCTTGTTTATGATATATGTACTATTCCAAAAGATAATTTTATCTGTAATTGTTCTTTTTGGAGTCATGGAACTTAATCTACTCTTTTAAAATGAGATGCTTATTAATAAGTAAACCTTGTGACGTTCAATGCTCTTCCTCTTTTCTTTATCAATGTGTTTTATTTTATTTTCCTGTATTGTCTTGGTAGTTTTTGCTGAAAGTTGCTGGATTTTAAACACAAAATTCTGACTGTGATCAACATGCTCAGAAGTTACCTCTGCTAACTTTATTTATCTGAATAATTCAATCAATCTTTACTTCACACCCCCCCACGTCTACCACTTCCAGATGTCATTCACATTGTCTATTCCTGTAGTACTCAAAATTGTCCGCACTAGCCAAATATGCAGCTGTCGCGACTCATGGCTGCTCTGAGCCTAATCACTAACACAAAAATAAATATATTTTTGTTTATAGTTAAAAAATGTTCACCTGTTATCCTCAAATAATACCAATTTTTTTTATCAGAACATAATCTTTTTGAGGATGATGTGACTTGATTAGTGTATTCTCTACAGGCTCAAAAGGTAGATGAGGAACAGAAGAAACAAATCCGTAAAACTGAGCGTGCTCTTAAAGTTGCTGAGGTATGTGAGATTGAGTGCATATATTTACTTGTCAATGTTATGCATGATTTTTGGTGATGATTTTGATGGAAGTTTATTGTTTTTCTACCGATATTATAATTTAGGAAGAAATGTTGAAGGCAAAGCTCGAGGCAACTTCCAAAGCAAAAGAGCTGAGCGAGGTAATAATTTAGTTGACCCCCTAAACCATGTAATCCTTACTACACATGCTCAAATTTTGTTAGCCACCAAAAAACGTTCAACGTAATCCATGATTATAAGAAATAGTGTAGCTTAAATCTAAAACTGAAACAACTGTTTTACTGCATGTCATTGTTTGTATATAGATGAATGAAGGAAACCTTGCAGAAATGTAAACAGTTCTCCCAGTTGAAATTTTCCTTACTTTAACTGACTTTGGTTCTTTTCCTGATTTCAAATTTTATAATAAAAATAAACTATGAAACAAGGTATATTTGTGGATTTCAATTTTTATTAATTGATGCAATATGGGTTGTTAATGATCAGACTCATGGTGCTTGGCTTCCTCCTTGGCTTGCTGTACACTATATTCGTAGTAAGGTGAGTTTCTGTTGCCATGTTCTAATTTTTTTTTGTTAGATTAGCCTGATTCACATGTTCTAATATTTGTTTTGTTAGTCCGTGGTTGAGACTCATTGGAATGAACATGGGAAGCCTCTATTGGAAGTGATATCTCAAAAGGTAGTATATGGTATTTAGTTTGGCAATCAGTCTTTCCTTTATGTTATTTCTTCTGTCACTTCAATAAATTATTGACCATGTTTAATCTTCTTCATCAGCACACACAAGTTCCATTCATTTCTGTATTTTAATGCTTTTCCTATGTATTCTAGGCTCTAGAGAAAAAGGCACAAGCTGGAAAGTGGGCTGAACCTCATGTGGAAACAATTAAAACCGTAAGTCAATTAATATCATTCATACTTTTGATCTTTGGGTTGCTGCAATTACTGCGCCCTGTAGTTGGATGGTGGATTTGCTTCATCTACAATTTGTTTGTTTTACCCTCAGTCCCATAACTTGTAAACCAGTTAGGCGTTTCAACATTTGTAGAAAGCTCCTGGCCTGTTAAATACTCAGGTAAATTAAGTTATATATATTATATCTCACACTTTCTTGTTTTCAATTGAAGAAATGGGTTCCAGCTGTGAAAGAACAGTGGTCTGTGGTGAAAACAAAGGCCGAACCTCATGTGCAAGTACTGACTACGAAAACTGTTGAAGTTTACAAGTCCTCAAAAGAAACACTTACTCCTCACTTGAACAAGGCAATAGAATGTGTAGATCCTTATTATCAGGTATAGGTTTTCTCATTGAACTGTATGGTTTGTTTATGTTTATGTTTATGTTTATGTTTATGTTTATGTTTTCTTATGGTATTCTCAACTGGTTGACAGGAAGCTCGAAAGTTTAGCAAGCCATACATTGATCAGGTCGCTACTGCTGCTAGACCTCATTATGAGAATGTACAAGTTGTTCTGAAGCCATACACAAAGAAGGTTGTTCATGCTTATGGGAATTTCTTGGAATCAGCCACAGCATATCATCGCCAGGTTTCAGGCTTTATTTCCATGCTCTTGATATATTTATGCTGATCCTCTTGTATTTTTTGTTGTTGTTGTTGTTATGATTATTGCTGATAGCGATACTGGCAATTTTTTTTATGAGTCTTGCTAACTTTACAGAATCAACAAATAGAAATTATGTCTTGAAAAAACATTATTTTAACTTTACAAGAAGTTGAATGCACAGTTTTCAATTCTAGTTTCTATCTTCCGTATGGGCACATGTTAATAGCTTTTTTCGTATGTTGCCTGCTCCATACTGTATCTGCATACCTGATACTAATTGAAAATATAAACTTCAGTTGGCCATTTGTCTTTTGAAACTACAGTTTTGATTATATTTCGGTTAGGAACCCTATCCTAACAAATTCCAATACTGGTTCTCTGAATTTCTTAGTAGTTCTGGATTTTGAGTAGCTTTTTTCTTTAATAGTACACTATTTAATAATTTTGTTAGCTCCTTTTTGAGTGTTGAATTGTCTCTTGTTATTTAGGTACAAGCTAATGTCCAGGAGACACTGAAAAAGCACGAGCTTACCAGATCTCTTGCAACTAAGGAATTGGAATGGTTTGCGGTGTGTATCTGAGAATTTTAATTTCCTGAATATTATTACTTATATTGAAATATGGTTAGGTGATTTGACAAACATATCAACTTGAAATTCTGCAGGCCTCTGCCCTTTTGGCCTTGCCTATTATTTTACTAGCTAGAGTTTTTTCTGCCATTTTCTGGTTAGTCTTAAATGCTCTGTTTTTTTTTTTTTTAAAGTCACCCCGATTTGCTTTTGGATGATATATGTACTTCCTCTTGATACTTCAAGTTGTATTTATTTATATTGAAAAAAGTATCATGTATTTACAAACGTTTTATGATCTGCTGCAGCAAAAAGGCAGTTAAACCCGCTCGAAGCGGAAACTCCCACCATGCTCGTCGTAAAGCTAAGCGTGGCCATCCAGACAAGTAGATAACATAACGTTGGCTCCTGGTTTTTTTTCTTCCCGGTGAGAAGTTTAGGTATGCTGTTCCTTTATTGACTCAGGATGTGAGGACTGAAACCTGGTTTTATCTGTATTATTTTATGTAAACTTGCAAAGAAGTAATGAAACTATGAAATAGAAATTAACCTATGCAATGTAGAATATCTTAATAATTGGTTTACAGTTTTTGGCTTTGTTTTTTGCTAATCGTAGTTCAATATGGTGTCTGATAAACACTTTCTCTATCTTGCAGATGGCTGGCACATTGGGGCTGCATATTTATTTTCATGTGGGGTTTTGAGTATTTCACTTCTTTTTGGGTTAGGTAAATTTAGGATGTTTCAATGTAGAGCTTGGCGCACAATATGGTTGGGTGTTAATGTATTATGGCTGTTATATTTGTTATTAGACCTGACACTCACTCTTTTCTGTCCATTACTTTGTTTTGTTTTCTTATTTATATTTATAGACATTAGTAAAAACGCTTCCACATCATGTATGTTTATTAGAATCAGAGCTAGTTTTCCTATTCCGGTTTTCTGTGGGACTAAGTTTTATCACACAAATACTATTACTGATTCATGGTTTATTCTTTGTTGAAATTTCTTGTTTCCCACTTTTCCCTTTGGTTCTTATTCAAGTTTCTTGAATTGCTCTGAAAATTGTTTAGTGATTCTGATTAGCCAACTTTAACGCATTAATGTTGATGGCAATACCTTTGTTCCATTCATTCTAGTTCTTCGAAAACATTTGGGTTACTACGAATCTGGCTATTCATTTAGTCTAGTGCTAAAATGCAACTGTTTTTTAACCAAAAAAACGTCCCTTTGAAGAAGAAACTGAAATGTCGTTTTGGGTAGTTTCTCACTTCATTGCATTAATTAGCACTCGTGTTTGCATTCCTTTTAAAGTTTTGATGACTTTTTTATACATGCTGCAATGCTATGCATACATAACTTTATTTGGGACATACAAACATCTCTTTAAAATTGATATATGTCCTATTAACATAAGAGTTCTGTTTATGAACCCAACGTTTTATAATTCGTTTATTAAAATATCACTTTGTTTATATTCCCACAATTGAATCTAGATGTAGGATTTATCTTTAAACTTGAATAGACCTAAACCATCTCATTCAAGCACTATTGGATGCATTTTTGTTCTCTTCACACTCAACCAGGTATTCTCCCCGTCCCAAAACTTTGTGGTCTTTTTAGAGTTTTGTACGTAGATTAAGGAATAATAAAGATTGATATGTTAAGTCGTTTTTACCATTATTTTATTAAGAGAGAAAATTCATTTAATAAATGTTTTAGTTTTTGTAAGAGTACAAATGGTAAACCATCGTCAATTGTACCTTGTTTCCGAAAATGACCGAAATTTTGAGACGGAGGAAGTATAAAATTTTGTATAATGTTTAGTTTAAGGTGTTATAAATTACTTTTCTTGCCTACCTTAAATCAACAAAAACAAATTAGAGGCCTCAAAATTCAAACTTTAGTAGGCACTAATATATAATTCAACCAGTTCTTAAAAATTTAAAATAAAATAAAATGATGCATAGGTATAATTCAAAGAGTACTGTACAAATCCCTTCCAAATATTTATAATCAAAAGTCCCAATTAGTACCCAAAAATTAGGAAAATGACGAGGGCAGGGTACACAATAACATTCAAAGGGTTATTTGGTGCAAAAATACTACTAGGAATACACTTTAACATACATGTTTTTCAATTGGTCGAAATTTATGCAAGTAATATCACCGCTGGATTACTGCTTTTTCAGTAACCAAGCCTGCACGAAACTTAGAAGCACGTTAAAAACCCGAACTTTTATTATGTCTAACAAATTACTAATCAACAATTTCCTCCTGAAAATGAATTTAATAGGAATTAGGCCAGTAATAAGTGTCAAGATCCATGCAATGCTCCATAGCATTATAACCTACAAAATTATTAATATTCTGATCTGCACCAACAGAAGTACTCATATTCATGTTTATTGAACTGGCATTATTATCAGCGGCCACTGCATATTGAGAATGTTGCATTGGCCGCAAAATGGCTTGTGCCGTTGTTGTTGACGTTGTAGCACCTGATCCAAGGTTTAAATTAAGCCCTGAAATGCTAAATCGTCCCTCTTCTCCCGTAGTTGTTGAGAATATTGAAGGATAGTTCATCTGATGAGATTGCATTATTCCTCCTCCTCTTAATAAAAAATCTGCATTTGAACTGTTAATGTAACTATTATTGTTCAGTCCCTGCAAATAGTACTGCATCATTTGTGGTGGAACTGACACCATATTACTACAACCTATTTCCTGCATGCTATAAGAATTATTCAATATTCCAGCTCTTGTATGGTTGGAATTTGAATTACAAGGATACTTTTTTCCACTACCACTCTTCTTGAATATCCTACAAACCACCCATTCTTCCTGCTGCATGCACATCTCACAATTAGTTTCCTCATCTTATTTGCAAAGATATAATTATTGCATGCACAATTTTAAAATTTAAGTCGAGTTTAACTAAATTTTACAAAATCGACTTGTAAAATAAATGACACTATATATATACCGTGTTTGTTGGGAACGCGGATTTAGAGTGAATGCGGTATTCATGCATGACCCAATTACTTTTTTCTCCTCTGGGAGCTCTACCTTTGTAAAAAACTAAAGTCTTCTTCATACCAACCAATTCCAACGTAACACTGTTCAATATTTCTCTGTCTTTCCCTGTGGTCTTCCAGTATCCACTGTTAGTTGCTCGATTGGTTCTCACTCCCGTTGGATATTTACGATCTCTCATATTGAAAAAATACCATTCCTTTTCTCCCATCTTTGCCTTCCCTATAATTAATTAATCATCCACAAATTCTGATGAATTGCAATTATAGTAATATATATAGTGTGCATATATACATAAATATTAGCTAATTTATAATAAAATACACGAGACAGTTGGGTCAACACAAGTTAATATATCTGATTCAAAAGTTGAACTAGATTCATGGATTTTTGTTTATTCTGTCTCTAATATTTAGACCGGAGGTAGACAGTAATATGATATGTTCATATGATACCTGGTAGTTCCCATGGTTCAGATTTATTGAGATCTATATCAGTTATTGCTTTGCCGGTAAAACTAGAATCCGATATCTTATTTAAAAGATAGCAAGTGATGAGTTCTTCATCTGTTGGATGAAATCGAAATCCTGGTGGTAGCCTTTCCTCCTTTCCACTACTTTCTTCCATTATTAATTTCTATATATTTAGCGCATAAAAATTAACTGCATCAACATCTATTTCTTAGTTTAAAACCAAAAGCAAATATTGAAACAAGAAATTATTTAATTGACTTGGTAACACATCCTTGGGAGAAAACTAACAAATAGAGTTTCTTTTTCAAATAGAAAAATTAATAAGACAAATCCTAGAAAATCATATGGGAGATGTAATAAGAATGCTTACTTGCATGGAGAGAAAAATTCTTTTTCAATTTAGGTTTGATACTTATATATATTGATCAGTATAGTAGATGTATCCTTGTTCACTAGGAAATGACATTAACAGTAACTTGAGGGATACTACAATACTACAGTGTACAATGAAGTTATTAGAGAGCTTACTAGTTACTACTACTAATCAGCATGCATAAAGAGTTAGATGAGGAATTTAAGTATTAAGACAAAGAAGAAAACAGTGAGGGAGTGTGTTTTTGAAGCTTCCACCAAATGTGGGTCTTCACCTTCAAGTTGTATGTGCAAAGTGTAAACATCTATATATCTAGCTGTAAAATGTAAATTATACCAACAAAATAAAAATACAAAATACAGTGTTGGTCTAAGGTAAAATAAAACTTTCTAAATTCTCATTTTAGATTTTCAATGAAAAAAAGTATATATATTCTCACTAAAGAACAATTTATTATTAATGCAAAGTTTAAACCGTAGGACTAGTTTCTTTACAGGTAATACATAGTCTCAATTTAGTTGAGTTGATAGAGATATTATATGTAATATGTACGAACCATAGTTTGAATCATAACACGTACAATTATTTATCTTAAGGATAAAATTTTAGCCGTTAAATTAGTGATAATTTTTTTTTTAATAATACAAGTCGAAATGTTGCAAGAATAACATCAATATTATTAAATTTGAGATAATTGTATGCATAAATCTTATTTTGTCTAGGAACAAAATGATCCCCGAGTGTGGATTTCAGTGCCAACATGAGAGTCAATGGCGCTCATACACACGTATAGTAGGTCCTGCTTTGTATATCAAAATTAATGCACGAGGATTGGAATATTATACGAAGAAGAACAAAGAAAAAAACACATGAAAATGGGTTCCCTAAGAAACCAACCATTTTTTGTCAAAGAAAGAAACCAACCCACCAAAATATAGAAAAGATGATTATTTCAAGGAAGACCGTTTCTTTTCCCCCTGACCAATTTCCATAAATCCCTGTCGTCTATCCTCCTTCAATTCCCCTTTTTTGTTTTTTCTTCTCTCCATTGGGTCAATTGAAATAATCTTGTAATATGAAAATTAAGTTAGTTTCCTTCCACATACTCAATTGCTTTGGCTCTAGCCTATATGTTATTTTCAAATTTACTACATTTTGATTAGATCATTCTTAGGCACGAAAACAAACAAAGTTATCGATTAGGAGAAACTCTTATATGGACACGTGACTATTGGTTACCACCAATAAAACATTGACACGTCACACAATTGTTTAAAACAATCACACAATTGTGTGACATATCAATGTTTTATAGGCTGTGAGCAATGGTCAGATGACCGTATAAAAGTTTCTCAGTCATGTATTGTTATACACATTTAGATGGGAGTCGTGCAACCCTTTATAGAATATGACTAGATTCTTCATGCTGTGATATTCAAGTTGCGCAATCAAATAATTTTTATATAAACTTTTTCTCTCTTCTCTATGATGATCGAACAATGACCAGAGTTTGGGTATATATTAAGGCTTTGAAATATTTGGAATCGGATGACCTAAAATGCAAGCAATATTACAAACATACATAGCTATTCCAAAGTCTCTCAAAAGAAATAGAAATTCCATAGCACAACAAATTTTTTGTTGTTAATGAGTTTATTTATTTATTTTTTTGATTTTTACCACCCGTTTAATTTGGTTCAGAGTCAGTTTTGACATTAAGTCTGATTCAAGGTTAGTTCTGATATCAAGTTATTTTAACCCCTCCTAAACACAGCTGTAAGGATTAAAAAGTGGTCTTTCTCCTATAAAACTCAACGTCAATTACCACTAGATCAACTAATTTTTTGCGTAATAATTTTTTATTTCCCCACAACGGTTTCAGTTGAATATTAATTAGGCCTTTTGGGCCTCGAGAACCCATTTTACGTGAGATCAATTTGTTTGAAAAAGATTGAGGAAGTTGCAACCAATTGGAAATCGCAGTAGAGTTGGGATAGATTTATGGTAAAATAATACATGTAATTCAATGACACTATGTGTCACTCTTGGACCTTGGTAGTTGGTAGGTATTTTACTGTGGAATTAATACGCATTTGAAAGTTCATCAAAAAAGAAAAACAAGCAATTTGAATGTCTATAAATCTTAGTTTAATAGTTGAAAATGTTGAAATTATTAGATTGAATATTGTGAACGGAGTTTGAATTTCAGACGCTCCCTCAATTTTAAATGACTATTGTCATTTCGTTTATCTAAAAAAATGCATATGAATGAGTTTTACATCTATAGTTGTATTGAACCTTGAAAGGTATATAGATTTCTGACAAGTATTAACAATGAATTGGTTTAAATCGTAAAGATTTTGGGACTCTTAATAAATGCAGAGATTCGATCACTTATTTTCGCATATGAAAAAAATTCAATTGAGATGAGAGAATTCACCTCATTTCTTTATTTTAATGCATCTAGATTTAGTTAATTGGTCTCTTGTAAATATATAATTTTTCATTCAGCCAGATAGACACGGAGTTTTGTACGTGCGATACAGAGGCAAAACTGATGGGATTTCATATTTTCATTAAACAATAGCATAGTAATGTTTTTTGATTTATAACTAATCTTGTCTTTGAATGTAAAAGCTATATAACGTGGTTCATAAGTTATTTTAATTGTCTGGAGGATAATGAGTTATTTGCAGTATATATCCTTTGATTGTTGCTGCTTTTTCAAAGTTAGGTAGTTATGATATTGGAAAGATTCACTGCTTTAACATTAAATTATCAAGCAAATATAACTGTGTTTCAGAGCTTACACAAATGTTCCAATATCCATAATCTTTTATATCACAATCACTAGTTACTTAACATTCACTTCAAATTATCTATTTTATAACAGTCTCCATCATGTTTACCTGTTCTGAAAATATTAACCAATCTTCACATTCAAGCTGCACGTTTTGGGGGAAAATAATAGTTGAGCTATTGAGTTATGTGGGTTTTGTTGTATATTAGAACAGTAGCCTCAAGTTCCGACGTCAAGTTCATTACATTGAGTTTCTGAGATATTGTCTGTTTTGAGCTTTATGTAAACTCTTGTGATTTTGTCCTTTGGAATAGACGTTTTGTATTGAGAAGTTTATATATGTTGTTTATAAACTTTCATTAGTCTCGGTTCTCAAATAACGTGAATGAGATATTTTTTGGTGTACCGAAACATTAATTTTTTTTATAGAATATAAAAGAATTGAAAACCAATTACTAAATTTTTATATTTGTAAAGATATATCCTGCATGATCATTCACCCTTTGTTGATTTAATTTTCAAAATGTGCCATGCAGACACTATGATTGCAATATGATTACAAATTCTACCCAGAACTAGAAGTACAGACAGGTGGGAAAAGGTTTCGTATTTTTCCAACCTAACATATCTGATTATAAATGTACAAGAAATGGAACATAAGCAAATCAAAAGACATTATTTTACAGCTAGCTATGTTGTATTATAATTTGCACAAAATGATGGGTTATATTTTGGTGTATATGGTTTTGTTTTTGTATTGCGGAATTTGGTGGGATATATTTTTATATGAAGAAGCTTTGGAGATTGGAGAATATAACATACTAGTATGTTAGCCCGTGCCGTGCACGGGATTATTTTCTTTTTAATATTATTTATTAATTCATTTTAAATTATTATTTTAAATTTATTTTAATATTTAATAGTGAATTTGAGATATTTTTTTGGTAAACCAAAGGTATCATTCGCACGCAACTGCAGAGATTAATCCACTCGAGATATATGCAATCCATTTAAGGGGTTGACCTCTTCTAACAAATGTTTCTCCATACGCACCGGCTAGGGATCGAATTCGGGACAAAATGGTTAAGAGACTCAAATATCTACCACTTGTACCACACTATGTTGGTGTGAATTTGAGATATTATATTTTATGAGTTGTTTAAATATATATTGTTGAAGTAAATATATTGTTTTGACAGAAATTTAGAATAAATATATTCAGAATCGTATAAATGACATTGAATAAAAATAAAAGTTATATTAAAAAAATATTATTTACAAAGTTTTTTTTTTTGACAAAATATTATTTACGAAGTTAAAAGTTGAATGTTAATAAAACAATTTTTAATATTTAGAAAAATAGGAAGTACTAAAAACATATTTAATATATTAAATAAAATTTTAGATTGGAAATTGACATTTTAATCTATATTAAAGAAAAATAATATAACTTAATATTTTGAAATTTCAGTAGTCTTGATTCAATATGGCCTAATTCTTATATATTATACACTAAAGATGCGTTTGTTTTAGATATTTTTGGAAAATATTTTTGTAGTGTATTGTTTTTTTGTTAAAAAATTTTAGCAAATATATTTTTTTTTAAAAGTTTCAAATGAATTTTTTTTATAACAGCTTCACATATAGTGATGTTCCTATGTTTATTGTATATTTATTCATCTAAATCCCATCAAACTGTATTTTTTTAAAATACTATGTAAATTAAGATATATTTTTCCATCGTTGTCCCACTTTGTTTGAACTTTTTGCATGGTAATCCACGTGTAAATTTTAAAAACAAAGAAAATAGATTTCTTAATATGACAAAACTTTCTCTCCGTAACATAACTCAGGTGGTATGAGCTAAGGGACGTATGGTTTGGAGAGCTCCAGGGATCAATTTCTGGGGGAGCAATTTATCTTTTCGATCTACCAAAAAAAAAATATCACAAAACTCCCACATTGTGATATATTTTTGGTCCCTATAATTATTCTCATAATTTATCTTTTTATGGTTAAATATGTTTTTGGTCCCTATAAATTTACCAAATTTTGGTTTTAGTCCCTCTAAAAATTTTCTTCGACTTTTAGTCCCTATAAAATTTTTCATCTTCTCTTTTAATCCCTCATTTTAAGTAAACTCATAAGTAGAATTCATATTTTTGAATAAAAAATTTGCAGAAAAGTTTTTAAAATTATAATGATCTCTCTAAAAAAAATTAGAATTTTTTAACAATTTAGGAATTAAATATGAATTTTTAAACTTTTTGTGGTTTAAAATTCATATTTAATTTATGTTTGGTTAAAAAATTCCAATTTATTTAGGAAGAGATTATCGTAATATTTTTCACATTTGTGCACAACTTCATTAAAAAAATAGAAAGGCTATATATGAGTTGATTCAAAAATTGGGAATGAAAGTGAAGATGAAAAATTTTAAGGACTAAAAGTCGAAGAAAAATTTTATAAGGACTAAAACCAAAATTTGATATATTTATAGGGACCAAAAATATATTTAACCCAAAGAAATATCTAAAAAAAAATCTTAGAGAAGCTTTAATTGAATGACACATAAGCAAATTTTCTTGAGAATGCATGAGAGAGCTCCGTGGAACTATCGCAATGTATATAATAGAGATAGAGATAAGAACCTCTCCCACAAAATAAGGACAAAAAATCATGATAGGAAATATTTGAGGGACCATAACCTGCTGAAAATTGTCTTAAGGACTAAAAATGAAATTTTGTATATTTATAGGGACTGCAAATGTATTTATTCCCAAAAAAAAATCTAAAAAAAAACATGCTAAGAATGCAACTGAATTACGCTAAAAAAATATCTAAAAAAATCTTAGAGAAGCTCTAATTGAATGACACATAAGCAAATTTTCTTGAGAATACATCAGAAAGCTCCGTGGAACTATCGTAATATATATAATAATAGAGATATATTATTCATTGTTCTCATTCTCTTTCTCTCATTATTATTCATGGTATAATGCTCTACTTATAGAGCTACAAAAAATATT
This sequence comes from Trifolium dubium, assembly GCA_951804385.1. Lineage (NCBI taxonomy): Eukaryota > Viridiplantae > Streptophyta > Magnoliopsida > Fabales > Fabaceae > Trifolium > Trifolium dubium. Next base: position 2,537,104 of record OX638076.1, on the reverse strand, counting down.
TTTTTAGATCATATTGATTTTAAATAACAAAAAAATTCTAGATATTCTAAACAAAAATATAAATATTCTAAACATAAATATAAATTTTAAATCTAATATTATTTAATTTTAAAGATAAATCTAAATTATATTTTAATCTAAAATCTTCAAAAAATATTTAGGCATTATTCTCAACACAAAATAGAAAACGTAGACATTACATCAAAAGAATGCATTCAAAGACTAACGCACTTACTAGTAGTTTTGCCGTTTCTGCATTCCTCTTGAGTGCAACTAGTTAATAACAAGTGGTGAAATTTTTACACATGTTTTACGAGAATTCTTTTATAAGAAACAAAATAGTCTTTTATGATCGATGAAAAATAATTTATTTGTCAATCTATATTTATTTTTCGGACTATCCTTACGACGAAATTTCAAAATAGGACAAATCAATTTCAAAATATAATAAACATAGGACCTAATTATATTATTTTTGATACAAACAATAAAATTAACATAAAAAAGTTACATTACTTCGTTAAAATCTTACATGCAAACACACTGTAATTGTTTTCTATAAAATGAACTAGTAACTTTACTTAAAAGGACATAACCTCAAGTTCCACCACTTAAAAGACTTAAACAAGTTACTAACTCCAAAGATTTGGTCTGGTGGTAAAAATACACTTAAATTTCGAGTTCAAACTCTCATGTTATCTTTAGAGGAAGGTTAGGATATGTTTGAATCTCTTTTCAAAAACAGTTTTTTAGTTTTTAAAAATTTAAAAAACTTGTTAGGTAGTTCAATTTTATAAAAGTGTTTTTAAAAACTGTTTTCTGTTTATTAGTTTTTAAAACTAAAAAAGTAAAACAAATTCAAAGAGTTTTGCTTTTATCATTTTAAAAACAATTTTCTAAAACACATTTTAAAGACTAAAATCCAAAACTGTTTCAAACAGGCCATAAGTATACTTAACATTGCAAGTGTTTTTTAAATCTAAAGTTTTTCATGTTATAAACAAATCTTCTCAGTTGACAACATCCTAAGATATTGTATTTTAAGACAAATGGTTAGAAAATATCAACCTTTATATAAATCTAGTTTAGCATATTGTGTTGTGCAAGAATAATTAGTTTAAAAAAAAAAAGACGTAACCAAGTTTTTTTGTTGTTGAGATTAGGATATACATTTGAATACAATGATTGTTATCTTCGTTAGATTGGAGGCATATTAAAGAGTGAAATAATTGGCCTAACAATTTAAAGTTGTTCGGTAAGGTGAGGATCGAATCCTTGACTTTTGGTTAAGGGAGGATGAACCTCAACCGTTGAACCACACCCTCAGAGTTATTAAAATGCATAACATTTTTTTGGTACATCAGAAAGATGAATGTGCCCACCAATATTTGAACCTGGACTTCCCCCTATTCAATTCATATTTCACAAACTCTTACTACTTAAAGCTATCCTACAGGACCATTAAACTCTGGATTAGAATGCATAACATGAAGAAGAAGAAGAAGAAAAAAAGAAAAAAGATAATCAACTTGTAAAATCGCATCCCTTTGGGCCGAGTTGTTATGGAGGCCCAACAATAAACGAGCCCAAACACAATGTTCTGTTGTGTTCGTGTGTGCGCGTTGGTTTCCCTCTCTCCCGTTCGTTCCTTTCTTTCTCTCGTCGCCGCTACAACTGCACCCTCCGCAAAGTGAAGCTTTACGCTGCTATAACATTTTTAACAATTCGCAACCCTTATTTTAGTGCATTCAGGTAACTAATCTTTTTTAATTCTCTCTAACCATTTTCGTTACGGTTTTTGTTCCTTCTCATATTTAACTTTCATATAAGTTTAATTTAAGGGTTTCTTCAATTACCATAACAGAGTAGTAGGATAAATAATCATTGGAATAGAACCAAGTTGATTTATGTGCAATTGTAATTTGCGTTGTTCAGAAATCCTAGTTATTGTTTTTGTATAATTAGTTTAGTTATGGCTTCACCTTCTACAATGATTCATTTGTTACCAGGATTTAACTTTTTCCTATCATTATTATTGTATTTTAGGTTTTTATAAGATATGCTTTTGCCATTCCAGTTCCATTCTTTATGTATGAGTTTCTCTGTTAATTAGGTTAGATGAAACTCGGTGTTCGTGTTCGTAATTTCCATCTTTGATCTACTTTATATTAGTGTTTGATCTTCACCATTATTTATCATTTGTTTATTGGTCTGCAAAATGTATAATTAAATACCTAATTGAAAATTAATGACATGTGATGGAACCTAGCTATTTATTTACTCATAATTGTGTATTTGTTGTAATAGAAAATATATGTTCCTTTATCGATCATCAGTGTGTGTATCCCTTTTATTCTGACTATTCTTGCTTTAACTATGCTGCTGCAGTTTGAATAAACAGATATGCCTGAGACTGGGGTAAATTCAACTTTCAACAAGACAACTGGATTGCCTCGAAAGCGCTTCTATCGTGCACGAGCGCACAGCAACCCACTCAGTGACTCTCACTTCCCAGTGCCGTTGTCCCCCAGTCATGTTGACTATTCCCTCCATTATCCTCATTTCTTTCCCTCATCTGATCAAGCTGATAGTACTAAAAAGATCAAGTTTGCTGATATTGGCTGTGGTTTTGGTGGGCTGCTTATTAGTCTTTCCACTATTTTCCCAGAAACACTGATGATTGGAATGGAACTTAGAGATAAAGTGTCCGAGTATGTCAAGGAAAGGATTTTATCTTTGAGGGTAGCAAATTCTGGTCAATACCAAAATATTTCTGTGGTTCGGACTAACTCCATGAAGTATATTCCCAATCATTTTGAGAAAGCACAACTCTCAAAGATGTTTTTCCTGTTTCCCGATCCTCATTTTAAAGAGAAGAACCATCGCCGTCGGGTTATCAGCCCTTTTTTATTAGATGAGTACGCTTTTGTTCTTGAGGTTGGTGGAATTATATACACAATAACAGACGTCGAAGAACTTGGGGACTGGATGAAGTCTTGTTTGGAGAACCACCCTTTGTTTGAACCGTTGACCGAGAAAGAACTTGAAGCAGATCCGGCTGTTAAGCTTTTAAGCTCTGCTACTGAAGAAGGACAAAAGGTTGCTAGAAATGATGGACAAACTTTCCAGGCTGTATTTAGACGCATTGCGGCATCTGATCAAATATCTTAGACTTTGGTTGCTTAATCTATAAGGTGCCGGGAATGCAAAAGCTTAGTGTTACAGAAGAATGATACGATCTTTGCATTTTTTATTTGCTAGATATGTATTTATTTTCGTGTTGATTAGAACCTATTTTCATGCAGATTGTAGTTCAGGATTCAATCCTTTTGATTTGTCACCAGTGGCAATTTTGGTTCATTAATATTTTGTCATCAATATGATTATTCACTTTTGCTATGTTAACGCCTTATGAATTTACATGCTTAAGGCCTCAAGGCAAATCGAATGGAAAGAAGCCTCAGAGAAGCTAAAATTCTTTCATTTATTTGTTTATTACTTTATTCCTTAATTAACTTATTTTTGAAAAAGTTTTATTCCTTAATTAGTATGGGTTAATACTTGTAAATTAGTTTCTATTATTTCTAGGTTGATTGTTGTTTGAAACCAACAGCTGAAGCCTGAAGACATTTAGAGACTACCAATTTTCCTTAAGAAAATATTAAAGTTGGGGCCACTATATTTCAGTTAGTATGACTCCATGTTAGTACCTAAAATAAAAAGAAAAAATGAAAATAGTTTGTTTTCTTGCAAAGTAAAGGATGCGTTAACTTTCAAACAATGATCTCCCAAAGAGCATTGCCCACCAGGGTGCCATCTCACTCAGATCATTTATCAAAATGTTCAACAAATTTCAGTATGCTATTCTTGGTAGTTTTTTCACTTTTAACTTTCACGAACACATCATAAATGTCAAGTTGAAATTGATTTAATTTTTTTTTTGGTCAAAATGACTTGTATCAATTTAAATACTCCAATAGGTAGGATGTAAAGCAAAGCTATAGCCTGTACAACTGATAATCATTTTTTTTTTTTGAATATAACTGATAATCATTTAAATGGGAGTCATTCCACTACAAAAGGCATTTGGCTTCTTAGATTGAGCAGAACCATATCTTAATAGCCATGTAACAAGTCAGTAAAGGAGGATTTTTGAGGACTCTATTTGACGTGATATAATACCCTGCAAGCATAAAGAAGAATAATTGGTTTTATCAGCATCTTCTTCAACAAGTTCTATCGAGTCATCAGTTCTAGCTTGGTGTAAAGCCATCCCTTCGAGGATCTGAAAAACCTCTTGTGAAAATGGCTTTGAGACGTCAGCTGATACAAATTCTTCAACCACATTGTTAACCTCAATTGAACTACTCCCTGGGGTTTTCTTAATCCTCTTGTTTCTTATGAATTTTCTAATATTTGATACATCTTCCGACTTGCCAAGTTCTGCATATAGGTTTGCGAGCAAAACATAGTTCCCAGATTCCTCTGGCTCAAGCTCCACAAGGTGTTGCATTGCAATGTCAGCAATCTCAAGATTGCGATGAATCCTACAAGAGCTTAACAAAGAGTTCCATATCCTTGAATCCGGCTTTATTGGCATCTTTAATACTGTTTCAAGAGCCTGATCAAGGCATCCAGAGCGTCCAAGTAGATCAACGAGGCAACCATAGTGCCCAATTTCTGGCTCTATATTATAATCCCTCCTCATTACATCAAAATATTTCAATCCGTCATCCAACAAGCCTGCATGAGAGCAAGCCAACAAAACACCAATAAAGGTTATCTCATTAGGAGTGACTCTCACCTTCCGCATTTCTTCAAAGAGTTGAATTGCCTCATAAACTTTTCCATGATTAGCTAATCCTCCAATCATAGTACTCCAAGAAATCACATCCTTGTCAACCAACTTATCAAACAAGCTCCAAGCTTCATCGATACAGCCACACTTAGCATACATTTCAACCAATGCATTACATATACCAGTCTTCCGCAAAAACCTGTTTTTCTCAGCAAACATGTGGATCCATTTCCCAACCTCAAGAGCTCCAAGCTGTGCACAAGCTGGCAAAACAGCTATAATACTAATCTCATCAGGTTCAATACCCACAATTTGCATCTCCCGAAAAACATCCAAGGCCTCAGCATAGCACCCTGTTCTACTATACCCAGTTATCATAGTTGTCCAAGACACAATAGACTTAACAGGCATTTCATCAAACAATTCTCTTGCACTCTTCATCTGCCCCAAATTCACATACCCATTTATCAAACTATTCCAAGATATCACATCTCTATGACCCATTTCCTCAAACACCTTGCACGCATTGGTCAAATCCTCACATTTCGTATACATATCAATCAATGCATTCCCCGTTATACAATGCGAATCACACCCAAATTTAAAAACTAGCCCATGAACCTGCATACCAAGATTGCGACACAGAATCTCCGCACAAGATTTAATCACAAAAGGGAACGTGAATTTATCTGGAAAAACTGATTTTGTCGAATGTGTGAGCATATCGATGAAAAAAGTGATCGCTAATGAATGGTGGCGATTGTGGGTGTGGGTTCTGATGATAGCATTGTAGGTGAAGTTATTTGGGTGAAGGAGTTGTTGGAAGAGTAAAGTAGCATAACCAACGTGACCCATGTTATCGCATGAATCCAACATTTTTGTGACTAAAAAATTGCTCTGTGAAAGTGAAAGCTTAACAATGTGAGCGTGAATTTTCTTCAGTTGTGTTAATTTGTGGCAGTTTTTCAATGGTGTGATGAAACGGTTTTCGAGTTCTCTTATGACAATTGTTCCCATGGATGATTAATTAGTAACGAAGGGTACTTCAATGTCTTCTGTTACATGATGATTACACTCCAAGAATGAATGACTTGTAGCATATGCATACCAAAATCCAATGATATAACTTGCTATGTAAGTCTACTTTGTATTTGTAATCACAAGTGAATTAAATTGCTGTGCACAGATATATAGTGTAAAGTAATTTTACACATATATCCAATACTAATAATATGTTGTCACATTATTTAATAAATATGTCACGTCATGTGTTTTAAATATCACATGATGCATCAACATATTATTTTATTTTTTTATAATCGCATCAACATATTATTGAATGCATGTGTAAAATCATTTTTTACACTGTGTGCGTTTCCTTTCTTCATTAGTAAATCCCTTCATCTATTCTCAAGGCCTAATTATAATGTATGTTTTGTTTTTGTTAAATCAAAATTTAGAGCGAAGGGATAATGTTTCAGTTGAAAATAAATATGATCATTTGATTAATTTGATTTTTAACCCTTGCCTATGAAACATATGTGGAAAGAAATTAAAATTATCCGTGCATAGTTTTTGCCATTAACTTTTTTATTTTCTTAATATTGAAACCGGGTCTTATAGAAATCATCATTTAAAAAAATGGATTAGAGTTTCTGTAGAACTGCTTTTTCTGCTGGATGGGGAAAATCAAATCAAAATGAGACAGGCAATGCATATTACTATCTCCGTCCTAAAACTATTGTTCTTATGCATACCAATGTATAATTTGAATAATTAATATCTTTAATTTTTTTTCATGAAAAATTTTAAAAATTTTAAAATAAATTTCAAAAGTCAACAGGGACAATAGTTTTGGGACGGAGTGAGTACTTCTTTGTCATCCCAATTTTTTTTTTCATTTGTGGCGGTGGTGAGTTGCTTATGGTATGTCATATTAGTAATGTTATACTCTCTCCGTCCCAAAATGTAAGAGAAAAAAACTCAATTTTTTTGTCCCAAAATATAAGAAAAAGTTCAAACATTTATCTTTTCAAGAAAAATTTACTCTCTCTTACTTTTTCTATAACCAACAACCAATAAAAATTGTTTTTACATCTTTCCATACAACTTTTTTCAAAAAATTATACTCCCAATCATTATATTTTACTTTTTATTAATAAGTGTAATTTTTGTTTTTTCTTTTACATTTCGGGACGGAGGGAGTATTGTTTTTTTCTTACAATAAGTAATGTTATATTGTTATTAACATTATATTTCTAACTTGCATCTATTATGTGCTGGTAAAAGAAAAAACTTGTATCTATGATGTTACCGCAAGAAAATAAAATAAGTTGTATCCAAAGTTCCAAACCATATATATTTGCAAATTTAGACATCATTCTTATCTTCACACACCATTTCTCTCTGCGATTTATGAAGGCTTAAATATATTTTTGGTACTCAAAATATTTTTAAGGTTTCACTTTGGTCCTTTAACTATTTTTCGTTCCGTTTTGGTCTTTTAACTTACATTTTGTTAACCTACTTGGTTCTAACCGTTAGAAAAATGTCAAAAACGAGAGGTAGAAACCTCTAATGAGAAAACATACATCAAATTGGATTCAGCATAAATCTAAGAGGTTTTGGAATATCGTTTCGTAAGTTTTTGTGACTGGAAATATCACCGATGATGTGGACGGAGACAGTGATGGAGGAAGCTCCGTACACGATGAAGAAGAAGGTCTCTTGCCACGTGGCATTTTTCTATTGGATCTCACACCAAAGTCATCAAGTCTCTAAGTGTCACGTACGCAAAATTAATGTTTTTGACATTTTTCTAACGATAATTAGGACCAAATAAATTAACATAATAAAAGTTAGAGGACCAAAACAGAACCAAAAAATAGTTAAAGGACCCAAACGGAACAAAAAATAGTTAAAAGACCAAAGTGAAACCTTGAAAATATTTAGAGGACCAAAAGTATATTTAAGCCATTTATGAATTGTATTTGCCGCTAAATATAAGGCACGCCTCACTTTTCAGGGTAAACATCGAGGCACTTGATAATTTTGCCCTTGATCACACATACTTGAGTAATATAGTATACGATATACATATACATCATGTTAAAACTCCAACACAGCTTATTTTTATTCAAATAAAACTTGTAAACAGAATATCAATCCAAACTAGGCGTAAACAAAAATTGGAAATCATGCGAATAATAGTGCTTGGAAATTAACTTTCAAATGATGATGACCCATGAGAGCCATGCTTACCAGAGTGCCATCCGAATAATCAAAATATTCAACGTTTGGATACATTCAAATTTTTGGCATTATGTCCTCAATAATTTTTTTACTTCACCTTCTCAAGCACAACATAACTCCTCTATCCAATAACTATGTTCAGTAGCATATGTAGTCCTCATCCCACCCGTCCATTTCAAATAAAGTTGGTTGAATCAAACGAATCAATGATATGAATATATTTTCAACGCAACTAAACCACTGCAATAAATGATAAATTCATTTAAAGCGGAGTTGTAGCCTGTGCAACTGATAATCATTAAAATGGGAGTCATCCCGCCTCAAAAGGCATTTGGCTTCTTAAGTTGAAATTCTAAAGAAGGGATGATCAAGGGCTTGGCGAGCAGTAATACGTTTGGCCGGATCATATGTTAATAAATCATATAACAAATCAGTTAAGGACCTTGAAGACGTAACACGACTTGATATAATATCCTGCATAAACAATAATCATTGGTCATTGCAATTTAAAATACACATTAATTGATTTAGTAAGATTAAGTCCAGAAACTACTGATATAGAAATAGACACAAAACAAACCTCAAGACGATCTAGCTTCTTCACTGCATTTATGCTCTCCCTTGACACAGCTCCTTCAGGCCATCTTAGTCGTGAACCACGCTTGAAATACTTTTCGACATCCCTGCAACATATTGTCAACCAAATGTATTTAAAAGATGCTACTACATAAATTTAGTGCAACAATGATTCATAATATAATTTACGTTGTAAAAAAAAAATATTCATAATTTACAAGAGACTACGCCTATGTTTGGTATCATGGTGGATATACAAAAATCACAGTGACTTGTGATTTTGCAGAAGCTACACTCTATAGCTTTTGAAAAATCACGGTGGATCACCGTAATTCTAACATATCTACCATGATACCAAACATACACGTATCTCAAAATAATTAGTTTAACGGAAAGAGAAGTTTAGAGAACATGCTGCAAATTGATTACTTAGAGCTTTTAACCATATGCTCTGGTAAAGGTCCCAAAACTCTCTCCATCATTGCCAGGTGCTCCAAATTTTCATGCGTCTGAAATAATGCTCCTCCCTGACAAAAGTTCCACAGTCAAAACGTAAGATCAGCAGTTCCAGATTAAAACAATGCCTACATCTTGATAGATGGAAGACCAACCGTGCATAACTCCAAGAGAATACATCCAACACTCCACAAGTCACACGGGGATGACCACCCTAGACCTGGCACATCATTTCAGGTGCATGTGAGAATACTTCAACAACCATAAATGATATGATAAACCCAACAACAGTCTTAACAATTTCACATAGTTGTCAACAAGGAATAGATTTGGCATTTCTATATATTTTTTCCATAACGTCAACATAAGAGGGAAAACAAAATGGCCACCAAAGTATATAAGAATTTTTTTTTGGTATTCATCAAGAGCATGCAGTCTAAATTGGAAAAATGACAGTCATTAGTTATTACAGTGCAAAGGTTTCAGAACAACAGTATAGTAAACACCAAAGATCGAGGATGATATGAAAAGATGGAAAATGGTTCCTGGAAGATTTTATCAGATATGTGATGTGTTGACTAGAAACATTTTTAAACAGGTCAAAATATTTCTCGTCATCATTTGTGATTTTCGTCTTCAAGCACCACAAGAGATATGCATTTACTCGTAACAAAGGAATAGAAAAACAAGTAAAGCAACACATTTTCATCACCAAAGACATTTCGTTACCTAAGATAACCTCAGGCGCTCTGTAATGCCTTGTAGAAACAATGGAGCTATGGCTCTGATTTGCAAATGCAGTACTACCAAAATCAATCAGCTTAATATCACTAGACTTGGGCAAGCACATAAATTTTGTTTCATCTGACAAAACCTTCTGTACCAATCAAGTAATATTCATTAAATATATTATTATAACGAACCTACAAATGTAGTTAATTTTTATCCGAAAATGCTAAGTACCTTACGACTAGGAAGTTTTACACTGTCAGAAGAAACGAGAAGTATATTTTCGGGCTTTAGGTCGGTGTGAATTAGGCGTAGTTCATGCATATCTGAATATGACAAGGCAAGAGACATATATTAAAGTAAGCATACACAACAAAAAGATACACCGTACACGGCATCCTGGGACAAACTAAGCAAGCTAACGAAAAAATATGTTGTTGATTTATAACCAAGAGGTGTCAGATTAAAACACAAGGAATAAACTGGAAGTCAAGAATAATCCACAGACATGCTACAGATTCCAAAAGCTGTCGTCCAAATTCACGAACAAGATCCACAGGAAATGGGCAGAAATTATTTCTCTTTAGAAAATCATATAAACTTGGTCCAAGCTTCTCAAAGACCTGATAACATCATTAACATGCGTTGAAAGGAATGTTTCCACTCAGTTTCTAGATCTTTAAAAAATCCCACATGGACATATGAATACATAATAGTAATCTATTATAGCTGAACTTATCAAGTCAATTTACTTGCAACATAAATGGGGAAAATCACCTATCCTTCCTGAACTAAAAAAAAAGCAGCGCAAACGAACAAGAAGACTATGAGCCAGTGGAGAACAAAACCAACCAATTATTTTCTTTAAAATCCCAATCATCACATCCATTTTTTTTCAAAATATTGCAAAATTATTCCCTATTCCAACCCCCATAATTAAACGGGTTTTCAACTCAACCCAAATTTTATCAAAACAAACTAACTGAAAATGCAAATAAATCCAGAATTTATTTTTATGAAAGAATATAATAAGACTACTTACAATGCATATGTGATTCCGGTAATCAAACCAACTTAGGATCTGTACACAGCTGCAAATAATAATAGTGATGGAGTAAATATTTATATCACATCTTTTAGTATAAAAAATAAAAACTAATAACCAAATTTTAGCAGGTATTATACCGTGAGCATCCATCATTACTCTTCGTAAGACGTTCAAGCACATCAATCTCGATCATTGCTGCATCGCGATATTTATCGATGCTTCTAATTACCTTGATAGCTACATAATCTCTTGTTTGACGATCCCAACATTCCAAAACTCGACCAAAGGTGCCTACAGCACTAGCAATATGCTGAATGACACACAACCACAGTCACAATAAAAATTTAAACTTGTATTCAGAGAGCACTTGACCGCTAACCTTCACCCATTTTGCTGAGAATTTTATCTGTTAATTCAAATGAACAAAAAAAAAGTTCAAAACACTACATCTTTCAAAAACACAAAATTAAAAAGAAAAAACAAACAAACAAACTAATATCATAATAAAAACATGAGCAGTATCAAGTATCAGCTATAATTGGTTACAATATGTTCGGCTGTTTTAAGCAAGAATTGATTCTGCATCCAGAATTGATTCTAACCAAAAGCTAGAATTTATACCTTTTGGCATTTACAATTGATTTTTAACCTTCAATTTATTTTTCAACCCATCTTAACATAAACGTATCCAAACATACATCAAGGTAATTTATTTTTCACGTCAATCAATTTTGCAGAACCAATTCATTCAAAATCAATTTATCACCGGATAACAAAACAAACACTAAATTGACAAAAAAAAAAAAAGATTTATAATCATAATTTAAACTTTTACAATAATAATAAATAATAAAAAAAAAATGAAAAGAAGTTAGTTACATCTAGGAGTGAGATTTTCGCCGAGTTTAAAGACATAATGGCCATCACGATCGTCGTCTCTCCTTGGCGGAGATGCATATTTTTTGTCGATTCTTTTATCACCAACAGTTCTCTGTGCCTGAAATTGGGAAGAATTAACCAAAAGAGAAGGAATAAGAAAAAATAATTAAGAAATTGAAGAGGTTAATTTACTGGTGGAAGCGAGGGAGGTGGAGCTAGATCCCAAGCGAGACGAGTTCGTTTCCGAGTTCGTTCCCTTTCCATGAATATGATAGATAATATAATACAATTGACATGCAGATTAAGTTAATTAATGGTTGAAAAGCATATCTGCGACGAAAATTTTGCTAAGAAAAATTAATTAGAATTGAAGTGTGAAATTGATGAAAGATAGTTGTGGTGAAGAAGAAGAAGAAGAAGATCAATAATAATGTAATTGCAGAGAGATACGGGATTTGATTCCTGTGTCTGTAAACAACGCCAAACTAAAATAAACCGTTAGAAGTTAGGGTTCGGTTGCTTTTATACTTTCTGTTTGTTTTATTTTCGATAATTTTGCAATTCTTTGTATGGACAAACGATGACGTTTTGTGTCTGTATATCCTCTTCCAACTTCTATTATTCTTTGCTAATTTTCTTTAGTTTTCAACACTGATTTAATCCGGTTTAGAGTCGGTTACATTTAAGTCATTCTCAAACATAATTGCGAAAGTCCCATAATTTTCAAGTAGTAAAAACTGTGAGATATATTAGTTGAGTAACCAAATCTTAGCGAAAACAATTTATTTCTAAAATACCAAAAAAAACACAATTGTAAAAATTGAACTATAATATTTTCTACCAAATTCAATGTCAATTATTATTTCACCAACTAATATTTTTGGTTGCATATCATTTAATTTGCACAATCATATCATATATTTTCCAAAGTAAACAATTAATTTTTGGAAAATTACTCTGCCCACCTCCCATACTACTCTTTTCCCCCCCCCTAACTGACATTTAAGCCCTTGGGCGAGCCCAGTATGGTTCGGATAATATATTCCGAATTTTGGCTTCCTGTTCGGAAAATATATTCAGAACTTAAATAACGCGTCAGTTCGGATTATTTTCTCCGAACCCCTACTACTTATGCTCAGCTAGCTCACTTTTCCCAACTTATTCAACACACAATCAAAAACAAACCTCTCAAAAGTTTTCCATTGTTTTGGTTTTGAGATTCAAACTGAAGATTGGAGCATTGGGGAGGGATTTGCACACACTTTAGAGCGTCAACATAAGGTAATCTCTCATTTGAACCGATTAAGTTTTGGTTTTGCTGGTTTTGAGTTGGTCTGGTTTTCTGGGTTCTGACATCGCGAATGTTCGGAGAATATTATCCGAAATAGGCGAGGATGAAGTTCGGGTAATATTGTCCGAACTGGTTCGGATTCTGCGCGGCAGAACTGGCCTTAAAGTGGTTTAAAAATGGTTTTGAATATATTTGGTGGGTTTTGTTGGTTGTTTTAAAATGATTGAATATGATTGAATATGGTTGTTTTAATATATGTTGAATATATGATTGTATAAATATAGTTAGTTGATTAGATGATTAGTTGATTATGGGAATTGGTTTTGTATTGATTTGTGATAAAATTTACATTCGCAGGGTTCGGAAAAAAATTTCCGAAGTTTAAGTAAACATTTGGATAAAATTTCCCGAACTGGGGGTTTATTGATGAACTGCCCTATTCGCGTTTTCTGATGCATATTTCGCAGGGTTCGGAAAAAATTGTCCGAAGTTTAAGTAAGAATTCGGATTATATTTTCCGAACTGGGGGTTTTTTACTCGTTGTCTTGGTTCGGATTATATTATCCGAACCCCATAATTAGTGAAAACTGAAGGGCAATTCCGGATTTGAGGGGGGTTAAAAGAGTACCATGGGGGGGGGGGGGCGTAGAGTAATTTTCTAATTTTTGGCTTAAATATACTTTTGGTCCTCTAAATATTTTTAAAGTTTCACTTTGGTCATTTAACTATTTTTCGTTCCGTTTTGGTCTTTTAACTATTTTTTTGTTCTGTTTTATTCATCTAACTTTCATTATGTTGATCTATTTGGTCCTAATTATCGTTAGAAAAATGTCAAAAACGTTAATCTTGCGTACGTGACACTTACAGACTTGGTGGCTTTTGTGTGAGATCCAATAGAAAACGCCATGTGACCATATACCTTCTTCTTCCTTCTTCTTCATCGCGTATAGAACTTCCTCCATCACCGTCTCCGTCTACATCACCGGCTAATCTTTGCAGTCACGAAAACTTACGAAATGATTCCCCAAAACCTCTCGTTATTCACGCTGAATCTAAATATGATGTCCGTTTTCTCAATAGAAGCTTTTATCTCTCGTTTTTTGACATTTTTATAACGGTTAGGACCAAGTAGGTTAACAGAATGAAAGTTAGAGGACCAAAACCGAACAAAAAATAGTTAAAAAACCAAAGTAAAACCTTAAAAATAGTTAAATGATAAAAAATGTATTTAAGCTTTAATTTTTTTCTCCTCAAGTTTTCCTCACCTCTTCCCATGTGTTACCACCACAATAGCTTTGTCTTATAAAATAAAATCCATCGACAAGTCATTTCACCATTTCCAATCTTTAAGCTATGTTTACTAAATTTTGCTAATAAAGATTTAGCAAGAATGATACTCCCGTTCAAAATATAGAAAAATTTATAACTCAAAAATATTTGTATTTGTCTAGTTTTAAGGATTTTAGTAGAACTCAAACTCAAAACTTCCGATTCTAAGGTCACGGTGTTTGACACATCTCAAATAAAATCATCTTAATTTATTTTTTAGTTTTATTTTGATCTCTAATTAATTTTTGTTCCGTTGAACCATTAATTATCTTTTCACTTATGGTTTAAAACTACAATTTGCCGCCTAACACCACCTACCCTTCTTCAAGCTTTTCCAAATCGGCGCAATGCCCAACACCATTGACAAATTATTGTAATCATTCTCTTTCACATTAGCACATAAAAAATGGCACAAACTGGGATTTTGAACCATTATTTGATCACCTGAGGGTTGTAGGAATATCTTTGCGACGGAGTTGATGTATTGTGAATTGTTATTGACATTTAACTTTCCGAAAAAGTTTCGGAGATGTAGAAACTACAAAAACATAGGAGTAGTTCAATTGATAAAGTATGTGAATCTTTAGCCACTAAACTATTACTATTAAAAAAAACAAATAATAATACTTTCACCAACAATGGAGTTCAGTTGTTTGGTAAAGAAATTAATGCTTATGAATGGAAGACATGACTAATAAACATGACGAAAGCTTACTTGTAGACCCCAGTGCAGATCAATAATGAAACAGGGAATGGGCCAATAGGTGAAAAAGGAAAAGTATGAACCAAGTGGTCAAAACCATGTTGCCGTATCAAAAAGATAATCATGCATCAGTTCATTTTTAGAGATCAGCAGTGAGCCAGTGTGCTCAAGGAGAGAAGAGGACAGTGTTGTAATATCTGAGAATGATACTAATTAACTTTAACATAAACGGAGTATGAGAATAATAATTAACTTTAAGATACATTACTTATAAAAAATACTACTATACTACAAAGACAACAGTTGGAAAAATTAATTCACCACACAGCTAAGGACAGCAGAATATCATTTACTCCTTTGAAATGTGGCAGTTGAGAAACTTGATATCGAATCAAATGAAGCAAGCTTCAATAGTAGTAGTATATAATAACCTCACTCAACTCATTCACTACTTAAATATATCACTAGCTACACGTTCATTCAGTGAGTTAAGTAATTGCTTAATTTACAACAATGAGAGGTTCTTCTTACAATGACTTTGTTGTGGTTGCATTTGCTCTGTGCAATATTCTATTTGTAACTGGTGGCGTGTTTCAAGTGGCGGATGGTAGACATGTTAATAATAAGGATGACAAGCATTTGATTCATCCACCACATTTGTTAGGTCCACACGGATTCAAACATGGAAGATTTGGTGGTGTTGGTGGTGGCATTGGTGCTGGTGGAGGTTTAGGACTCGGTGGTGGTTTTGGTGGAGGAGGTGGTGTGGGTGGTGGTATTGGTGGGGGTGCAGGAGGAGGTTTAGGACTTGGTGCTGGTGGGGGGCTTGGACATGGTATTGGAGGTGGCATTGGTGGAGGAGCAGGAGATGGTGGTGGACTTGGTCACGGTCTTGGCGGTGGTATTGGTGGAGGAGCAGGCGGTGGTCTAGGAGGAGGAGGGGGACTTGGTGGAGGTGGTGGTCTAGGAGGAGGAGGAGGACTTGGTGGTGGTGGTGGTCTTGGTCATGGTATTGGGGGTGGCATTGGTGGTGGAGGAGGATTGGGTCATGGTATTGGCGGTGGCATTGGTGGCGGAGCAGGAGGCGGGATTGGTGGTGGAGGTGGATTGGGTCATGGCATTGGTGGCGGTGCAGGAGGTGGAAGCGGATTGGGCCACGGTATTGGTGGTGGCATTGGTGGAGGGGCAGGAGGTGGAGCAGGAGGAGGTGGCGGCATTGGTGGTGGAGGCGGGTTAAGCCATGGTGTTGGTGGCGGCATTGGTGGAGGGGCGGGAGGTGGAGGCGGTATTGGTGGCGGAGCAGGAGGAGGTGGCGGCATTGGTGGTGGAGGCGGATTAGGCCATGGTGTTGGTGGTGGCATTGGTGGAGGGGCAGGAAGTGGAGGCGGCATTGGTGGCGGAGCAGGAGGAGGTGGCGGCATTGGTGGGGGAGGTGGATTAGGCCATGGTATTGGTGGAGGGGCAGGAGGTGGTATAGGAGGTGGAGCTGGTGGAGGAGGCGGTTTTGGCGGGGGAGGTGGTGTAGGTGGTGGTGTGGGAGGAGGCATTGGGGGAGGAGTTGGTGGAGGGGGTGGTTTTGGTGGAGGAGGCGGCTTTGGCGGTGGTGGTGGTGGCATTGGAGTTGGCGATGCTGCTGGATTTGGTGGTGGCGGCGGCCTGTAGGCGGTATGAGTGTATGACTAGTGTTGAATGTATGAGTAGTTATTTATATATTGTTTTACTTAATTTCTGTTCAAAATTGTGATAAGTATGCCTATTAATTTGTAGTGGTTAAACTACAATCCACCCTTAGTATGATCTCTGTCACCACTAATATTATGATGAATTAATATTAAATTGTTTTTGGTGTGTGAATGTAAGCTTGCATATATAAATGTAATACGGTACTGCTACTTCTCTTCTGTTTTTCTTTCCAATGGCTCATTTTTTATTTGAGATCACAAAATTTTAGTGCATAAACACTAATGGATCCAACTAAAGTGTCAAGAATTGCTTGGCTGGTAAGCAGCATATCACCTATGGTTTCATGTATATTTAGCTCTCATTTATTGTACACGATACTGCTCTTGCGTACCTAGTTACATTTTTACATATAAAACTGATTTTGAATGTGAAAATAAATGAGATAATAGAGTCCCTCTCAGTTAGGTAGTGTCACAAAAACATGATACAAAAAGGTTGAATTATTGAAGCACCAAATAAATACTACATGTGAGAGAGAGAGAGAGACTATGCTGTGGCTTGATTGCTGTCAGTGTGATTTGTTGATTGCTCTTAATGCTACTTGCTTTAGATCTTCTATATATTATGAATAGAAGAAAACAATTTGAAAGATGGTGGATATCTTTTTTTTGTTGTTCAATCTCATAAATAATGCAAGTACTAGTTCCAAGCATCAAGCATTATTTATGGCTATTGAGCAACACTACCTTATACTAGGGTCCTATTCCTATATATAATTAAGCTCTCTCATTTAGTGCACACAACTGCTCTCTGCTTAGTGCTTTATACATATGATCAATATACTCTTTCTTATATTGAGTGTTTTTGCTACCTTGTTGTATTAGTAGCTGATCAATTAAGTAAAACTACAATCCACTACCTTGGTGTTTTACTTAATTTTTTTTCTTATATACATATGATCACTGCCTTGTTGTATTAGTAGCTTATCATGAGTGTTTTTGCTACTCAGCTCTGTTTAGAAATCTTGTTATATTTCTTGACTCCCCTGCCTTTTAGAGATAGGATGTCATCTAGTAACAAAAATTGCCAATATATGCTTTAGCCCAAGTCATAGTGGAATATAATTAAATGTTACCTATATGAGTATAGTGTATATTTATCGATCAATCAATATTTTTTTTTTATACATAAATGAGATGACAAAACCACCATAAACGATCAATATATATATTTATTACTATTATATGGTCCTTATACAAAATAAAAAATATTAAAAAAATGTACCACTATTATATTTACTTATATACTAGTAGTCTAGTATAATGTCTTGTTGATATTAGAAAACAGGAAAAACGAAAACAGAGCCCACCGATTTTTACTAAAATATTGATTATTATACCTTAAATGTCACTATTGTTTTGTTTTGTAGTAAATAAAAAAATAAATGATTATTTAATTAATGATAGGCTTAAATATCCTTTTGGTCCCTGTATGTACATCAAAATTTGCTTTTCCAAAATAGTCCCCGTATCGACCAAATTTTTTGTTTTTTGTCTCTAAAGTTAAAATTCGCAGGAAAATTGTAAAGTTTCCTGCAAATTTTCCTGCGAATTTTCTTGCAGATTTTTGCTTTAGGGACCAGAAGCAAAAAATTTGGTCGATACATGATTATTTTAGAATAAAATCACAGGAACTAAAACCATAATTTCGCGTACGGACTAAAATGACGTTTAACCTTAATGATATTATGAAGTGTGATATAAATATAATCTCCATCCTCCACATATACCCTCTCCTTTTCAAGATGGAAGACCGTGCAATCCACGCAAAATGTATATATAATATAATATGGAAGGGACAACACGAACACACATAGACATAGTGATAGAGAGAAAGAGATGATGCAGAGTCTGCAAGAGAAGGCATCTGAATGGAGTGGTGTTGACACAGATCATGCTTTTGCAATTGATGACACTAATTTGTTTCTTAAACTTGGAGGCCTTCAAACTTTCATTAACCTTTCTACCAATTTCTACAATAGAGTTTATGATGATGACGAAGAGGAGTGGTTTCGTTCAATATTTGCCAAATCTGATAAAGACAAAGCAATTCAAAATCAGTATGAATTCCTTGTCCAAAGAATGGGAGGTCCTCCTCTCTATTCTCAAAGAAGAGGTCATATATATTCTTTCTTTCTTTCTTATATTATTGATTATTGATTAAGCCTTCATGCTATGAGTGATTATTTCATGTGACACATGAAATAATAATCATGTTCAAGTTAGTTTATAAGTGATTATTGTGTTGATATGCATCTCTAATAAATGTGTGGCTTAGTTCATTTGCTATTTCATCCACTTATCTTGTTTATTTTGTCCTTATAAATGCCAAAATTGACATGCTTGAATCATGTTTTTTAGAAAGAAAAAAATGGGCAAAAGAATGTTGATTACATTAAGGAGTACAATATAATTTATAGTCGATGCGAACAACTAACCGACATAACTAACTTTTACATCTAATAGGACATCCTGCTCTAATTGCTCGACATCGACCATTTCATGTGACACATGAAGCTGCCGAGAGGTGGTCACATCATATGCAACAAGCATTGGAAAACACTTCAAATATAGATGATGATTCCAAGATCATGTTGATGAACTTTTTCAGGTTTATATTATCTCCCTCAAGCATATGATCACTTTGCACAAAGCAAATTAATAAAGATACATAATGCTCATGATTAACAACCTTATGTTTTCAGGCACACTGCATATTTTCTTGTGGCTGGAGTTGAGCAAAAGAATCAAAATCTTCATCCTTGCAAGGATGCACCCGGAAGGCACCCATGTACAAACTTTTAGCATTTTTCCTTCTACAAAAGGGAGAAATGGGCCATTAATTAGTAGTATGCAATTTATATAGTTTTTCAAATGTATCAAACATCAATAGTTGTTGATGATCATATGTAACAACAAAATAATTATTGATGTTCCTATCTTTTCGTTCATATTTCAATGAATCGCCGACATGCTAAAACTTACTATTTAGCGACCGATTTATTATGGGCTTTAATTTGTAGTGACTACTTAGCCAAAATATTGCTTATGTTATAAGATTAATTTAATATTTTTAGTCTCTAAATCCGTAACTTATATTGTTATCCACAAGTTTAGTGATTAAACTACTACAAGAAATATGTCTAGACCTAATTAAAAATGGAATTGGGCCACAAATGGACATATGGTTCATGAACAAATGGTCAGAAGTAACAAAAGAGATGTTGCTTGGCTAACAAACTACAATGCTAACAACAATGAATCATGTTTATTCTCGTGGTTTCAGCCTATATAACAATGTTAAAATCTACTTTGTAAAAACTGAATAAAAACCAAATTGATTTTTATAAAAAGAAAATATAAATAATATGATTATACATCGAGTTTAACCAACTTATACATCGAGTTTGATTTCAATTGTTATCGATGTATAATCATATTATTTATAGTATTTTCTTTTTAGTCACTTAGTAAAATTTAGTTTTCATCAAAATAATTAAAGCATCAAAATAAATTTTGTTTTCATTTAAAATGTATTTTCAAACTTTCAGTGTGTGGAAAGAAATATGATGATGATCTAGTCTAGTCTACACAGTACCTTTACCTCACAAAGTTTCAAACTTTCGGCGATGCATGGTTGATCTAAATCTATTCTTACTCTATGACATGTGATGTTGGTTGGACCTAGGCTTGCACTAGTACCGGTAAGATTTTAAGCATGGTGTTATGTGAAAATTTGTTGTTGGGACCAAAAAACATAACGCACTTACAGCATTAAGATTCTTTTCTTCCGTACTTTTTAGTACTTAGAAACACACAAAACTTTGAAACATACAACCTCTGTGTACTTAGCTTTCCTTCTTTGCGACAATGACTCAATGAGGTCAACTCAGGAATAGCAAATCATTATTGTGTTCTCTACACATTGAAATTTTAGCATAATATAATCTAGATACGTAAAATATTTTATAAATTTAAAAAATAAAGTTTTTTTTAGAAGGAAAATAAACCAGGGAATCCATAATCCAAATCTACTTCCTTAGTCTAGAAAGGAAAGAAATCCAGGGTCTGACAGAAATTGAATCTTTGCTTGTACATTTTTTTAATTTTTTTTTAAATTGAATATACTCCACGCAACTGGAGAAATTTATCACTTGAGTCGGGGATTGTAATGGGCAGCAAAACTCTATCTTAAGAGTCATAGTGTTGTTATATGCCGAAAGCTGAATTTGTATGTATTTAACTCTATTATTAAGTTGGAAGAGACTCGAACCATTTCTTCCCAATGCTCTCCATCATTTGGACTTTGACAAGTGAAAATATTAACTTTCAAATGGTAATAGATGTATGATGTTGATTGGAATTTATTTTGGTGGTAGAATTTACTCTAATTTGATTTGATAAGTTTATATACCTTTTGACTTCAAACATGACTTTTATATTCAAAGTTATTGTTAACTCACATTTCATGGGTACATCCAAACAAACATTTTACATTCATTGAAATTTTTATCCAAAACAGTACAAAATGTTTATCCATAGCTGTAAATGTGCTCACACCTCAATACTCAAAGATAAAATTGTGGGAAGAGGTAGAAAAATGCACTCTGAAACCAAGAAGAGAAAGAAAAAAAAGAGACATGTAACATGTTTTTGAATTTTATAATCATCATCGACCCACTAAATATTTAGGTGGTAAGATCCAAGATGGATCAGCATACCGAGCTGAGAATGAACGAGGAAGATTATCTGCTTCCATCCATCCTGTTCCTTGATCAAAGTTCATTGAATATATCTCTTCATCATATGCACCATCATCAACTATACAAGAAGGAGAAGAAGAACAATTGAAAACTTTCTTCTTATCTCTTTTCAGCTTTCTCCAAAACTTCTGCCACACTGTTTTTTTGCTTCCATCATAGTTGCTTGCTGAAATATTGCTATCATAGTGTGGTTTTGTGAAGCTCCTACCTAACCGTGCTTCTCTTCTTGAACCAAATCAGTTCTTCTTATTGACATACATTGCTATTACTTTACCTCCAAGTTTTCCTTGTACCAAGAAGTATGAAAATGGATTTGGATCCTCTGCGGCTGATACACGATACCCTTATGGCTTCCTTGCTATTTATAGTCTTTCCTAATTTCCAATGTTTAACAACCAAGTTTTTGAAGGTAGTTAAGTCTTTATTTGGTGTGAAACTTTCATTAATCTTATCCATAATCCCTTTATATAATAGTTGATAAGCTGAAATCAACAACCAGGTGATCTAGAAACTTTTGAATTCTAAAAAAGTCCCATTCCATGTAAAACAGCCAATGGATTAGAGAGCAATACTAAATGATAGAGTTTTAAATGTCAAAATTACACAACTGCTGAACGAGTCATTGTTTTACACTAGCAGCCGCCAAACATGGAAATGTAAGCTTGAGTATTATTTTATCAGAAATGATATGCCGATACAAAAGTCAACATGAACACTCTATTTTAAAACAGTTTCATAGTTCTATTTTTCTCTCTTCGGATCCAACACGCTCATTCTAAGTGTATTTTATAGCGTGTCTGACATATGGTGTCAAATTTTCAATACAAAATTTACTTATTTTGTATGTTTAACTAATGCAATGCATGGTGTGCATTAGTTACCATACCCCTTATACAAAAGATAGGATTATTATTTCACCACATCATTATTTAATTCCTGAATATTTATTATGTATAATTGTATAAAAAATATTTTTCCTTTCACCAGTTTCACATGGATAATATTCTGAACATAATTGGAGATTTTAACTTATTCTACCAGTGTAGATACTGCCAAACCAGATACAGCCACTGAAGATGAGATTCCATTTCTATCTTCACTTTTGACAAATTAAGGGTAATGAACACATTTCTCTGACTATATGTATGCACTTTGTGATTTAGAGACATGTCATAGCATAGTAAGTCATAGCATGTGACTAACTCAAAGATAAAGTTGACATCAGCTTTTGAATTTCGAACTTGAATAATAATTAACATTAATTACCCTACACAACACTAAATTAAGGCACATAATTAAACACTTGTGCAAATGTGCTTCCATCATTAAGGATGGTTTTAACTTAGAACTACAAAGCTATGGCAAAATTTTCACACAAGACTGATAAATCAGCATGTTAAGCTAAAACATGTATGCTGCTTTCTTGTGTGAGGATGCAGCAGACCTTAGGTTATATTAAAAATACACATAAACAAACTTTCTCATAGAGAGAAAGGGCAGCAAAGCATGTCATGCCGCACTGCTACCTTGATAGTGTGCAATCGACTTCAGTTTCTCATAAGCATCAGAACACGCATGAGTATAATCAGACAGTGCACGGAAGAGCTCAGGCAAGCGAGTTTTGAGACTCTGGAGTGATTTCTCTCTTACCTGAATGCATAATTTTTTGTGAGATTCAGTTTCTTCTTCTAATCTCTTCTTCAAGCTCTCAACGACAAACTGCTTCTCTGAGACCGGATTGTTTGTATTCACTTCATCAGCTTCATCTGGCCCCCTTTTATATAAATGCTTCTGGTACCATTCCTCAAAAGCTTGATTTTTTCTTAAGAATTCCTTTCTAGTTTCCTCACATTTCTCCTTTAACTTCATCTCTTCCTCCTGCTGAAGTATGATCGTCTTTATCACAGCAGCAAAGGAGGAAATAGCAGATTTTGCTAGCTCATCGGGAAGCTTGTCAAGATAATCATGCCATGCATGTAGAAGGGCTTGGATCGGTGGATTTTGGGCTCTTGGCGGGGACGATATTTTCTCTTTTAGGTTGCTTTCAATGGGAATGAGATTTAGCTTCAGCCAGCTATTAAGTGCTTGGATGTAATGCTTCTGTTGAGTCACGAGCTTCTCAAATTGTGACTGCCATTCTTGGATTACATTCCAAAGCTGCACGGTGCGGTCATAATGATGCTTGGTTGTTTCCTTATGATCTTGAGAAATATCAAGAGATTTCAGGTCTGTAACTATTTTTAGCTGGCTGTCATGATGCATGAACATATTCTCCCACATATTGGCCATCCTGAAAAGAAATCAAGTAGATTCATGAATTATGATTCATATTTATGATTAAGGTAAAGATCCATTTGTGAAGCAAATAATAGAAACACGGTACATGGTTGATATGGTAGCAAGATAAAACTATCACGCCACATACACACAAAATTTTGGATAAGGTAGCAGTCAATACCAAAGCAAATTGAAATCTCGGAAAACCATACATGTAAAGTGACATGATTATGAAGATATTTGTTAATTTCGTATATAACATAAAAATGCATTTAGATTGGGATGGTTAAATAAAGAAAGTTCACAATGACTCAAGATTGTTCCATTAACCATCACTCAAGCATAGCTGCTCACTACCACTAAGATATCAAATACCACAGGATAATAAATTATATCACGTTGATGTGCCATTGGCAATACTTACTCGGTAACAAGAGAAACAAGTTTTGGATACAATTGAGCATCGCGAATATGGTCCACTTCAGAAACTGTTGAGTCCATCGACTGCATATCAACAATATATCTTGTGTGTAAATGACTTACAGCTGCTTTAGTTTTTCCTAATGATTCAACACTTGCACCACGCTTCTTCTGCTTGTTCAGAATTGCAACTTTTCTTTGATATTCAAACTTCATAAGCTCACCTTGCTGTCAACAATGATAAAATATTTAAAATGGCATACCTTCATAGCAGCATGTTACCGATACAAATATTCTTAAAAGAAAAGAAAACCACGACCAAAACAATTATCATCAGCAATGAAAACTTAACAATAACCATGAAAGTATAAATGTCAAATTGGAAGATGATAACTACCTTGACCTCTTCATAGAGTTTCTTTTCCCATGCCAACAACTTGTCCAAAACAGTGGCATGTGTTTCATACTCTTCCGAATCAAAATCATCTTTTGCACCCTCCCCATTAGATACACCCTTGAAGGATCTATTCCATGTTATCACTCGCATGACTCTGGCAGAATGATCAATGTGACCTGTTCATGTCACTTCAAATTAGCCTCAACTCCATTCAATTTAACAACTAACTAAAAACCTTAAACATGAATCTAAGACCAAAATTTGAACCATGACAACAAAGTTTTTGAGGTGGACCCGCGATTGAGGCCACATTTGACTGCGATTATCAGCAATATAAAAAATTGCAACCGCAATTTAAAACCTTGGTCACAAATACAAACATCGACTCAATTTGAATAAAATAATGGAAAAAACAGATCTAATATAAAATACATTACCCCGATTATCGGCGAAATTAGAATGATAATGCAACCTAGTAGCTTCAAGCATCTTAGAAACTTCTTGAGCAGTTTGAGAAGCTTTAAGAAAATGATCATCAAGTGAACCAAGAATCTGCGTAAGATTAACAGTGGGAGCCACCTTAATTGCTCTTCTAAAATCAGCTGGAGCAGTTTTAGAATGTTCAATGTGTTTAACCTCTCTTATCCCATCATCACCATCACGTTCATGTTCATGCTCCTTACTATACACATCAACCTCAACTTTCTCCGGTGTCTTCGGTTCAATCTCATCCTCCACGTGTCCTCCATTGTCATCAACATTCTCATTCTCACCTTCTTCAATCTCATCTTCTTCATTCAAAGAAGCTCTAGCCATATTCATATCCATAAAGAAATAATCCCAAGCCATGTTTTTTGAATCCGGCAAAGGCGGTGGCGGCATAGCTTTACCTCCCGGAGGTGAAGGTGGCGCGTGAACCAAACCATCACCGACCTTATCTTCCTCTGCCTTCTCACCGCCATCATTTTCCTCAACAACACCGATTCCTCCTCCGGTTCCAGACTTACGGTGCTGCAAAGCCACAGGCGGCAATGTGACTGAGCGTTTAAGCGAAGCAGGTGAGAAATTAGGCGGAAGAGGCGGCGGAGGAGGGAGAGTTTCTTCCATAGGCGGTGGAGGTGGCGGTGGAGGTTTAGGTTCAGAATGAAGAGGCGGTGGATGAAGTTCGATGTCGGCGAGATGAGTTTCGCCGTGAGCGTAATCGGAGAGGGCGGCGCCGGTGTTTTTAAGAGCCATAGAGTAACCGGAGTGACCGGCGGCGAAGGCGTTACGAGCAAGAACAGCTTCTCTCATTAAGTTTTTACGTTCTTTGCAACGTGCAACTGATTCTTCATTATCTATTCTCGATTGAGCACAACCCATTTTTGGAAAAAATAAATTAATAATTGGGGTTTTAGCTTTTTCGGAAATTAAATAAAAATAAAGAAAGAAAGAAAGAAATTGAAGCTTGAAGTGTTAGTTGAAGTTGAAGGTGAAAATGGAATGTGTGTGAGTTAGAGTTTTAGATTTGAGTTTGGAAGTAAAACGACGTCGAATTGAAGAGAAAGGGTTTGAGAATGATAGAGAGAAAAGAGAGAGAGAAAGGTGAAAGTGCAGAGTGAGTGAGTGAGTGACATATGAATAATGATGTAACGAACAGACAGAGATTATTTGTTTTGTTTAAGTTGATTCGGTGATGAGACTAAGGAAGGAGTTTAATTTTGTACAACCTTATTTTAAAAACTAAAACAACGGTCATATTTTTAGAGGAGGACATTAACATTTATATTTCTTTCTTTTTATTGGAGTATTTTATTATTTAAACGTATTAAATTAACTAATTTTATTTTAAATTTTTTTATGGAAAGTCATACTTGTTTTATTGATCAGGAAATTATAGAAAAATAATCACAAAAAAAAAGAAGAAAAAATGTATGTGACAAAATCTCATTCAAGACACATAGATTGATTACTAAAGTGAATTTGGGTTTTTAACTGCTTATGTTAATTCACTAGTTAGGTTTTATTAAAAATTTTATTTGAATTGCAAGATTTTGTCTACTTCAATAAACTTTTAGTTTCATCTTTTCATAAAATTTAGTAAAGAAAATAATGGTGTTTTTAATGTTAGGGACATCGAGGGGGCAGTTATGGGATCATTCACACTGATGATCAAGAGCATTATTACAAGTGAGTTGGACACCACACTCTTACCCAAAACCTTAAGGCAATGAGTTTATGGGTCTTCTCACTTATAAATGCTCAACTCTCCACACATTTTTTCAATGTGGGACTTCTTCTCCATACTACTCACATTTGACACTTCTTGAGTTTCAACATTTAACATGTTAAAGATTTCATTTTAATGTCTAGAAAATCTAACTCAGCTAGTAGTAAATGTCAAAATTGTTAAATCGAATGTCCATGATGAAGGTTCGATTCTCGGGTTCTCCACTTTGTGTGTTGAGTTTATGATAACTTTGTCATTTCATCTATATACAAAAAAAAATCTTTATGTCTAGAAATCCTAGCTCAACTGACACAAAATATCAGAACGGACGATCGACTTCCCATTCCTCCACTTTATATAGGAGAGCTTATGATGATTTTATCATTTCATCTATTTATAATAAAAAAATCCATCTTATATAAATACACAACTACATAATTATTTCAAATCTAACTAATTAGAACTTGTCTGTCTATCTATCTACTATCAATTTAACACACACAATTTGTTAATTTTTTATTAACATTTTTGAAAAAAAATATCACAACTTATTATTCATAAATCATAACTGAAATTAGTCCTGTTTTTATCTGGATTTAAAACTTAGTCCTTTTACACCTTAATTTTTTTAACCTTTAAAGCAAACCAAGTTAAACTACAGTTAATCCCATTTTCTAATATATACTACTAGCAGTTAGTACTTAGTGGGTTAACCTCCAACATGTAAGCGTTAATGAGCATTTTGTAAGAGATATCAAGTCCTTATGGATGTCTATATCTTGACGGATAAACTCCAAATGAGACTATGAGGGGAGGATACCATATGTTGCCCAAATGTTCAAAATAAATACATAGTTGAGTTGAGTTTTAATCATCCAGTTAAGTTAACCCTGAATATATGTAGTAAAATAAAATAATGTATATGCCAATTATATGGGTAACATTATTTTTCGGGAGAATTCTATGGTACTTTTGTCAAAATTCATTGTATTGGTACTATAAGAATTTTAACCAATAAAAATGTAAATTTTGTCCAAGTCAACATTTATATTTTATATTTTAATAATTTTAATAATAATAAATGACACGTGTCAAATAATTATTGGTCATCATGTTTAATGTATCGGTACATGACAATTTCTCCATTGTACCGTAACATTCCCCTTATTTTCCCTCTATTTAGTAAAAGAACAGCCCAAGTTAAATTATTAGAGTCTGATGGGTTGTACCCCATGTCCATACGTTAGATCCGGATTCAACAAAGTGAAAGAACTTATCACATTGACAAAAAGCCACAAGAGTACGGATTGATCATGATCAATGATAACTTCAATTTACTTTATTTCAAATTGTTGATTGATCTTTGGATAATAGTACGAGGAGAATCTATTCTAAAATATTTATAGTAAAAAATTAGTGTTGAATAATAACATTTTAAAAAACTGGATTAAGGATAGTTAATCAAGATTAAATTATAAATCAAATGTGAGTATGGACCATGGTTTGTCTGGACGGAGATGGCTAGTTAATCAACCGTAGAAAAATTGGAAGGACACCACATAACATATCCACACAATCATTTTTTATGCAAAAGACCCAATAAAGCCAAAATAACATTTAGCAAGGATAAATAAATTAAGCACAGACAGAGACCTTTATTAAAAGAAAATCTGCACTCCGATGAGCAATGTGGATGAATAACAAAGATACCTCTCTTAACAATATATAATTAAAGTGCATCCCTAGGTGATTAAAATCAGACCTTGGCAATGAATCTAATTTCTTATCAATCTTGGCTAGAGCTTGATTTCAAGTGATGTATCTTGATTTCAAGTGATGTATCGTCCTCGTGTGCAGGGAAGAAGCTAGTTATGTTCTTTTCATTTTCTGCCGTGCACCTTTTGTTTGAGATGATAAATGTTATCATTTCCTTGTTATTCTCAATTTAATATGCACCGTCGAAAAAGCTTCATGGCAATTTTCATATCATGTATGATAGGATGGCAGGAGGAAAGTTTAAAACGATTATACTCATAAGAACTGAATTACTGCATCATAACAAAAAATGGAGTTTATTGTCTAAAAAACAAATGGGGTTTACATCAAAGACAAGAAACTACATACAGACATAGTACAACAACAGCAAAATTGGACAGGGCAATAAAACTTTCAACAGCTTTCCAGGGAGCATTGGTATACTAAGAACCCCCCAAGAATGTTATATCTACAACTGCTGAACCAAAATAATTGCCAGATACACCACAACCTCGGTGGTGAACAAAGTCAGTCTCACATTCTGCAGAAAAGAAAGGGGAAAAATAACTTAAATCAGATCAAGATTTCACAACTATGGCTCGGGCCTCTGATCTGGGCATTCATTCTAAATTCAAAAATTGATAAGATAAAATATAAATGTCAATCTCAAAACTTTATACAAAGACATAACTTTCGACTTTCGATACTTTGGATATAACTTTGAAGAACAATAAGAGCTTTGATGATGTGAGTTTCTTCGAAACAATCAAACAGAGTAACAGACCCAATTCAATAAAAATAAAAAAACAAGTTTTAAAAATGAGCACAATTGCATACCTAAATTAAAGAAAGGAAACAAAGTTATGAATATTTTAAGTTTAGCTTCTTTAGCATTGTTTTTTAGGGTCCCGCCTAGTTCAACGGATAGGGGAAATGTGTTTTGTTAGACAAGGGAAGAGATTTAAATAGACGAAAATAATACATTTATTTTTTACATTTATTTTTTTTCTAAATTAAAACACTAATTTGGACATCATAAAACATAAATCCACATTAAAGATCAAAACATAGTCAAAATCTCAATTGTTTCAAACAGTTGTATTTCAAAAATGATTTTTATGAAACTCTATTTGAAATAGCTTCAAAATTAAGTGATTTTTTGAAATTTTGATATCAAAATTCTTTTTCGATAAAATGATGAAATATCTAAAATAACATTTTAAGAATAACTATTCAAACCAAATTTTCATTTGAAGCTTTTATAAAAAAAAAATCTTTGTAAATTTTTTTACACAAAAATCTATTTTTTTCAA
The DNA here is from genome assembly GCA_951804385.1 of Trifolium dubium. Lineage (NCBI taxonomy): Eukaryota > Viridiplantae > Streptophyta > Magnoliopsida > Fabales > Fabaceae > Trifolium > Trifolium dubium. Next base: position 2,507,167 of record OX638076.1, on the reverse strand, counting down.
AGCTGAAACAAACAGGCTCATATTCTCTCTCAAATCTGGAGGGACCCCGCCCCAAAAAAATTGAACCAAAAGACTAAAATTTAAAATGTTTCCTCCTTTCTCCTCTCCCTCCAATTAAAATACTTCCTCCTTTATTCTCTCATCCAACCACACCCTTAGTCTTCTACAAACATACATGCCACACCCCACCTATGAGTCTCCAAAGGATCAAAATACTTTACTAGCATGAAAGGATTCAACCAAAAAAATTATTGACAAACAACAAAAATATCGAGTTGAAATACTTAGATCAGAGTCTAAACTCGTACTTACTAGACGCAAAAAAAGCCTTCAATTTCATTAACAATACAAGAAAAGAAAAGTAAAAACAAAATAAAATTGGCTACTGAATAAAGTGATATCATCCTTTGCAACCATGCTGCATGGTCAGAGAAGCTATAGAGAAAGAAGCCAATTAAAAACTTCACAGCCAAATATTTTTGAAAGGAGAACATACCAACAAAAATAGAAGGGTCAGTGGAGATCGTTTAGATTTCAGACTTCAACTTGGCTCTGAGTTTGCACACCTCCTCACTTTGTCTCTTAACAACGTTAAAACCAAATATCAATGTTGCTTAACATAAAGTAGAACTGAATAATTTCTGATACAATTCAAAATTGATATACCTGATACAATTTTCTCCAAGTTTTGTCTTCTCTCTCCTGTAGTAAACACCACTCTACAGCCATGTCATATTCAATGTTGTTGGACTGAGAACAATGTGAAGTAGATACTGCTTCTTTCTGTTCAACCAAAATCAGATTGACAAACACAAGAAAATGAAACAACTTCGTACATAAATATTTTCAAAATTAGGACACAAATTCAAACAATTTTATCTGACCATACCATCTCACGTTGTGTTTGCAATCGAAGCTGATCAATAACATGATGGCCATAGAATATTGACTTCTTATCTGAAAAGCAAGGGACTCCAAAGCTTCCCACCAGTGGGCTGCAAAACAATAAAATTAAATATTCCAAGTAAGCAATACATATGAGCAAATAATAGCAAGCAAATTTATAAACATTTAAGCAGTCAGCTTTAGTGCAGTGAGGGTATATGATTATGCAGGGTGTTATATTTTCTCAACAAAAAACAGTATATTTATTTACAACAAACTAAACGTTTGTAAGCTTTAGCTTAAAGGAGAGTGTTATAATATAAGATTGTCTTAGAATTTCGTAGTACTATGTTAGAGTATCATTGTTTCTCTAGTAAGATTAGTTACTTATCTAAGATTGTTTCCTAAGATTAGTTTCCTATTACCTAGTTATTATCGTATGATTTGTTTCCCATTATCATATTCAAAAGCTCAAATCATTTAGATGATTTGAAGTTGATGATACTCTATCTCTTGATCTATGTAGTTGATAACATGATCACAGTTCATCTTTTGCTCTAATCAAAGATTTGATCAGCGTGATTAATTCCAATTATGCTCTCAAACAATTGGGCGCACTAGCCTAATTGTCTCTCCAACAATAACCTTTTACTCATTTGGTCAAAGTACAACCATGATTAGAAGCTTACAAAGTTCGAAACTGAAATAGACACTGATCCTCAATTTTATTGTTCGATTGTAGATCTAAGCAGTAAGATTGGAGGGTTTGTTTGCAAACATCAAACGGGTTTGCAGGTCAGGTATTGCATTAAAATTGAAATCCATGCCCAACTTTGAACTTCAACTGTATATAACTAATAGAGTAACCGCGTAGATACTTTGGTTAACCCAATAACCGATTCACAATCTGTTATTTAGCTGTACTAATTGTCCTAACTAACCTAGAGTTAATTGAGTCAGATTTAACTAACCAAAGTCCGCTGTACCTAACTGAAGAGATTCAGTTAAAAAGTGTTACTTGTTAGATAGCTGGTATCCATATGAATAGCATTGAAGTAACTGTATTATTCATCTTTTGATCAACAAATTCATTGCAGAACTTTACTTTCCCTGCACTTTCCTCTTTGTTCACAGTAGCTTAATTTCAATTACACTATGGACTGCTTATGGATTTTCACACATCTCTCGCATAAAAGCTTTTCTCTAGTGTGTTAAATTGTAAGTCTCCTCTACTTCTCGTCTATGTTCTCACACGATTTATGATATTGACTCCCATCCCCTATCCTAAATAAAATCTCAATTTTTACCATCTTCTGTTCAACATCCCAACTCTAGGATGTATAAGAAATAATCAATACAAAATATTTAGAAAGTACGCGCACATCATGCTTCATGAATATGTTTGTGCAGATTAATATCAGAAGGATTTTAAAGCTATTTGTAAGTGCATTTATCAAGTATATACAGTTATGTACATACCGTCCATTTGACATCAATAAACAGCCCTCCTCTAATTTTCTAATAACCAACTCTGCTGCTTCCTTTTTTTTAAATATAACAAAAGCTTGACCTATTTGATAAATAAAATATTGAACCACGGTAAGTTGTATATGAGGCGCGTTGAAAATAATATTAGACTGAAAACACATCAAGGTTATGATCCCAGGAGGAAGGGGAAAGCGCATCCAATCTCAGCTAGCTTGTAAAAAAAAGATGAACAAAGACTGCAGTTTCTAACCAGAATGAGGACTAGAATATGCAGTTTTCTGGATCATCTTTGCGGAACAGCTTTCTTTAAAACCATACCAAATAATATCCTGTGATTGAGAGCAGTAAGTCAAACATGGTAGAGATAGGCAGGTTATTAAGATAACAAACAGGATGAAACATTAAGTGATAGACAAGTCATCCTACATCAAAAAAAATCAACTCACACAGCAGCTTGAATATTGCGTCTCTAATACCGATACTCACAGCCTTAAAAGTGAATCACCACACAAATAAATGGTACAAATGCAAAGAAAGCACAACTACAAAGAAATACAAGGAGTGGCAATTAACAAGGCTATTTTGCCCACATATCAACCACTCTACGGTTTACATAGGATTCAACATACTGGTAATGTAGTCATATTACAGAATGATAGTTTTGCATTATAATTTTCCTCATAATCTACAAGAAGCTGAAAAGTCTGGTTTTGGATGATTATTACCTGTACTTCTGATGAAGTTAAAGAAGGATCCAAATTTTCAAGCAGCACAAGTTTCCCTTGCGTATAAGCATCTTTTATTCTTTCCTCCCAAGGCTGAAAATGATAAAAGATCATTCATACATAAGTCAGCCATGTTTCATTTACTCTTGCGTAAAAGCAACTTCAAGATTATGAGTAGTACATTACATCCGAAAAGAATCAATTGAATAAAGATGTTAAAAGAGAATAGAATGAAAAAGATAAAACTTACCATTGCCTTAAACCATTTGCTTCTATCCTGTCACCAAGTGAAAAAAACATGCATAAGAAAACTAGAAATTGATTTTAAAAGGATCATACATCAAAACTACTAAACTCAAAGTTGACAAAGTACATCATTACTAAATACATCATGTAAAGTCAAAATTTATTAAATCTATTTGTTTCGCCAGAAAATTATAAAAAAGTAAAGTGATATTTTGTTGTGCTTGTTGTTAGTTAGAAAAGTTTAGGTGTAAGACAGTAGACTTTCTGTTATTTTAGTTTGTTGTTTCTGTTAGTCCTAGGGTTATAAATAGGACTAACCTACCTTTAAATAGTTAGGAAGTTATTTTGTGAAAGTTGTAAACTAGAGAACACTCTAGTTGAGGGGAGAGTAGCATCTTTGTGTACCAAATTAATTTCAAATCTAAGAACTCGTGGGCGAATAATCACATTTCCCTAATCTTTGAAGGTTAGGATTTGTCGGATCATAACAAATTAATTTCTCCCTGTTAATATATGACACAGTCAGAGGCAATATGAAACAATAAAATTCTTCAATTACTTTCAATCTATAGATTCCAATGTCATGAAATTTATACGGAGATGAATCAATAAGTGCTAATTCTATATTGGAAAACAAGACAAAAAGAGGTTTAACACAATGATGTCAAAAGTGGGGAGAAATTAGACAGACCGCTTTTATTGTAAAACCGAGAGAATATTAGGGACCAAAATTGAGCAACTGATATACTAAAAGTAAGAAACTTTATTATAACGATGCCACAATCTATATAATTCTCTTCTCTTCTGTCGTGCACAAATTCCAACCATCAACATTTTGTCTTTTTGAATTTCTCTATTTTTTAGAATCTTTGTATGTCCTTTATGCACCTAGCCTCAATTAGTCTCAAACTCCATACAGATTAGTTCATTTACTCCCATGCTCGACTATGCGTGTATTTTATTGAAAAAAAATTGATTGAATGGATACAAAAGAAGTGCCTAATAAAATTGGTATCATCATGGAATTAAAAAAAAGTATGAAGAAGAGACATATAATGGGGGAGCAAAGAACAGTAAAAGAAGCAAATCCACAATTCAATTTGAGGTGAAAGCGTAGTAGAAATCTAATAGGTAATCTCATAGGACCCGTTGGTACAAAAAAGGGATAACAGATGGCACAAAAACTCTATTTTGTTGCCCAACAAAAATAGGACATCTCTCTATATCTATGTGTTTGTGTAAATTATTGTTTTACATTATTTTAAGGAAAATGCTGCTTACAAGTGCCATAAGGGCACATGTTAAGGAATCAAAGATAGAAATATTATCTTGAAAATTATTTGTTTGATTCTTCGAAAGTTGAAAATTGTTCTTTTCAAAACATTCTTTCATATCAAGAAACTAACTAGAACACTATGATCGACATCCCCCTATATTTCCACATTTTTGCATATTATAAACCCTATATACATTAAACTTCGGGATTTTAAAAGGACTGTTTAACACTGCACAAAGGACGATCGACAAGACTTTTACATAACGGGGCATGAAATCGGTCATCCAACGTACCCAAGGATCTATTGTTATGAATATAAAGGAAGACAAAGTTGCATATATGGGATAAATATCTTAATCAACAATTTTATGGGTTCCGAAGGGGTAAAGATGTACATATTTCTGGATCATTGTGGTACAGGAGGGCCTCCTATACCACAATGATCCAGAGATATGTATGTCTTTACCCTGTCGGGTACCTTAGATGACGGATTCCATGTCTCGTTATGTAAAAGCCTAGTTGGTCGCTTTTCTCTGCAGTGTCAATCGGTTTATATGACCTCCTAGTTTAATGTATGACATCACTCATTCAAAAAAAATAAATCTTTAGTGTAGGGGACTATTAGTAAAATAAATATATAAATATATTAGTTTAATATATGACAAGCTCATCCTTACAAAACCAACTTGCAAGGTGAGTATGCCACTTTTATAAACTCGTTTTAGGTTTTGTCTTTATCCTATGTGAGACTATTGAGTTTGGTGTGTGGCCCAAATTGATAGGTTTTTATATCATAGTCATCCTTACAAAATGGAGTTTTGAGGTGAGGGGTGGGTGCCACTCTTTATAAACTCATTCCATGTCTCATCTATAGTCTTATAAATTGAGTTAGGCCTAACTCAACCCTAAAAAACTGGCTTATAAGTTGGAGATTGCATCTATTTTATAAACACATATTCAGACTATCTCGCAACTGATGTGGGACTTCTTACCACACCCCCTCGCGCCCAGCACTGTGGGGTTTGGGACGCGAATATTATTGGTGGAGGGCCTGATGAAGTGGTCCAGCAAATCGTGGAAATGCAATGATACTATCTTAGAAATTGAGTTGGGCTTAACTCAACCCTACAAAACCGGCTTATAAAGTGAGAATTACATCTACAAAACGGCTTCCAAATTCGTAGAGATTTGCAGTATTCTTTTCGAGTGTTTCCAAATTGGTTGAGATTTGTAGGTTTCTTTGAATTATGATGACCTCTACCACGTAGGCTGACTGCGAGCTGGAACTTATCTGATTAGGTTTTCTATCTACCGGTGTCCCATCAACATTTTGGCTCACGGAGCTGCATTTTGGATTATGCAACGCCAATCACTTTTGATTCGAGATCGGGAGTTAGAGTCTAATGGCATATTTTTATGTCCGGTTGATGTCTTCTTTAGTGGAATGGAAGCTGAGGAGTGTCTTTTTAAGAATGAGATTAAAAATAGACCTCTTTCAGGTGGTGTATGTTTTGGTATTTTTCATTGGTGTTCCGCTTGTATATAGCGTCTTTGTTCGATCATGTGCAGAGACTTCTTAATAATAATATATTTTCCGTTCAAAAAAAACCTCTGATTCGTTGGGCTGCCTCACATGGCTGCCTGCTCTCAGGTTTCAGATCGAGTCATCCACCATTTATATTTGCGCCCCAAGCCCAATATCATTGGGAGCCAGAGAGTGTGTTAAAAGTTCGACATCGGTTGCGAGATGACTTTAATATGCGTTTATAAAGTAGAGGCAATTCTCACCTTATAAGCCGATTTTGTGTGGTTGAGTTAGGCTCAATACCCAATTCTAAGAGATAGTATATAGACTAAAGTGTTTAACACTAGAAAAGAATCTTTTTTGTACGCGTGAGTTTAACTTAATTGGTAAGGAATATTGCACGTATTGTGCAGGGACCAGAGTTTGAACCCAAGTACACCCAATTATTCACCTTTAAGGGTTGGAATTCTAGCCACTAGCCTACCTAACAAAAAAAATATCAAAGAAAATAATCTTTTTTCAAGGAAACCACTATCGAAACTTAAAATGGTAAAAGCATAAGGGCTCTTTGATTTGAGTTGCTTTTCTTATTTCCCGTAAAAATCTTTGAAAACATAAAACAAAGTGAAAACGAGACAATTTTGCACTAAAAAATGAACACAAAATGCAAAATTAAAACATTATGAAATCCAAACAAAACAAATCAAAGATATCAAGGAACAAACTACCTAGTGTTGTTAATCGTGAATCAAAGAAAATAGTGGTTTGTTCAAATCTATTATGCTAGAGCTACTATTAAACAACAGTTCGAACTAAATAGCGTATTGTAGAACAATAACGATTTGGTTTGAACCACTACGCTATAGTGTCATAACAAACACTTGATCAAGCCTTCAAATGATGGGAAATACGCATGACCATATCATTTTTCAAGCCATGCTATATAGACACAATTGGGGCTACAGGTCAACATTATAGGTTGCCCCGATTTTGACTACCTCCTTCATTGGGATATTGTTAAACTAGTAAGGTATAAGGTGTGAAGAGATGAAAAACTAGCATGACAAATGAGAGTGCTTGTTTTGCAACTTACAATGTCTGGTCTTTGAGTAACTTCCGTTACGCGGTAATCAAGCTTGAGCTCCAAGTCTCGAGAAGTTGTAGACGATTCTTTACGCAACTTGTCACCAGAGAGTTTAGTCGTCATCGAGTCGATCTTTAGCTTTTTCGAAGGGACTTCCTTCACACCATCATCATAGTTCCTTCGATTTTGTACATTATTTGATATCTTCGCACTAGAAACGCCATATTTTTCCTCGTCATAAGCCTTGCTCTCCCTCAACCGCTTATTGATTTGCATGTCACAAAACTTATCACCAAATTGTTTTGTTGGCAATGTGTCAATCTTAAGCTTTTTCGAAGGGACATCCTTCACATCATCATCATAGGTGCTTCGATTATGAACATTATTTGTTATCTTTGCACTAGAAATACTATGTTTTTCCTTCTCATAAGTCTTACCCTCCCCCAATTGCTTGTTGATTTGTCGATTTGGGACACCAACAATATCGCATCCACCCTTTCCTGAGTCATTCTTAGACTTCAAAACGGTCTTATCAACAAAGGCTTTTCCTCCAATTTTAGAAATTTCAGTCATTTCCAAAGCATCTCTAGAGCAATGTGGTAGTTTCGTAGATGAATTTTCTTTAGCTAAAGAAGCAGTATAAACCCCATGCTCTTTCTCCTTGGCTTGAGTCAATGTCTTGTCGCGTGAAATATAGACCAAACCACCATTAGATTTACTAGCATGCTTTAAACCAAGGTTAGAGGTACGATTTTCTCCCAATGATGGCTTAGAATCAACAATGTCATATCGCTTGCCATCTACTTTTCCAATCAAAAGTTTATTGTTTTTTTCACTTGAAAGAGTCACCACTTCATTACTCGTCGTGACTTTGAAACTAACTTCTTTCTCATCTAAACCAAGTTTTGAAAGACCACCAAGCTTTCGACTATATAAATTGTTAAAAATATTTTTGACTGCAACAATTAAAGAAACAACTTCAAAAAAAATATTCAGTCATTCAAAATCATGTAGAGTTGTACTTATTCCATATTGATTAGGGTCAATAACATCTTCAATAAGATTTTGACCAACGTAAACATTAATAGTTAACAACAAAAATAGTTTGAAGATTCAATTATAAAACAGCATGCGTATGTAACAAAAAAAACCATTTGACAAGAAAAATTATTCAACAAGACTTTTCATAGAAATTCACTCTTCAAGTTTCTCAAAATTTGAAGATTTCTCCTTATTTGTACGTTTAATTACGGTCAGTAACTGTGTATAATAACATAATTTTCCATAATAGAAAAGGCAAAGCCTGGAAGTCAATTTCCTTTTTTATTCTAAATATATATATATATATATATATATATATATATATGACTCGGCTGATTTCTCAAAGAATGAGATGAGTGAAGCGAGTCACAACTTTTTCATACAAATACATATGTAACTGCATTTTCGTCTCAAAGTTGACAGGAAATTCAGATAATATTTTTAGAATAAATAAGATGACATACCTTCAACTCCAGCAATCTTATCATCTGTCTTGTCCAATATTTTATGCTGCCCAACATCAAAGAAACGATAGCATACAAAGTCAGCATTTGGAAGATCTTGGTCTGATGGATGTGGATTTCTGTCGTCCTTTGAAATGCAAACAACATTGCATTTTCCAGCAATAGCTTCCTGATGTGGTATACAATATGAACAAAAATGGTCATACTTTTAACCATTAAACGGAACACTACAATAACAACAACAATTGAAGTATTTTCCCACTATGGAATTTGAAACATGGATCCTAACATGAAGAATATCAAAATATAGACCCGGTGTTATCAATGACAAATACCGGATTATGGTTAGCCAGCAAACAATACACCGTATAAATATGGCAGACGACGCTGATCCAATGAAAAACCTAGGCTGACAGGATCTCTCTTTTTCAATCTGTGTTCACTCTTATGTTTTTTTTTTTCTTTCATTATGCATTCTCGGTTTACTTCTATAATCCTCCTTATTTTCTCCTTACCTATCCATCCACCTGCCCCTTCCCCTCTCTGATACTCCCCCAATCCAAGCATGTTCTTTGTTCGATCATCATCTCCATTTCTCTTATAATTTGTGCTATTGTTTTGTTTGAACTGTGGTAGTCCTCTTCAACAATTTGTTTTAACACACTTGACGGAATTACAAAAAAAAAAGGGATGAATAAAAAGGACAGAAAATTTAAGGACAAGAGAGGGGAAAAAAGAGATAAACAATGGAGTTAAAAAAACAGGAAAAATGTTTGCTAGAGGAAGGTTGCAAGGGAGTATGGATGAATGAAGAGAGATGGAGAGAGCAGTGTGTGTTGAAACAGAACTGTAACAGCAGGATTGAGGGGGTTGAAACTTTGTTTTGAGTTTTTTCCAACCATGTTTTTCAGCTTTTTCCACCATGCTACCTAACCTACTTTTCATGTTTTTCAGCTTTTTCCACCATGGATGCTGCAGGTGCCACGGCCTGAGACCGCCATATCGAAATCACCACACCATAGCCTTTGTATGGCATCTTGTCAAAATTCAGCCACACCATTTCATCATATAGGTGCCATCTCATGGACAAAACCATTTAGTAACACCAGATAGTCCACTTAAACTCCAAATATTTCTCTATGGTTCGACTTCTAGATGGTTTTCATCCCTCCTTAGCAATATTTCTAGGTCTTCTTTACACATTGCCCAAACAACCTTAGATAAAATTCTATCACCTTTTTCAACAATACAAGTCATTCTCCAACCACCTACTTTTTCTCTAACTATATCATTCCTTATTCTATCTTTTCTCGTGTAGCTACTCATCTAACAATGGCTCCACTAAAATTAAAGCAACAAAGGTTTCAGTAATACAAATTGTACCGCAGAAAAACAAAAAACCATGAACATGATAAACTTGTATCAAAGGTTTAGGTTTGGCAGTTCGACTCGCACCAAAAAAATCAAATACAATGATGTACATTCCTCTTATAACTTCAACTCTAACAACAATTTAAATTTTAAATACTTGACACTCGCATGATTTAAGTTAAAGCTACAAGTTCAAACTGACACAACCGCAGTAATAGCAGCATGCAGGATTTTAAATAAAGATCCACAACCACAATTGCAGCCACAAGCCTACAGTATCAAAGATTATGGTACTTCTACGACTACATTGCCACTACAAACGCGACTGTGGTTTAAAACCTAAACATGTTTAAAACAACTAACTAGAACTACATTATTCAAGCCAACAAAAAATATTAACTGGTGCCAATTGTTCATCATCATCGTCATCATGTCAACCACTACACTTATTCAATCATCCAATATCAGAATAACATGGTTTTCAATAGTTTAACCTAGGTTTCTATATATGCAAATGAAATAAAGAGATACGAAAACTTCAAATACTGAGCAAATTAATTACCAGAGGATTGATATTTGAAAGCCCTAATCCTTCACCAGCAGCCAAAAACAACTCATTTTCATGCACCTTATAACCTTCCAAGAAATTTACAATCTCACAGGGACGAAAAAACCACAGAACCTTCACTTTCTTACTCTTATCACCATTTTCCCATATTTTGAGTATTTTACCGATAAAAGGTTCAGGTTCAGCATCTTTGTAAAGATAAACGGAATCGTAAAGAGAATAATCAACACCATCGTAAGTAAACGATTCGTAAAAATTCACTTCCTTATTTTTACCACCAAACCCTGTCTTCTTCCCCCATTTGAAATCAGGAACATTTTCTTTCGTCTCTTTTACCATATTTCGATGTATTAGGGTTCGTACAGAGTGAAATTCAGACGGTGAAACAGTTTCGATACTGAGAATTTGTGAAACGAGAGTTCGGAAGTTTCTGGAAGATTGTTAGGATTTCCGGTAATGGCATTGGTTTTTGTGCGTGATAACGGTGGCGGTGAGCGGCGAGAATTGGAAGCGTCGAGCAACACCGTAAAACCCTAACGAGAAGGGGAGATGAAGTGATAACTGACGAGTGACGAAGTTCGTGCTCTTATAATGATGGATGACGCCGCGACTGGGTGGGTTATTGAAACGGTTAAGGAAAGAAAATGATTATTTGATTTTTTTTTCCCTTAAACTCGCTTCTCTTGAATCAATTTGATTCAATTTAGGCAAAATTATATGCTTGTCGGAAAATAAATTGTTTTCGTTAAAGACTGAACTGACTTGGAAAAAATGATTCATTGATCCTATTCTAAAATTTTTAAAATTTGTTTTTTGTCTATAAAAGCTAAACATTCAAAATTTAACTTATTCTTTTTCGTTCTATTCGTATTCTTCCTATATTCTAGGAAAATTATTTGAAGAAATAGCAGAATCATCGAAAGGGAACTGTGTCAGTAACCTACCTAGTCTTATTGTAGAAATTTTCAGGATCAATGATTGGACCATGCAAACTAGAAATGCTTTTTCTTGGATAAAGAAAGAGATTACTCGATCCATTTCCGTATTGCTCATGATATATATAATAACTCGAGCACCCATTTCAAATGCATATCTCATTTTTGCCCAATAAGGTTATGAAAATCCGCGAGAAGCTACCGGCCGAATTGTATGTGCTAATTGTCATTTAGCTAATAAGCCCGTAGATATTGAGGTTCCACAAGCGGTACTTCCAAATATTTGTATTTGAAGCAGTTGTTCGAATTCCTTATGATATGCAAGTGAAACAAGTTCTTGCTAATGGTAAAAAGGGGGGCTTTGAATGTGGGTGTCGTTCTTATTTTACCATAAGGTTTTGAATTGGCCCCTCCCGATCGTATTTCGCCAGAGATTAAAGAAAAGATAGGTAATTTGTCTTTTCAAAGCTATCGTCCCACAAAAAAAAAATATTCTTGTGGTAGGCCCTATTTATGGGAAGAAATATAGTGAAATTACCTTTCCTATTCTTTCTCCAAATCCCGCTACTAAGAGAGATGTTTACTTCTTAAAATATCCTGCATTTTATTTTTTTACTTAATTTATATGTCTCATATGTATGTCGGATTTAGGTTTGATAAAAAAAATTATATTAATTTTAAAATAAAATGTAATAAAAAGACAATATTTAGATCAAATGTGTTGAGAGTTTTAAAAGTCGGTGCAAAGTTTTAATGATTCCACCACAGAATAAAGTTTTAATTATTTTTAAGTTTTTTTAAAATATTTATTTCGTGGTCAAACTCCGGACTATTAAGGTCTCTTTATCCTGAAAATCAGAGGGTGAAAACCAAATTATGGTTACTAATGTTTGCATATGTTGTGTTGTCTAAAATTATTTAAAGAAATATGGATTTGGATTATTTGTAGTCGAGAAATGCTACAATCATACAGTCAATAAATTTTAGACTGTCAGATCCAGATCAGATAGTCTAGATGTTATATCATTTTTTTAGTCAAGTAGCATAGCAGTTAAAAATTTCACCCATAAAATAGATAAATTGGATGACCGAAGTTCGAACTCCGATTTCCTACATATATAATACAATGTTCTACCAACTGAACTAAACACTTAACACATGTTATATCAAAAATTTATATTAAACAAAAGTAAAAAATTGTCTCAAGAACCAGTGGCGGAGCTAGCATTTTATTTAGAGGAGGGCTGTGTTAGTTTTACTTAAATGCTATTAATTTTTTTTAAAAGGAAATTGCATGAAGGTAATTGAAAATTGTTTTTTTTTTATAATATAAATTAAAAACTTAGATTTTATGTTAAAAAAAGAGTTAAAATAGAAAACCGTCTCCAAAGAGAGTTGAACACACAATCTTTTTACGAGGAAAAAGCTATACAACACAACTGAGACACCCTATATATTTGTTAATTTCTATGCAAATTTTAATATATATAATATAAGTACTAAGTATAAATACATATACATATCTATAAAAAATAAAAAAAAATTGAGCTAAGAGGCGGGCTACGGCCCTGCACCGCCCGTAGAGTAGCTCCGCCCCTGTCAAGAACTAAACCGTCTAATCTTAATTATATCATCCAGAATTACTAGTGGCATGTAATCCAATTCCCAACAAATATATAGGGAGAATATGATTTGGACTTTTTATTTACTTAAATGTATATCTATCATTTATTTATAATATTATTAATATGTATCCTATCATTCTTATTGTAGTTTATATATATGTATATGTTGATTAAAAAATTGTAGTATATGTCTTCCACGTTAATATTTTTATTTATCAATTGCCTGCAATTAATTTTGTTTGAGAAATTAGTTTAATTTATGTGCTAGCAAGGGTGATGTAGTATCTTGAGTAAAAAAAAAAATAGTGCAATGAAAAAAGTGCGATGTAGTATCTAAAACAATTTTTCTTTTTTTTTTGACAAAAGTATCTAAAACAATTATAATCACAAAACGAAGCATATAATAATATTTTCTTTACAAATTACAAAGGTACATCTAAATAGGAAAACATGAAAATCACACTAGATAGATACACGCATAATGCATTAAAGACATTGCATTTTTTTAACATGTATATATAAAATGATAAAATCATTAAAAATTCACACACATATAAAATAAAAGGATTGATGTTCGAATTCCGATCATAGATGGTCAACCTAACAATTTTGATATTTTTTTATTGGTTGAAGTATGATTTATAGACGACATTGCATATTATTTGAGGAAAACATAAAATGATTATTGCCACTGGAATCTAAATTATTTAAATAACACTAATAACACTGAATGATCTCTCTATCTGAACCCAAACAATGTGATCCTCAGGAAGAAAGTGGCAAACTGAGAGAGTTCCTGGCTTAATTTTGAGCACTTGAAAGGCAATGTGTTTGGGGTTCCATTTTGATGTATCTGAGTGACATGCCACTATAGCTTTAACTCTAGCTCCATTATCACTCTCCAATGGAACAAAATAAGCTCTTGTGCTCTCAGTTTTATGACATTTAAATATAGCATATGGATATGATTTTTTGTGACACACAACAACCTTATCCGCTGTAGTTAACTTCTTCACTCCTGATTTCACTGTGTACTTTTGTAGCTTTGTACTCTCTTTCTCTACCACGGTAGACACAACCTTAACATTTTTTCCTAGTTTCAAAGTGGCAAAATCAACCATGGATTCAAGTGAAGTTGCACAATACTTTTCCTCACCTTCAATGCTTGCATCCTCGCACTCCTCGATTGTTTTCTTCATGATTTGTGCTTCTTTTGATTCGGGTTTTACGGAAAAAGTGTTGAAAATATCATTCAAGTTTTCAGATGAAAACGGTGTTGCGTCCGCAACTTGTCGAGGCAAGAATTTGGCTGCATTTGAGGTTTTAATGAAATTTAAGTTCATTTTTGTTCCAAGATGCAAATCTTTTTCTAACAAGAATAATGTTGTTATGTGGTCATCATGTAATTGATTCTCTGTGGCACCATATGTGTAAGTAAAAGTAACTGGGTCAGGTTCAGGCGCAACTATATGAATATTTACACCCTCTTTTTCAACACTTAAACCACTTTTCCCTACACCTACATGAATAACAATTTGTTAGAGTTATAATCATATTTTGCAACTCTTAATTAATTATTATAATTTCTAATATCTTTTCAAAATTCATAGACAAGTTTCAATTTGTTTAATTAGTAATTGTACACTTACCAGCTGGGTGCAAGATGTGAGTTATGGCATTTGGCATTGGCGTAGTAGGAAGCATAGACTTCCAGTAAAGTTCAGGAAGTAAAGCAGCATTAGCTACCACCAACACAACCTGCAAATTAAATTAAGCATTTTATCAAAATTTAATATATCGTAAGCATTGAATTTTTTTTTTGGTACATCGAAAATATAAATTGCTCCCGCTAGGATCGAACCCTGAATATCCTCCTACCTAACCCAAATGTCCCCCAGCTCTTACCACTTAAGCTTATCCTAAGCATTGAATTGAATATATTCTCAAGAGATTGTAATTAGAGCCGTCAAAATGGGCCGGGCCGCCAAGCCCGAAAAAACATCGGGCTCGGACTGTTAAATTTCTAGATAAATTAACATCCGGGCTTTTTAGCCCGACCCGTATTTACCCGATGAAAATACTGGCTTACCTGAATAGCCCATGGGCCGCCCGAAAGCCCGCATATATGTTTTTTTTGTTTTATTTTTTTACACACAACTCAAGTCTAAGTCTTACAAAATAGTCATAAAATTATAATTATGTTTGATTATGCTCATTTATGTTGTTTTGTGTGATATTTTGATTGTAAATTATAATTGTGTTGTTTGATTATGCATAAACTTAGTTTAGTTTAAAAAATTATTTGAATTTATTTTATGTTTTTTGGTTGATTGGTAACTTATTTTGATTAATGTAAACTTTTTTGTATTATAATTGAAATGTTTAATTTATTACCTCCATTAAATTGTTTTTTGATAATAAAAAAAAGGAAGAAAAAAAAAAGAATCGATTCGGGCCGGGCTTACCTGAAAGCCCGCAAAGGGCCAGGCTCGGGCACTAAATTTTCAACTTATTTTTCCCTGGGCTTTTTGCCCAGTCGGATAAAACCCGCCACCCATCCGGGCTGGGCCGAAATGGGGCCGACCCGCCCGTTTTGACAGCTCTAATTGTAATTACTAATTTATGCCGTGCCATTTCTTTTGTCTTCTTATATAAGTTTTTTTTGTAATTTTGTTAATTCTAGTTTTTTATTTTGTTGAAGAAAGTTAATTCTAGATAAGTTGAGAAAAATATAATAAAAATGAAACAAAACTTGTAAGTCATTGTTGGATTATGGAGTGAAATACTCATTTTAATTAACTTTTATGTGGTACCGGAATTCAAACTTCAATCACAAACGTCAATTTCATTATTTTTTGTCAATTAAGTTAGGATTTGTGGTTTCCAACTTTTTTTTTTTTGAATATAAACCAAATAACAAGTCATTAAAAACTCACACACACAAAATAAAAAAACCCGAATATAAACTCAGATCATAAACATCGGCCCTAACAATTTTGTCATTTTCTACTATTTGAGCTATGAGTTTTATATTTTAACTAAACCCCTTTTAATGATCCCTTTTACTACTATTATTTTGGTGTTAGTGACATGTAGATATTATAAGAAAAATGTATTGATAATTTTTAATTCGATCGGAAATGGAGTAAAATTGGGTTAAAAAATACCTCATCTAGAAATTGAACCATTTTCTTAATTATTACTTTTCAATTAACATATATATTTGATCATTTTATTAATTTCTCTTTGATGTTGTTTTTGGTACATTGGAATTATTTTTTTTTTGAAAAAGCTAAACTAACTCACCAGATTAATCCAACCCATATGAAATATTATTTATAGAATCGAACCTAGACATCCCCCTACTCAATCCATATGTTATGTTTTCTGATTTGAAGAATGAGACAAAAATAGTTATGTTTTTTGAACAAATAAAAAATAATTATTCTAAAAACAACTATTTCCTAACACAAAGTGTGCCTGAAATAACCTCAGAAAAATACAATCAATATTCAACCATTAACAAAGAAGCAAAAACTTAGCTATGTCTGATCCCCATAAAGACAAGAATAATTTATTCAATAACATTAAAAAAACAATAATTTGTCGAATCTTATCTTATATACGACTTCATATTATATTATACTAGTTATTGTTGAATGATTTTCAAACATGCATCATAATAAATAACTAATATAATAACTTATTTAATATATATAAGAAAGCACTTGTACTTATATACGAAAAAATGTTCCTCATGAGTTTAACTCAATGAATAAAAATATAAAATATTGCATTATAATATAGAAACAAACAGAGAAGGAGCTAGAAGGCGACCCTAACAAATGCCATGGTCCCCCTAAAATTTTTTTTTACACTAATATGTTATTATATCATTATTGATTCAATTTCACTTATGTTCTCCCATATTTTCTTAAACTCACAAAATTGATCCTTTTTTATTTGACTTTTTGGAATTTATTTATAAAATTTGTTGTAAAATTGATCTCTGCGGATTTTAACAAAATAATTCTTTTGAGACTATAGTTCACCTTTTCTTATGCTAAAAATCACAATTTTAATGACAAAATGAGTTGAGACCAAAATTTCAACAAGTGTGAAATTAAAATAGAGGGCAAAATATATTTAACTGAAAAACAGCTATCCAAAACACACTGAATTTATCTATTAGTTATTGTTACTCTTTCAAAATTTTGTTTTTTTGTTTGTTTGTTAAATTGTGATTTTAAACTCAGTCTCCTCTAAGCCCAAATCTACCTCCGCCTTTGGAAATGAGACTTCAAACTCTAATATGTCTATTTAACCATCCATTTTAAAACAAAGTTGAAATTTAATTATTGGACTATCCGACAAAAAAAAATAGAAAATAGAACTACCGAAACATGATTAATACCCACTTCTCTAGCTATAGACTTTATAGTTATTACTATAATAACAATTTCCTATTACAAATATAAAAATCGACCTATTAATATAGTTATATATATATATATATATATATATATATAAACCACCACAACTTGAAAAGTTTAAGCTCACATTGAGTATCGTAAAAACAGGCAGGAGAGAGTACTCCATCTGGAAAGCAAAGCTTACAACCTAAAGCTTGGTTACAAATTTACAATAAAGCTTGATATATAAAATTAATGATATGTCCTCAATGTATCCTGAATTCCTATTTATATGCCTATGGTAGGGTGGGAGGGTTTTTTTATTGAGAAAAAAACCTAGTATATATCTCATATTACGTGTCTTATATCTTTATTTATTAAATTAGTTGTACCACTTGAATGTAGGATATAAGTAGATCGGACAAAACTAATAAAATCGGTGATCCAAATCGGATAAAAAAATCCAATCTTTTTTGGTTCGGATAAAAAATTAAACCGAACCGAGTTAAACCGAACTAACCAAACTTACCATCTTACAATACTCCATTGGGCTCGTATTTTGACCGTCCAAACAACACTGTATTTTGACAGTCCAAATTATTTCATATTTTTCAATCATTCAATTTTATACATACTACAAGACAAAGTAACATTGCTATTCAATTTTTCCCCCTTCGTAATAGGAAGGAAATGCATTGTATGTATGAACTGGGAAGTACTATGAACGAGGCAGAAGTACGCGCGGTGGGTTATACCGTGAAAGGAGTACTTTTTTTAAGAAATATATCAAGAGATACAATATATTTGAAAGTAAAATTTGGATTAAAAACTTTATTTGAACGAGCATATCAAAATATTTTTAAAATATTACATTCATGCTGGTATTTTTAAAATATTTACGTGTTTTTAAAACTTTATTATATCCAAACATAAAAATTTATTTCCATAAATATAACTGCATAAAAACTACAATTGAATTTCACGATGCAAATAATTAATAGATATTCATTATAAAATAAAAATATATTTCATAGAAAGTTACTATATTTATACCTATATAAAGAAGATACACTCTTTTGTTGTGACCTATTTTATTTCTTATTTTACCCTCAACTTTCAATTTTTCTTATAACAAATAAAATTGAAAACAAATTTATAATCATCTTCATTCTTCAACATATAAGTTAGCATCATAAAAATACATATCACACAAATGGGCACAAAACATGTCTGTTTGGTACACTAGTTAGTAATAATATTTTTAAAATATTAATTTATGTTCAAAGTTTTATCATACCAACTTTGTCACATCAAAATATAAAAATTTGTTTTCACAAATTTAAGTAAATAAAATTTGAAATTAATTATTTTAACTTCAAATTTTAATAATCAACGACAAATAATTTGTGACACATACATACATATATATATATATATATATATATATAAATAAATAATTTATGTGATATTTTGGTAGAAATATTTTATTTTTGTTTTGATAATGTTCATAATAATTTATTTAAGAAAAATGCTAAAAAGTATCCTTGGGCTTGGTTAAGCTTATAAATAAAAAAATCATGTCTTGAAATTTATGCATTCTTTGCATTGAAATTATTAAAAACTATTTTAATAACATTTATTTTATCTTATATTTTCATTTTTAATACACTTAACAAATACCCAAATACACTGTTTAACATGATATTGTGTGACTAAGCTGGGATCTTTGACTTGTAAAGTGATGATTTGCTTAGCAGGTGCATGATGAGTAGCTATTTTCAAAGTATATTCTGTATAATATAATCAAACTATAGATTAATTTCTCTACTAGTTGCCTTCCATGAGTCGATGATTAATAGGCATTAGGTACTAGGTACACATTAACTTTTTTTTCTTCAAATCAATTTAATTTGATTCGAAGTCAGACTTGGTATCAAGTAATTTTAATCTCTTTTGTATACAGTTGCAGGAATTGTGATTCTCTCTACTAA
Source organism: Trifolium dubium (assembly GCA_951804385.1). NCBI lineage: Eukaryota > Viridiplantae > Streptophyta > Magnoliopsida > Fabales > Fabaceae > Trifolium > Trifolium dubium. The sequence goes on along the minus strand of OX638076.1, from coordinate 2,487,531 downwards.
ATCCAGTATCAATCACTATGAATCATATACTATAACGTTTAGTTCTCTTAATTATTTTTTATAACAACAATACTGTTATAATAGTAATATATTGTATATACTCTCTTTGTCTCACAATAAATGTCTTTTTGTAATTCTTTTCTTGTCTCAAACTATATATTAAAATAAATAAAATTAATTATTTTTTTAAATAATCAATTATTATTAACAAAATGATTACCAAATCTTCGACTTTTGATTATGAGAGAACGAACCTCATCTCTCAACCGCATTCCTAAATTAAAATAGCCAATTATTATTAACAAACCAACAAAAAATACGCAAGAGATAAATAAAAAAAATAAAGATATAGAAGTAAAATATCCCAAAGAAGGACAAAATTTGAGCCCCACACTGGCCCAACAGCAAGGAAACCAACAAAACTTCGCCAAAGTCAAACAAAAAGCAACAGATAGATCTGATCATGTAATGATGTAACCAAAAAAAAGAGAGCAACAGATCACTATGAAAATTTCTCTTTAACCCCTTCTATTTTCTTTTCTCCGCCCTTAACTTCCTTTTCTACCCTCATTAACCTCATTTCGTAACTTAGAACCCGAATTGCAGTTCGGTTTTCACGAACCGAAATAACCCACTCCCAACCCCCCCAAGACTATACTTCGTGAACTGAATTCCGAACTGCAGTTCGGTTTGCACGTTCCGAAATGAGCTTAAATATGCGCCCCTGTTCTCAGCATCGATGCTCTTAAGCCAGCATCGATGCTGTTTACGTATGAATTTATGGCAAGGTCCCAGGCAGCACAACAACATCGATGCTATCAAGCCAGCATCGATACTCATACAAAAAATTCAGAAATTCTTATGGTCATTTCATGTGAAGCATCGATGCTCAGGTGCCAGCATCGATGCTGCACACCTGTTTTTGCCTTTAATTCGTGACGCAGGATAATTTCTCATTCCACCCCCCAATATTCTCTTTCCCCCCCAACACTCTCTCATACAAAATAGTTTTTACTCTCATACAAAAATCATTTTGGGGGGGAAAGAGAGTATTGGGGGGTGGAATGAGAAATTATCCAACAAACATATAACTTCAACTACATTGTATTTGTTCTATGGATTTTGTGAAGAATGAACATAAGCAAGCATCTTACAAAATAATAGCGAGCGAGTGGGTGGGGGGTTATTACTTAATGACCTTATTTCGGAATCTAACTACCGAACCACACTTCGGAATCCAAGTTCCGAATTACAGGCGATGGCGCGGGGGGGGGGGGGGGGATGCACGCGTCTGCTTCAAATCCTGCCTTTACTTCGTAACGTGCGTTCCGAAGCTGGGTTCGGAATCCATGTTTCGAATTGCTTCATTTTGCCAAATTCAGGGGTAATTTTGGGTTTAAGGGGGGGGGGGGCAAAAGAGAAATTTTCGATCACTACAAAGTAATACTACTTTACTTTAGTCTCATTTTATAAGATTTAATTTAATTAAATGTATTATTCATATATTTTGTTTTGACCGTATTTTTTTAAGAATATATAAATATAAATTTATTATATAAAATTTAAATACTATATATTGAACATTTTGATGTACTCAATGTGTGACTCATAATAATTCTCCACGATAGTAAGAAGAGGATGGGTAAGTGGACAGCCTTCTTTAAATAACTTAATAGCAATCAAAGAACGGAACCTGGATTACATAAGGGACAAACCTCTCTGATTTGTGACATTCTACGCCGGCAACAAACAAAATTTGTTAGAACTTAGAAAAAGTGATGACAAACTTGATGTTTACTATCATTACCAGACCTGCCTAGATACTCATAAGCAGATGCAAAAGAAAAAGTGGCATCACTAGAGACGCCAAGCAATAGAATCATCATCACCATTTTAAGGATGGGGATATTTGATATCTTCAATAATTAATATGCATATATGGGAAGAATATTTGAGATACTGCTAAATTCCATCAATGTGTACTATATATCAACATAATTTGCTACAACATTGCTAGTTTCAAACCGATGGAGAGGGGTTAAAACATAATTTATAAATTGTTTGGAATTTAAATATTAATTTATGTTTTAGCAAGTTTTATGTATTATCCAAATTAAAACAAGTATAATCACAAAACGGAACATATATTATAATTTTTTTCTTTACAATCGTACATCTATAAATAGGAAAAACATGAAAATCAAACCAAATATAATACATATCACACACAACAATATATAGTATATTCATAACATACATACACAATGCGTTAATTAAACTAAGCATTGCATATTTATTCAAGGAAGATATAAAGTGATTATTGTCACTTAATTATATATACTAATTATTATTAAGAACCCAAACAATGTGATCCTCAGGAAGAAAGTGGCAGACTGGAAGAGTTCCTGGCTTAATTTTAAGCACTTGAAAGACAATGTGTTTGGGGTTCCATTTTGATGTATCTGTGTGACATATCACTATAGCTTTAACTCTAATACCATTATTATCACTTTCCAATGGAACAAAATAAGCTCTTGTGCTATCTGTTTTATGACAATAAAAAACAGCATATGGATAATTTTGTTTGTGACACACAACAGCATTGTCCCCTGCAGCTAATTTTTTCACTCCTGGTTTCACTGTGTACTTCTGTATCCCTGTACTACTCTCTTTCTCTACCACGGTAGACACAACCTTAACATTTTTTCCAAGCTTCAATGTGCTAAAATCAACCACAGATTCAAGTGAAGTTGCACAATATTTTTCTTCGCCTTGAATGATTGCATCTTCGCACTCCTCGATCGTGTTCTTCATGATATGTGCTTCTTCTGATTCATGTTTTACGGAAAACTTGTTGAAAATGTCATTCAACTTTTCAGATGAAAACGGCGTTGCATCAGCAACTTGACGAGGCAGGAATGCGGCTGCATTTGAGCTTTTAATGAAATTCAAGTTCATTTTTGATCCGGGATGCAAATCTTTTTCTAAGAAGAATAATTTTGTTTTGTGGTCATCATGTAATTGAGTCTCTGTGGCACCATATCTGTAAGCAAAAGGAGAATGTGCTCCAACTATAACAGTTACAGGTTTTCCCTTTTTCTTATGGCCTGCACTTACTGAAACTCCTCCTCCACCAACATTGACATTAGTACCTTTTCCTGCATGGACATTTACACCTCCTTTTCCAACATTCACTGAGGTTCCTCTGTGTTTTTCTTTGTTTGTATCAACACTTACACCATTTTTCCCTACACCTACATTTGTGCTTTTGTCTTCCATCCAATCTGCATAGTTATTACACTTAATGCGTGTGAGTGTAGCCATTAAGTTATTTGACAAAAAAAACGAGATGCTAGTCCAAATTATCAAATTGCTGCCAACGAAGATCATCTTCAAAAAATGTTCAAAATAGAAAACTTTTAACATTATTACCATAGCAAAAATTCTTAGTATTTGTAAGTCTTAATTTACCATTCAACTTGAAGAACAGTAAATGTACTTACCAGCTGGGTGCAAAATATGAGTTATGGCATTTGGCATTGGCGTAGTAGGAAGCATAGACTTCCAGTAAATTTCAGGAAGTAAGGCAGCATGAGCTGCCACCAATACAAGCTGCAAATTAAATTAATTAAGAACAAAGTTATAGTTATTTTTTTGCAATTTTTTTTTGCTTATTTTAGAAATAATCATTTTTTTATAAAACTAGTCACTTTTAAATATTTTGAATCTGTTTGTTACAGATTTTTTTTTTTTTAAAAAAAAGTAGAATCTTAAAATAATATGAAATCAACTAAAAATTACTACTACTTAGCTTTATTTATTTATTAAGAAAAGCGATTCATACTATAATAAACAAGAGAAATTATACTTTTTTATAAAATCTCTAACGAATAACCTCTAAATTATTTTACATCAAATTCATCATTTTTTTTAATCTATAACAAACGGACTCATATTCTCGAGTAAATTGAAGGTGACACATATTTATCGCAAGGAAAACAGTTTTGCCGATAGCCTTGTTGATATGGCTTTTGATTTAGCAACTAATATATAGTTATATATGATAGTTGCCCTGAACAAATTAAAGATCAATTTTTTGGCTAGAGTTCGTACTCCACATTTAATTGTAAATCATAATAATGTAATCTTTCTCTCCGCTTTTGCCCTCTTCAATTCCAAAAGAAAATGAGATAAATATTTATAACTATCATATGTACCAAAAAATATATATATTTATAACTATCATTATGTATTATGGAAGAAGATACTCCTTTTAATCAATCCTTTTTATGTTTCGGTATTAAAAAGTGGAATTTCATTGGAAGATAAGTAAAGTTCGATTAAAAATTATATCATTTGAAAGGCTTTTTTTCTCTAATTCTTCTAGTCTTAGCTTTTTCTCTTTCTTTTTTGAAAAGCTTTCTAGCTAGATAACTAGAATAACAATTTCCTATTAAAAATAAAAGAGGAAACAGTTAATCTATCATAGTTTTTACATATATAAACCACAACTTGAAGAGAAATATATAACAAATTAAACATGTTTGTTTAGAAGTTCAAGCTCACATTGAGTATTGTGAAAACGGATAGGAGAGAGTACTCCATCTGACCTAAAGCTTGGTTACAAATTTGCAATGTAGTAGCAGAAGAAAGTTATCATAGTAGTATATAGTAATAAAACTTTGATAGAACATGTCTTCAATGTATCCTAAATGCCTATTTATATGCCTAGGATAGTATAACCAATAAATGAATATATTAATATATTACCCTCATGGTCTAAATATAATATTTTTCTAAAGATATCTTTATTTAATAAATGAAGCACATTGGTTTTTTAATTTAAATTTTCTTAAGAAGGATACGCACATTCTAAAAGAAACACATCCTGTGAAACGAGTGAGTAATAGTTAAAAAAAATAAACGTATAACATTAGAATCGGCGGCATAAAATCAAACAATGAATTAATTAAAATGTTAAGGAATTTATATCACTTGATTAAGTAAGTAGTCATAGATTTGATCTTGACTCTTAGTATGTGTGAAAAAATTTGATTTAAATGAGATAATTTATTTTATATACATTACAAATTTTTTGACGAAAATTAGTCACCAATAACTTAAGAGTAAAAACTTGTAGCGCAGTATAACATGGTAGCGCTATAAGTAACTAAAAAAAAACAAAAACATAATAGTTTTATAAAGTAACTCAAAATTTCTATTTTTATTTCTATAATGATATAACTATATTTTATAACTATATAATTTATAAATAACTATATTTTATAAATTACGTGAAATTTGTGACTAAAATTTTAGGTAGAGAGTCAAAGATACATCTCAAATGACAATGGGTGGAACCTACTAAGGTTCTTTCAATAACTTTCTCATAGTATATATATCTTTCAATCAAAACCGGGCAAGTGATAAGGTAACAAGTCAAAGTAACCAAAGAGATGATGAAGTGTGATAGTAAAAGAAAGAAGAAAATGCTTGTTATCTTCACATCAAGACATGATAATTTTACTAGTAATAATAGTAGTAATTACATGAAATAAGTAATGATTTATTTAGCAGGTGGGTGAGTAGCCGTTTTCAAAGTATATTATGGAATCAAGCTATTGATTAATTTCTCTATTATTACCCTTCAATTCAATTAGTCGATGCTTAATTGCCTACATTTTTTTTGAAGCACTTAATTGCCTACATTAACACGTTAACTTCATTTCTTAATATTTTTTTTGGTAAATCAAAGGTATCCTCCGCGCGCAACTGCAGAGACTAGTCCCCTCGAGGTAACTGAGATCCATTTAAGGGGTTGACCTCTCCCAACAAATGTTTTTCCATACGCACCGACCGGGGATCGAACCCAGAACCAAATAGTTAAGGGGCTCAAGCATCTACCACTTGTGCCACACTATGTTGGTACTTCATTTCTTAATTTTACCTTTGCAGAGTATCTGTCTACATTGCATAGTTGCATTCAATGTATAATGTCCTGGATTAATTAGATTGATTTTCTTTTCTAGATCTTGCTAACAATAACCCACTTGAATTGGTTTGATAGTATTGATTGGGGATTTGGAAGTTGTTCTTTCTTAATGTATCATGTTTAATTTTCTCTAGTGTCAATTTAAGTAGGTTAATTTCTTCAATAAAAAATTTATTTCTATAATAAGCATACTTTTTTAGGGTATTGATTAAAAAAAATATAAAAATGTTACGCTTTCAAAAAATTAAAATTTAAACTTCTAACGCGTTGACTATACATATTTGTAAGAAAAAAAAGTGTCTATGTGATAGTTATTTTTTTAATAGTGTCAATGTGATAGTACTAGTTAATCTTTATCTATTGTTAAATGTAAAATATCTGGATATGAATAAATGAAGAATATCTTGCGTAAAAAAAAATGTAGAATATCTGAATCTGGAGATAAAGGATTCAAATTAAAATGGATTTTGTAGTTTGGGACTTGGAATATGACACAATAAACCATTTTATTAGGTTAAATTATTTATTTCTTTTTACTAGTTTTTTTTGGTGTATCTTATTGTTAGTCGATGCTAATATGTTTTATTTATTTATTTTTATTTTTTTGAAATAGCAAAAGAGAATTTATTAAGATAAAAACTAGACTAGCACAAGATGTGTTTCATCTAGAACCAGAGTATAAAAATAACAAGAGAACAAGTTTAGAGAAAGAAACAACAACAAATACAAACGGATCAAGCACCCATCCACTCTAAATAGACCAAAGGACTAATAAACCACAAACTAAAGTCAAACGATATGTCTTTACATTTCACCTTTAGCCACCACTAAGTATGAATTTTAATTTGGTCAATCACATAATAATGCGCTTCAAACGATACTAATATATTTTATTAATATGAAACTTTTTCATCTTAGGTTAACAATTCAACACATGGTCACAACTCAAAACTAAGAAATAATAGTGAAATTATCTAGCCTAGTTAAAAAATAATGCTCTAGTCCACCACTAATCTATTAGTATATATATGGTTCTTTTTATCTTATAATCATCAGTATTCTTTTCATGATAAGTTTTGGTAAAACCTCTCTATATTTTAACTTATAATCTTCCCTATTATGCATAAATTAATTGATAATCTTTGGCGGTGAAAAGCAGAATCCACTAATTGAAGCAAATTGTTATTGTTATTACTTCAAGTTAAATTTATAGTACTAGTTCATAAAAAGCAAGTCATTAGGTAATGAAAACAAGTCAATTTATATGGTGTGAATCAGCAAGTAAGTCAATTTCTAGCATTATTGAGCCTCACATTTGGCATCCCAACAATGGTGGGGCGGTTTACCATATAACCTCCCTTGATGGGTTTAGTTCGATCTCTATTTGATACTCTTACAATTTGAAATATGTATATATACTTACATATTTGAGGTGTCAGCTAAGAGTTTAATATTATAAATTTAACATTATCAAAAGAAAAAGTAAAGTACTTAATTGTAGGAGGTGTGAATGTCATGTGAGTATGTAAGTCATACCAAAATATATACCCTCTTATTAGATGTTATAGCCTCACCATGTCATGCATGGGAAATAATAAGACAATAAATACACGAAAACACTAACATTTTTTTTATTTTAAAAAAAATAAGAAATACGGGTAACAACTTACAACCAAAAGACAAGGAATGGATTTACCAACAAAAAACCAAAAAAAAAAAAAAAGACAAGGAATGAAATACAACAAAACAAAAAAGAGGAAGTAAGTATTGTATATTATCGTGTTGTACGAATGTGCTTTAGATCATGGAGAAATAATTATGTGCTTTAGATCATGGAGGAATTATATTTCCATATGCCTGTCTAATCGATCCCTTTGGGAGCTTAATTTATGCAATGATTAAAAACACTAGAAGAAGTATTCTCAAAAATATATTTCCTCCGGTTTTATTTATAAACAACAATTATTTTTTAAGTTTATTCAATAACTAATGTATGTAGCTTAAATATAAGTTAGATACATTATACTCCTCCAATAAACTTAAAAAACAATTTTTGCTTATAGATAATATTAGAGGGAGTACTTCATAGTTCTTTCCTTAGTTCCTTAGGTGTTGCATCGAAAAATAAGTTCCTTACGTGTCTTTTATAAGAAACAAAAATTTATTGACTTAAATGCTGTGAATTTGTTTACAATTTAATCGTCTATGTTTTTAACTATATGTTGAATGTAATTATATCTGATGTTTTTTATCAATTTGAATGAATAAATATCATTTAATTTTGTCAAAAAAATATGTATGTCTGATTTATAATATCGATCAAACATAATAGTTGTTTAATAAATTTAACAAATAAAATACTATCTCTTGTATATAAAGGACAAAATAAATGGGGTTATGGGGGTATAAGATTAATTAAGTGGCGAATAGGACCCTATATGCATGTCGATAGTGCCTGTTATATTGTATATTGTATATGTAAGTTGGTCCATAGAGATAAGTGGGGGCAATGATTTTTCTGGTAAACTCATAACCATTAGCATCATCTTTAGGGAGGAGGAGGGGCATTGAGAAGGTTGTGGTAGAAATATTTGTCTTTAAAATATTTAAAGTAATAGAATTTTTTAAAAAAAAATTAGTATATTAATTTTTTAAAATATGTGTCTTTAAGGTGTATGTTAGTTTTTTCAACTATATTTACATAATTTTTTTTACATATACATAATTTTTTATTGTCATATTATTGACGTATTATATTTTTATACTATTAATTTGAATGCGTTTATTCTCTTAATTATCTTTTTAATTTTTAGTGGCATTGAAATTTGTGGTGTTTTTTTTATACCTACGTACCAATTTAAATGGTTGAATACATTTTTTAATTAGTAAAAATATTTGGTATGATTTGCAATTGTGTGTCTTCATGAGCTTATATAATTACTTAACAATACATCTTCCTATATAACGAGTTGATTCTATTTGATGGAATATATAGGATAAAAACTAGTTATGCAGTTAAATCTTAATTAAAATATGTCATATTATTTAGTTTTATTTGATACATAAATAAAATGACAAAGTTTTTACCGATACAAAGTGGAGGGACAAACACTTGAACCTCGATTATGGATGTCTGACCTAACAATTTTTGTATTTTCTGTTAGTTGAACTAAACGACATATGCCACATTTTTTTTATATAATGAAGAAAAAAAAAGTAATTTACATGAAATAAAAAAATATTGTTTGTAATATTCACCCGTTTATTATAAAACTTTCATTTTTTTTAGTTAAATAATTTAGTGACTAGAAATTTCACTGTTTAAAAAAATAAATAGATATTCGAACTTCGACCTCTGCATAACTTATATGATGTTGTCAATCGACTTAAAATCATATAATATAAAATTTTCATTTTATAATGTATATTAAAGAATTAAAGTGCTCAAACCCTTTTATTATGTAGTTCCAATAGCCAGGCCACTTGCTTTACCCTTTCCTTTAGGTCACATCCCCACTAAATTAACTATATGATGATTTGATTGGATTAATTTGCAGTACACATAAAATGTTAAGATATTAAGATGGTGATTTTATTGGATAATCCCTTCACATGCTTTCGGTTTATTAATGCATAAGCAAAGTGAAATGCTTTAGAATGTCAACCCAGCCCCAATTAAAATTTACTTAGACTTTAGACCCTCTCAAAGTATTGGTAGGCCCATGCGGGTCTCATTTTTCTACACATAATTATTTCTGCATAATTTTTTTAAGTAGTTTAGTGATGAATCTCGCACATTTTTAGTGTAGAACTTATATTAAAATTTTGATTTCTTTAATACATGAAGAAATTTCTTATAATTAAGCCACTATGTCATGCAAATTATATATGATATTTAATACAACAAATTGTGTACATTAAATGTTAATGTAAGAGTGTATATTAATCTATTGGATGATTAATATATATATATATTCATCAGTGGAGACATGCAAAGACCTTTAAACAGACATGAACATTGTACGATAGAGCGAGTTCAAACTTTGGTATGTTCACTTGTGATGTGATATTTTAATCACTAGACTATATCTAACAAAACAAACATATTTTATTTTATTTTTGACAAGAAAACAAAAATATATTTGAAGCCTATAATAGTGGGGTCATTGTGAATAGCACCCAGCGTGGTTAAAGAAAGCCCAGTTTCATTGGTTTAATTGGGCTTTTGGGGCTAACTTTTCAAAGCCCCCACTTCGGAAGTGAACATCCCCGTCACCTTTGCCCCTAACCTATTTCTAAAGAGTAAAATTAATATACTATACGTACTGCTTAGAACTTAGAAGATTGAAAAGGAAAAATGTGTTTTAGGGTATATAGACTATAGTACCTTGTAAATCCTATGAGAGGGACTAACTACTAATACTACTAAAAATCACTTTTTCAATAGGGTTGTTATATATTAATCCCATTGTGCTATCACAATCTTTGTTGTAGCTTTCGGCTACTTTCATCAATTTTTTTGGTAGTTCACTAATTATCTAATACTTAACTTATATGTATAATTGCATCTTTTAACATGTATATAGTTATAAGCATCATCCACCCTTTTGATCTAAAAGAAATCATCTACCCTGCGGCCTACACCCCTCAAAGTTTAATTTTGAAGATGATTTAACAGAAATATAACATTTGTCAAAATAAAATAAAATAGAAGTATATCGTTTATCACGCTATTAATAAAAACACATCATAGAAGTATTGAGTTTGGATTCATTCCTAAAATATAGTACTAGCATCATGATAATGCATGTCTAATTAGATTTTAATGGTGGGTGCATAGGCTAATGTCTTCACTCATAGGTTGGTTTAAGACATATTCTTCCGTCTTAAAATATAAAAGAAAAATTGTCAAAAAAAATTGATATATTCGGTCCAAACTTTTAACTAAACACATCAAATCTTTTGACTAATTTTTTGATCAATTTTCTCTTATCTTTAACTAAGCACATCAAAAAGTTATATTAACAAGTGTCCTATGAATATATGTTAAGAACGTAAAATATTACTATTATATTTAAATCATTAATAATATATGAGTATATTTTAAGTGCACATGTGAGTTTTTCTCTTTCTTAAAATGTATCTGTTCTGACTCACTACAAGTCACACATTGTTGCGCCACAACAATATCCTTAAAACACATGTTAACATTATTCATAAATTAAATGTGTTGAGTGATATTTGACTCTGTTTTCAATCTTGGAGTGCATACTATTTGACTGTTTTGAAGTGAATGGAGTACTGACACTGTATTTTTAAATAGCAGCACTGCCTAACTTACTTGCAATAAATAAGATACAGTTCACAATCTATGAGGCCCAAGTTGGGTCATTACAAAATCCAATGAAAATGATCACCAGCTATATTTTCTAGATCATTGTGTTAAAACAACTCTTTTTAACTGTAATTCACATCTTATTGGAGATTTTGTAACCAATTATAAGTACTTAATATGAATCATTATTTTCTCTAAGATACTCCTAATCATATTCACAATCTCCCCAAACATTGACGAATACAGTGACGTTTTAATGTGGATTTAAATATGTAAAGACCTTAACTTTAACTTCCCAACTAAATTTGCTTCAATAAAAAAAAAAAACTTCCCAACTAAATTCTATGCTTTCTAGGTGTACTTGTATTTAGCATTCTGTTCAAATGAATGCATATCTATATATGGCCTATCAATTTATTTTTATGGATTTTATTTGTTTATTTATTTATTTATTAATGATTTGATTTTTGTTTATTCAATTAAATGATTGGTTTTTTCTTAAGTTAAAGAGTTTAATTTAATTTTAATACAGTATCTATATGTATAAGTATAAAAATTTATATAATAGCCCAACAATTTTTTTTAAATAGCAATGAATAACAATTAATCATATGCATGCCTTTTGAAGTAATTAAGATTAAAGCCAAATATTATTAATAACATAAAAGCCATATTTGATTGACAATATAATTTTTTACAAACATAAAGTTTTCATGCAACAATTATTAAAAAAATATTTTGTAGAAAACAGATTTTTAATAAAATATTACTTTCATGAAAATTATTTTATTTATAATTTTATACTTTTTTAGTCAATCAAATAACTATTTTTATTTTATTTTAGAAATTACATAAAATTTTGCTAGTTAAATACTCCCTCCGTCCCAAAATAAGTGTCGCAGTTGACCATTTTGCACTATTCACATAATCTATTTTGACCGTATTTTTTTACTAATATATAAATGTAAATATTAGCATGTAAGATCTTGTTTGATTTGTCTCGATGAGTATTTTTAAGGTATACAATTTTTATAATTTTTAAAGATAAATAGTTAAAGATATTAACGATCAAAGTTGTGTGTTGGCAAACGTGAACTGGTCAACTGTGACACTTATTTTGGGACGGAGGGAGTAACATTTTTTTCTTTCAAAAAATCATTGAAAACTCGCACCCAAGATAAAGAGTGAAATTCGAATCATGGTCATGGACGTTCGACCTATCAATTTTAACATTTTTTATATATTATATAGGATTTTTAATTAGACATATAAGTACTAAATTAATTTCTATTTCTATGAATCCAAACTATACTTTATTAATTAAATATTTTGATATACTCACCAAAAACCATCTAGTTTCAACTTTCAATTATGTAAATAAAAGGGGACAACTTGTACCCTTAAGATTTGGCGGTATTTATTCTCAACCACTACAAAAAGTTTTAATCAATATATTTTTTTTATAAAATACACCGTTAGATTGAAAGTTTATATCATATAAATCATTTATGTAAAATTTTAGATAAATTTAAAATCATTTGATATGTTATTGAGACACATAAAAATTAACGGTGTTTAAGAAATCACAAAAACTGTTAATTTTGATGCGTCTCAATAACATATCAAATGATTTTAGATTTGTTTAAAAATTTACACAAATAATATAAACTTTTAATCCAACGGTGTATTTTATAAAAATTTATATAGGTTAAATATTTTTTTTAAGTTGTAGAAAAAAAAACCCTAAATATAAACATCTAGTTTCACTAAGGTGTCACACCAGTAGTATATAAATATGTAATGACTGCACCTCTGTTTTTACCACTTAGATTTTGTCCATATTATATTATATTAATAATAAATTGGTATATGACAATAAGAATAAGAATATAAATATACTCTTCACACATACATAGTGATAGATATGTATATCAATCGATCATAATATCACCATCCTTCTCACTCAGTCTCTCTCTGTGATATCAATGCTGATTTAGTTGTTCCACTTAACCCTCCTCCACAAGATATACACATTTTCAAATCACATTCAAGTGGCTCCGGGATAAGACCCTCTTCAATTCCACTCCAATTTTTCAGCTAAATTAAATTATTTCTTTTCACAAAGCCTAACCCTTAATTTCACCACCAAACTCAACCTAATCACAAAAATAACATCCTTCAAAACTTGTTTCTTTTCTCTCCCACGCGCTTTATTTCCTCCTAAACCTCAACATTCTTGATGGACTATTGCTTAAGAGAATTAGAAGGAAAACAAGCTCATGATCCTTTATTCATGAAAAATATTACCAACAAATCGTCATCAACACAAGTCCATGAACAACGTGTTTTTGTTCATGGACCTGTGATTGTTGGCGCAGGACCTTCTGGTTTAGCGGCAGCAGCATGTCTCAAAGAAAAAAACATTCCATGTATAATTCTAGAAAGATCTAATTGCATAGCCTCATTATGGCAACTCAAAACCTACGATCGATTACGTCTTCATCTCCCGAAACAATTTTGTGAATTACCCTTCATGGAATTTCCTTCAAATTTCCCAACATACCCTTCAAAGCAACAATTCATAAAATACTTAGAGGATTATGCAGATGTTTTCGATATTAGGCCGCGGTTTAATGAGACGGTGAAAAATGCGGAATTTGATAGTAAAATTGGTTGTTGGAAGTTGAAGAGTTTTAATAGTAAAGGGGATTTAACGACGGAGTATATTTGTCGGTGGTTGATCGTTGCGACCGGAGAAAATGCGGAGGCTGTTGTGCCTAATATTGAAGGTGTAGATGAATTTGATGGGATTATAAGACATACAAGTTTGTATAAAAGTGGTGAAGAGTTTAGAGGGAAGAGAGTTTTAGTGGTTGGGTGTGGTAATTCTGGTATGGAAGTTTGTTTGGATCTTTGTAACCATGATGCTACTCCTTCTCTTGTTGTTAGAGATTCAGTAAGTAATTAACTTTCTTTAATAACTAATTATTGATATTATTATTGTTTTCTCTCTGTATTTTGAAAATGGTTTATATTATAAAAAATGAGAACAGGAGTAGAAGTTTTTATGTTAAATTTTCTTCTTTTCAAAAGTTGTATAGTCCCTCCTTATTTGGAATTTTTTATTCAATTTGATGAAGAAGAATGAAAAAAAACAAGTATCATAAGAGTTAAAAGAGACTCACTTTTTAATTTCTACTTCCTAATTTCTTTTTTTTTTTACGTTTTGAAAAATTTCTATGTATATACCTAACCTAGTTAATTAATTTTTATTTCCAAATTTTTGGTTTAAAGGTTTTTTTACCAAGGACTATCTCCCAATCAGAAAAATGGTTATTTTATTTGGTGCTAGAAAAATGAAAATTTGAACTCGACACTCTCCAACTTTAGCTTTTTAGGCTAACAATTTTCACATGAATTACAAAAACCCTTGATTCATTAATTTTTTATTTGCATGCAACAGGTTTCAAGTTCCAAACTGGATTGTTAAAAGAATAACCTTTTAATTAATAATATTTGTTTACAAAGCACAATATATATATTTCAAGACTTGATATTTCTAGCACTTTTCTTGGATTCTCAAGCATGCGCAACATGGGCATGATGTTATTTATTTATGTACTAGTACTTTTTTTTTATCAATTATTTATGTACTACTAGTAAATAGTACCCAAAAACAATAGTGTAGTAGTAATTTGTTTTCTTATTATTTTTTTTCATTTTTTTCCACCACACATGATTTTTATGAGTGTTTTCCCCACATAGAGCATGGCCTAAGCCTGCAACAACATTAGGCAGCCAAAGTCCTCGTACCTTTTGCCCCAATGAATGTTTCAATGTTATGTTTTTTAAAAAAAAAAATATTTATAGCATTTCATTAATTAAAATGTTTTTAATATAATTAGGTACACGTTCTACCACGAGAGATGCTAGGAAAATCAACTTTTGGGTTGTCCATGTGCTTACTTAAGTGGTTTCCATTGAGACTTGTCGATCGGTTCTTGCTCATAGTGTCATGGCTTATGCTTGGTGACACTTCTCAACTTGGATTGGATCGTCCTACTTTGGGTCCTCTTCAACTCAAAAACATCTCTGGGAAAACTCCCGTCTTAGATGTGGGTACTCTTGCCAAGATTAAAGGTGGACACATTAAGGTACTATGTCAATTCACATTTTTTTATCAAATCGATCACATTAACTCTTTTTTTAGTATTATTTTAGAGATCTTAATTAAAACTTGCTAGCTAGTATTTGCTTTGTAATCTAGTTTAAATGTATAAATGTTTGAATTAATGATGAGTTTGACAAATAATACTAAATTAGGGTGACATTGTCATTTTGTTGAATCTTCAAATATGTCGGTAATTCAAACATTCATTTTAAAGCTATTATTGAACTTTAAAAAAAATTAGTGAAAGTAATGTGAGTGTAGATTTTGAGAGCAATTTTCTTTGGGTTATGGTGGCTCTAGTATGATAGGCAGGAGAATGTTTTTGTACTTTGTAAAATATTTTATAAATATTTTCTATTAGGTGTTTGAATAAAAAAATTAATAGTGGTACCTAATGATTCCTTTTTGCTTTTCATCAAGTGCAACTTACATCTCCTCTTTTCTCCTTTTCATATAATTAATTAATGATATGGATTCTTAATTTAATTTGTTCCCACCTCTTTGTTTTTCCCTTGGCAAGATTTTTCATGATAATATAATTTCAATCAAATCATGGATGAAAGCACAATTGTTTAATTTAGAATTTTTAAACAAAAAGCTAATCAACACAAAAATATGGTTAATCATTAATTGAATCATGCTTGGTGGGGTTAATGTAGTTATTTTCATTATAGTAGATTTTTGGTTGTCAAACTCAAAATGGATTTGACATTTATGTGTAGGTACGGCCAAGCATAAAGCGGTTAAAACGTCACACTGTGGAATTCGTAGATGGAAGGTCAGAGAATTTTGATGGCATCATATTGGCAACGGGTTACAAAAGCAACGTACCCTATTGGCTCAAGGTATGTATGTGATACATGAACAAAATGGTTCCTCAATCATTACCTAAATTTTCTCAATGATATTATTGCCTCATTTTTTTTCTACTTCAAGTTGAAATCCTAATCCATGAACAACATGCATTTTTTTTCAGTACTCTCTTTGTTCTAAGACTCTTTTATAATATAAATTTGTTTTTAACTATAAAATTCTCTATAAATTAAATTTTAGATACATTTATTACTTTTATTTCTAAAGGAGTATTATGTAAATTGATAGTATTAGTTGTACATTTTCAGACATTAATTATCCAACAACTTTTTTACATCCATAATTTTTTGTAGAAATTTCTATAATAAGGGACAAATGGAATAATTAATATTTTAAGAATACTTCTTAGTGTGCATATCACTCTTCTTATCTTAATACTTCATTTTAAATATAAGCAAAAATTGTATTATGTGCGCGCGCATGTGTGTGTTGAGATGGGATGAATGAATGAATTTTATTAAAGCAATTTAATTTTACATATTTATAGGAAGAGGACATGTTCTCTAAGAAAGATGGATTTCCTATGAAGCCATTTCCAAATGGATGGAAAGGTAAAAATGGACTCTATGCAGTAGGTTTTACAAAAAGGGGACTACTAGGTGCATCTATGGATGCAAAAAGAATAGCTGATGACATTGAACAATGTTTAGAAGCTGAAGCAAAAGTTGGATCATAAAAACAAAAACAAAAAACATTATATATGTGAGCAATTTTTGCTCCCTCAATTTTGCCACATAAATTTGGTTGTTTTGGCCAAGTGAGAGACACAAAAGAAAAGGGAATATTGATCATTGAAAACAAGTTATCATAATCATTGATATTTGGTCTTGGCTAACTCATAGATATTCATTTATTCATGGAGGAATATACTGAATTGAAGTTGGTTTGGTATATAAATGAATGGAAAGTGAGAGTATATTTTTGGAGGGGCTAACTTTGCAATAAAACATGTGTGTACAATTGCAATGCACCAAATTGGATCGAGTAGTACTCCAATCCATGCATGGAGGAAAAGTGGGCAAAAAGTGAGAGGACAATATGTAATATTAATCGGTTGGTTTGGGGTTGATCAGAAGATATTGAATTGATGTTGAAGCAAAGAAAGATATTGGTGGATTTCTTTCTTAGTGGGGACCTCAATGAATTTGTATTCCATGCCGTAGGGATTATGCATTCCGGAGATTGGTAGTTTCGTGATCAAGATCAGACAGTCTAAAACGGCAGATTTTAAATTTATAACTTAAGCTTGAATTTGAATTGTCAAGTCTTGATCGAACATTTATTGATGTCTTAACTACGTGAATGCGGAAAATTCTTAACAGAAAGAGACCTTGATTGTGCTTACACTTCTCTCTGCGATTTGTACATATTTCATTTTTTTTTCTAATTAGTTTTTTTGACTTATAAAGAGAAGTGATGGGTGAAAGAGTGAGTTGTGAAAGATGTTCTATAGGGAGTAGGGACGGTATGTACGTAATTGCGGTTTATAACAACTAATACTTCCTTTTTTTTTTCTTCTTTAATTTCATAATAGAACATAACATTCTAATGTTTTTCTTGTTCCATGTTCTCTTTGAATGATTAAATTGTTTTATTCCGGGATTATATATTAATTGTATCATTTTTTAAAATTATTTTGTGAATGTGAAAATAAAAGTTAATAGTACATAGTAATGTGGAAAAAACATTTCTTAATTTGGGGTGAAGTGCTAGATAGATTGTGTACCGATTTTTATTACCAATTCAATGCAATTTCGTTGTTGAAATGATTTCAATTTTTCAAATAGGAATCAGGACCACTTACTTACTCCATCTTTTAAGCTGAATTTACAATAAAATAGGCAGCCAGAAACCATTAAATTGCATGGAATTGCAGTGGAATTGTTGTTATGACATTTATTATATACACACCAACTTCATTAAATTAACACCGTATATCCGAATTTAAGCAACATGAAATGACTAAGACAAGTCATATTTGTACGCTTTGCCATCGATAACAATTGCATCGCAACTACCCTTTTGATGATTACCAGTGTACCCTTCTTTGATTAGCTGAGTTGTGTCCAGGTAAGGTCTCCCTCCGTATCAAAATATAAGTTGTTTTGACCATATCACACAAATTAAGAAATATAATTATTGTTGTATGGAAAAAAGAAATTATGAGTTAGTTTACAAAATTATCTTTCATTAATGGTATGGAAAATATAAATTGTAGAAGTAAAAGAAGAGAGAGTAATAAATAGTTAAGGGTATAATAAGAAAATTAACATTAAATGTTGCATTGGTATTGTAAAACGATTTATATTTTGGTACAAATTTTTTTTCTAAAACGATTTATATTGTGGTACGGAGGTAGTATAATTTTGTTTTGTAAAAAAATAGCGGATGATTTATAAGCTATTTTATAACGCATAATTTTATAATTGATATATATATAGTTTATAGTTGATAGTTTATAATATAATTTTATAGCTAATAAGTTAGTTAATTGAATTTGTAATGTTTGATGAAATTAGCGGTTGAAATGATTTATTAATACAAAATAACATTAAAAATATATGTATAATTAATATTTAATTATTTTTAAATAAGATGATAAGGATAAAGTTGGAAGAAAAAACATTAAGCTAAAAATTGTTTTTACATTTTTTCATAAAAATTGTTTTTACTTTTTTCTATAATCAATAACTAATATATTTTATTTTTAATAAATGTAATTTTTATTTTTTCTTTTATAATATGAGACAAAAAAAATATATCATAGTCACAATAATTTACCATATTCTCTATCCACTAATATAAGTAAAAATTACTTTTTCAATTGATTTAACTGTTGATATATTTCAATAATCAAATAAATTAACAAAGTCAATTTTATTTATATTTGTCGTGGAAAGTAATCCCTTTAAAACCAACAAGAAATCACACTTGGATTCATAGAAATACTGTAGAATCCATTTTCCAATTTCATTTTCACTGACTGGACTAATGTCAGCAGCACTTTACGCAAGCTATGATTTCATCATGCCTGCCTTTGCCGTGCTCTGTCGGAAAGAGAGCAGTCTCTGCATAGCAGTGTGTCATATGGCCCCACTTCACATGTTAATTATGAGCAACTTGAGGAGATTAATTAATGATTAAGCATTTAAGCTGTTTGATTCTACTACTACTACTAAGGCTTTGTTTGGATAGCAAATGAAAATGAAAATGAAAATGAAAGGAAACAAAGTGAAAAAAAAAAGATTGTTAAAAAAAGAAAAGAAATAAAAATGTAAATAGAAAATAAAATGATTATTTGATTGTTTAGTATGAATAAAAGTGGAAAGATAATTAAAGGAAAGAAATATATATAAATATAAAATGATAAATAAACCCACATTGTTTAGGTAAAAAAACAAATACTTATTAATTAATGTAATTATTTTAATCCTTAGATATGTGATTTCATGCAAAAAAACATATGTCCTTTCACTTTCCTTCGACTTTTGAGGTGATTGGTTTTTGAATGGGCTCAGTAAAAAAGATTCTTTTTTAACGACAAATCAAACAATGAAAAAAAAAAAAAATTTCAACTTTTTTATCCTTTCACTTTTTTTACTTTTAGTTTCCCTAGAACAAAAGAAAAAAATTTATTCACTCCGTCTCAAAAATTTTAACTTTTTAATTTCCTCCCAAAATGTAGATATACTAAGAAATTAAGATACAATTAACAATATCTTATTATCATTATTTTATTTGTCTCAAAATAATTGACCTAATTTTTGAATTATATTTTTCAAAAATAATTAATTTTAACTATTTATAACATTGATTTTTTTTACCTCATTATAGCAATTATTATGTGAAAAAAAAATAATAAGAGTATTTTAGTAAAAATCATCTCTCTCTCTTTTATTTACATATTTTTTTAAAGTGTGTGAAATGATCAACTAAATTATATATTATGGGGCAGAATAATTTCAGTTGAACAATAAATTAAGATACAAAAAATAACAAATTTTAACATCAAATTAGAACTAACTATGAAGACAAATCAATTCTATACAAGAACAACTAAACTCGTCAAAATAAATCTTACATCTATGAAGATCAATTCTTAAGACTTCACCAAATTAAATTTGATAGAATGAATAACCATATAATATATGGTTCATTTTTTCTGCCAATGGCCTAGCAAACCAAAGGGGATATTGTGACATAAATTTGATAAATACAAATAAAAAAAGAGTTATAACGTTTTTTTTACAGATGTAAAAAAACAAACGTCTTTTTTATGGAAAAATAGTTTTTTTTTACGCAAGCAAACTTAATTCATATCATTCAACAAAACAAGTTCGATACAAAGAGGTAAAACATAAGTATAATTAATGGTGATAAGCACAAGAAATGGATTGAACAATTGAACCAAGCTCTGAAATGCCTACTCTGCTGAAATTGATTGCATTAACAAGTGATTGAGAATCACTTTCAAAAACTATGTTATTCCGACCCATTTGCACAGTTAGCTTGCTATATAGCATCCAACATAGCCACTCCTTCACCCTCAATAATGGACATATGGGAGTTATATTTCCTTGTCTGAGCACATTGAAAAACACCGGAACAGTTTCTCACACAGCAGGCCGTGGTTGTTAATTGTTATATCTGCTCCGCAAAGAAACCAGCATCGACATTGATTTTAAGACATCCCGCGCGCGGCCGTGTCCAGCTTGCATCCTGCTGCTCCGTGCGAGGCTGCTGTCTAATATATAATTAATGAGGACTTGTTGAGGAGCAAACCAGTTCTTCCATGGCTGAAAGGCTTGGTAGCCAACCAGTTCTTTCATATATAGTTATAACGTCACTCAGAGGGGATATTGTAAGTTGTAACAATTTATACCTTAGAATAACATGGTTGCATGCACATGAAACATACCAATATTTAAATTTAATTTAACGAATACCTGCATATGCATGCAAATACAACCTGTATTGTACTAGTAATAGTATATATATAGATTAATTGGTTTATGGGTATATAATGATAACTACCTAGCTATCATGTATATAGCAGAATGTTCCACATTTTGACAATGCGTATTTTCTTTTATGGACATATATGCATGGAAGGCTAGTTGGGTTTTTTTTTTTTTTTTTGAAAAGAATGTGTGCATACATATCGTATTCAGTCCATTCTACAATATATAGACTTTTTTCGAGCACCTCCACCCTCATTTCTCGCGCACCCCTCATAAAATATGTGGGAGGAGGCTTACTAACTTCCTTTCACATGGGAGGAAGTATATATATATATATATATATATATATATATATATATATATATATATATATATTTCAGGACGGCTAACTCTGACAATGTGGATCAAAATTAGCAATGCTGACTCACTTGTAATTATTGGGGGGTGGGAGGCGCGCATGTGGGGGCATGTGAATAATAGCTGGGGGGCGCGAAGACAATGGAGGAGCACTAAGTAATTACATGTGAGTCAAACATTGTTAACTTTGAAAATCTAATTGGAGCTCGTCACTTCCCTCTTCTTCTTTTTTTGACCATCATCACTTCCCTCTTCTTATTAAATACAGTTTTTGTTTTTTGACGAATTATCAATTATAGATAATATGATGGTCTGGTGTGGACGGGTGTGTGTTGGAAATCTAATTCGAGATTAGGCACAATCAAATAGCTAACACGAATCCGTGGCAGCTAATTAATACATATGAGTAAGAGCAGATCTTTAAGATGACAACTTAAGCAAAAATTGCATCTCAAATTGTTGCACTTAAGAAAACCTATTAAGGTGGTCCTGTCACGTTATATAACATCCACAAGCTAAATTCACAAGGCAATTCAGAAGGTACGTAGACAATGTGCACATGAAAGCTAATCAGTTTAATCAAGATTCAGGACCATCGTGGTTTTATGGGGTTAAAAGGCATTTAATTTATGTGGTCCAAAACTTCAAATCATTTATTTTTCATAACGGTTTTGATCAATACATACATCTTGAGGTGGATTTCACAAAATAGAGTGGACCATCGCAATATTCTGAGGATTTGTTTTTTACTTTTTGTGTGAAGATGAAGTGACAAAACTGTAAAATTTTGTGTTCATATTTGGATTAATTAAGTGAAAGGGTGTTATATCTAAATACCTTTTTTTTTAAACAACTAAAGAGTTATATCTAAATATTTAATAATATTGATATTATTAATCGAGTTAATTGTTAAGTCTTATGGACATAATTGAGGCGAGTGTCAAATATAGTTGCGGGATTATATTATGGTACGTCTTTTTTACCAAGTTCAACATCAAATCGTCAATCATCACTATATCAACTGACGTTTCTTTATATATATATATACCAACCAACGTTTGATTTTTTTCAATCATGATATTATATAAAGAAATATCTATCGATTTTTATTTATGATAATTAATTTTCTTATAATAGAGAGTACGTGAGACTCATCTTTCGAACATTATGTTATTGTCATATTTTATTACCAATTTTTATTCTGATTAATTATTGTTCTTTAAAATACAATTGGTGGTTCTCATATATTGTTCTGGTAAGTTGTTCACATTTAAATTATTTGCATACTTGAATGGTGGCTGGGAAGAGTCAACATCAAGTTAGATGGTCACCCGTCAAATTAATTAAAATTATGCGATTAGGGTAAAGATCAAATGATTGGTATTCCATGGAATGTTTGTCAAGGAAATATCAGCAGCTTACAAAAAAAATAGCTACTGGATATACAGAACAACGGGATAGACTTAATGAAAATTGACCAGACACGATTTTCAACACGAGTACAGTCAGTAACCGATGTAATAACGTGATGTAGAATCATAAATCAAATAAAAACCAAATTGCGGCGAGCTTGGATCGAACACGCGACCTTCAGATCTTCAGTCTGACGCTCTCCCAACTGAGCTATCCCCGCTTTTTGTTATGAAGTTGCATCGAAAAGAATTAAGATATTGGAACATTGGTGAATAGCGACTATATATAGTGCAACACTTCATGGCTCACTGATACGTGAGTTTCTTATGCTTATCTGGTGATATTAAACTCAGAGTTTGAAATGAAATGTGTCAGTCTACATATAAAAGTGTATAAAACATAACTTTAGTGATAAACGTATCTATCTTATTTTTTTCAATGGTTTATTAGTTAAAAACTTAAAACAACATCAAATTATTTTGGAATTAGGGTTTTTAATTTCATTAAAAAAGAATTTTGACAGAAATTTTGAGATAAACTGTAAAGTAACTTTTAATTGAACTAAAAAACATCACATTTAGAAAAATAAATGTTTAACTGATTCATTTTTAGCAGTCTTCTAATTCTGAATATGTAATCCTTTAAAATATTAACTTTCTCCTTAAAATATTTACATGGTGTTTAGTTAGGGGGAGAAATAAAGGAGATTATATCATGAAAAGAATACATCTAAAATTTCGTAGAAATGAGGAATATTATGAGGAAATAAAACAAATAGAAAAGGAGTATTGTGTATAGGAAAAATGGTGGTGTAAAACGTAATTCCCTCATTTGTGGTTTGTTATTTTCTCTTGCAGACCATGTTGTTGAGGAAGCACGTTATATCTGCTTAACAAATTATTTGCACCTTCATTTATTTTGCCAATAAACGCATTTAAATTTATAGTCTTTTTCAAAATTTCAAAAAATATCAAAGACTTTTTCTAAAACAATATCAAAGACTTTTTCTAAAACAATCTATAGTTTCAAGTTTCAACAAACAATCTATTTGTTTTACGATACAACTTAAAGTGTAAGCCAATTTAATGGCATTTTGCTATTACTATAAACATGAGAAACTAGACGAATTTAGAATTTGAATCATTGAAAACATTGAGCCTACCCTACAACTTACTAAGAAAAAGATATAGTAACTCAGATATACAGTCCCTTAAGTATTCAAGATAGACGACTCAACTCTAACACAATAGGTTTCCATAAACTAGTGCTTGAGCCAGTAGTTTCGAAGTTGGGCCATATGGAGGAGAATCTCATCGCGACCTTCATGGGTGACATTACTGGTCATGATCCATGGAGGCACGGTTTGGAAGTAGCCGCGTATCAACTCTTGAAAATCATTGACATTATCCTCAGGTTTTTTGCCTCCGTTCTTTTTCTTCTTCCGTTTGTCGCATTTGGTGAAGATTATAGTCATTGGGATCTGAAAGGAAAACTATATTAATCCAATGTTCATTACCAAAATAAATAGTTAACTCTGATCTGCTAAGTAGCGTAAACTTCCGACACAGAAGTGCATGTACCATATTGCCTACCCATGAGAAACACTTTCTGAACCTTCCCATTAAAGTAGAGAGCTAGAGGTTCTCCTCACTTATGACTGACCTTAGTTCTATTAATTTAGCGCTGACACATTAAACAGAAAGTGTGTCCGGTATCCGACACGAGGCTGACACATTTGATTACATTCCATTGCTTTCATTTTACAAATAACTACTAGTGTCATGTTCTATGCTTGTGCTTTATAGGCTATTTGAGCCTGGTGTAGATGGACCTAGGTTTTACCACACCATGAGTGACCTAGGTTTAATGTTAGACACAACTCCTACTTAAATATAGGCTCTTTACTCTCAACAATTTGACATGTACGAACAAACTCTTGTCTAAAATCTCAAAATTAAATTTACTTCAAGGTCCAAGCGAAGCTCGGTACATAACATTTAGGGTCTGTTTGGGAGTTTAGGAGGGGAAGGGAGGGGAGGGCTTGGGAAAAAAGAAAGGAGGAAGTGGAGGGTAAAGAGGACTTTGGCGGTTGCATTTTTCATCCCAAAAAAAATCCACCTAATTTGGGGAAATTCAAAAAATATATTGGGGGAGGATTTTGGAAGGGTTTGGAGGATTTAGATAAATTCTTTAAACCCAACCCATGTTGTTATAATACTCTTAAAATTAAAAATATATTCATCATAAACTTTCGTTAATCATTATCTACAAACTCACTCTCTTAAAAATATTGAAGGTTTATCTCTTACCCTCTAATCCCCTCCCCTCCAATCTTCCAAACAGAACCTTAAAGAATGATTCCCGATATAAGTCATAAAAGTATTTTGTCTGTCTTTAGTATATATGAGCTTTAGGTTTCTAGCTGAGCAAAACGCGCCCATTTACAGATGACATCAAATTAAAATCATTTCAGTTTCACGAACTGAATTATAATCTAATACTATCAGTATCATATTTCTCATGTCAGTCATGTGCATATTGTCTACAGGGTGTATACATAAAATGGAGTAACTCAGAAGATGTGCCGGTGATCCCTTATAGTAAGCCAAAGATGAACTAAGCTTCCGCATAAGTCATGCCATGACCATCAGATATAAAGTGCAGGAATAAGAAAAGAAACACGACATATTGAATTTTCAAATAAAGAAGTTTTTGATGCATTACCTGATTCTCACCCAACCAACCTGCATACTCAAGATCCATTTTTTTAGCAGGAATGCTAGCATCTATTAGAAGGAAAACTGAAACCAATGTTGACCGGTTAAGGAAATAGTTTTTGGTGAATTTATCCCAATCCTTTCTAAGTTCCTGTGGCGCAGATGCATACCTAATGAAATTAACAAAATGGCATATAATTGTCATGAGCTGAGAAACAAACCTAATGAACAAAATAATAAGGCATATAATTCTCATTAGGTTCCTAGAAAATTGAACAGAACCAAATTTACTGAGCAGAAGTTATCCTGAAGAAAGAAAAGAACTAACCATATAAACTAGCTATGAAGCATTGATAGGAACAAGAACACTATACACAAAATTGACACTAACACTTCGATACCATAGAAAATCGGAAAAACTAATTTAATTGAATGTAATTCATCACAAGTGTTGGTGTTACACGCCAACACGAGACATGTCAGACACCAAGCACGTCTTCCATCATAAGTGTTGGTGATACTTAGTGTGTGTTTGGTATAACAGCGGGTCACTACTGTGATTCTGATATACCTACTATGATACCAAACCCAGGTATAGTAAATAAAATCCAACTCAAACACAACTCAAAATTCATAAACAATATTCGCAATCCATACTAATATATTCATATCAAATACATTAGCCACTAATTCCAGTTTAATCTCAAATCTGTAACATAAAATGATAATTAAAGAGTAACATCATACATACCCATATCCAGGCAAATCAACAAGATACCAACTATCATTAATTCGAAAATGATTAATCAACTGCGTCTTCCCTACAACAAAAATTTCGAACAATCAACATTAAATTTCACAAATTATAAAACCAAAAAAAAAAAAAGTGTAGTAATAATAAGAGACCAGGTTTCTTTGAAGTTAAGGCGAGTTTCTTGCGGCGCACAATAGAATTAAGAAGCGAAGATTTCCCAACATTAGAACGACCAACAAGAGCAAACTCGGGAAGACCATCAGAAGGACAATCTTCAGTTCTAACACTGCTTTTAACAAAATCAGCTTGTACAATTTGAGCATCAGTAGCGTAGTTACTGAGTAATATATTCGAACCGTTTAAGATTCTTGCGTTGTCGTGAGTGACATGAGTGTTTGGAGGAACAAAGATATTTTCGAGAGATAAGGTTTGGGGTTTAGGGGTTATTATTATTGTGGATTGTTCTTCTACTAGGTTTGGTTCTGAAGTTGTGAGAGTTGAATTTGTTGGATTTAAGAGAGTGTTTAAGGTGCGTGTTGAAATGGAATAGGTTCGGCGAGAAAATGATGAAGAGGAGATTGTGAAAAGGGAGAATGATAATAACTTTGGGAGATGAAGAACAACCATATCTTCGAGGAACCGTATAGTGTTTGTGTTGCTAGTGATGTGGTTTCTCTATGGTGGTAGAAACAAATGGATCCTAGGATTTGTTAAACCAAACAAACAAATCCTAGGATTTCACTATGGTGGTAGAAACAAATTTTTGTATCCTATCCTATTTTACATCATTGGTAAAGGTAAAACAGAAACTAATCTCTCTATTTTTTATATATTTTCTTAAATTATTTGTCAAAAAGAATTCAAATGCAAAGGCAAAAGTTTTTATGAAGCAGCAAAAATATTTTATTAAACAAATACGCTAGATTAATACAAAATGTGCCTCATCTAGCAACAAATGTAATCAAATTACAAGTATCTTCAAGAAACAAGAGCACAAAAGACAAAAAACAAAACACCCCTTTACGACAAGATTATGTATCCATCCACCTTAAACATGCCAATGGATTAGAATACCACAAACAAAACTCAAAAGATGCATGTTTACATTTTGCTTTGAACCACCACTATGTATGAAGTTTGATCTGCTCCAGTACATAATCCACATTAAATGGCTTATTTCGAAAGAGACCTTCATTTTGCGTCCGCCAAATCGACCATATCGTTGCTAACCATAAAATCTGAAAACAATTTTTTAGAGTTACCGGATGAATCTGAAAACCCATTAATCGATGAGCATAGTGAGATGCCACCACCGGCAAAACTTCCAGAATACGTAACCACTGAAGCACACCACACCAAACCAAGTGAGCCTTAGTACAAACAAAAAAAAGGTGAGCTAAAGATTTCACAGACGAACACCCCAAGCTATAGAGGTGTGAACTTGCAAGAATAATCTCTCTTGCAGCAGTGTGGTACAAAGTAAAAAAGAGTAACATAACTGTACTCTTACATAGTGTGGGCGGGTTCAAACATCAATAGATTAAATTTTCGGAAACCAAACTCGACTGTATCAAACCACTTATAACTGAATAGAGTAGTTTTTAGACCAGAAACCCATTTTAAACCGACCCACATACTAAGGCTATGTGCAATGGGGGGTTGAAGTTCTGACTTCAACAAAAAATTTGCATCCAATGGGGGGTTTAAGTTTTGCCGGTGGAGAGAGAAGATAAAGATCCTAAACACTTGTTGAAGTCTGCCATAGGGACACATGGCAAGCTTTGTGTGGTCGAAACTTGGAGCGTGAATACCACTCGTGGACAAGGACAGTGGCAGCATCACCATGCAAAGAGAGAAGATGTAGACGAGAGAAGTGGGACACTTGTCCGTCCCGGATTGGTTTGGTAGATTTTTATTACTTCTTTATTTTTGAAATCAATTATTTCATAGTAAATTAATTTTTTACTTTTTTTTTTATCTTTTTACTAAAATTCATAACTTTTTATTCTCTATAAATAGAGACTTGATTTATTTGATTTGAAGACTGTAAAAAAAATTGAATCTTTAGTGTTTATTAGTGTTAATTTTCAAGTTTTAGTGTTTTTTTCAACCAAAATCTCAAACTTAATAATTTAAATAAATTTTGTTTTTATTACAAAAATCTAAAAAAGAAATTATTTTGTGTTAATTATTTTAATTTAATTTTAATCGATAATTTTAATTTTATATAATCATAAAAAACAAAAATATATATTTAAATAATAATATGAAATAAATAGTTGTGGGGTAGAGTGTTGAAAAACAAAAATAAATTGAAGAAGGTAAAAAATTGAATGAGTGTTGAAGAATATGTGGAATGTTGGAAATTGAAAAAGTAGGTGTTGAAAATATGTTTTGGTATTTACCCATTGTGGGTAGTCTAATGGATTTCACAATTTTACAGTTTGGGGGCGGGTTCGAAAATTCTACTCACCCCTATATCTATGTGTCTCAGTTTCTAATCATCATACAATCATACAATATAATAAAGCAAAAGTAGTTCTTTGGCAAGTTTGCCATTTGTCAGCAAATGAGACTACTTGCTATTTTAAAAATTTCTATTAATAGTAATATTTCCCTAACTATCTTTTATTTAATTTTTAATTATCTAATAGTACTATCTTACTATTAACTATTTTATTTTTATTTACTACTGTAATTTAAATGTGCTGTGTTGTTATTTGTTAGTATATTGGGAGAAGCTACACGCCAACACTATTTTCAATTTTGTATAGGAGACCACGTGTTTTCTTAAACAATGAAACATCAAAACAAGAAAAGGCATAACAAGTGTGAGATACATTCACCTTAAATACAGCTTTTAAATGTCATCTCTTCTCTCAAAGAAAACTTTACAATTGCCTTCATCATAATCTCTTTCTTTGACTCATGTGACATTTGAAAAAATTTATACAAACAACTTTTTTTTTTCATCCTCTTTTTTATGTTTTTCGTCTATAATAAATAGAGATGCATATCATCTATTAGGAATCAAATCATGTTTTCTCCAAAATTTGTTTATCATTTTTAGCTTTGTTTTCTTCTACTTCTTCTATCCCCTCTTTATGTAACAACTTTGTCTATTTGCAATGAGTTGGATTCTCAATTTGACTCGGCAATTACTTTGCAAAGGAATTCAGGATATAGTTTTGTTGAGTTGTGTGATTATGTTAGCTTTATTTTATTTGTTCATTTATGTTTCTATTGTGCTTGATGGAGGACAAAAAAGTTGACGTACTAAGGACTATTGATCAGTCGTGTGGTAAATGATAATAGCGAAAACCATGAAAGAAAAGAAAGATCACTATCAATATCAATGACTTTGAAAATAAGTTTTGAGGCCATTAGACTAGCCCTCTTATTTCCTTATCTTTAATTTAAGTTCTTATAAATTTATAATTATGCTATTTTTTTGTAATCACTAACTGCTACTATTGAATTTATAATAACATTGTATTGCTGTTGTTCAAAGGGTATGATATGATTTTTTTTTTTACAATAATCCATTTGCTTCTTTTTTTTTTTTTGACAAACATTTCCTTCTTCTTTTATTACTATTGTTTTCAATCTTATTTTATCGTATCCTTTATATAGCCATGAGTTTTGGCAATTAGTTCAACGAATGATCATTCTTTTTACTTATGTAATTTCCATTGTACATGGATTTTTATTATTATTATAGTAGTTTCTTTATAAATGTAAAAACTACTTTATTTTAGACTAATATCACTTCTCTTTTTTAAATTATATATCTTTTTGAATATTTTACTCTAATCATATATAAAATTTATTTTGTTTCAGAAAGATAAATTTAGATTAAATTTATGATAAATTATGAAGTTATTACTCTTTTTCTTTTGTTACATTATAAATTTATCATTCATTAATGATTAAAAAAATAATTTTTTTAATAAATAGTGAAGAGTATTGTGTGAAACGAAATTTTAATGCAATATCAATTTTATAATTTGTCAAAGTGATATGTAATTTTTCATAGAGGTAGAAGTCTGATAAATTATCTTCTAACATTGTTTTTTTTTTTTTGACAAAATATTCTTACATTGTTATATGCAAGTTTGCTTCCATTTGCATATCCTATGCGCACTACAATTGTGTTTTTTTTTTGACAAAGCACTACAATTGTTAAAACTTTAAACAACATTGTGTGAACGTGTAGACAACAACAAATGTTTAGCGGATCTTAATGATGAATAAATTTTTTGATACTATATCTTTTCTCATTTTATTTTTAGTTAATAAAGTAATTTTTTTTTGACGAAATGGTTAATAAAGTAATTTTAAATTTTCACATTTTGTAGGAATAATGTGACTAAATGTTGAACTCGGTTTTAGAAAATATGTTTTATGATACCTATTTGAAAAAAATTTGATTTTTAGTTTTTAAAATGAGTTTTAGAAAATTGTTTTTAAGAGGAGAAAAACAAAATTCCTTAAACATATTTTACTTTTTTAGTTTTAAAAACTAATATATATAAAACAATTTTTGAAAACAGTTTTGGAAAATTAAATCACCTATCAAATTTTTTAGTTTTTAATTTTTAAAAATTAAAAAACTATTTTAGAGAAGTCGTTCAAACAAATCCTAAATGTTGAACTTTAATTTGAAAATTGTATATGCAACAACTGTAATACTCTTTATGATTATGATTATATAAAGGATAATATTTCAGAATTTTAAATGCAAATGCTAATAGTTTAATTTAATATTAAAAGGTTATCCAAAAAAAAAAAGGTTGTCGAGATTAGTTTGTTGAGTAATAGTGTTGGACAAAATTATTACTAGATTGTGACATTGTATCGTTTTAGTTTTTTTATTTTTGGTTACAATCATTTTAATTATTCTTATTATTAGCACATTTTTGGTGCTAAGATTGATAAACTTTAGTTTTTTCATATTTATAAAAAAAATATAAATATATATTTTTAATTAAAAGAATATTCTCCCTGTGCCCCACGGGTATACACACTAGTTCCATATCATTTGCTCGGTAAAAAATGCAATGAGATTATGCCACCTCAGCTTATACCACGTCGAAACCATATCTGCAAGTTAAATAATTTTCATTTTCAATTTTATTAAAAAAAATAATTTATTTTTTGTTCATAGTTTTTCTCTTCTTCCTAAATTGCAAATAGTAGTCCCAACCCTTACCAAAAAAAAAAATAGTAGTCCCAACAATATCGACTCCATTTTTTATAAAACAAAAATTTAAGCGTAATCATAACTGTAATCTACAACTACCGATCTTCTTCTTCATCATCATCATCATCAATCTTTGTTTAGATCTCAGTTTCTTCAAAGACGGCGAGAATTTCCGGAGCGACTTTTGTAAGTCAATTTCCAGTAGCCATGGCTCCTCCACCACCGCAATCTAATCGATCTCCCTCTCCGTCTCAGCCGTCCGGGTCCGTTCCCACACTCATCTCTTCATCTTACTTCTTTCCTATTTCAATCATCCTCAATTTCAATTTCACTTTCATTTCGGACTCTTCGATGAAATCCATTAATCCACT
Organism: Trifolium dubium; assembly: GCA_951804385.1. Classification (NCBI taxonomy): domain Eukaryota; kingdom Viridiplantae; phylum Streptophyta; class Magnoliopsida; order Fabales; family Fabaceae; genus Trifolium; species Trifolium dubium. Next base: position 2,455,384 of record OX638076.1, on the reverse strand, counting down.
GTATAGCAATCAATTTACGCTTTTTGGATCGTAGCAACACGAAGTTTCGTATATTTTGCTTTTATATCACAATACGCACATTCCAGATTCATCATCTTCGTTGTGTTGTGTTATCTTTTCAATTTCAGAAAACTTGTTTCATGAATAACGATTGGAGCTATGTTAACTTTCACGAGTTGGTGCATTACCTATTTTAAATTATGTTCAATTAATTATATATCAAATGTGTCCTAACATTTAATTTTAAACAGGAAGAGTGAAGTTTCTGATCTAAAATTACAGCTGCGGCAGCTTGCTGGTAGTCGAGCTCCGGGTACTGATGATTCTAAGAGGGATCTTTTTAAGAAGGTGATATCCAACATGACTATAGGCATTGATGTTTCGGCTCTATTTGGCGAGATGGTAATGTGTTCGGCGACATCGGACATTGTTTTGAAAAAAATGTGCTACCTATATGTTGGAAACTATGCCAAGGTTAATCCTGATCTTGCTCTCTTGACGATTAATTTTCTACAAAGGGATTGCAAGGATCAGGATCCAATGATTCGAGGACTAGCATTGAGGAGTTTGTGTTCACTTCGAGTGGCAAACTTGGTGGAGTATTTGGTTGGGCCTTTAGGATCAGGGTTGAAGGACAATAATAGTTATGTTAGGACGGTGGCAGTTATTGGGGTTTTGAAACTATATCATATATCAGCCACTACGTGTATTGATGCAGATTTTCCAGAAACACTGAAGCATTTGATGCTCAATGACCAGGATACTCAGGTGAGGATTATGTTTTTATGGTGACTTAATAATCAACTTATGATAAATCACCAATTCTGTTAAACTTTGTAAAGAGTTATGAGATTCCCTTAGAACCAAGTTAATCTACATGTTCCTATGATTAATGTAAATCAGTTTCTTGGTGGAGTTAGTTACTGGAGAGAGAAAAGGGAAACATCGTTTAAATTGAGGGGGTAGTTAATGGAGGGTGTATTACATTTATGTTCTGCCTTGTGCTTTGGGCTAGGAGTTACCTCCATGTTTTGGCTTGTGCTTTGAGCTAGGAGATACCTCCATGTATTGGCATGTTTTGGATTGATTGCTCCCGGCACTTATAGTATAGACGCATGTATTTGTACTGTATTATATATCAGCTCAGTTTTAGCTTTTTTGTTTTTCCCTTAACTTTATTTGGATGGGCATGTCTACCTTCTAAGCTGTAAGTATGCATTGTTATTATCAGGCACTTCAACATGTTCTGTGAATTTTATATGTTCTTCTTTATAGCTTCATTAATGATAATTTGATTTCCTTAACCGTACGATGCAATATAACTCCCTGTTAAAAAAGAAGAAGATACAATGTAAAGGATTGAAGCTGTTCTCATTTTCTTATTCATTTTTCTTTTTTCATGTGTGGGTGAGTTTAATCGGTTATCACTTGTCAAAGTCAAGGGCATGTACATGCTGAAGCTGAACATCCACCATCTCTCTCTAACTACGATATTTTTTACCTTTTTATGTTCCTTAAAATAAAACCTTCCTTTTTTTGGTTCTTTCCCTTGCTTTTCATTTATATATCAGGATGGTAAAAGTCTTCCTATATAATTTTTTTTTTTTTAAATGACAGCATTTGCCAATGAATTGCTATTTACTTATAAACATGATCTTGTTTGTTTCATCAGGTAGTTGCAAACTGTTTGTCTGCTTTACAAGAAATTTGGACCTTAGAGTCAACCACCTCAGAGGAAGCAGCTAGGGAGAGAGAAAATCTGCATAGCAAGCCATATGTTTATTACTTTTTGAATCGGTAATCTTTTCACAAGTAGTATCTTGCTTTCCGACACAAGTAGTTTTGTGATTATTTTTGAACTACTTCAGAAAGCTGTGGCACTTAATTTATGTTTTAAATTTATTGCCACATACTAGGTATACTGAAGCTTCTCAACCACCCCCCTCTGGAATGCCCATTTAAAAATTGTTTTTGTATCTTTCTATTTCTCATTTTGACAAATGCTATAGCTACTGTGTAATCTGCCAGTATATCAGCTTCTTTGTCCATGTATACAATTATAAATCAATTATACTTGGTATGATTGTGGGAGTAAATGGTTTACTGAGTAGTTACTTTACACATCTGAATAAGAATTTTTAGTTAATCGCTGATGGTGTTTGTTTTCGACAATAAAATGTGTTTCTCATTGTGGCAGGCATCAGAGATAAAAGAAGCTGTAGTATCTTGCATATATACTGGTTTTTCAACAGCTTATTAGTTTTTTTTTGCAGCATTAAGGAATTTAGTGAATGGGCACAATGTCTTGTGATGGAATTGGTGGCCAAGTACATTCCATCAGATAACAGTGAAATATTTGATATAATGAATCTCCTTGAAGATAGACTCCAGCATGCAAATGGCGCTGTTGTCTTGGCAACTATAAAAGTATTTCTGCATTTGACGTTATCTATGGCTGATGTACATCAGCAGGTATGTAATGATTTTTGTGTATGCTTTAAATGATCATTTATACTACCTGTTTATGCACCCTTAATTTATAGGTGGTAATGTGGTATATGATTTTAATCAATGATTTGTATATTTGTCAACAAAATTGATAATATTTATTTACATGGTTAGTATTTGTGTCATTAGTTGCAACAAATATTTAGCAACTGGGAGAAAAGTAAAAATCGCAATGTACTCAAGAAACTTAAGAAATACATGCTTCATTCTAGCAAAAAGAAATCAACGGGTCTTATACATTAATATTGGTTTGTTTGCACGTAAACAGGTTTGTGCTATATTATTATATCCTATGTGAAGATCATTAGGGCTTATGCCGTTAAATAAATGAGGGGGATATTTTACATCAACTCATGATCAGCCTCAAGCTTATGTTTGACCATCTTTGCATAAGGCTCAGCCTAGCTCCGTTCAGTTTGATTAAGTGGAAACTGATACTACCATTTTCATTATTTAAACCTTTTGGTTTGACCTTTTATTTATTTTGACGGTATCTTTTCAGCATCGGTTGCCTGCCAGAAACAATGTGATTTCTGATGTAACTTTCTATTGTTTAGGTCTATGAGCGTATCAAAGCACCTCTCTTAACTCAAGTGAGCTCAGGAAGTCCAGAACAATCTTATGCAATTCTAAGTCACCTGCATCTCTTGGTGATGCGTGCACCTTATATATTTTCCTCAGACTACAAACACTTCTATTGCCAGTATAATGAGCCATCATATGTCAAAAAGTTGAAGCTTGAAATGCTAACTGCAGTTGCAAATGAAAGTAACACTTATGAGATAGGTAAGTAATTCCCCCTAGGGCTAGAGAAACAAGGGAATTAGGAAAGGGAGAAATTGTGATAATTTCATTCTGCAATTTGATGTTTTGATCCAGTTTGATTCACTCCCTTTCTTTTTGGAGATGCTTATACAAGAATTTTTTATGTCCCACTTCAGTGACAGAATTATGTGAATATGCGGCAAATGTTGACATCCCAATTGCAAGAGAATCAATTCGAGCTGTTGGAAAGATAGCATTGCAGCAGTATGATGTCAATGCTATTGTTGATCGACTTCTACAATTTCTGGAGATGGAAAAGGACTATGTTACATCTGAAGCTCTGGTAAACACGACGAATACCTGCTATATACCATGGATTTTTTTGTCCAAGAGTAATATCAACTGCTTCCCATGGATATATGAACACGTGTAACTAATGAGTTTAAAAGTTTCTTTTATGCAGGTGCTTGTGAAAGATCTGCTAAGAAAATATCCTCAATGGAGTCAGGATTGTATTGCTGTTGTTGGGAATATCAGTAGCAACAATGTCCAAGAACCTAAGGCTAAGGCAGCTCTCATATGGATGTTGGGGGAATATTCTCAGGACATGCATGATGCTCCATATGTCTTGGAAGGTCTGGTTGAAAATTGGGATGAAGAGCATTCTGCTGAGGTAGTATTCATATTCATTACTTATTATGGTTTGCAATCTTATAATGTCCACATATGAGATTTATATTCCCGTATTTGGGGCTGTCATGATCCATATTTTTATTCAATACTTCTTTTATTTAAATTTGAGTAACTTCTGTGTCGCAGGTTCGCTTGCATCTTCTTACAGCAGTAATGAAGTGTTTCTTTAAGAGACCCCCCGAGACTCAGAAAGCATTAGGAGCTGCACTGGCCGCTGGTCTCGCTGACTTTCACCAGGTTTGAGTTGTTACTACTTACTATTTGAATTGTCAAAACAATGCAAATATGCAATTAAATATTTTCTGTGTTGCAGTATTATGTTACATGAGCTTTTGTTGATTGCAGGATGTTCACGATAGGGCCTTATTTTATTACAGGCTTCTACAATACAATGTATCAGTGGCACAGAGTGTGGTGAACCCTCCAAAACAAGCAGTTTCAGTATTTGCTGATACTCAGAGCAGTGAAGTTAAAGATCGGATATTTGATGAATTTAACAGTTTGTCTGTTGTATACCAAAAGGTAACTAATCTATTGACTTCCCCCAAGTGGTTGGTTTATAATGAACACAATTTACTGCAATAATATTTGCCATTAGAATTTATTATCTAAACTCGCACTTCAACGCCTTGGCATGAGGGTTACACCTTAGTCTCTGACAGGCCCACCTTGTCGTTTATGATCTATATTTGAATCGTGTTTATATTACTATGAATCTTGTCTATCTTCATCTCCTTATGGTTGTATATTAAATTCTGTCGAGCTGACAATAGCAAATTCATTCAGCCTTCTTACATGTTCACCGATAAGGAACACCGAGGGACATTGGAGTTTTCAGATGAACTTGGAAATCTATCTATTACTGCAGAATCCGGAGATTCTGTTGTTCCTGCTCAGAGAGTGGAGGAAAATGACAAGGATCTGCTTCTAAGTACCACGGAAAAAGATGATGTTAGAGATCCTGGTAGCAATGGTTCCGATTATAATGCTCCTTCGTATAATGGGTCTGCCCCTTCTGCAACTTCACAACCGCTCGCAGATTTGGGATTTTCAAGTACCAGCGCAACTAGCCAAGCTCCAGCATCTAGCTTAGCAATTGATGATCTGCTTGGTTTAGATTTTTCAGTTGGGACTGCAACCACACCATCACCTCCCCCACTGGCCCTCAACCCAAAAGCTGTACTGGATCCTGGCACATTTCAGCAGAAATGGCGTCAACTACCAATATCCTTATCAGAGGTTTGCTTTGAAACTATAATCTCACTTTTGTATGTACAACATCATCGACCTAATGATTTTGAATCTCAAGTCACGAGAGTGGTCACTGTCAAAGTCATTAAATAATTCACCATCACATTAGTGGATAAGGGAAAAATATAATTTTACTTTTCATCATCAATGTATCAAAATTGAGCCTGGAAATATTTTAATTTTGACTGTATCATTTCCCTTTTTCTTTGACTACCTCTCCACCACCAAAAGATGTCTAGCATTTTTGTTTATTTGTGGTATGTAACATTTAATAATATGATGCAGGAATATTCTTTAAGTCCTCTTGGAATTGCATCGTTGGTAACTCCCAATGCACTGCTACGGCACATGCAAAGTCATTCGATACAGTGCATTGCATCCGGCGGTCAGTCTCCTAATTTCAAGTTCTTTTTCTTTGCTCAAAAAGCGGAAGAAGCGTCAATATATCTTGTAGAATGTATAATCAACACTTCATCGGCCAAGTCACAAATCAAAATAAAGGCTGATGACCAAAGCTCATCACAGGCATTCTCATCTTTATTCCAATCAGCCTTGTCCAAATTTGGTTTGCCCTGAAATTTATTGGTGCATACTTGTGGAGTAGACAATACTGAAATTTTGGAATCCTGGCTTGAATATATAAAGAAATGGAGATCAATATGGGCTCCACGCTCATCCCCTTTACCTAATACAACCAGATCAGTGTATAACAGAAAATTCAGGGGGATTTCATTACTGTTTTTGTAGGTTTTTTTTTATCCAATCCAACGTGGTGAATCATTAGGGAGATATTCAGTTGTAGAAAACACGAGTCTGGGTTGTGGGTAGAGACTTTCTTTCTGTAGATGTTGTGAGTTTATTCAAGTGCTTATTGTGTGCATTGATTGAGTCGCGATTTCATTTATTGCAGTGCTGAAATGTAAAATTGGACCCTTCTCTATCTATCTAGGGTGATGCAGTAGTTTTTTTGGTTACAAGACAACATTAGTTGTGAATTGTGATGATATGAGTTTGATGTTTGAATTTGTACTGAATTCATAGCTTAACGACAAAATGTCAAAATTGTTAAGCCAGATGTGACCGGAGTTCGAACATCGGTTACTTACTCTACTTTGTGTGAATGAGTTTTTAATGGCTTTTGCCATTTCATCTCCGTAAAATAAAAGTTTGATGTTTGAATTTGAAATAAAATTAAAGTGACTTATAGAAAGTACATTTATGCCTCTATTGTTTTAATTCATTTTAAATTATTTTATCATTTAAATTTTAATACTTTTATGGGTTTGAAAATTAAAATTATTTTTTATTTATTGCAGGGCCACTTTAATTTTTTATATTAAATAGAATGAGATGATATATTTTTTATGGGTGTAGCGATCCTCTCTCAAACGCAATTGAGAAATCAAATTGTGATCCTCCTTATCAATTTCATTGTCAATCGCCACTGAATCTATTAACATTTGATATTTTTATTCTCATTTTTTTTCTCTTAATATGTATAAATATAAATAAAAATTCTTAAGAGAATATTTCTACATTTATCTCCTCAACATCTCCTAAATTAATCGGGTTTAAAAATCCATTATATTTTCTAAAATTTGATTTAGATACAGTAGAGCAAAAAAAACTAGTAGTAGTACAAATCAATGCACAATGATTTAACCAAAAAAAATCAATGCACAATGAAGCCCAAACAAACCCCTCCTACACTTACGCACAATTTTGCAATTTACAAACAAGTCCTTCTTCCATCTCACTCACACTCACTCATTTCTAAAATTTAGGGTTTTCACATTTCTCTTCGATTAGGGTTTTTCATTCTCGCACTATCAACAATGGCAGCAATCGCAGCTCCACAACACCGATCTTCGAAAACGGAATCCTACACAGACAACAAACGCAAGGAAGATGTCCGTCAATCCAACATCCTCTCCGCACGTTCAGTCGCCAACGCCGTTCGCACCAGTCTCGGCCCCAAAGGAATGGACAAGATGATTTCAACTTCCTCCAATGAAGTTATCATCACTAACGATGGTGCAACAATCCTCAACAAGATGCAAGTTCTTCAACCCGCCGCTAAAATGCTCGTTGAACTCTCCAAATCTCAAGACTCCGCCGCTGGTGATGGCACCACCACCGTTGTTGTTATCGCCGGAGCGCTTCTCGAGAAATGTCTCCTCCTTCTCTCACACGGTATTCACCCTACTGTGATCTCTGATGCACTCCATAAAGCCTCTGTTAAAGCTGTTGATGTTCTCACTGCCATGGCTGTTCCTGTTGAACTCTCCGATCGTGATTCTCTTGTCAAATCTGCCAGCACTTCATTGAACAGCAAGGTTGTTAGTCAATACTCGTCTCTTCTCGCTCCCATGGCAGTGGACTCTGTTCTCTCTGTCATTGATCCTGCAAAGCCGGAAATGGTTGATCTCCGTGATGTTAAGATCGTTAAGAAGCTCGGTGGAACTGTCGATGACACGGAGCTTGTGAAGGGTTTGGTTTTTGATAAGAAGGTTAGCCATGCTGCTGGTGGACCTACCAGAATGGAGAATGCTAAGATCGCTGTGATTCAATTTCAGATTTCGCCTCCCAAGACGGATATCGAACAGAGTATTGTGGTAAGTGATTACTCTCAAATGGATAGGATTTTGAAGGAAGAGAGGAGTTATATTTTGGGTATGATTAAGAAGATTAAGGCAACAGGTTGTAATGTTTTGTTGATTCAGAAGAGTATTTTGAGAGATGCTGTTACTGATTTGTCTTTGCATTATCTTGCTAAAGCTAAGATTTTGGTGATTAAAGATGTTGAGAGAGATGATATTGAGTTTATTACCAAGACTCTTAATTGTTTGCCTATTGCAAATATCGAGCATTTCCGTGCTGAGAAATTGGGTTATGCTGATCTTGTGGAGGAAGTTTCTCTTGGGGATGGGAAGATTGTGAAGATTTCTGGTATTAAGGATATGGGAAAGACTACAACTGTGCTTGTTCGTGGATCTAATTTGCTTGTGCTAGATGAAGCTGAGCGAAGTTTGCATGATGCTTTGTGTGTTGTTAGGTGTTTGGTTGCCAAGAGGTTTCTGATTGCAGGTGGTGGTGCTCCGGAGATAGAGCTGTCGAGACAATTGGGTGCTTGGGCAAAGGTGTTGCATGGGATGGAAGGTTACTGCATTCGTGCATTTGCCGAGGCTCTTGAAGTTGTACCTTATACTCTTGCTGAGAATGCGGGTTTGAACCCAATTGCTATTGTTACTGAGCTGAGGAATCGTCATGCCAAAGGTGAGATCAATACTGGAATCAATGTCAGGAAAGGCCAAATTACAAACATCCTCGAAGAGAATGTGGTGCAGCCACTGCTAGTAAGCACAAGTGCCATCACTTTGGCAACAGAGTGTGTGCGGATGATTTTGAAGATTGATGATATTGTAACTGTGAGGTAGAGTTTATTAGACAGTGACTGAAATTTAGAGAAAAACTACTGAATCATCATATTATGCCCTTTTTAGTTTTAAGTTAGTAGTTTATGTTCATTTTACAGATTTTGGTTAAGTGATTTTGATTTTGGCTGCTGTTTTTATTTACAAAATTTGGATTTCCTTGTGGTTTGTTATGTTTGCTGCAGTCACCCGATTCTGAAGCTCTTGTTAATCTGTATTGAGAGTTTATCTATAGTTGATCATTTTTACAAGCACCATAGCTGTTGATTATTTGATTGTTTGAACTATTACTGATTGTGACTTGGAGTTTATATATATTCGTCCTATACTTGTATTTATTAATAATAATACTGATTGTGACTTGGAGTAGAATAGGTGCTTATATTAAAATGAAGCATTTAATATCTTTTAGGAATTGTGTGGATTAACCGATTAAGTATAGTTGAGTGATATCAAATATCCGCCATGCCGGATATTAGTGGCAGAACTTCAACAGATTGTCATAGAAAGGTGATAGTGTGGCGTTTTTTTAATAATGATGGAGCCATGATGGCTGCCGCAAGGGTGACTGTCATGCCATAAGGATCAATTGATTTAGCTAGAGTCCATTTTACCATGACAAAATAGGTTCTGCCCCCTGTATTTGTCTAGTATTTGTAAAAATGGCTTTGGTGTTCTTGCCAAACTAGATGATTGAAATCAACATGGTGTATACCATGGCTAAAGGCTAAGTTTAGTGTTTAGGGTAGAGTATTTGTTTGGAAGGTTTGAGGTTCGATCTCTAGTCATCTTGGGCAAATTAGATTTTTTGTCTCTTGCAATTCCTTTTTATCACCATTTCTTTTCTGTTTTCCTTACAAGAGTAACGACTCGGACCAACGAAACGATTTAAACTAGTCTAAGCATATGGAGTTGGAGATTGAAGAGAGTTGGTGAATGGTGGAGTCTCTGTTTCTTACACCCAGAGAGCAGCGGTGATTCCAATCACTACAAGTCTGATGGGACTGGCTGTTAACCACAATAGGTCTTTGATTGTCCTCTTTCAAGAGGGAGAATGGGGGTGTAGTGGAGAATGGGGGTGTAACGGGTCTTTGATTGTCCTCTTTCACAAGTTACATTAATTTGTTGGCCAACACTCTTTCGACCTTGAACTATTAGAGCCTTGTAAATACAAGGCATCTTCCTTGGTGAAAAATTTACATCGAGTACCGGACCGATTATTTGCGTGATCACCTTTTCATGTTCATTTTATCTTATTTAATGGGCATCTATCATTCCCGGAAACAAATTAAAACGATATGTTTGGTTGATTTGAAATTTTCTATCGTAAAAGCTGAACTAAACAAGTACAAATATCTAAATAACGTGAAAATTTATACTGAGGCAAAATTTTATTGAATTTATGTATAAGAAAATTTTACATGATTACAGAATTAAATCTATTTAATTTAGTTTTTGGTTTTTGCTGTGTGAATTAGATATCATCTACTCGCTCCAAAGATTAATTCATCAATCAAAGTTCTCCCAAATGTAGTACATATTTCTAAACTGAATTCAAACTCATGATTAAATTTTACTAGAACAAACATGAACCATCTCATCCATAGTTTTTGGTTTTTTTTAAATTAAATTTCATCTAATCAAAATAATGAATTATTAAATAAAAACCAATTTTTGTTTGCTAATTTTGATGAAGAGGTGTGCTAATAATGAAATATTGCATCCAAACTCCAAAGAGAGTGTCTTAACAGTTTTTTTAGATAACTTGGTATCCCATAATTCCCATTGCATTGCTCCATTTTCCGTTCCACGTCACTCTAAGGAATTAAGTAGTGGCAAAAACTGTAATCCTACGTGACAAATAGCAAGATTTTAATTGGTTAACCGAGCTAAATCTACGTGGGTCGGTTAATCTTTATCGCAGTTAACCGATCTATTTCGTCACTTCTTAATTCACAGCGTGCCACATCATCACAAACGGTTCGCTCTTCTCATCTCATTGGCAAAGTGACACACACACACACACACCATAACAACAACATGTTTACCCTTCTCTTTGACTTTTGACTCTATCTGTAAAACTTTAATTAAACCCTAATAAAATCGTTTCCCCCAAATCAATTTCTCTTCTTTTCTTTCTCTTTCTCCGATCTGCTCCATTTTTTCTCTTCCGATTGGAGGTTCCTTCAATCTTCATTGCTCTTTTTCTTTCGGTGAATTGTGTTTTCGATTGATCCATCCATCGATCGTTCGATTTTTAATTTCTGTGATTTTCGTTGTTTCTTAATTTCAGCGGAGGCCATTTCACAACGTTTAACTTCTCAGTAGATCCATCATTTTTACAAAGTTTTTGGAAAAAAATGAAGAACACCGAACGAATTGCGAATTTGGCTTTACTAGGTTTGCTTCTCTTTTTAGTCAATTTTTGTTTTATTAAAGTTTCATAATTTATAATTAAACTTCGTTTATTCAATCATGCATTTTACAGTTTGCAACTCTATAATGTAATAGTAATGTGCTTAAACTGGAAATGGATGGTAGTGTTTTTGAAATTTGATTCTGAATATGTTGCTGCAGGTTTAACCTTAGCACCGCTTGTTGTGAAAGTTGATCCAAATTTAAATGTTGTTTTGACGGCTTGCATCACTGTGTTTGTGGGATGTTACCGATCCGTCAAACCAACGCCACCAACCGTAAGTAGTAACCATCATGCTTATATACTTTTATAAATTAATATTGCATTTTTTATTATCTTAAGATCTGATTTATCTTAATTATGTTGTATTGAATTATGCAGGAGACAATGTCCAATGAACATGCTATGCGTTTTCCTTTTGTTGGGAGTGCTATGCTATTATCACTTTTCTTGCTCTTTAAGTTTCTATCTAAGGACTTGGTGAACACTGTCTTGACAGGCTACTTCTTTATACTTGGCATTATTGCACTTTCGTATGTTCTTTTCGTTGCACTTGTTATCTAGTTAATGGATTTTTTTTTTGACATATTTTCTATTATAACACATTCTCTTTACTTTCTACAGGGCAACATTATTGCCATCTATTAAACGCTTTCTGCCAAATCATTGGAATGAGGACCTAATAGTTTGGCGTTTTCCATATTTTCGCTGTATGTGATACCCTGCCTTAATTTGTTTTATTGTTGCTTATGTTAATCCTTTTATGAACTGTAACATCAAAAGTTATCTAATCGTAGTTTTCAATTAATTAGTCAACAATGACAGTTTTCGGCTATTTTAACTGTGTTACCACTGATAGCTATTAGTGGCTTTGTGATTTACCAATTGATTATCAATAAGACTGAGATTATATACTTATTGACAATGCATATATTGTTTTATCTATTTGAAAGTTTTAACTTTCCAGTTAGTTATGAATTTTCAATGCTCCTTGCGCAGCAATAATACCCTTAGGTTCTATTTGTTTTCTTAAATGAATTTTGAACTATTTTCTACAGAAGGGATGATAAGTATAATCAAGAATAATATACAGGATGATGTTTAATGCCATTTATGCGTTGGTTTTACTTTAGTTTGTTTTCTTTTGCTACTCTTAAGTGTTTGCACTTGATCTACTTGACATTAGCTTGCTTCACCCATGCAGAATGATTTTTTAACTGACACTTTCTTACACAGCTGTAGAGATTGAGTTTACAAGATCACAGATCGTTGCTGCAGTCCCTGGCACTTTTTTTTGTGCTTGGTATGCTTTGCGGAAGCATTGGCTGGCAAATAATATATTGGGTCTTGCTTTCTGTATTCAGGTTTGACGCTTTACCTATACATATGCCTGTGTGTAATATTCTGTATGTACATGACAACCAATTAACAATAAAAACATGATTGTGTACCTAACAAATACTACTTTTTATTTATCCCAATCATATGGAATTGGGTTTGGAATTATAAATTAAACATTCTATCTACTATTTGTTTAGGGAAACAAACATTCTATTTTAATGCTATGAGTTTGTTTGACATTGTGAATCACTAATGAGCTGTAATTTAGTAAACTGAAATGAACAGCATTGACTCCATATTAAACATTTACAGGGAATTGAAATGCTTTCTCTTGGCTCTTTCAAGACTGGTGCTATTCTCTTGGTAGGTATTTGTTTTTGTTTTTAACTGAAGTTCACGGTGCTCAAAGCTTCATCACTTTTAATAACATTTTATTACTTGTTTTAAGACATCTTGCTTCCTATACAAACAATCCTTTGGCTGCAGAAAAATCACAGCACTGCTCTTTTCCTTTTCATTTTATAAATATTCAAATATGATTGTGATAAATTATAATATAAAGGCCTTGAGCTTGTTTAATGTTTACTTGTTCTATCTCTTTTGGTTTCCCCGTTTCCTTTTAATCTTTTCAATCAAATCTAAGCTAAGAAAGTTAAAAAAAATGTGTCTGGTCAAGAATTACATTTTATTCCATGAAGATATATTAGGTCTTAGTTTACAAAAGTTAAAGCACATGCTATTTATTTTCCAACATAGTCTTTGACTCTTTTAATGCATGTATTTTGCAGGCTGGTCTTTTTGTATATGACATTTTCTGGGTTTTCTTCACTCCCGTGATGGTCAGCGTTGCAAAATCATTTGATGCTCCAATTAAGGTTAAATTTTTGCTAAATGCAATGGAAATATTTGTCTGTATGTCTTCGTGTGAAAGTCCGTGGTCTAAGTGCCATGATAACTACTGATAAAAAAACTTATGAATTTCTTAATTTTGTCAAATAAATTGTTTTGCAGCTTCTCTTCCCCACAGCAGATTTGAAAAGGCCGTTTTCAATGCTTGGACTTGGTGATATTGTTATCCCCGGTAGGACAACTCTCTGTTGATGTATTTTCTTTCTTTTGTGAAATTGAACTTTTATAATACAGTTCATTTATTAGTATATATTTGGCGTTAGATTTTGACTCTGCTTGCATTTCACCTTGCTGCTACATCATGAGTTCAAATTTTGTGGGACTTTAAATCCCTTTGTTAGAAATGATTTGTAAAGCCTGCTCTAACTTGTCCTATGGGGAACTTTAATACTAAAGAAAAATAAAACGGTAAAAGGGATGAAATGGAAAGGATGTTAAATCCCTTCTCTTATGCTTATAGGTAGGTCATAAGCTATATTTTTATCTATTTGTGTGTGCCGGACATGCGCATTAAATATGTTCTCTACAATCACATGGTTGTACGTAAGATTTATTGTGACTGTTTATTTTTTTCAATCAGGTATTTTTGTGGCACTGGCTTTACGGTTTGATGTGTCTAGAGGAAAACAGCCCCAGTACTTCAAGAGTGCATTTCTAGGATACACTTTTGGCTTGGTCCTTACAATTGTTGTGATGAACTGGTTTCAGGCTGCACAGGTGACTGTTATGTGGTTTCTTGTAATTTAATTTTTTTCATTTGGGGGGATAGTGTGAGGGCTGTGGAGTGTGGTCACTAATGCCAAAAATTACTGCTAATACTGTAATACACGATGACTTAGTGAGGTTGTGGAACTTTCATGGATTTTGGAGACCAGCCTTCTCAACTAACGTTTTCCCCTTTTATTGTTTGTTATCTTTGTTGTCAGCCTGCTCTCTTGTATATTGTACCTTCCGTAATTGGATTTTTGGCTGCCCATTGCATTTGGAATGGTGATGTCAAACAGGTTTGTTTCACTACTTAATTTTTCCATTTCTCTGCTCTCATATCAATGTCAATGCATATTTTGTCTGGTTTGATTTCAAGACTTAGTTTATATTCCAAGTATAATGAGAATAGTGTAAATTTGATTTATATTGCATGTATGTGCCAGTGTTTTAAAATGTACTTAAGGCAACAGAAGATAAATAGATGTAGATGATTGAATATGGGCTTTGGTTAAATACCGTCTAAAGGCAACTATGCTTGTTGTGACTTGTGACCAATTTTAAAAGGTTCTGCACAATATCTTTTGTTTCGGCTGAATATGAATATATATCTTGAAAGTTTTTGGAAACATGATTGTATGATTTTAAGTCGTTTAAATGCTTAAACATAGGGGATGGTATGAAGACCTTATTGCTAGGTCTGGTTTTGCCAAGTTCTAACAACTTTTTACTTTCTATTAATGCAGTTGTTGGAGTTCGACGAGTCAAAGACCGCCAATTCATCTCAAGAAGAGAGTGATGCCAAATCTAGCAAAAAGGCTGAATAAGTTGAAGCATGCCCAATACCAATCATTCTGATTCACAGAAGAAATACTGTTATTTTCTGGGAACGTCGTTAGTTGAGCTAACTTATTCAGCAGCACACCTCTGTAACAGATTGTGATTAAAAAATATATATTAGTCTTATTTTTCAAATTGGTATTTTGCTTTTACTCCTTGACCGCCCAGTTTTGGTTTCCATGGCAAACTTTCCAATGATTTTCTCCTTATCTCCCCTTTCTCTTAGGGCTGCATTCACACATGCATCTTGATCGGTGCATATATATATATATATATATATATATATATATATATATATATATATTGGCTTAAAGTATGATTTTTGTCCTTGTATGAAGGCGAAATTTTGGTCCTGTATTGATAAATCAACCAATTTTTTTGCTTTTGGTCCTTAAAGCTAAAACCCGCACTAAAAATTTTCCTGCGGATTTTTGCTTTATGGACCAAAAGTAAAAAAATTGATTGATTCAGGGACTTATTTATTAAAAAAAACAATACAGGAATTGAAACCAAAATTTCACGTACATACATGGACGAAAATGATACATAATCTTTTATTTATTTTTGACCAATTGTTCAGTGCATATAAATGGTTATATACAATATTGATATGTTTGGTTAAAAGTTAAGGTTTCTTTTGGTTTGGTTTTTTTCTACTACTTCTACTGGTTTTTCTGCCTCTTACCCTGTTTTTCTGCCTCTTACTTCTATTAGAGTAACTGAATTCAATACTTCTTTTTGAGCTGCAACAACACTTAGTCCCTAATTAGCCTAAGAATGAATAGGTGGCAGTTTTTTCAGCATTTTGTTATGTTAATTCTTTATTTTACTCAAAAATAAACTTTGTTAATATTTGTGCTGTGTAATTCTGAGAGATGGTCTTTTGACAAATTTGAATGGCATGGTGACAGATCTTAGGAACCTCTGTTGCTAAATCTTGAAACACCAAAACGCATTGATACTTAGCCGATAACATTGCCCAATATTCTTATGAAAGGCTATTGCCCCACCCAACTCACAATTGCCAGAAACCAATTGTCTACAGAAGTACTAGACAAAACACTTTTGAACTGTATTCCAAAATCCAAGCAATCTTAGTCTAACTAGACAGATGCTTTGAAAAATAAAATATAGACATAGTTTATACCAAAAAATCTTATAATTAATCATATCTATATTAATCTTCGGTAGTACTACTACTACTATACACAAATAACACACTTCCAAGGCAATTTTAGACGAGTATCAATAAAGTCATTGTTGCCACAACTTTAAACATAATTTAATTTCCACATATCAACCACATTAACAATAAACGTAACAATGTAACACTTCCGTTTAACCTAAGGTTGTCAGTTTGAATTTGAGGTTGGACATGCGACAACGTCAAAAAATTTAAGAAAAATTTAATGTCTATTTAAATCTCATAAGGTCCAATAAATTACATTCCGTAGTTGCGTACACAAGAAACCTAATTTGAACAATAAAAAAATATAAAAAATGATAAGTTTTAAGTTTGTTTTGATGAAAAAAAAATAGAAGGAAAACATGAGAAAAAGTAAATAAATATTTTTATGAAAGAAATAAACATTTACCTCAAGCATAGAATATTTCCATGATTTTTTCTATGCACGGGTTCTCAATACCAGTACCTTACACTCATCAACGTATCCACGCGGTTTCGTGTTGCAGTGGAAATTGAATATGAAAATTACAATGTCATAATACTAATTTGCAGAGCTATTTTGATAAATAAACTAAATTAATTGACATTCGCCAAATTAAGACTAAGTTGTTTCTCAAAAAAAAAAAAAACTAAGTTGTTAATTTATTCGGGTTTTTTTGTTGTTGTCACGTAGCCTAGTGGCTAGACAATCATACATATAAATGTGAAGAAATGTGGAATCATGAGTTCGAATCTAGATCACTCTAATAATGTCCTTGGTAGCTACCAATTGAGCTACACTTATGAGACAATGGTCTATTTTAATGTTATAGCTGGAATGTGTACACAATGCGATAATCATTGTTTCTTTTTTATGCAAATAAAATAGATTTAGGTTCAGAAGTCATAGCTTTATTGGTAGAACATATCGAAATTGCTAGGTTGGATGTCTATGATCGGGGTTCGATTATTGGTCACTCCACTTTATGTGTGTGAATTATGATAATTTTGTTATATATAACAAAAAAAAAATTAGAATTGAATATGATTAGAGTCAGTAGTACGTACTTCTTTTTTTTTTTACTACAGTAGTATAACTTTGCATAATTACATTTACACGACAAGCACCGAACATCCCTATGCCAGATTAAAACATACTGTAACTACGTATTTAAAATATAACTACTATCAACTTCGTGCAATAGATTATGGCAGAATTTGTGATAGTCTATGATGAAATTTTTAGTCTACCATCGACAATGTAAGATGAAATTTGTGTATAACCTAAACCTACTAACAAAGTGGGTAATTTCAAATTTAAACTCAATAAATATAGTTGGTGCAAACGAAAGATCTAACTATCTTCCTTTTTTTATTTATAAACTATCTTAGAACTATTGGTTATTAATAGATCTAACTACTTAGATTGATAATCAAACCAACAAATACTAATCTCATAAATATAAATGGTTTTTTTGACCAACAATCTCATAAATATAAAATGGTTATTAATAGAATTATTGGTGGATAGTCTCGTGAGGTTAACTCAATTAGTAAAACATTGAATTATATATGGGCGGGGATCGAATCCAGATCATTCTACTTGTCCACTTTAATGGTGGAGTTTCAAGTCACTGGACTACTTGATTAAACAAAATTATTAGTGGACAATATCATGTTTTTTAATAGTTGCTTATCAAAAAAAATACTTGTTAATAGTTGTCGCATTTAAAGAAGACCGCAAGAGACTTATGGTTGAAAATTCAAATCATATTATAGAAAAATTAAATATTGTACGTAATTATTGGTGTGACCAGCAATATCATTTTTTTGCAATAAAAACAATCATGTTAGACACTAAACAATCATGTTAGACACTAAACAGTGTCCGGCATTTAGTAAGCATACTAAAAAAGAAAATCAAAAACATTTTTTTTTTTGACAAATCAAGAACAAAATTGAAATGGTGAAGATAATTTTTATATTTTTAAGATATTAAATACATAGGTTCTAAGATAAAATTTCTTACTAATATACTTAACAAGTGTCCTAAGAATACTATTTAGCATTTTTCAAAAACAAAATCATGTTTTTTTAAAGCTTGTAATGTCAACCACGACATTGAACTAGTTAATTAATAAAAATAAAAAAAAATAAAAAAATATATATATTTTGAAAGAATACGAGTTCTATTTTTAAGTAGAACAATTTTTTGCTAGATTTTATTTATTTCATTGTTAACGAAGCAATATGCTCTTCTCTCAACATAATTTTTAAAATTTGTTAAATTTCAACCAATTAATATATAATCTAATGGAAATTGTAGGGTTCAAATCGTGAATTTTTTTATTTTTTGTATATCGGAAAGAATTAATTAAATTGTGAAAACTAAGATAACTACTAAATTACTAAATCGGTAAAAAAAAATCTACTAAATTACTAATATTGTCTATAAAAATTAAAAAGAATTAATTTAACCAAGTTGTTAGCTGTTATATAACAAATAGCTAAAAATATATGAACCTTGCAAAAACATGCTGCATCTAAATATTTTTATATATTTTTCTACAATCAGTTGCAACTCCATAATTTATAGCGATAGCTTAGGAGATGCGTAGGATTAATTAACTATAGTTTATTATTATTATTATATAGCAATAATTTTATGAATGACACATCTTACCTATTTGAATAAAGAAATAATATATGTTTAAGAGTTGTTTGACAAATTCAAAGTTGTTGTCTTTCATAGGCAGCTATCCAAAAATATACTAGAAAACACACAAAAACACAATTGATACGTATTTTTAAAACGAAATCATTAAAATCATCACAAAAATGTGGGCGGATATAATTTAGTTTTATAATATGAACGAGTTTCCCTTTCAAGTAATTGTTGTTAATAGATGAAGTTATAAGGATTATTAGGATTGATGGGAAGATTTCATCGTCTATATTCTTTGAATTTGAAATCTTCATTTTGTTATTGTGATAAACTTATTAATAAGTGTTTGCTCTTAGTAATGTGAGTAAATTTTGGTTTACTTCTATTATAAGTTTGTCACGTCAACAATATAAAGATTCAAATGACATGTATTTATTGAGAAGAGTAAATGATAAAATCTTCACATTATGAGAAGATAATAATTTTTTTTACATAGCTAAAAAGAAACTTGCTCTTATTGCCGGGATAAACAAAAATATAAAATGAAAAAGATAAATATATAGTTGCTTCATCCGTACCAAAATATAAGTTGTTTTGACAATATTATACTAATTAAGAAATGTAATTAATGTTGTATGGAAAAGAGAAACTATGAGTTAGTTTACAAAATTGTCATTTATTAATGATATGAAGATAAAAAATTGAAGAAGTAAAAGAAGAAAGAATAATAAATAGTTAATGGTATAATAAAAAATAACATTAAATGCTTCATTAATATTGTAAAGTAATTTATATTTAAATACAATTTTTTCTCTTAAAATGATTTATATTTTAGTACCAAAATAGTAAATAGTTTGTGTTGAATGATATGATGACAAACAAAGACTTTTAAAATTTAATCACTATACCATATTCATTGTTCGTGTCAAATTTTAAATGTTTTGTAATTTTAAATGCTTCTTCGAGATGAACCATTTGTAATAGAGCAAGAGATTCTTCATTGCATATAGATTCAATTCAATTCAGTTATTCTTCTTCTTTTTCCCAAAAACAAATCTTGCATACAATTCAAATTTTTTTGTTCTTTATAATTTCCTTTTTGTTGTTGAGAGGAAACACAACTTTTAACTAAGCAAGGAATAGTACAAATGGTAGAAACTCTTCAACCATTTGGTCATATCTTTGGTTTACCAAAAAAAATTGGTGAAGTAAATGTTTTTCACTATGGTGGTTCGGTTATATATGCTATGAATTAGTATAACGTATTTTTATTTTTAGTCTGAGTTCACACTGTAATCCTCATGAGAATTTTCTACACAGGTGGCAACGCCATCGTATTATTTTATGCACATTTATTTATTTATTAGAGTATTTTTGTTTTTGAATCAATAATGTCCTCATGAATATAATATCCCCACATGACTAATTGACCATAAAAGAAAATTGAATATTCCTTCCAATCCAGAAATTTGAAAGAATATCCTTATATCGATTCCCACATTCATATCAAGATTCAAATCCAAACAATATACTCTTAACTTTGTTATATAAATGGCAGATAGAAATAACTAAAAATAAGAGTTATGTAATGAAATTACTCTCGACGTCTCACAAATTACAATAATTGATTTTTTTTTATATTATACAAATTAAAAATATATATTTATAATAAATAAGATATAATAATTTTAATATGTTATACTGACATGTCCCGTATGATAACTCAAGTGGTAAGTAGTAAAAATTGAGGAACACATAAATTAGTAGGGGAGATCTAGTGATCAATTCTTAAGGGACCAAAACGAAACCAAAAAATAAATTAAAAGATCAAAAGGAAACTTTTAATAATTAAGAGACCAAAACAAAATTAAAAAATAAATTAAGAGACCAAAAATGTATTTATGTCTAAAAAAAAAAAAACTGATTTTTGGATTTTCATATACTGCACGGTCTACACCATATACAGTATATATATATTCAAAGCCTTGCGAGATAAAAAGTCTCCGGTAGGAAGGAAGAATGAAAAAAAGTGGTCCTTTAAGAATTAAATACGGTGGCTTTAAAGACTGTCCTTTAACGATAAGAAGGATAACGTTTCAACATTTTCCACGTTAGATCCACCAATTGGTCGCTATTTGTCTTTACAAATGGAGAAATGATATATGCGATGTGATCAAACATTTGAGGTAGTCGTTTTTGTGTGATTTTTCTAATGCATCAAAGTTTTAATTAAATGAGAACATTTTATTAAGATTTTTTTTTGCTTTTCACGCTTTGATTTTTAGAGGAAATAGATATATTAGTTGAGAGTTAGAGATAAGTTCTTACATTAAGCAATTTTTAGTCAATTTTCAAACGCAGTAATGTGAGATCGAACTGTGATTCTACTTATCAAATCCAATGTTAATCTGGACCAACTAACGTTTAGTGATATTTTTATTAGTGAATATTTTAATTTCACTTTAATTTTATAATTAATGTTTATTACAGACAGAGCGCAATCAACACTTTTTCAACAACTCAGCGCAGTCGACTTCTCACTTGTTGGACTTGATCAAGCGATATTCCTTTTGGTGGCTAAGGACTCAGAATCCTGACATAGGGGTTACCTTACATAGTTAGTGGGTGAACCCTTTACAGTGTTTGGATATTTAATATAGTGCTGACTTGATGTATTCTCACTTTTATTTTCTGTAGATTTTGATGTAACTTATTTTGTCTGCCTTAGCACACCTAGGGAGTGGATCACTTTTTTGGTTATATATATATTAGATTTTCACCACCGTTATCCGACCCACTAGACGAGTTAACATTTAGTTGTATAAACTAATCTATTACAAACATTAAATGTTATTTTTTCCAAACTATCTTTAAATTAATTATTCACGATGAATTTTTGCAATCTAACCGTTCAATTAAAAGTTCTTGTTGAATATATCCACTTTAGAAGTTTTTATGAAAATTTAAAATTATTTGATACATTATTAAATAATTTCAAATTAACATATAATAATTTTTTTAAAAATACAAGTGAATTATGAATAATAAGATATTAAACGGAGTAATTCATTTCGGAATTACTTAATCAACATAACTCCATCAATAACTAAATATATGACAGTGAAAACATTGAAAATTAAATGCACTTTGCTATCAATCTTACATGTGAAATTGATTTTTTACATCTAATTAATGCCAAAGAGAATAGTAACATCTGCATTTAAAAATTTAACAGACCAAAATGAAAGTTAAAATAAACTTAAAGGACCAAAATGATAATTTAGTATTTTTCTTTTATATTTTAACATTACATCAAATTAATGGATTGACTGAAACATACCCTTCTTTCAGAAAAAAAAAATGTCAAATAATATAGTGACTAGGAATTTATCTTTAATTGTAAAAAAAAATACATATTTCACTTTTAAAGTGAATAAATAAAGTGTCTAGAGTTCAAACTCTAACATCTATATGTGATAACTCTTTCATATGGAAGAGTGACTTAAATGATCCACCATGCATCACTTATAAACACAACTATAATAAATACTATGTATTTATAAAATTCATTGTTTAATTGAAAATTTATATCATATAGATTATCTTTACAATCCTTTTAAAAAAAATTAAAAAAAATTGATATATTATTAAGACCAATCAAATTTAACCGTATTTAATAAAAATTTATATATCATTAAATTTGATAAATCTCAATAATATATCAAATAATTTTTAATTTTTTTTAAAATTTGTATAAATAATTTATGTGATATAAATTTTCTATCCAACAATAAATTTTAAAAAAAATTCTATGTTAAACACATGACCTTTCATTCATTCATTCATTTAAACAATTACTATAAATATTTATTTTAATGTAGAGTAATTATGACATTTAATAATCATACATCCATCTTTTTTTTTTTAGTATTTTCATTTTCCCTCCTACCAAACAACTAAAAAAATCAATTATAAAAAAAACCAAAAAATCATCCAATTTCTACTTACTTTCACTGCTCATCCAATTTGATTACACGTGACTTAAACAACTCATTTTCGCTGATGTAGCAATAAAATCTAGGTGCAGAATAATCCAAAAAATAATCAAGGTACAGAAGAATCTGATAGAAAATGAAGATGTTTCTAAAGTAAAACACTGTACTTTAACGATAAGAAGGAAAGCGTTTCAACATTTTCCACGTCAGATTGAGCTACGGTTCATTGTTTATCATTACCAAAAACAAAAGAATACTCATTCAACAAAATAAAAAGACCAAAAAATGGGTCAAAAAATAGTAAATACAAGAAAAACTTATATCACAAAGAATTAAAATAATACACAAAGTCTCTTTCATCTTTACCAAATATGATAAATTCATTATAAAAAAAATAAATTAAAATCCATCCTTAAAAATCAAAAAAATACAATAATAAGAATGAATCTCAATTATTATGCTAAAGAATAGAAGAAGAGTTTAATTGTTGTGCACTAACAGTGTAAAACATTTTTACACATACATCCAATTAAACTCATTTATATGTTATCTTTTTTTTTATAAAATAAAATAGGACATTTTTTTAATAAATACATAAGCTTAAGTACTAGTAGCAGAGTAAACGGGACTCTCTAATATCAGACCGAGAAAGAGATCCATCTTTTCTCTCTGCAAAAACCAAATCATTGTGTTCTTTCTTCCCTTCTATTTCATTTCATTTCATTTCAATCTTCATTTTTTTTTTCTTTTTTGTTAATTACATCTATTTGATCTCACTTCAAATTGTTTGTGATCAGTACCTATCATATCAAATCATCCTCCTTTTTCTTTTTCCTTTATATAATTTTTTATTATTATCTATCCCTTCACGCGTAAGTGAAGAAATTATACAGACCTTCAAATTTTTCATTTTTTATTGTCATCCAAATTATAAACAATTTTCGACTAATAACCAATTCATAAAAAAGAACACGAACGCCTCGTGTTCTGTTTTTTGATTGATTTGATTTTTGATACAATATAATTCAATTGAATTCAATCGTAGGGTGACATGAAAATGAGATCCATGTTATGGATTTTATTGTTGATGTTTGGTTGTTTTGTGATCGTATATGGTGAAAGAAGTGTTGTGAAATTACAAGTACCTAGTTTTAATGTTACTGCTACTACTCAGAAACATGAACAAAATTTTCTCACACAAGCTGTGAATTTCTTATGGAATTCAGATGGATCCGGTTATCAACACGTGTGGCCGGTAAGATTTCACTTTTCTGTCTTTGTTTTGTTTAACGTTAAATCTAAATCCAATGAAGGAAAAATAAATACTGTAGTATGTAATTTTGTTTTTAGATGAAGTGCATGTTTGTTACGGGATATAGACAGACCAAAATTACATTAAACCATTGTTGTCGCTTTTGTAAAATTAAGGTGACTTTATAGTTTTGTCTGCAGGCCTGGTTTTGGGATAAGGATTGGGGAAGTAGCACTTACACACACTTGCACCAATTATTGTGTCTATTTTAAAAATTTGTACTAAATACATCAATTTTAATCGATCAATTTATATATATATATATATATATATATATATATATATATATATATATATTATTGTTTGATTTGTCTCGACGAATATTTTTAAGATAAAAATGTTTTTTGAATGATTAAAGTGTACAATAATAAACGTTAATTGGTCAATTGTATCAATTATTTTGCGGCGAGGAGGTAATTGTTTGCTCGTTCAAATTATAGCTTTGTTTGGATCAAAAGGGATAAAATAATCATTGACTTTTTTAAATTTCTTTTTGAATTCTATGAATGTGTTTTGTTTTTCTCGTTTTTGGGAAATAAAGTAAGAAAATAGTACTATTGGTGTAACTTTGGCTGAAAAGGTGTTTATTTGTTTATTGTTGTTTGTTGTTATTACTACTTATATACTTATATGCAGGAAATGGAATTTGGGTGGAGAATTGTTTTGGGTACTTTTATTGGATTTTGTGGAGCTGCGTTTGGAAGTGTCGGTGGTGTGGGTGGAGGTGGCATATTTGTTCCTATGCTTAGTCTTATTATTGGCTTTGACGCAAAATCATCTACGGCTATCTCCAAATGTAAGACAAGTATTAGTAGTACATTTTTCTTCGAGTTTAGTTTAATCGATAAAAATATTGTATGTAATATTATAAGAGTTGGAATTTAAGTTCTAATATATCTATATATTTTTTAAAAAATGATTTTAACTACTAAACTATTTAAAAAAAAAAACTCCTTTTGTATCACAATAATTGTTTTTTTCTTCGATTTTTCATACTTAAAAAAAAGTATATAAAAATACAGTAATTACTAATTAGGTTGTTTACCAAAATATTTTTTTTTTTTGATGCACTAAAATAATGTTAATTAAATAATTTGTTAAGTTAAAATACATATTGTTTTAATATTTTAAAAGATAAATAATTTAAGATAGAAAAAATTCAAACAAATATCTATAACAATAGAAGAGTACATTATTGTTTTTGTCAAATAATCTAATGATTAAAAATTTCACCCAAATAATTAGGATGATCATAATTCAAACCTCGATCTCCTACCTATATAATGCAAATTGCAAAGTACTACACCCTGGACATAATTAATTGGTCCATCCACCTTCGTACAAAAACTTGTTCTTTAAACATTCCTGTTACTTTCACAAAATTATTTCAATCACACAATGCCCCAAACAGAACATGTGTTGAATTAAATGCGTATCCATAAGTAGTAGTACTACTAACGTATATCCATAAGTAGCAATTATTGATGTTGTTTTAGTACTAGTAGAGAGGAAATTTAGTGGTCCCTTATTTTCCACGTTTTGTAACTTTTTTTTTTGTATCATTGGAGTGTCTATATTTTTGGTCCCTATAAATATCTGACTCTTCTATTTTTAGTCATTCTAAATTTTTTTCCCACTTTTTGGTCCTCCAAATATTTTCGATAATGATTTTTGGTCCCTGCTTTTCACTCAACTATGTGTACGATTCAAATTTTTTAACGAGTTTTTGTGATCATGTTTATAATATTATAAAAATTACTCAAACCAAAATTCATAATTTTTTAACAAATGATGAATTAACTATGAATTTTTAAGCGCAAACACTTCAAAAATTCATATTTAATTCATCACTAATTAAAAAAAATTAAATTTTGCAAATCAATTCAATTTATAATATACTAAACATTACTGCAATACATAATTCCAAATTTTAATTAGTATACATGAGTTGACTTAAAAGTAGGGACCAAAATTCATGTTAAAGAATTTTGCAGGGACCAAAAAGTGAGAAATTTTTTTAGAGGGACTAAAAGTAGAAGAGTCAGATGTTTATAGGGACTAAAAACATATTTAACCCTTGTTTTTTTATATCATTGGAGTGTGTATGTGATAATTGAGGTTTGCTTAAATTTAAGAGATGAAGCATGAAGAAGCAACTCTCACGGGAATTTGGCCATGAAAAATAATTATTTAAAGACTCAAAATCAAGTCAAAAATAAGTATTGATGGGTTAATTAAATATGCGTTATTTTATTTTTATGGCCATTAGAGTATCTTTGATCTACTAAATAATAAAATAATAAGAGATATGATATAATAATTTCAATTGTTGATTTTAAAACTGTTTTAAAGAGATACAACTGTTTTTGGGACGAGACAAGTTTTTTTTTTTTGAAAGTTAAGGACAAGAAAAACTGAAATTTTTTACTATCATTAGACCACAACATAACATATTGTTCCAAGTATCAATTGTCTAAACTACTAAGATAACATTTTATCTATCAAACATAGTACAAAATAAAAAATTATTCAACACCTTCAAATTTTGTCCTATGTTTTTTTGTCTTGTTTTTATATTTTGGAGATCAAACAAATATTGGTTAACATTGCTAATAACTACTGCAGTAGAAAATTTCAAATGTACTATAAAAGGAAAAAATATAAAATTTCAAAAGTTATATATTTAGAGACAGATAATAATTGCTTTCTAATGATAAAGGTCTAGTATGTCTATGTGTAGTATTTGTATAACAAATTAAAAATCTATTTAAACTGTGTTCTTAAGCTATTTTTCTTTTCCTTTTCAGGTATGATAATGGGTGCAGCTCTATCAACTGTTTACTACAACCTTAGACTAAGACATCCTACCTTGGATATGCCAATCATTGACTATGATTTGGCACTTCTCATTCAACCTATGCTCATGCTTGGTATCAGCATTGGAGTGATCTTCAATGTTGTGTTTCCTGATTGGATGGTCACTATATTGCTTATTGTTCTTTTCTTAGGTAACAATTAATTCAATTGTCTTTTTCAGTTGGGTAATTCTGTTTTTCTGTTGCTCCTCTAACTTATTTTTTTGTACTCTTCTGCAGGCACATCAACAAAAGCATTCTTTAAAGGACTTGAGACTTGGAATAAAGAAACCATAATGAAAAAGGTCTCATTTCATTTTTTATCATAAAATATATTGTTGAAAAAAAGAGCTAATTCTTTACCATTGTAAATAAATAATGTATATTAAACGCTATTTTTTTTGTTAATTATTTAGTGATAGACACTAGAAAATTTTGTTTCTAACTGTTTGAAACTGTCTTGATTGATTCTAGGAGGCTGTTAGGAGACAAGAATCAAATGGTGAGTTTAGAATCTGTTCATATTAACATTTACCAATCGAAAAATAGAGTTTTCTGGTTTTTTTCTTCTTCGGATGTAGTGTTTATGCAATTTTCTTTTGGTTAGGTTCTGGAGAATACAAAGCTCTTCCAACTGGACCAAATGATGCCAATGAAAAGGACGCTAAGGTGACACCAATGATCATTTTTCAACTGTCCCTTAGTAGATTTGTACTTCGTCTCTTGAGATTACAAGGACAATCTCATACCACTGAACTGACGTCTTATTGATATAATAATTCGGTAATTTGCAGGTATCTATAATTGAAAATGTGTACTGGAAGGAGTTTGGGCTACTAGCATTTGTTTGGATTTCGTTCCTTGTACTACAGATTGTAAAGGTTTGTTCTTTCATTACAGTTAATATATAATGATAACAGTTTATAACATTCGATTCATCTAACTTGAGAATAATAATCTCTTATTGACAGGAAAACTACACAACTACATGTTCAGCAGGATATTGGGTATTGAACTTGTTGCAGGTAATAATTTAGTCCTATTATCACTCCTTTTTGTGAATTTATATGGTAACGTCTGTCACAAGTTACCAAAATATCTGGAGAAAGAGTTTGAATAATGTTTTACAATTAATTTACATGTTATATATGCAGATTCCAGTTGCAGTTGGGGTAACTGCATATGAGGCAACTGCATTGTTCACAGGGAAAAGAGTAATAGCTTCTACCGGTGATCAAGGGAAAGCATTTACAATTACCCAGCTAATCGTCTATTGTGTCTTTGGAATGCTGGCCGGTATAGTCGGTGGATTGCTTGGACTAGGAGGCGGATTCGTTATGGGTCCGCTTTTTCTTGAGCTCGGAGTCCCTCCTCAAGTAAGTTTCAAATTGAAGCATTATAAAATCTTCTGTTATCTTGATCGTTAAAAAATTTGTAAGCGTGGTTCCTAATTCGATTTGGTGTCTTGTATGGGCAGGTGTCGAGCGCAACAGCCACGTTCGCCATGACATTCTCCTCGTCTATGTCAGTTGTGGAATACTACTTGCTAAAACGATTTCCGGTTCCTTATGGTTTGTTCCGCGAAAACTTCTAACTTACTTTCTACTTTCTGGTGTGATGAATTGCTTCTGAGTTCTGACCAATGTGTTTGTTTAAATGTGACACACAGCTCTTTACTTGAGTCTGGTGGCTACTATTGCAGCCTTGGTAGGACAACATATTGTGAGAAAGATGATCATCCTATTTGGAAGAGCATCTCTCATCATTTTCATTCTAGCAGGCACAATATTTATCAGTGCAATCTCATTAGGTAAGCATACCCATTTTTCGGATGTGCAGTCACAATCTCGTAATTGCACGAAGTCATTCACATTTCGATGTTCCGATCAAAATCAGACAGTCCAAATTTTTATTTTCCGATTAGATTCTTAAAATAATGAAATATCGACTATCTGATCTTAATTGAACGATCATAGTGTGCCTGAATGTGTTACATTGCACACAAACACATTATATCTATTATATATGTATGTATGCTTATGAATTCTAATAAGACATTTTTTTCACTCGTTTTGTTAGGTGGGGTTGGAATTTCAAACATGGTGCACAAGATTGCCAGTCATGAATATATGGGATTTGATAATATCTGCAAGTATGGATCATAGCACATTTGAGAAAAATACTTTCAAGTGTTTACATTATCAAAGTTAGGCCATGAGCTAAGGTGGCCATGAATCATGATAAAGATTATTTCTTATCCTGTTAAAAGGTGTCATTTTTTATAGCCAAGTCATGGAGTGATTTCGTAGGAAACTCAGAAACTTAAATTTATGCACTCTCTTCATGTAAAATAGATTTTTAAGATTTATGTGATGTGAATCTTATTGTGTCATTCAACGAAAATTTGACAATAATCTGATTTGTGCATATCACTAGCATTGCATACTAACACTATTAAAATAAAGCTTGTCGCAAAAGCAATATTCAAATCATGTGCTCGAAAGTTGAACAAAATCCAATACGACATTATATAAGTCCCTTACACGAGTGTTTAAAACACTCTCCAAATCAATGAAATGAAACACTCTCCCACAAAATTGCTTACTTCACATGTTCAATGAACTTTCATAAATTTCCATATACACCTTCCGAACCAATTAATCAAAATTGCATCCACCGCTGATCCTCGAGTTACCAAGAGCTTTGAATGCAAATTAGTGGACTTATAGAGCATATTTTGTTAAAATGTTTTTTTATCTTGGAACCAATTTTGTCAAAATATTTGAATATTGCTTTATTCATAAGCTTTATTTTATTAGTTGATCCTTAAAGAGTGTCCGGAGACGGTCGTTAACATTTCCCTTAAAAAATTAAGCTTACGTATGTTGTAATAAAAATGTCAATGGTTGTACCAAAAAGAGTCAACGGATTATTTTATTAAAAAAATTAAGTAAACGGGTTCTAAAGATCCCCTGTCACGTCCTAAAACAATATTCCCTCGTACAATGCTTCTAATACTACTACTAATTAAGAATCTCAACTCTATGACTAAAATAAAATAAAAAGAATCTCAACTATGTTAATAAAATATGTGTAACTAGGTGAGTACTAAACGGGACTCTGAATATTGAAACTATATTATTCCCTGCAAAGCAAGTTATTGTGTATTGCAATTCACTCCTCATCTGTTTCTTGTTTTACTTTTTGTTTATGATATGAAAATGAAATCCATATTATGGATGTTGTTGTTATTGCTGTTGTTTGGTTCTTTTGTGATTGTATTTGGTGAAAGAAGAGTTGTGAACTTACATGTACCAAGTTTTAATGTTACTACTAGTATTCAAAAGCATGATGAACAAAGTTTTCTCACACAAACTGTGAATTTCTTATGGAATTCAGATGGATCCGGTTATCAACACGTGTGGCCGGTAAGATTTCACTTTTATATGTTGTATTTTGTGTTTATCTTTGTAATATATGAACACTATTAAATATTAAAGTTTGCTTTTGTTGAGGTCTTAAATGTGGAGTTGTTTATTGCTGTTATCTTTGGTTATTTATGCAGAAAATGGAATTTGGGTGGCAAATAATTTTGGGCACTTTTATTGGATTTTGTGGAGGGGCGTTTGGAAGTGTTGGTGGTATTGGTGGTGGTGGCATATTTGTTTCTATGATTAGTCTCATTATTGGATTTGATCCTAAATCATCAACGGCTATCTCCAAATGTAAGTAAGACATACAACATCAGAAAAACGTTTCAAGCGACAGTTTTCGAGACATGCGTTGCCTAAAGCAAAAATCTTGTAGTGATATAAGCTTCAAACTTACACACCTTATAAACTAAATTACCGGTAAACAAACATTTTTAGCTTCTTATACTCTCTCACTGTACTTTGTTTGGTTTCAGGTATGGTCATGGGTGTATCTTTGGCAACAGTTTACTACAACCTTAAACTGAGACATCCTACCTTAAATATGCCAATCATTGACTATGATTCGGCACTTCTCATTCAACCTATGCTCATGCTTGGAATCAGCATTGGAGTGATCTGCAATGTTATATTTCCTAATTGGCTTGTCACTATCTTGCTGATTGTACTTTTCTTAGGTAACCAATTTAACTGTCTTTTTCAGTTAGGCATTCTTGTTTTATTTTGTTGCTTATCTGAATTTTTTTTACTCTTCTGCAGGCATATCAATTAAAGCATTCTTTAGAGGGGTTGAGACATGGAACAAGGAAACCATTATGAAAAAGGTTTTCTCTATTTTTCTCATGTAGAATAATGTTATGGAGTTGATGAACATAGAAATTTTGTATTACTAACTG
Organism: Trifolium dubium; assembly: GCA_951804385.1. Classification (NCBI taxonomy): domain Eukaryota; kingdom Viridiplantae; phylum Streptophyta; class Magnoliopsida; order Fabales; family Fabaceae; genus Trifolium; species Trifolium dubium. Next base: position 2,424,203 of record OX638076.1, on the reverse strand, counting down.
TCTGAACTCTGAACCCTTTTTAATTCATTCTAGGAGGCTGCCAGGAGACAAGAATCAATAGGTGAGTTCAGAAATTGTTCATGAACATATTTCCCAACATAAAAATAGAGTTTTCTTGAACCATTTTTTTCTGATGTAGTGTATATAATTTTCTTTTGGTTAGGTTCTGGAGCTGAAGCAGAATACAAACCTCTTCCAACTGGACCAAATGGTGCCACTGAAAAAGTCACCGAGGTATATACAAAGTGATTATTATTAATTCAAGTGACGTTAATGTGCATTCAGCATTTTACATTTCTCCATGACCATGAGGATTTCAACTGTCTCTAGCGATTACAAGGTCAAACTCTTATCATTGAAGTAACATCTTATATACATAATAATATGTTAATTTGTAGCTGACTTTAATTGAAAATGTGCACTGGAAAAAATTTGGACTTCTAGCATTTGTTTGGATTGCATTCATTGCAGTACAAATTGCCAAGGTTTGTTCGTTCATCACAACTTAATACATAATAACAATTTATTACATGTAATTCATCTAAGATCAATAAACTCTTCTATTAACAGCAAAACTACACATCTACATGTTCAACGGCATATTGGGTACTTAACTTCTTACAGGTAATAATTCTGTCCTATTAACACTCAACTTTTGTGAATTTACATTGGAATATCTATTATAAGTTATAAAAATATCCGAAAATTGTTTGAAGCTTGGTTTTTACATGATGTTAATATGCAGATTCCAATCTCAGTTGGGGTAACTGCATATGAGGCAACTGCATTATTTACAGGGAAAACAACATTGGCTTCCATAGGTGATCAAGGGAAAGAATATAAAGTTATCCAACTAATCATCTACTGTGTCATTGCCTTGTTGGCTGGCATACTTGGTGGATTGTTAGGACTAGGAGGCGGATTCATGTTAGCTCCTCTTTTTCTCGAGATGGAAGTCCCTCCTCAAGTGAGTTTTGAATTATCGTATTATAAATTTTGATTCTCTTATCCTGATCATCAAACAGTTTGTGAGGGTGATTCCTAATTGGATTCAATATCGTGCGCGCAGGTGTCAAGCGCAACAACCACGTTCATCATGACATTCTCCGCATCTATGTGTGTTGTGGAATACTACATGTTGAAACGATTTCCGGTTCCTTATGGTCTGTGTTCGCGAGAACTTCTAGCTTATTTTCTGTTATCCATTGTGATGAATTGCTTCTAACCAATGTGTTTGTTGAAATGTCAACACAGCTCTTTACTTCCTACTAGTGGCTTTTGTGGCAGCTTTGGTTGGACAACATTTTCTGAGAAAAATACTCAAACTATTTGGGAGAGCATCCATCATCATCTTTATTCTTGCTAGCATAATATTTATCAGTGCAATCTTACTTGGTAAGCATGGTAAATTTAATTTATCCTAGCTCAACTGATAAATTTGACGAGGGTTTGAATCCCGGCTCCTCCACTTGTGTGTGATATCTAATGGCTATTTTGTCTAACAAAAGTTAACTCCATTAATATGTATGCTTATGAATTCTTAGACGTTTTTCATTCATTTTGTTAGGTGGAGTTGGCATTTCAAATATGGTGCACAAAATTGTCAATCATGAATATATGGGATTTGAGAATATCTGCAAGTATGGATAGCACATTTGGGAAGATTATTTTCTAGTGTTTACATTATCCAAGTTTGGCCAAGAGTTAAGTAAGGGTGCTAAGATAGATTTTTTGTTATCCTGTTTGAAGGTGTAACTTTTTCACTGCCAAGTCATAATCTTATATTTATTCACCGTGTTGGCCTTTTCGAGTCATTAAGCCCATGTTTGGATTGGTAGTATACGATGAAATGTAATGGAATTGAGTCGTATATAAACAAGTTCTATTGTATGAATTAGTAAAATTTGAATGGAATGGAAATGAGAAATACTCGGTTCAACATTAACACAAACATGACACCTTTTTAAAAGATCCACATTCACCGAAAAATTTAACATATCAATTAGACCTTCGGCCAATGTCAAGAAAAGAAAGGGAGGTATGATTTTGTATTCCCATTGATAAATAAAAACATGAATTATCAGTCAAACTTCCGTAATTTTTTTTTGAAGTTGTTGTAGATATAACACACTACAATTCTTTCTTAACTTTTTCGCCTCATTCACAATTTCATTCGCAATAAAATCACATCTAAACTTCGCCTATCTTTTACAAAAGCTTATTGAGATTCTAAAATAACATGTCTAATCACATGTTTCAACATGTTTGCTAAGACTTTGGACAACACCTTCTACATACAACTAACAAAAGCTATAGATGAAATGAATTGAGTACCCCCTCCCTCTATTTGTTGCTCACACAATCAAAATACACTACAAAAAATATTCTATGGTAAAATTTTAAACCACTAAAATATATTTTTCCTAGATGAGAATTCTAAGTGATTAGCTTGTGTTTGATTTGGCGGTGAACATGAGTAATTTTGATAGAATTGATTTTAACAAAATTGAATTTAGTATGATTGATTTATGTTTAGATACATTCGATTAAAAATGAGTTGAACAATAAATTTTTAGTTTGAAGTAGAATCAATTCTGAAAACAGAATCCATCAAACATCTTTATCTTTACATACACATCTAAAATCAATTCTAAACTCTCTAAATATTATTTGGTGTGAGAGCTATCAAGCCCAAAGTGAAATGGCTAGCCCACAACAAATGGATTTGTTAGGCTAATTATTTAAAACTGAAAAAGTTGCCAAGAAAAAATGTAATTTATAAAAAGACCCGAATGCGTGTGTTGACATTCGAAAAAGACGAAACGGAAAGTTGCGCGTGATTATGTTTTATGCAGCAATTCGGATATCAATTCCCCAATTTGTAATTCAACTCTCAAACTCACAACAATCCTAACCCACTTTCTTTCTCTCCTTCTTCCTTGCGTGCGTGCGTGAAACCTAAGCGAACTAACTCAATGGTTTTCTACTTCAAAGCACGCCCTGAAGTTGGCGATTACACCATCTTCATGGGCCTCGACAAGTTCGAGAACGAAGAACTCATCAAATACGGTTTCATCGAAGACATCTGGTAAACCCTAATTCCATTTCCTATTCTCTTTTTTCATCAATTTCTTCTTCGTTTTCACTAATTTTATGCATCCGCATATGAATTATGACCTTAGTCTGCTTACTTTATCATTTTAAGATTCAAAATTAGTATTAATCTGTTGGCTAATCGTTTTAATTTACAGTTCGTTTAGAAACCAGGATATTTAGATTTGACTTATCAATCTGATTATGTGTTTTTTTGCTAATAGTTAGGTACTTAGGTTTATTAAGTATTGCGATTCAATAATTCTGTTGCTATAGCAATACTTTGTTTATATGTATCACAAGGAATGAAATATTTTCAATTTAGAATGAGTTATTGACAACTGCAATATAAAAAATTCATTGACTATTTGTTCTATTTCCGGTCTTCGAGTATGCATCGGCCTTTTGCTTTTAGGATAGCCTTAAATAATCAATTGGTCCCTGTAAGTTCGCACATTTTTTGTTTTAGTTCCTGTATGTTTTTTATTTTGGAATTCATCCCTGAATATTAAAATCATTTTGGATTTAGTCCCTAAAGCTAAAATCTGCATGAAACTTGTGATTTTTTTTGCGGATTTTAGCTTTGGGGACTAAAACCAAAATGATTTTAACATTCAGGGATTAATTCTAAAAAAATTAACATGCAGGGACTAAAACCAAAAACACGCGAACTTAAATGGACCAATTGATTATTTAAGTCTTTAGGGTAATACAATTTACAAGCGACCTGACTCAAATTTATAAATCTCATTGTTGTTTAAAACTGTTTGAATTATATCTAGATTTGGTTTTATGCTTGTTATATAGCTGGATTATCGTTAACTTTTATTTATTTATGTTGTTATTTGGCTTTTTGGGAGTTTTGTAATTTAATGATTCAATCTGTTTTTTGTAGGTTCCATGTTGATAAGATGTCTTCAGCCCATGTTTATGTCAGGCTGCACAAAGGGCAGACTATTGATGACATGAGTGAAGGTTTGTTGGAAGACTGTGCTCAACTTGTCAAAGCAAATTCAATTCAGGGTAAAATATCATGATTAATTAGTCCTCTTGTTTATCAGTTTAGTTGATGCAAGAGCCAAAATTATGTATCCTTTCAAGTGCAGACGTAGTGCTTCGTCTTGTTGAAGTATCCTCAGTTGCATTTATAACTGGAAATCAGAAAGACTAAGATTGTTTGGATAAACTTTTTCACTAGAATTAGTGCTTCGTCTTGTTGAAGTATCCTCAGTTGCATTTATAACTGGAAATCAGAAAGACTAAGATTGTTTGGATAAACTTTTTCACTAGAATTATCAGGAGAAATGTTTAAGAATCTTATATAAATTACCAGTTTTTTTAACAATAGATTATTAAATAAGTTGAAATTAGCTTTTCTATCATAATTTGTTTCAGAACCTTTCTCATTTAACTTTCACAAAACACTTTTTAGGTTTATAACTAAATTTTCTTAGGTAAAGACCTATAAATTCATTTTAGTTTAGAAGTTGGTATAAACTAAAAGCTAATTCAAACTAGGCCTAGTTCTCACACTAGGTTTCAATGTGCATAAATCTAATTAATATTTCACTAGTATATGCATTTCCTTCCAAATCCAAATTTGTGCTGTTAGTGATTACCTTTTTTTTTCATTCATGGCAGGGAATAAAGTAAACAACGTTGACGTTGTTTACACTCCCTGGTCCAATTTAAAGAAAACTGCTTCAATGGACGTTGGTCAAGTTGGTTTTCACAACTCAAAAATGGTGTGTTTTTGCACTTTGACCGTTTGCCGTTTCTTTTTCAGCTTTTTGTGCCTTTTCCTTTTTTGCAGTGGATGGGTGAATGATTGAGCTTTCATCCTTAGACTATCATTATCTGATTTTTGTGCATTTCAGGTGAGAACTGTGAGAGTTGAGAAGAAGATAAATGAGATTGTTAACAGGCTAAACAAGACAAAGGTGGAAAGAAAAACTGATTTGAAAGGTGACTAATAAGTTTGCTTGACTTTGAAGTTTTTTCTTAATATTTATGATTAAAATTTTATTGGCGAGGTGGCAACTGTATACTGATGTACAATGTGCTTGCCAATTTGATTTGACTCATCGGATCTTGATATGTACGTGGATATGTGTGCTGCAGCTGATCGAGAAGCAGTGAATGCAGCTGAAAGAACTGAGAGAAAAAATCAACTGAGAGAAAAGGTGAGCATTGCTTCTTTCTTTCTTTCAAATTGATGCATAATGAAAGTATTTAGCCACATGTTATGCAGGACAGATCAAACTCTACTAGTATAATTTAATTTTGATGCATTGTTATTGGCTCATTGCCAATAATTTGTCCACTTGCATCCAGGTATCAATCAATGTACTGTCACATACATCATATGGAATAAGTTTAACACCTTGTGATATTGTGAACATATTTCAAGTCATAAAATGACGTGTTATCTTGAGTCAGTTCGTTTAAAATTAAAAAGTGATTACTTAAGCTAGTGGTTATTTATTGATAAAAAAAACTAGTAATTATTTATTTACTTTACAGGTTTTATACAAAGCAAAAACTAATGTGTTTGTTTTTGTTGAAAGCGACTAAAAGTTATTATCCAATGTCATGTTTGTATTTTATTCTGGTTATTTCCAAAGGATGAAACTAATGTGTTTGTTTTAGTGTCTTCTTGATCTAGTTCAATTGTTTTAATTTTTATTTTGAACAATCGCTAGAATCACTTTGTTTCTGTGTGCAGAAACGTCGTGAGGAAATGGACAGACTCGAAAAGGAGAAACAATCAGAGCTTAGGAGCTACAAGGGTTTGATGGTTGCAGAAAATATGACCTCCAACAAAGATATTGCATCAGCAAGCAAATCATTCCAGGAAGTGGAGGAGGATTTCATGTAAGATTGATTATTGGCTTATAGACAGATGAATGGTGGTCAACCTGCTGCCATGATTAAATAACCCAACTGGAATCTGAAACTGTACCATTTTCTTGGTTAAGGAAACCAAGTGGTGTGTACTCAAATGTGATTTAGTGATAAAGAAGAAGAGAAAGAATAGGGAGGGGGAATGCAATGATTAGTTTTCGTACCTTGTGATGGTAATATACCTGATTCATAACTGTGCTTGTTGCGATTGTTTTACTTTATTATTCTCGCAGTCGAGTCAAAAACTGATGTTTCTTGCTATTATTACAAGTCTTGTTAGGCTTGTCGGGGTTTAAAATTGTGTTTCTTGAAAATTGTTAATTGTGACAAATTATTCGGGTAATTTTTAGTATTCAACTATTCATGGTACTGGTAAAGCTAACAGCGTGATCTTGTTGGCTTGGACATATCATCAGGAAGTGGTTATAAGCCAAGCCAGTCAATCAGTCATGGTGATAACGTGATCCTATCCTATCCTATTTACTACATTAGTAGCTGAGGTTTAGTTTTATTATGTTTTAATCTTAGTGAATTTTTTTTAAAAAATCATATGAAACTAGAAATTGAAATTAACAATTCCTTACCAAAAAAATTTGAAATTAACAATTTATTTTTATCTGAAAGAGAAATAGTAACAATATCTTCTCTCTTTTTGACAAAAAATAATAGCTTCTCAAATAAATATATTAGGAAATTTCTATAATTTGTTATATCTAATAGTAAATTTTTTGTAGAAGTACATTTTTTTTTGACAAATTCTTAGAAGTACATTGTTGATGCTAATATCCTCTATGAAGATTTGTTAAAAAAAGCTCAAATAGAACGGTAACTTATCATAAAATTATCAATACAAGCATGGGTATAATGGGTTAGTACGTGAGCACATTGATAATGTAAGAAACTAATACAACAGATGATAAATATCAGCTCGGTGCATTCATATACTCCAAAGGATGTCCAAAGGATGGATTCAGATCTTATATTCTAATTAGTTGTTAGATTAATGGAGTGTATATAAATTTTCAATTATGTTTGAATTCATATCCTCCAACTTCTTTATCTTTACATAAATTGATCCATTGTTAAAAGGACTTGAGGACTTTGAAGGGGAAGGAAGAAAAAAGACATTCACTTAGTTTAGGTTGTCTGTAGAAGAACTGAAGAAGCAATCAAGAGCACTTATATTTTAAAAGATAAAATGATCCGAGACATGCATTTTCATTTTTAATTAATTGCTTTTAATCTAATGGTTGTAATGAGTTGTTCTTGTTTCTTACATTAATTATTGTTTCCTTAAAAATATCTAGTTTAATTTATAAAGGATCGAGTGAAAAATGTGTTTCCTTTTTACTACATGGTCTATTGGCTATCTTTATTTTTTTTTATAAATTACTATTGGTAATTTTTATGTTGAATTGAAACCTTTAAGATAAATTATATTTTAAACACCTTATCAAATGAAAAAGGAGCTAACCGAGTGTGGTTAAGCGATTGTGGCTCATTCTCCCTTAATTGTCTCGAGTACGAAGTAACTTTAAATCTTTAGGTTAACTATTCCACACTTTGAGGTGTTTCTAATCTAACGAGAGAAATAATCACTACATTCGACGGTAGATGTTTTGATCTCGACAAAAAAAAATGTAAAAGAAGCTTAAGAATTACATTAATAGAATTCAACGCATGCATCCAATCACACTTCCCATGTAAATATTTAAAGAATTTGCATAACAAAAAGCATAATATAATTTCTTTTACAACATACTATAATTAAATACATGTGTAAAATATATATATATATATGTAGAGGGCATATCAAGTGAGAGGACATTTTATTATGAGAGATGAGAGGAATTAATCTCAGCCCCTTAGATATAAATGAATGGCAATGATTAAAATACTGATTTTTTAATCACACACACCCAATCACATTTTTTTTATCTTCCTCAAATCCGTCGTTCCCAATTCTTCACTAATGCAACAAGTCCACTATTAATCCTTCCTCCTTTCCCTTTTCAATTTTGCTTAATAATTCCACTATTCTTCTAACCATAATTCAATAGTATGTGATTTAATAATTAATAAACTCAATTGCAATTTCATGAGTTACAATGTTGAGAAATTTAGGATAGTGCTTTGGATTGAACTTGAACGCTATCATAACTTTTTTCTGGGTTGGGTGGGGTTTACTAAGTAGAAATAAAAAAATTTGAAACAAAAATTTGATTTTTGACAACACCCATAAATCCATGAAAATTAATTCTATTTGCTCTAAAACTAAAACCATGGTTACCATGGTGTTTGAAAATAAAAACCAAGAGGAATAAGATGAGTTTTGCCAGCAAGAACAAAAAAGAAGTCGACGGTCGGAGTAAATATGAATGGAAGGTGTGAGGTAGGAGATTGGTTTGAGAAATGCAAACACACAAAAGGACAAGTTTCATGAGTAGTTAGGAACAATTTTGTGTGTTGTATCTTGGCCGAGGAGGAAGAAGAGTTATCCATGAATCAATTTCTTTGATGAAGGATTAATAGATATTTGTTGCATTTGTGAAGATTTCGGAACGATGGTTTTGAGGAAGATGAAAGAGTGTGTTTGGGTGTGTGTGAATAAAAAATCAGTATTTTAATCTTGACTATTTATTTATATCTAAGGGCTGAGATTAATTCCTCTCATCTCTCATAATAAAATGTCCTCTCACTTGATATGCCCTCTATATATATATATATATTGGTAAGCATATAAAATAATATATTGAAAGAAAAAGTACATGAGTACATAAATTATTCAAACAAACTATACATAATAAACTCCAGAAAAAATACATGTCAAGAAATTTTGAATTAAGAAAAAGTAAACAACTATTCATCAATAAAAGTAAAAAATAAAAAGAAGAAGAAAGTAGATCTAGAAGAAAATGAAACTAAAATAAAGGATAAAATTTAAAAATAAAAATGTCCGTTGCAGTTTTGAAAGAAAAAAAACGTGTAGACTAGAATGTGAACCTTCATTCCATCGTTTCACTCACATCGTGACCGTCCATGTTTCAAATAGTCAATAATATTGTTTGTATCTTTTCGTCTAAAACACAAAAATAAAAAGAAAAAAAGTTCGTAACAACTACTACTACTACTCATGAGTCCGCCCCTTTATTTTTGAATATAGAGAGAGCCGTTTCCTTCATTCATTTCTCTCTCACTAAAATCTCTTTCTTCTTCCAAACCTCTCTCTCTCTCTCTCTCTCTCTCTCTGTTCATTTCATTGATCTCAACTTCTAGATCTTTCTTCAGCATCTCTCCGTTTCGATCCGCATTTTCACACACTTTCAATTTCTTCACAAGGTTATCCAGATATCGCTAATTTCTCAAGCTCAATCTCTCGTAAGTGAATGTTCGCACTATGATTTCTTCAACATTTTTATCTTCATGTTATTCTCCGATCTCATTTTCATGGTTTCTTAATTCCGATCCCGTTCTCTAGAAATTTAAATCTCCGTTGGATTGATTCCGAATTTCGAAATTACTTTTAATTTTGAATTTGAATTTGAATTCATTCCTTAGCTTTTTGAAAATCAATTGTTGTTTCGTTTGAATCGAAGAAAAAATTGAAGTGATTAGTTTATTTATTTTTAAGATTTGAGTTCAAGATATATTGATTTGTTTTTGTTTGCAGGAATTTGTGGTTGAAGAAGTTTCATAAGTGTGGATTTGGGATTATAATGATTTGGAGAACAAACTGTGGAGATAATTGCTGTCTAGTTCGAATTGGATTTTACAATGGGAAGTGAGAGGAGAGTTCCTACTTCATCAGATAGTGCCGCTGATACTTTACCGAAAATTAGACCGTTACATGGGTAATTCTTAACATCATTTGTTGTTTTGCTACGTGTTTGAATATGCATTTGTTGAAGTTTCATTTGTTAATATTGATGCCCCTAACAATTGACATGTTTATGTTTGGAGATTGTTATTTGCTTATTGTTCAAATTGTAGATTGTCTTTCATCATAGTTTTCCTTAATTTTATGATTTCATGCTAATCACTTCTCAAATTCAAACAATATAAACAGTAGATCTTTGAAGTTTGAACCCTTCCCTCTAAACAGTACACTCTTGACTTTCCTTTTTCCTCTAACACTTCCAATTGGTGCCTCATTGCTTGCCTATCACTAGTAAATGAAGTTGCACGACAAGCCTAAACGAGACACTGTCTCAGCTTCAATGGGGTGTACCGTGTACCATGTATGCACTTTACTTTAGCCTTCAAATATTCATCAAAGTCGTTGTACACGGTCAATCAATGGTGGTAGCTTAGCTACTATAATGAGATTGAGCAGCCGGCGAACCAAATTGAAGATTAAGAAAATTCTTTATACAAAAGGCAAAAAACATCAAATTTATAATGATTTGGAATTTTGGATATTTATTTTTTTGGAAACAATAATTTTGTGTGCTATCCATAATAAGTCATTATGTATAAGAAGCAGTGAAATGAGTTTGATCTTACAATAAAGCATGTATTTTCAGGAGGACTACTGGCCCTACAAGGCGATCCACTAAAGGCCAATGGACGACCGAGGAGGTTAGTTTTTATTACTTGAACGTATCACTTCTTCTGTTGAAATTGTGCAACATTATTTATCTGTTTTTGTTGATGCACGGTAAAATTTTGTATCTTCTGAAACACAGCTTCTGTAGGAGATTAGATACTGTATTAAAATTTTCACTCTCAATCATTATAGTTATAGTTATGTTGTAGACTTTGGCTAAATAATGCAATGACATTTTCTGTCTTTTTGGTATATATGTGCCTTCAGTAATATTGACTGTTTTCCTTTGAATTTCTTCTGATGTAAAAAAACTTATATGATTTAGTGAAATGTATGAATTCTGTTTTTGCAGGATGAAATTTTGAGGAAGGCTGTTGAGCGTTTTCAAGGAAAGAATTGGAAAAAAATAGGTAATATTTTGGTCGCATGGAGTACATGTGTTACTCATCATCATAAATTCATAATATAATTTCACAACATGCTTCTTTTGACGTAGCCGTGTAGGTCTTTAGTCAGCATTGGTTGTGTACGTCTTTCACAACATGCTTATTTTGTGTCTGACTTGTTATGATTGTCCAATATGTTTGTAGCGGAGTCTTTCAAGGATAGAACCGATGTACAATGCCTGCATAGATGGCAAAAAGTCTTAAATCCAGAACTTGTCAAAGGTCCTTGGTCTAAAGAGGTAATATCTACTTCGCATTTGTTGTCTGTGTTTATTATATACTTCACAATTTTGTGTTGGTTCTGATATGATATTATATTCTATCCATTTTCTTCTTAGATATCTGTTATTTACTTATCTATCAATTTGAATGCAAACAGGAAGATGAAGCAATTATTGATTTGGTAAACAAATATGGGCCTAAAAAGTGGTCTACTATCGCACAGCATTTACCCGGACGTATCGGTAAGCAATGCCGAGAAAGGTATGGTTATTGGATTTCTACTAATTAATGCATGTATGATTAACATTTCATAACTGAAAACTATAAAAAAAAGTACAGTGTATTTATTCTTAATATCTTGTGATTCTTGTCCTTATTGCCCCATATTTAAAACTAAATATTTGAAAGGTGGCAGTAGCCAATTCTCACTAATATTTATTGAAAAATTATTAGGTGGCATAATCATCTTAATCCTTCTATAAACAAGGAAGCATGGACACAGGAAGAAGAGTTGGCTCTAATACATGCTCATAATATTTATGGGAATAGATGGGCAGAATTATCGAAGTTTTTGCCTGGAAGGTAAATGCACGTTAAATTTCTTTTTTATTTAGATGAGAGAAGGTCGAAAAAGTGGCATGCAACCATGCTTAAACTTCATTATGGAATCACAATTTCTTATATGAGTTGTGATCAGAGATCTGGATACCCTAGCCTAGAGTACTGGGTTTTGGTAGAAATAAAGATATACAAGCTAATATCATGCCATCAGAATATGCTGTTTTTCCGGTTGAAGTTTAGATTCATTTTTTACTTCTGTTTATGAGTTAGCATTTACAGTTGTGATTTTTCTTGTGCTGCCGAGGAAACAGGACAGACAATGCTATAAAGAACCATTGGAATAGTTCTGTAAAAAAAAAATTGGATTCTTACTTGGCGTCAGGCTTGCTTGCTCAGTTTCAAAATGCACCTCTAGTTGGAAATCTGAATCAACCTATTGCGTCATCCTCTGCCAAGTTGCAGTTTAGTGTAGATGATAATGGTCCTACGGCGACTGAAAGTGAGGAAGTTTCACAGTGTAGCCAGGAATCAGTTAATGCTGGTCACTTTCCGTCTGGCAGAGAGTTGAGTATTGTTATACAAAATGGGCATTACAGATCAAATGAAGAATCTAATCAAGCATCATGTTCAGAAATATATTACATGTCTTTGGATGATAATACTCACCAAGAATCATTTGAGCAGAAATATTCAAACGAACCTGGAAGCTCCTCCGCAAACGTGGATTGCCAATTTAATTTACATGCTTTGCCCAATATTTCCTCGCATGATGACATTGGGCAGGAACCATCACAGTTCCAAAATGATGACATTGGGCAGGAACCATCACAGTTCCAAAATGATCCTTTAGCTCCTAGTGAAAGTTATAGAATGATGATGATTCCATATGAAGAATATCAGCCTTCTTCTATGGACAATGATGCTGAAGGAGAACAAAACATGATAACTGATTATGATTGTTGCAGATTCCTATTTTCAGAGGCAATGAGTGGTGAATGCTTTTCCTCTGGAGGAGCAAATAATGTTGACTTGTCTGGACGCACTTCATCTCTTTGCCAGTCATCTTTACCATCTGGTGATAGGATGGTGATGTATACTGCTGAAGCCAATCAGTTGGTAGGCTCTGAGGATCATAAGTATGCCTCGAGTGAACATAATGGCTTGGTTTATGCCAATGATAACAATAGGATAGAAAATGCTGTGAAAGATGATAATTTAAAGTTGGTCCCTGTAAATAGTTCTGGATGTGGGTCAGATACCATGCAAACTTGCAATCCAGTTGATGAAAAGCCAAATGTGCATTTTCAACAGGAGGAAACAGGGGGAACTTTATGTTATGAGCCTCCCCGTTTTCCAAGCTTGGATATACCATTCTTGAGTTGTGATCTTGTACAATCTGGGGATATGCAGCAAGAATTTAGTCCATTGGGTATCCGCCAGTTTATGATGTCTTCTATGAACTGTCTTACTCCTTTAAGATTGTGGGACTCGCCTTCTCGCATTGATAGTCCAAATGCTTTGTTAACAAGTGCTGCTAAAACTTTCACCAGTACACCATCCATAATGAAGAAGAAGAAACGAAACCGAGACCTTTTAACTCCACTATCAGATAGAAGAATGGAGAAAAAACATGAGATTGACATGACATCAACTTTGATCAGAAACTTTTCGCGTTTGGATGTCATGTTTGATGACAATGAAACTCAAGATATTGAAGATGATAAAGAAAATTGTGGACCAACTTTCAAGGTGGGGGAGAAAAGTAACTCTCAGGAGAAGATTGAGCAGCCTCCTCTTGATGCCGATTCTAATATGAAGAATGATATTGATACTGCTGCTGAAATTGTAAGTACTACTACCATTAATATTCGAGTAAACCATCCTTGTCTTTGCAAAATGGTGTCAAGTTAGTCTCTAAGACTATTATATTTGTAGATGCTAACTTCGCATGGACCTCCGAAATGTTCTTATTCTCTCATGTATTTGTAGATATTAACTTGTTATTTTTATTGGTCAGGTGCAAAAGCCTTCTAGAGTTTTGCTTGAACATGATTTGAATGATCCGTCGTTGTATTCTCCTAGCCAAATTGGTTTGAAATCAGACACAGTTCTAAGTTTAAGTGCTAGAAGTCATAAAAAAACAGTCTCAAGACTTAACTCTCCTTGTGTTCGATTAAAGGAGCACGAAAGACTCTCAGTTTCTGTTACTTGTGTACAATCTGTCTGCTCATCGTCAGGACCGAGAAAGAATATGGGTGATCAAACCGGAAATGATGATAGTTTTGAAACAAATAACATGTAATATTCTTTTATTTAATTATATTCTTTAATTGTCATCTACATTTTTTTTCCTATTTTTCTTTTACGGATCACATTGTTTCATAGTAACTTGTTTGTTTTCAGTTTTAGCGGAACACCTTTTAGGAAAAGCTTTGAATCACCTTCAGCATGGAAATCCCCCTTGTTCATCGGCACATTTTTGTCTAGCCCCAGGATTGATACTGAAATTACAATTGAGGTACTGTATATTAAGTCGAGTTAATTGCTGTTGCTCTAAAGTATTAATTTTTTCTTCTCATTTAACAAAGTGAGCATGGTTTACAGGACTATGGATGTTTCTTTAGCCCGGTTGATAAAAGCTATGATGCAATCGGATGGTTGAAACAGATTGAAGAACACACTGCTGCTCAATATGCCAATGCTCTAGAAGTCTTGGAAAATGAAACTCCTAAGGCATTACCAAAAGACGCCTCTGGAAACGACCATGAAAATAATGATCCTCATAATCAGCCTGGGAACCATTATCAGTCGGCTTCACCTTTGGTAAAACTGGACTTATCAAGGCTTCTTTTCATTATTTTTTTTCAAAATTTCAATTTCGAAATATATTAGTTTCTTATCCATCAAGTTGGTCTCTCAATTACTTTTAAATAGGAAAAAGAGTGATAAGTCAAGGCCTAAATAGTTGGAGTGAGAATAGTTTGTGGTATATATTTATTTATTACATTTCTATACTTCAGGATCAAATCATTTAAGGATTTTTGTTTCCAGGTCGAACGTCGCATGCTAGACTTTAGTGAATGTGGAACTCCAGACAAGGGTGACAAGGGAAAATCCTCAGCTATAAGCGTTTCAAGTCCTTCTTCATATTTGTTGGAGGACTGTTGATAGATAGCTGCGTGTCATTAGTATGGCTAATGCCTCCAGCTGAATTGCTGTTTAAGTATAATTTATACATATAAATTGCCTTTCATTTCTTAGATTACTGTTATTTTGATGTTAAGCTTATAGTGACAAGACTTGAATTTGAAACTGTAGCAACAACAAAATTTGCTTAAAGTTTTGATGATCTTTTATTGTCCGGGTCTGTTGGGAATGTAGAAAAGAAAACTTAAAGAGGAAATAGACAGCAAACGAGATACTCTCTCGTTTGGTGCTAGATTGAAGTGAGAAAGGGAAGAAAGAAATGTCTTTTATTTATATATAATATATAATTATATATAATATGATGTAATTGAATATTTATTGTCCTTTAGTAATGATGAGTGTATATTATGTATTTTTATTTTTATTATCTTTATCACATCTAATTTTCACTTGAAAATACTTATGAAATCTGATAGTTATATTTTCTCTCAGACTCATATCCTATAGAACAAAGACTGAGAGAAAAAGTGTTTAATTTTATTTTTTCCTCCTATTTCATCTCTCTTTTGTTATACATCAGTTTCTTCTCTGACTTTTTTTTTATTACAGGAGTTTCTTCTCTGACTTTTTTTTTTATTACAGGAGTTTCTTCTCTATACTTAAATAACTACAAAATCATTTCGTTTTCTATTTTTTTTTCTATCTAATTGATTCCTTTTAATTATTTTCTTTGACTTGAATAACATAATCCACTTTCTCACCAAAAATAAATTCAGTTTAGATGATTAGAATATATTTGTATGGCATAAAACAAAAGTTAATTTATATCTCATAAGCTTAATTTAGTTGGTAGCTTTCAACGATATTATTGAAAAGATATGAGCTTAAACTTGAGTTAATAAAAATATGGCATTGGAAAAAATCGTTACATGAACGCTACAAAAATTTGATTTCGACCTGAAGATTACTTAAACCTTGGAAAAACTTGGTGCATATTGCATATTATAGTCAAAGACCTAATTATGATGTTTTGGCAAAATAAATGGCTAAACTAAAAAGTAACTGAACCTTGATTTTGAAAATTTTAAAACAAAACTAAAAATCATCCGGATGGAACCTAAGAAAGTTCTCACCAAAAGGAGTATTATAAGACGATAAATATGTTTAAAACTTTAAATTAAGCTTAAAGACATTTAATGTAATTCTGCCTAGAATATATAAAAAGTTCTCATTGTTGATGAGACAATTATTACTCAAAAATATCCACCATAAGGGTAGAGTTCAAAACAAATAGTAAAATTTAAGCAACTCGGGTTACAGCTGCGTGTATTGCATCCGCCAGATGTGAGACTGTTTTGGAGCTCAAACCAGCCATGCTAATCCTCCTGCACAATAAACAGTGCATGTTGAGTCGTATATAATCCAGGTATATATAATTCAGGTATAAATGAATGATTAAACACAAGGGTTATCCAAAATATTAATCCATGCTGTAGGCAGAGATTGACAGCAACAGACATCAGAAACAAATAGTTATCGAGATAGCATCATCTCAGTCCTAAAAAAATGTTAACACGCAGGTAAAATACAAGTCTATGACGAATGTAAGGTGTATAGAGTATACAAAAGAATGTAATTCAAACTAAAAAGAAATTAACAGTACATACTTTCAAATATGTCGGGCTCAAGAGTTAGGCTACAAAAATTTATCTTGGATTTTGAAAACCAGTCTCCGGAACAAAAAAAATTCTTGATATACACACAACATTATTATGCCACATTTACTAAATATAAAAGCTATACAACCTTTACTAAATATATCAATGAGCATGATGCAGAAAAAACAAACATATGTGTGATGACTCGATTTAGAGAAAATTGAATTCTGAGATGTAACCACCAATATGTTTTGCAGATTGAAATTTAATATTTATTTTACAGCAAAAGAAATTGAACAGTGGGCATTGTAAACAAGTTCCTTGTTCACACACTTGTCTAAGCTCATTGAACAAGTCAGAAATAAAATTGTCTTACCCATCAGATGTCAAGTATATATGGTACTCCTTAGTCATGAAAGAAACTTGCTCAGGATTCAATCCTGTGAAAGTAAACATTCCAATCTGCTTGATAATGTGACTCCAGTCACCTGGTGTACCTGTTCGGATAAAAGAGAAATAAGTAAAACTGCAATATATGTTTCATAGATTTAAAATCCTTGAAAGACTCAAGCGGAAGAAGATAGAATAATATAAGGAAGAATGAGCAAACAAAAAATAACTTCTTGCAAACTGGTCAACAACAATGATAGAGCCATCCAGAAGGGACAGCCCACAGAAATTGTAAAAGATACTATGTAGAGGCCAACCTCTAGCACGTAAAGCCTCAAAAAGTTGTTGCCGCATATTGATAATGCGATCAGCCATTGCCTTCAACTCAATAGTCCAGTCATTGAACAAATCCCTGAAAGAGGAGCAGAACCGGTAAGAGAAAAGCAGTTGGAAAGAACAAAATGATGCTCAATAACAAATCCATATTTCCTAGTTTTACTAAGGAAAGCAAAAGAATCTTGGCTCACTACCTATCCTTCAGAATGGCAGCCACAATGGATGCGCCATGAATGGGAGGACTAGAGTACATGGGCCTAATCACAAGCTTCAACTGGCTCTCAACCCTGCTTGCAACGTCAGCTGACTTGCTAACCTATGGGCATTTATTGTACAAAAGGAAAATCAGGAAACCTCAAAAAAAAAAATGCAACTTTTGGTCAATTTTTTTATAAACTTAAAAACCAAAAAAGTGAAATCATAATCATGGAAAAAAATCATTGAATAGGATGAAATACAAGCACGGCTCACTAATCACTACTGATGAAACCCATAAAATTGTCTCCATTTAATGCTTTAAAATGCTTACAATGCTCAGTGCACCAACACGTTCGCCATAAAGACCCATGTTCTTTGCATAACTCTGGGCTGCCAGCAATTCACCACCATCAGCAACAAACAAACGAATAGGCTGTGCATCTGCATCTAGACTTCCACTGGCAAAACCCTGAACAAAAATAGAAATAGCTTAATAGAGATCTTAATAAAAGGAAAATTTGAGACATGGTACAAATCTATTATTGTGTGGACCTATATATCCACCATGGATTATGCTAAGAAATGGGAAGCTTCAGGACTCAAGAAATTTCAAGTGGTTGTATTTGTGAATTTGAGGTAAATATTTGTAGATTATGTCCACACAATCATAGCAAGCAAAAAGTAGAAGTTGGGTTAATGCAAATATTCTTGCCTGATAAGCACTGTCAAAGAAAGGTAACAAAGATTTTGATCTTATCAGCTGCCTAATCTGCTCCCATTGTTCAAGTGTTGGATCAACACCAGTAGGGTTGTGTGCGCATGCATGTAGCAAAACAACAGATCCAGATGGTGCAGAACCAAGATCCTCTAGAAGTCCTGTAAGGAATAAGGAAGGCGAAAAAAACAATAAATGAAATCTGATTATGCTATTGAATATTGATCATGAGTTCATTATGCATATTTTGACATGCATGAACAATTGAACATTGATACAATTTGCAAAATAAGGAAACATTTCACAGGTTGATAGAATTCTAACCTTGAAAGTCAAGCCCTCGTGTTGCTGGAGCATAGTAGCGATATGTTTTGACAGTTAAACCTGCCAAGTTGAAAACCTTTGGATGATTGCCCCAAGTAGGTTGTGGCAAGTATATAATCCGCTGATAAGATAAAGGTGATCAAAAAAGGTAAGGCCGTAGATATACAACAATATCAGTCAAAAGATATAAAGGGGAGAGAAAAATTAAGGACAGGGCGCTTTACTTGGTGATAGTGTTTAGCCAAAAATTCACCTCCAACTCTTAGCGAACCAGTACCAGATAAGCCTTGAACAGTGGTGACCCTGTTCTCTTGAATTGCAGGGCTATATTCAAAACGCCAGCAAAAGAACAGTTAGGAACTGACTAGTAAGAATATTTACAAACAAGAAATTACTACTAGTTGAACCAGAAAAGGTAATATAATAACATCAAGCTTCAATTATTAACCTGTCAGCACCAAAAATAAGCTTAGCACTCAATTTGTTAAAATCAGCAAGCCCAACAATTGGAATATACTCCTTGTTGCGTGACCTAAAAACAAAGCAGAACAAAACTTTATACAAAAATTTCTCGTTACAATGAACAAAAAGAAAGTATAGTGAGTAAGGTACTAACAAGTCATTCAATAGTTTCTGTTCAACTCGCCTCACTACATCCAGCACAAGGGGTTTACCTTCCTGATAAGTATACACATGTTATAGTATTAGTAAAACTCAGAAGTCACAACAAATATGTATAATTTCAAAGCTTGTTTTGCCACTTTAATTGATGATTTCATTGCCCATCAATAAACTCATTGTTCTTTGACATGCATTTTCACTGGCTTAAATTATGCAAAAAAAGATGATGTATACCACCGACACTTCAAAACACCAACCGACATATGTGGTTTATGTTCAATTACTTCTAGTTTTAAAGTTAGAACTACCTATCAGTGTCGTATATGTGTCTGTGTTTCATAGATTATAAAATATAAATGGATTATGTAATTGTGTATAACATAGTATATCTTGTCCCAAAAAATTAGTAGGAACTAATATTAGTGGAAACAAAGAAATAGGAGTCTAACCTCGGTTCGGTAAGCACCGACACCCAAGTTAAGCTTAATTGGACTTGGATCTTTGTTGTAAGCGACAGTCACCTATCAATAACAGAGTTAAAATAACAGAGCAATAATCAATAACAAAGTTTTCAAATAAAATAAAAATAAAAATCAGATCACTATCAAAATTGCGTAAGCTTCACAAGTCACAGTCACAATACAACAAAACAATTCCAATACGTAACATATCAAACCATCATCATCAGAATCGTGCCGCGTTAGAATTCCTGCTTAAATGCAATCAAATTACAATTACCGATGAATTTGCATAATAGTATCAAATAGTAATTGACAAAATAAATCAATAATAAGTGGTATGATTGGTAAAATTGAAGTTATGCAGTTATGATGACGATCCTATTCCTAATGAGATCGAAATATAGCAGAAAAAGCAAATAATAACAAAAAAAAAATAGCGATCTGAGAGAGAGAGAGAGAGAGAGAGAGAGAGAGAGAGAGAGAGAGGTTACCCCGAGAATAGGATCTTCGGGAGCTTGAACGAGATGAGCGAAGACGGAATTAGAAGAAGCGGTTGGAGAAGAAGCCATTTGGTTATGATTATGATTATGATTATGATCGTTAACGTCGACAAGGTGTCTAGCGAGAGTGTTGAGCCTGCGATCACAAGAAGAATATGAAGAAAAGGTGGTGGTGGTGGTGGTAGATTCGAGAATAACCGGTGGGCGCATGTTGTATTATGTAGTAATAGGAGTATTCTTTTTCTTTCTTTCTTGTCCAAAAAGTAAGTATTTAAATCTACCTTAAATAAAAATATATGTAGATTTACTTGTAAAATATATGTAGTATGGAATGGAATGTGATGTATATGAACTTTATGCTGTTGGAAAGGAGGAGGTGTATTTATATATGTACTATAATTTGTTTGGTTGTGCTTGTTTAGGTAGGTATGTTGATTGATGGACTCCCTTTTCCGTCGCTATGTGTCATTAAGCATTGGTATTTTAATCGGTGGGTTATCTTATCGCATATTTGCCTCGGGGCTCGGTTTCCTTCTATGCTAGTAAATAATAATGGTCAAATTTGCAAAAACAATATTTGAAACACATCTTACACATCAAATAATGGTGAAACATGTGTGAATTTCAACTAATAAAATAGACTATATTGAAATGTATTTTAACACATCATTCAAAACTTGAAATACATCAACACACCAATAAAAACGAAAAATTCTCTTTTGCCCACCCCCTCATTTCTCTATAAACCCCCTAAAACCCCAAATTACCCTTCAATTCGGGACGTAGATTCCGAAATAAGGTTCGGGATCTACGTCCCGAAATGTATCTTGAGTTTTGGGGAGTACAGACACCAGTTCGGGATATAGATCCCGAAGTGGTGCCTGAGTTTTGGCGGGTACAGGCACCACTTCTGGAATCTATATCCCAAACTGGTGCCTGTACTCCCCAAAATTCAGGATACATTTCGGGACGTAGATCCCGAACTATAGTTCAGAATCTACGTTCCGAATTGGTGTCTATATCCCCCAAAAATCCTCTAAGGGCAAAATCGGTAGTTAGGGGGAAAAAGAGAATGAAGGAGGGCGATTGAGAAATTTTCAATAAAAACTCACAGTATTCTTAGCTGAACTAAGTGGAGTATATTACATTAGGATTTTAAGATTGTATTGACGTTGAACTTTTATTTTATAAAAATGTTTTACAGTCAAAAACTTTAAGAATGAACTTTATTAGATAAATCTTCTTTTAACAAAAATACTCTTTTGATATCCTTAATTAACTAGTGTCTTTACTAGTGCTCTTGGAGCACTAGTTAACGAAGTATTTTGAAGTCTTACCAAATCTATTATAAATACTCTTAGTTTTAGGGAAAATACTCTTTTCATACAAAATTTACCTCTTTTGATATCCTTAACTAGTACCAAAGAGCACCACCATAGTTATATACGGAAAAAAGAGGCTGATTGAGTTCTGAAATATTTGAATGGAATTGTACAAATTCCGCTTGCAATAATTAAGAGGCTGATTACAGATGGAAAAAAAAGAGGCTGATTACAGAAAAAATAAATAAGAGGCTGATTACAGTCCAAAAACACACAAGAGGCTGATTAACTTGCTCACTCATCCTATTTTCAGTATAACTTTGTAATCTGTTGCTGGGGACCAGAAACAAGTGTGTTCGTCAATAAATCAAAAAAATAAACGAGTAACGTACCAATAAAAACATGGTGGGATTTCGTCAACAAAAATAAAAGAAACATTGAATCCTTATGCCCTCGTTTGAAAGCATAAGTGGGTCGTAGGTTATTCTCTAAATAAAACAGTTAAGAAAAAATAGTATTTAGCATTACACAATGTAAGGAGCTGACTACATCCTTCCACCTCAAAAAAATTAACAAAATTCTGCCAGAAAAGCAAATTAGAAAGGAGGAACACCATGGTAATGAAGTGAATCAGCTCACTCCAGCTTTATACCGTCCATCTCATTGATCACCCCTTCAAGCTGTACACAAGTCGGAGGAAAATGGTTATACAAGAAATTAATAATATTCTTGATAAACCTAAAAAGCATGGACCGCATTGGAGAGACAAGCATACCTTAGCAACCTGACGCAAGAAGTAATCCCCATACCGTTTGGCAGGTTTGGACTCCACAACATGAATTATGTCCTGCAGTAAATGAAAATATCGTTCAAAATTTGTTGCAGCATTGTTCAAGATAAATTTTGTCATACAGTTCAATTCCTAAAGCCTAATTTGCGCCTTAAAGTTTGGAAAATTAATATGATTTCCTAAACGAGTTGGGAGTTCGCTCACAACCAACATTCTTATTCATTTATATCGCTAGTCTATAAGATACAGTTAAAGTAATACATAAGTCCATTGGAACGCAAAAGATAGGATCAACCAAGAGATTATCACACTATCGAACCCACTCTGGACTTAATATGTGGTGGCCTGAGCTCAGAGATACTCAATAATCAATTTAACAAAGATGTTGAGAACAAGGAAACATTATTATTATTATTATTATTATTATTATTATTATTATTATTATTATTATTATTATTATTATTATTATCATCATCATCATCATCATCATCATCATCAACAACAACATACAAGTTCAACTTGTGTTAATATGGCCTGAGCATTATTTGAAATAAGAATCACTTCAAAGAGAAAAGGAGTAGACAAGAGGAAATAGTAAGCAAGCTTACATCATCAATATAGAAATCCACATCAGCATTGGATATAACTTTTCCAGTACCATCTACAGCATGAGTCTTGTGCTTGTATGTTATCAAGATAGTCCTGTCAGGCATCAAAATGAACATGCATAAATAAACTAGTGCCAAATATATATTTTATAAACAAAAAATATATTGATCCATTGGAAATGCTAAATTAATCGGAAGTCTTGCAACCTTAAGGTTGGTTCATCTACTTCCATGTAACTTGCAAGTTTTGCAAAGGAGATTGTTGAATATACTTTCAAGAAGGTCCTGAGACCTGATAACAACTGTTGTTGCTTTGCTTCATAAAGGAACAATTTCAATTGAAGTCTATAGGCATCCTGCGATGACAAATAACTTTTAGCAATACATAATGAAAAAGGAGAAATGGAAGGTAGCAAAAATAACATCTAAATAACTATCGATGATTGTTTGAGTGACTCTTCAGGTCATTGTAACTTGTAAGCCTCAAATCAGGTCATCAATATAGAACACTTGTTAAGTGAAGGAGGACTGTGAAATTCAAATTTGACGTTTTCGGGTCTATGTACTCACTCAAAATGCTCTCTTTGGTCAAGAACCCAGATGGAATCTAAGGTATACCTGGTTGTAATTTACTAGAGGTTCCTCAAAACTGGGAGCTGAAGGGGTGATAAACTTGGGGCATGCATATGAGAAGAGCTCGTCATACATAGCAAAAGCCTCATCATCATATCGTTGCATTCTACTCATCTTTTCACCATACTTCTCTCGCAACTGAGAGATCACAGTTTCATCAACGAGCCTGCTTTGGGGGCAGAGTGAGAGGGAAATTGCCAGCAACGCATACATTTGCTCATTCTTCTTCAGAATCTGCTCATATTGTGGAGATTTCTGATGGTACACCTTTGTCTTAAAAATGTATAAGAGAATTTTGTTGAATTCCCGAATTGCTTCTACATATCTGTAGAAAAGGCATCATACATTTCAGCAACAATGTTATAATATAACGAACATACCCATAAAAGATACCATCTTGTGAAACATAATTCAACAATAGAGATGATATGCCTTAAAATGGCTCAGTTACTTGAGTATTTGCCCATTTGTAATGAATCTTAAATCCTCAATCGTAATTCATAATCTAAAAACCCCAGAAAAGAACAAAGATGGCAATCTCTTTCCATCCTTGCATATTGCAAGATAGAATTCTACCAATATTTTTTGTGCCTGTACATAAACACTACACAACCATAAGTAATAGATACGGGCCAAAGCTACCTCAGATAAATAAGTGGTTTAGTTGGTAAATTTCTATTAATTAGTTTAAGGATTAAATGTCATCATATAAACACAAAACAAGTAAG